>OY728143.1:26940000-28190000 GCA_963277665.1 Viscum album | reverse complement strand
GGCATTCGATTCCCCATAGTGGATAATTGATGGGTACGATGTACCCTATGGTTACTAGGTACCTGATGGGTACTACGTACCAGGTGTGATTAGGGGAAGAAAATGGTTGGTGGGTACCTTGTGGGTAAATGTTGAGTTTTGTAAGAAAATTTATTTAAATAATTAAAATTAAATGTATTATTAAGAAAAACCTATCAGCGTCATTTATTTTTTCCAACTACACACCCCACCCTAACTCTTAATCTCCTTCCCTTATTCATGTAGAGAGAAATTCCTCATCCATGTTCGGTAACTTTCCCATCTATCTTGAATATTACTTAAGTTAAGAGTATCAATCATCACTAATTATTTATCTATTTCCATCATTTTTTAGGTATCAAAAACTATTCGATATTTTGGGTATTTTTAGGCGTCATTAGTTCTATGGTATGTGGTTGAATAAGATCTTGATTTTCTACAAGTAAGACCTATATAAGTCTAGGAAGGTGTCACCTAATGAATCAAAATAGTTTTATCTTGTTTCTTTGCGTTGTTTGTTATATGTTCACAAAAACCGTGTGTGATTGACCATAAATAAATTCAATGAAAGATTCATTTTTGTTGGTCATGAAGGGTTTATTTAGCTCAAGATTCATTTTTAGGGGTTTTTACTCCTATACCAAGGTCATAGAAGGTGGAATGCTGAATAAAAATGCATCAAAAGTTAATTGATTGAATCCATAAGGGTTTTTTTGGATATGTTGTGGTCAATTGAACTATTCAAAGCTAACCTAGAGATATTCTTCATAATGGATGTATGATGGTGTGATGTAAAACCTCATGATTTTAAAATATTACTTCCCTTAATTAAGCCAAACATACATGAAAACTTATTCCATGTGCAACATAGAACTAAAACAAAACATTGATATATTTAGATAAAAAATTATTATTTGTGACTATTAAAACCAGTCCATTGAATTATTTGGATTGAATATGATTAACAATGTTATGATATATATTAATAACGAAATGAAATGCTATATTTAATGTGAATTAAATTCAATTTGTTCATATAAAATGACCAATATTATCATTTATCTTTAAAAAATTCATTTTTCTAAACATTTCATTTTTATGTCATTTTCATTTATATTTAAAAAATCATATGATTAAGGATGAAAAAGTATATTTTCCATTAATAATTTATTAACAAAAACTAAATTGTTATATAATATAAATAAACAAAAATAACATTGGGTTTTTATGAAAATATATTGTTATAATTAGATTTTTTTAATTTTATTTGATATTTTTTTAAAAAAATGTCAAGTATATTTTTTTAAAATTTGAATTACTAAAAATCAAATATATTTTTTATTTATAATTACAAATTTTTCTTAAGAATAGTTTTTAATATTTGTAATAAATAATTGGTTTTAAGCTGAAAAAATACTAATTCTGCTAAAAATTATCACATTTATTACATTATTTTGAAAAAATAAGGATGTGAATGTTTTTTGAAAATAATTTCCATAAAAGATATATATTTCTTAGAAAAATAAATCATTTATTGTTACAATTTATTTCATTTAGGAATCTAATGTAATATATTACTCTAGAAAAGTTTTTATTCTTTTATATTAAAAATTAGTTTTCATAACTTGTAGAAATTAAATTCAAAATATGGATTTCAAATTTGAAATTAAAATTATCATATTATTTAATGAGTCTAACTTATATTTTTTCATTAAAATATAATTACTCAGAATAGTGTTAATGACCATGATAATGATAAAACAATTATTTTCTAAGAATTATTTATTACTATTGTGTAATTTTTATCTAAAAAATTTAATTAATCTATTTTATGATTATAATATGATAATTAAGATAATATATAATTATATTAACAAAAATATAATTTATTACTAATTATAAATAATTTCAATAACACATAATGGTTTATTAACCATTTTTATATAAATAAACTATTTTTCTATATAATTTTTTTAATTTTTAAAAATATATTTTTATTATTTAGAAATTAAATAACATTGATGGAGATTAAGTTTAAGTTTAGAGCCACCATTTTTTTAATGGGGGAAATATTATATTTTGGGTAAAATATAAATTACTTAGTTATAAACTAGTAACCAAGGTAAAAATTAAGAAAAGGTTAAAAAATAATAACTTATGATTAATTACAAGTTAAAAAGATGTACTAAAATATTTTTTTGGATTTATTGACAAATTCAAACCACTAAAGAAATTATTTCAATATTTTTGAGTATTTTAACCTTTAATAGTGTAATGATATCATTGAAAAGTAAACGTGTATTCACCAATGTTCTATTTCTACACTTATAATAGAGAACACATACTCCCATCCAGGCCACACACACTTCATCGATTCACTTTCTAATACTATGAAATTATAATCTTAATATAAGTGATACTAATTTTAATATCCATATGATATCAATTAATTAGGTTAAATCCTTAATTATAATGGATACTTTTAAGAGAAATTTCAAGGTAACAAAGTGAGTATTGCATTCTCATTACAATTTAGTCTTAATCATTCTCTTCCAAACATACCATAACCATGTTAATATGATAACATTAGTGTCATTATTATAATAATGTGTTATTATATTATTTTAAAACGCTTTATTGATTTATTTCAATCCACTTATAAAAACAAAAGAAAATCATTAACCGTGCATTGTGGGAAGTACCACCCCCAAAAAGGTATGGTTTTTTATTTTTTATATGAATTTTATTTATTTATCAAAACCATTTGAAATATGATTCCCTAATATAAGTAAATATTAAAAATTTTATTATTATTATCAAGTAATGATATCATAAATTTCCATAACCATACTCAACCATCAAGATATAGCATGTTCATGTTGGGGGTTGGTTTAACCACCTACTTGAACAATACTATAAAATTATATCATAGATGACAGTGGGAACATAAATACTAATGTTATTATAATAAAAAAATTATATTTATAGAATGAGTTTATTAATTATTTAAATTATTATTAAAATATCATATTTGATCACAAAAATTACTGAGATGACCCGACACCAATTAAATGTACATGCCAAAAAAAATAAGAAATAAATTTAATATGATACTAAATTATCCATATTAAATGAAATATATTAGAATAAATTTTTTATTAGTGTTTTTAATATTCCTAATTTTATTATTCATAAAATTAGGCTCATGCACATAACAAATTTGGAACAAGGTAAGTGTTTTTATCATGAATTTTCCTCTATGAGACATGATTGGTATTATGCAGCATATTTCATTTTTGTGGTGTATATACAATCTATTTTATATATAATATCAGGAATTATAATTTATCCTTGTTATTTTAATTTCAATTAAAGACAGTCTGTATCATGGTGTGTAAGTAATTGGCCTTTTACATTACATATTATAGTGACATTAAACTAGAATTAACGTTCATCTATTCCTAAATATCATTTATGTTTGGATATTAATCTAATTAGTTCATAACTCATAAATAATATAACCATAAATTAAAATATGAAACTTCTACTCATTATCCATTTTCCCATAAAAATAACATTTAAAGTTGAACACATTCTTTTACATGAAATATCATAATATTTTTCATCTTGACCTTATCTTTTTTTGTACTTATTAATAGACCCCTATGAAAACCATATTATAAAATGGTATGAGAAAAAAAATCATATTATTAGATATAAAAAATATAATTTTATCCCATGAATAATCATTAAAATGTTTACATTTTCAAAAATAAATATTGAGGTTTCAAAATAAATATGTTCTTACTAAATAAATCAACAACTCTATGAAATTGTTTTCATAAAATATTTGACAATAAATTCATTGGGTAAAATTAAACACACAATTGTTTCCATTAAATTGCAAAATAATAATAATAATTTTTTTACAAAGTTATACTTTTTACCCACAAGAAGTATAAAATAGTTTTTTTTCAATCATATGATCATTATCCTACCTTAACAAATAATATGATTTTCATAAAAACCATTGTAGTATATCCTCATGATTTATTAAGAGAAACCAAATTTGTTATCACTGTACCATTTTTGTAATAACGATCACATTATATTCCCATAATCTCTTAGGAGAATTTTTATTAGTTAACTAAGTACCATATTTAGAATAACCATCACTGTATATTACCATATGCAATTAAGAGTAACCAAATAGGTTAACTTATTCCCTTTACCAAATACATTTTAAAGCTATAATGGGTATACCAAACCTTGGTTTATGAAGGAACCACCCATTGTTGGTTAATAATGTTACCACACATACTTATTTTATAATAGTACCACCCATCATCATAAAAAAATTATAAATACCATATCATAATCATAACACTTAAGTGATGGCATCATAGGAACATTCATTACACCAATAAAAATTTATTTATAAATAATGATATATCACTTTTCTTTTTTCACAATATTAAAAAATAAATTTCATGGAATAAACTGAAAGAGGGGTTTTATTTCTAGAAAATATAGAATCTTATAAATTAATACAAACATATAATAATGTTAATAGTGGTGGGACAACTCATTATTTCCATATACATTAAAATAGAATTTGTTTTTGAATTTTTCATAGATAAAGTTATGACCTTACAAAAATTATTTCATTTAATACCATTTGGATGAAAATAAATGTGATATAAAATTTAATTATTAAATCTTTATCTTCCATATAAATACATCAATAAAATATCCTTAAAAATATAGATATTAAAGAAAAATGTTATAAAAGAATAATAAAAATATCATAATTATTTATTTTTTGAGAACATTTTTCATGCTTTATATTCCTTTCATACCACTCACTATTGTGTTATAACAATTACATAAGTCCATGTTGGATGTTTTAAAGATGTTCACCCCAAAGGTCAAAATGACTTTTGTAGGTTTATTGTGGTGAAATAGGTAATTATTCTATCATATACGGAGTAATAATCATAAAATAATTACAAATTTTAAACATAATTTATAATTTTCAAACCAATCATGAACTATAGTTATGTAAAATGAACCATGTTACCATCATGGAGAAGGTATGTCGTATGTACGCATGAGTAATTCCCCAATATTTCATGATTATTATGAAAAAATAAAATATTTAATTTATAATTATATACTTATAATAATATCATAAATATATTATTAATTCTTTATATGTAATTATATATATAATCCATGTGATGTGGTGATGAAAAATGAATCACATTGCTTATTAGAGGTGGTAGTCAACATGTACGCATGAACAACATTATCAGTTTTCAATTAACCGAAAGGTAATAAATTAAAAATATATAATTATTTTAGAATTATGAATATGAAATAAACATAATATATATATACATTTAATCATTCATTATAACAATTCATGAGATATGATTATGTAAGATGAATTACATTGGTTTGTGTGGCGGTAGTCTTCTGTAAAAATGAACGATGAATTCCTCTCCCATTTGATGAAGGATGGTGATAAATATTTGTTATGTCATTAACATAATAAATTATATGTATATTTATAATTATATTATTATTCTTTTTTCATGGATTAATAATATTTTAAGGATACTAAAAATGAAATAAATCTAAAACGTGTGGGTAAAAACTATATAGCTTCTTTAGAACATCTCCATTCATTAACATATTATTCCCTCTAAGGATGGAATTATGACTAAAAAATAACTTTAAAATTATATGAAGGATTATAGGGAAGTATTTTTGTATTTATTGACCAATATAAATTGATATTGAAGTGTGAAAAAGTGATATTAAGAGGTTTCATTTTATATGATATGTAAATGTCACTCATAGAATTCACAAAATATTGAATTAATATAAAT
Source organism: Viscum album (assembly GCA_963277665.1). Classification (NCBI taxonomy): domain Eukaryota; kingdom Viridiplantae; phylum Streptophyta; class Magnoliopsida; order Santalales; family Viscaceae; genus Viscum; species Viscum album. The sequence goes on along the minus strand of OY728143.1, from coordinate 28,184,088 downwards.
TAATTAAGATAATAAATGGATCAAAATTGATATAATTAAAATTTAAGTTGAATAAGAGTTATATTTATTTAATATAATAAAGTTTGGGAAATTTTGGGTCATAATTGTACCCGTGTATTTTTTTATCCTCTAATTAGATATTTTTTCAATTACCACAATATTTTATTTTTCTATCATTTAAGGGTTATTAATTTTTGCAAAGAACAAAAAACAACCCATAAATGGACCATGGATGATGTTATTAAAATGATTTCCTTCATTAGGATGATTTTAATATTTTTATTAACTTTAAATAATTTAATAAAAATGTATACTCTTTAAAATATCATTAATGACGATTTTACATGTACTAATTTAATTTTTATTTAATTAGATAAAGACAAAAAATGAATTCAAGTACAAAGAATAAAAACCTATATAATAAGCCATTTTTTTTCAAAAAAATCGTTTTAGATAAATATTCATTCAAATCATATAATTTTTAACATTTTAAAAACAAAATATTTTATCTTTCCATTAAATGATAAATTACTACATGTGTGTTGTGTGAGCTTTTAAGGAAATAATTTTTTAATAAAAATTAAAAATAAAATTTCATTATAAAAATTATTTATATATAATATTAATATTTGTAACTAAACATATACTTTGGTAATCCTTCTGTTGAAAACACTATAGTTATTGAGATTAACTATGTGACATTTTTGGATTTATATTAACATAAATATTATAATGGTAAAAATCATATCCAAATGGAAACAAAATACCAAATAATAAAGTTTTTAATGGTTTTTGATGAGATTTACTCATAAAATAAAATTAAGGATAGTATTAGGGCTACATTTTTAGTCCTTATCATTTTATTTTTGAATATAATTTCATGATTTTCCAATTATTATGGTAATAAAAATTACTTATTTTATTATTCATATTGAAAAAAATAAAAGACATTACCTAATAAATTATTTCTGTATAATTAACCTTATTGAACCAATTTTTTAAAATTCAAAACATTGAAATGGAAGATTTCAATGTAAATTTAAACCATAAAAACATGATGAAAAAACTATTTTTCAGAAAAATACATCTTTTATGTATAAAGTGTTTTTATACTAAATTCATGTATAAAATTAGTTAGAAAAATAATTAGATTATTTAAAATAATAATGAAAAAAATTATTTTTAAGACTGATCTAAATTATAATTTTTTGATAAAAGTAAATTAAAATAAAACCTAGTTTTCAATATAAATTAGTATTTTTCACTATTCTTAAAAATTAAAACTTTTTAGTAAAATTTAAATATTTCAGCATAAGATAATTTTAAAAATATTAGATGAAAATTTTTAATTATTTTATCGAATCAAAGTTTAAATTTTATTTAAATTAATTACTTTGGTCTCTGAAATAAATTTATTAATACACATTTTGATAAAATCACAACATTGGAGAGAAATGGTTTTATGAAAACATGGCTACATATTCCCAAATTATTAATCAATAAAATTTTATTAATTATATTATTTAAATATATCAAAAAGTATTTTTTATTACCCATTCCCAAAATTTTATAGCTATGTTATAATGGTTGTATTTAAATAATTGTATTTCACTATTTTTTAAGCTTCGTGTTGTGTGTGATACCCCTCATCAAACATAATTCCCTTTTTTCATAAATCACATGATATATAATTCTACCCCAATTTTTTAAATTTAATCATCACAATTTGAGACTAGTATCAGAAAATATGGGTTTGACTTTTCAAAAAACCTATGTTGAAATACCATATCGTAAAATAATTAGTGAAACATCTACTTTGAAAGAGAGAAATGATAAATATGATGGTCACCTAGAATAACACATAACTATGATATCATATAGGAAAAAACTTGTGGGATGTGAAAACATGGTCATGGAAGAAAAAATTGGATTCCTAATGATTGATAGAAAGTGATAGTGAATAGGGTCATGAGAAAGTTATTCATCATAAAACCATAAATCTATGATGGGTTAAAAGACCATTGATTTTTTGGTAAGAAATTTAAATAGAAAAAATATATATTTTATTATAAATTTTCTTGATTTGAGGAATTAAATTATCATATATTCTAAAATGACAAGTAAACATACTTACTTTTCATGTTTAATTTCATCCTTTGATAAAATTTATACCCCAATATCATCACTTTCTCTTATAGTTGAGTATTCAAGATGATTTTCACTTTATTAAAGCACTAAAATCAATATAATAAAGATCACATAATTCCAGAAAATTATGACAAATTATTCTACCGATAATTTAACAATAACCAAAAAAATGTTTAACTCAAGGTAAGATAATTCAAAAAATGAATAAAACCTCATAAAAAGAAATAAAATATTAATCACCAAAGTGTCAATAATAACACCCAAATAATTACATACATCATTCAATAAGTAACTAATATATAAATATTTCTTAATATTATAGAATAACATTGAAAACCAAATATTATAAGGATTTAATCACATATTCTTTCATGATATGTTTAACGTTTACCTATAAAAACATCAATCACTCTTAATGTCCTGTACCAAAAATGTATATTATGTATTTATAAGAAGTCCATGATATAACATTATTTTCCATAAATATAATGAATCACCATAAATATAAATTTATATCATATATAATTTTTAAATATAATTCAATCAGGACTCACTCAATGAAAATCCAGTAATATCACCTAATTTTCCCAAAATTGGAAGTGAAATTATTTTAAAATTAATTAATCCCCCAATCACACATCAATATGATGGTTAATATTAAAATTTTATTCCAAAAATTAACATTATAATTATCCAAAAACCATTTATGTAAAATAATATGGTCATACTAACTAGGATATCACATAGCTTATTTTTAGGTGATGTACCCTTTTTTCCAATAATTGTGGGTGTAAGCCCCCAAAACTTACTAGATGAAATGAGATATTTCCTAGATTATGGGATGTCCATCTACTAAATCCATTCCTTTAAAATTTCAAAAAATACGATTAAAATCCAAAAAAATACTTAATCAATAAAGATCATATAAATCCTAAATGGTAAAAATAACATCAAATTTATGTCCAAAAAATGGGAAAATAATTATTCAATAAATAACCATTCCACAAGTTAAAAATAAGACACTGATTTTCCAGAAGCATCTAATAAAAATAAATAAATTTATACCAATTTTTTCTCATCACCTAAAACCTCAAAACGAGTATATAATATATTGAACTTATAATCAAAATCAAATATACTAATACATCATAACATATTAATCTTTATAATTAAATAAATTAACCATTCAATGATCTTTATTTACCATTTTTTCCATCACATTTGATAATTATTATATTCTATAAAAACATTAATCATGTTTAAATATTCAACAATGACAAACATAAGGTCAAGATATGCTCAATACCATTACTATGTTATTTTCAGTTTTATCATATTCAGTAATAATGGAATTAAGAGTTTCTAAAAATTTATATGTATGGTCTTGATGGGATTATAAATTATCTAACCAACTAGTACATTGATTTTCATAATTCATGAAATCTTCATATTTAAACCATCCAATGGATAACTTTGGAATAACTTCCTTCCTCTTTATGTTGTTAACTAAAATATTCCTTTTTTCCTTAGAATATTATTTCTTCATGACCACATTATCTATATAAAAACATCTTCCCATTATCTTGGGACATTTTCTCGATTTCTTCATCCCACATTGTTAACACATAATTCATTGAATAATTTTCCCTTATGCTCATTATCACCTGATATTCCACAGATATTACATTCTATCTTATTTTATTAAATGATGAACTAACCAAGGTTCATGATTCTCATCATAAATTGTGATTTAGGGTTATTAATAGCCCCAATATTTTTCAATACAACTCTCATTTCCATCAAATTCCAATTATAACAACTAATGCATATTCCATCACCTACATTTTTACTTTGGTTCATACTATATCTATCAACATACTAAAACTAAAAAGGGTCAGTATTAGAATATTAATAAAATCATAATAAACCATATTATATGGAGGATAAACACTAGGATATCCTTAACCATGTTTTCTTCTACTCTACCTATTTATCCAAATAAATATAATTCCCTCGATCCTTTTATCCATTATGTTTATAGTGTAACTTTTTCATACCTTCAAATGGAATACCAAAATATAAATTTATCTAAAAAATTATTTATTGAAAATTTTAAGGAACCAACTATAAATAGAAAATATTCTAATGAAATTAAATAATAATTAACTTATATCCATTCAAAAATAGATTTTAGGTTTATAACTTTAGAGAATTAGTGTATAAATCATACATAATAAACATTTAAGTTACAATCATACACTTCTACTTAGTATAAAATTTTCATATATAATATAAGTTTTAATGTGGAAAATGTTTATTTTCAATACATATCATCACAATTTTAATCTTCACCTCATCCTTATACCCTTCTTTTCCTTAATTCCATGTAAAAAACATTTTACAAAATGGTATGTTGTGACCCAACCCAAAAAATACTTGGATTAGTTCCTAATACTATTACATTGGCATAAGATACAAGGAAACACATCTCAAAGAACATATCAGTTTATTATTCATGGTAAACAAGATGCATACATGATTCTTATATTACTATTAAATACAAAAAACTAAAACATAATTCTTATTTTCTAATAACATTATTCCATATAGCATATCCGAACATATCATTCATAGTAAACATCATGGAATCCTAGAAAAAAAAAACAAAATAATTGTGAGATAAAATTATTATTATGGTTTATGTATAATTGAATCTATCACGAGTGAATAATGAATAATCAATATATAATGGTGAATAATCGAACAAAAATTCCATTTTAAAAAAGGGATAAAGCATAAAAAATATGTTAATGTAAATAACTGAACACACATTCCATTTATATATATTGATAAGGAATAATAAATATGTAAAGGAAAATGACTGAACACGTATTCCATTCAATCAATGAGATGATAATGAAATGCATCAATATATTTTTTCATAATGAAAATCACTTGGATAATAATAACTAAAATCTGAATACAGGAAATGCTTAATTATTGGAATTCATGTTTCCTATTAACATGATACCATTGCCATCAGTATATATAGTCTATATATTTTAAACCATGATGGGTACAAATAGATTTAATTTGGCCAACACTATCTCTACAATCAAGGTATGTCATCAACACTGTTTAAACCATACTAGTTAGAAACACATAGGATTTGTCCAACAGATTAATCTCATTAGACTATTGATTCATCAAGGGACATACATTAAAAAATTTCCCATACATTTCATACATGTCCAAATAGTTACTCATATATTTAATGATTTATTCAACTAATAAAAATGTACCTTACAATCAAGTATATGTATTTAGTAAAGGATTAAATATTATCAATATTTCCAAATTTAATCAAATAATATTCGAGGTAAATACTATATGTAAAAATAATTTAGGGCCTAGACAATAATCATATCCATTAGAAAATAATATGGATATTTATGTTGAATGTAATATTTCTTGAAAAAATTATTAGTAAAATGTGATTGTTTTAGAGAGTTAACAATCATAAAACAATGTCAGATATCACAATAAATGTTACAATTTCATAATTTTATAGTCAAATCTAATTGGATGAAATAACTAAATCGAAAAAAAGAATTATTCATGATTTTGCAATTCAAATATGTTGTACATACACTGCAAAAATGTGAATTGGTTTATAATAACAATTATATCTTACTAGAATATAAATTGAGATGGAATCCCTTACCTTTTGCTTTCATTAGTTAAATGCTCATTAACCACTTTCTTCCAAATCCTTTGTTTAATATTTTTAAAATCCACTTTTAAGGTAGTGTTAACCTCACATATGACCAGATATTACAATATTCAAAACATACATAGTGCCAAATTCAATCTTAAAATAAGAAAAGGGTGTAAGTATGAGCTAAAAATCACCAAGGCTAGAGACTCCAATCCTGGTCAATGCCATGTCATAGTCATCCACTCCATATACTGTCACATCCACATTGCCATGCCATCCATTGAGCACAAATTCAATGTTCCAAAGTTTGAAATTTCAAATTACAAAAAGAAACCATCATCACCGACTCAGTTGATGAGTTGCCTCGCATCTCACACCCTGCCCCAATCATACATCCCAACCACACCAGAGCACCGACGAGATCCACCCATCAAAATCTAACGTATCAAACAAGGAAACTCTAAAAAAACACCACAGAACATCAAATTAATAAATTAAGATCTTCAAAAACATCACGAGTGAGTTTTAAAAAAAATCCAAAAAATCACCATCTTCACTGCCTCCGATAACCACAGAAGATCGAAAACAAAACAATCACCATGAACATAACCATAAATAAGAAACAAACAACATCACCAAGAACTACGACCACCTGAAATGCCAAATTCCACTTGAACTCCCCTCCCAAGACACCTTGAACACCACCACGCAAAACTGACTGGTAGAAGAGTGTTGGATATTGGAGCAAGAGTAGAGTATGGGCAGACACTGTCGAGTGGGAATGCACGCACCAAGAACTTCTATTGTCATTGAGGACAAAAAACTTGAAAAAAATCTGAAACTTGATGAGACCAAACATCAATTACAACCAAAAAATACCATGAGGAACAAAAGACCAGCAGAGAACAGAATGGACCAAACCGCAACCAGCGAAGAAGACTGAAACCCTAAGGCAGAAGTGAGCCAACATGAATCCCATCTATCGTAAAACTGATGAGCTCTCAACCAAAACATCCCAAAACCCCCACGAGAGCCACTGCATCAAACCGAGATGGATTCTAGCACAGTAGATCTAAGAGTAAGAGAATAGATTGAGATGAAAAGAGGCTCAACATTGAGCCACGATCATAGAGAGAAAGAGAACCCAAACGGGATGGACAAAAAAAGATAAGAGGAGAGCATTCAAGGTCATGTAAGTGCCGCGATGAATGGAGATATTAGACCTTTGGAAAAAACAGGTCTCCGTAGAAGAGAAACCCATTTTAGGGGAAGAAACAAGGATGAAGAGTGAAACTTTTAAATTAAACAAAGAGTAAAGAAGCATCAATAGAACAAGAGAAGAGAGAAAGGGCTGGTAAATGGTAAGTGGTATGTACACATGAACAATGTTTCCATTTTCATTTCATTTTGATGAAATAAAATTAAATCCTATGTATATATTTTGTCATTACAATTATATTTATATTTCATATATATCACAAATTTATATTAAACACCACATTAATACATTCAATATAAAGCGTCAATGAATCACATAACTTTTCGTGGTAGTAGTCCACCGTACACATAAAGGACATCATCATATTCCCAAAAAATGGAAAGCATAAAGTTATGTCTTATATAATAATTATATAGGCATAAATACATCATAAATATCATAATTTTGATATATAATCATAATTTTTATCATTATTCCCAACCTTTATTTGTAGTAATGGAAATACCAACGACATCGGTTTGCGAGGCAGTAAACCTCCATACATTCGAACAGTGATTTCATGACCTGTTTGATGGAAGTGTGCAAAGTTGTAGGTGTTACCATTAAAATACTAACATCTCAATATATATAATATTTTGAGGATATTGTATTGTAATAATAGAAAAATAATTGACGGATGATGGGATTGAAATTAAATAAAAACAATCTTATATGAACATTACCTCTTCTTCGGGTTTCCTCCTTAGTTTTTAACTAAACCCTTGAAAGGATTTATTTATATCCAAAATAAGGCTTATCAGTTTAGGATTGGGAATTTGGGGTGTTATTTTGGATGTTCATGGTTTAGAAAAATTAATTGAGATGTGTGAAAGTGTGTGTGTGTGTGTGGGGGGGGGAGTTCTATTTTATAGTTGAGGAGGAGAGGTATTCTTCTAAATAATCAAATGTATTTACTATTGGAAAGTCTACCATACCTAATGTGACTCCAAAATTAAAAAAAATAATGGATTTTAAGGGAATTATGGTTGATAAAAACCTCCATGACACAAAATGATGTAGATTTGTTTTATTTTGTTCTTTAACTTCTATGTTTCACTAATTTTACCATTTTGGTTTTTATTAAGGTAACTAATTTTTTAACCACAGTTATTTAACCATTAAAACGAAATTAAATTTATCATATTTCTAAATATGATATCTAATTTATAAAATAAAATTATTACGTATGTTGGAAATTAATTTTAATGGAATCAAAAGTAACGCACAAAAACAAAACGTTAGCCCTAAACGTGCTAAAAATGTTTTTGTAAAGACATGGAATTTCCATTTAATTTTTTTTTAATTAAATGGGAATTTTACGTGTCCACAAAAATTGACGACACATGATTCCAAGGCCCTAAGTGCCCGGAATGAATTTCTGAACTTTTTTTTGGGAACATTCAGTAAATGTGCAAGCTGTTTTTTGTAACTTTTGATAAGATGTACATAATGTGTTTATTCAATTTTAGATGCAGTAATTATAGACACAGGTTTCTGTAATTCACATATTTCCACTACCCTCGTTCGGAGCTCAGAGATTCTGACGGAGCCATTAGCTCGATCCTTATGGATAGAGACTCTTACGGGAGCAGATCCGATGATTACGCACTGGTACCAGAAGTGCGAGCTTACTCTAGGAGGAGTGATCTTTGACTGGGATCTTCTGGTAGCAGCATTGAGGCCTTACGATATCATCTTGGGTATGGACTGGTTATTTACAGTCAATGCTAAGATTGACTATATTAGGCGAAAAGTGCGGTGTGTCCTCATGGATGGGACCGGGTTTACCTTCACCGGTGAGAAGGGAGCCTTTGAAACACATGATGGACTTACCCGGAGGAGAGTGTAGCCGATCACTCATTAGTTTTCTATCCTTACCCTTAGTGTAGTTGATGTTGAGAGTCCAAGTTATCCTGTTGTGGTGGACTAGTATGCAGATGTCTTCCCTGATGATGCTTCAGGTCTAACTCCTCACAGAGAGGTGGACTTTTACATTGACTTGTACCCCAGGACAACACCGATATCTACACTAGCGTATCGGATGGCTACCACGGAGCTTCATGAGATGCAGGTATAGCTAGAATACTTATAAGGGAAATGGTTCATTCAGCTCAGTGTTTCTCCATGGGTAGCCCTGATTTTGTTCACCAAGAAGGCAGATGGGAGCTTCAGGCTTTGTGTTGACTATCAATGCCTGAATCAGGTGTCTGTGAAGAACAAGTACCCACTTCTAAGGTTTGATGACCTCTTTGATCATCTGAAGGGATCACGATGGTTCTTGAAGATAGACCTCAGATCAGGCTATCACCATCTCAGAGTACGAGATGAGGATGGGTAGAATATGGCTTTCAGATGTCGGTACGACCACTATAAGTTCTTGGTTATGCCATTCGGCAGGACCAATGCTCCAGTAGTGTTCATGGGACTCATGATTAGGATATTTCAGCCATACCTTGATCACTTTGTAGTAGTCTTCATCGACGACATTCTAATATACTCAACTATAGAGGAGGAGTATGTCTATCATTTTCAGATAGTTCTGGACACACTCCGAGAGCACCAGCTTTATGGTAAGCTCTCTAAGTGCTAGTTCTAGATCTGAGGGGTTCACTTTCTGGGACATGTCATCTCAGAGGCTAGATTTGTAGTAGATCCAGTGAAGATTGAGGTGGTACATTCTTGGGAGCCACCCAGGAGTGTGACGGAGGTACGAAGTTTCCTGGGTTTGGCTGGATACTACATGAGGTTTGTGCCAAATTTCTACAGAGTTGCAGCACCTCTATTAGCGTTGACAAAGAAGGGGAAACCACTTGTTTTCTCAGATAGATGCCAGTAATGTTTTCAGGAGCAGAGGCAGAGGCTGACTATTGCCCCATCTTGAGGCTACAAGAGGAGGGCGTAGGGTACATAGTCTACTGCGACGCATCAGGGACAAGACTCAGATGTGTCCTGATGCAAGAGCGAGTAGTGATCACATATAGTTCTCGAAAGCTGAGACAACATTAGCCGAACCTTGCTACCCATGACCTGGAGTTAACAGTAGTGATCTTCACCTTGAAGATGTGTCCAAATTACTTGATGGGCGAGCATTTTACATTGTACTCTGAACACAAGTGTCTCAGGTATATCTTCTCTCAGAAGGACCTGAACGAGATACAGTGATGTTGGCTTGAGTTCCTATAGAACTATGAATTAGAGATAGTCTATACTCTTGGGAAGGAGAACATTTTAGTAGATGCAATCAGTAGGAGGTCTAGTATATAGCTTCTAGGAGAGGTGACAGAGAAGCCGGTCGCTTTGCAGATATCCTTTGTGGATCGAGATGGAGCAGCTTTCCTTCAATCTCTTATAGTCACTCACCCACTACTTCAACGAGTCAGGGAGGCACAACATGGGGACACTGACTGCGAGGCCCGACGTGCTCAGATATCCACAGGGCTGGCACCAGATGGATTTTCTGAAGGTGGGGAGCGTGTCATCCTCTTCAAAGGATGTACCATGGTACCAGTGTTGCTTCCGGAGGAAGTGATGAGGGAGTTTCACACATCCCCTCTAGTGGTACATCCAGGAGTGGAAAATATGTACTAGGATCTCTGATGATAGCACTAGTGACCTATAATGAAGAAAGAAAGAGTAGAGTTTGTCTCTCGGTGCTTCACTTGTCAGCAAGTGAAGGGAGAGTATCAGGTACCAGCAGGCTTGGTTTAGACTTTAGAGGTCCCAGAGTGGAAGTGGGACGGGATATCCATAGACTTCGTGACCGGACTCCCATGTACATCCAAGGGTCATGACTCTATTTGGGTGATCGTCGACCAACTCACCATGTCAGCCCACTTCCTACTAATCAGAGAGTACGGTTCAGCAGAGAGCATGGGATGCCTCTATGTACATGAGATTGTGTAGCTACATGGAGTACCCTCGACTATTGTCTCTGATTGTGATACACATTTCACTTCCTAGCTATGGATGGGTTTGCAAGAGGCTTTCAGGATGCAGCTTCATTTGAGCACCGCCTTCCATCCTCAGATGGATGGCCAGACTAAGTGGACCATTCAGACTCTTGAGGAGATGTTGCATGATTGTGTCCTCGACTTCAGTTTTAGCTAGGAGGACCACTTTCCATTGGTGGAGTTTGCATACAACAATAGCTATCACTCCACCATTGGGATGGAACCTTTTGAGGCATTGTACGAGCGACCTTTTAGATCACCTTTGTGCTGGACTGACCCAGGGGAGTCAGCACTAGTGGGACCTGAGATGGTACGAGCTACCACAGAGAAGGTGAAAATCATTTAGGAGTGGATGAAGACTACATAGAGCACGTAGAAGTCTTATGCTGACAAGAGATGGAGACCTCTAGAGTTCGAGGATGGTGACCACGTCTTTCTATGGGTCTCACCCCGACGAGGTTTGTAGAGATTTGGATGAGGTGGAAAGTTATCTCCGAGGTTCATCAGACCCTTCAAGGTCCTCATCAGAGTTGGATAGGTGGCTTAACTCTTATCTCTTCCACCTCAGTTGCACTAATTTCATGACATCTTCCACATATCCTAGCTGAGGAGATACGTGCATGACCCTTCTCACATCATTGACTATGGAGAGTTGGACGTCGACGATGGAGCGACTTTTACGGAGGTTCCAAAAGATATTGAGGATCGACATGAGAGGGTCCTTCTTAGGTGGTCGATAACTATGGTGCGGGTTCGCTGGCAGCACGGGAACCTCCAAGATAGTACATGGGAGCAGGAGGCTCAGATTCGTGCTCAGTAACCCCACTTGTTTTCCTAGTTTTGTGATGTGGCTTTTGGGGATGCAAAGCCCTGAGGAGGGGAGAATGTAAAGAACTGGAATTTATATGTAATTTTTTTAATTAAATGGTAATTTTACGAGTCCGCAAAAATTGATGGTGCGTGATTTTGAGTCTCGGAGTGCTCGAAATGAATTTATGAACTCTTTTTTCAGGTACATTCAACAAACGTGTGAGCGGGTTTTTGTATCTTTTGAACCAATGCTCAGAATTGAAATCCGAGGACACTGTTGAACTCGCAGCACCAGTATTAACTTAAGGAGACTTTCACCTCGATGATAGTTGATCGAGGATGAAAGTTAGTTTTTGTGTTTTTCATGAAAGAATAAAATAAAATAAAAATGTTTAACATTTTTATTTTTTGAAACCTCTCACATGTGTGTTATGGAGGTTGGGACCACCTGAACTAAAACCTCCCACATGGGTTATTGTGGTGGGGACCACCCGAACCCTCATAATTGGAGAAACTCTTAAAATCCCTCTTTAATGTGAATAAGTGTCTTGAAATTCTTCCACATTATATATGACAACACCTCTTGATTAACGGTGCCAATTCAAATTAAATTAATAAAAACTAGGTTTATTTATATTGGCTATTCTTTTATTGGGAGAAGTGTTGGCAAGGCACTAGGAAAAACTTTTACCCTCTCCAACAAAGAACACCTCCCAATGAAGAAAGACCACCGAAGATCGAAGAACGAGGAAACTGACCCGAGACAGATCAGAAGCACCTTGCGAAGGCAACCAACGTAGGATGTCTTCGACGACAAAAAACCGACGATCGGGGAAATGCCGATGTCACTGACTTCACCCCTTCTATTGTCAATGAGCAATCAAGTAGGTGTTTAATTCAATGTGATTAATATTGCCCATGTTCTTCCCTTCTAAACAAAGAACATGGATCAACTCCCTCTAAATAGTTGATCCGTGAATGTTTTCTTTTGCAGGTTTGGGAATAGTGATTGAAACAGGTTGTGGGGTTTGATGTTTTAAATATTTTCCATACACGTTCTTGATTCAAAATTTGTGAACCACTTGCTACCGCTCTAACATAGAAAGTCCAGGCCAAACAAACATGGACTGAACTCTCCACATTTTTTGGTGATTATTTGTTGTGTTCATCACGATGGAGGGGGACGACAACCAACCTCAGTGGGGCATGAGAACGACAGCCGACACCACTAACAGCCGCGATGAAGGTGATGGCGCCGCCCTGCGGCCATCGCGCCTCCCTGCAGCCACCGCGCCGCCCGTGGCCTCCATCGCCCCATGGCCTTCGCCAACCCATGGAACCCACAGCCTCGCCGCCCTCGTGGCCTCCGTACTGCCCTGATAGCCTCCGCGCAGCCCACACGGCCTCCGATCCACCCTCGGGGCCTCCGTGCCACCCTTGCGACCTCGCGCCGCTCCATGGCCCCTGCGCCGCCCAGTGCGGGCCGGACCTAGCGCGGGATGGACCAGACCCAACGGTTCGGGTCGACCCAAAATGGTTCGGGTTGTCCAAAGATAGGTTGGGCCAGGTTGGTCTGACCGGGTCGGACCGGACCCGGACCAACTATGAGCTTTTCGCTCTATCGGCCATAACTTTGGCACCATGCGTCCGTTTGACAATTCGTCAATGGAACTGTAAACCTTGGAGTGAGATAGTCCATTTGGTATACCCCACTTGAGATTTGGATAAATTTGGGATACAGTCGGGTTGGATCGGGCACGAATCCAACTGGGCCCTCAAGACTAAAAGGCTAATAACTTACAGACCGGACGTCCAATTGATGCACCTTCTATTGCGTTGAGACCCCTATGACGTGGCGGTACTTTAGGATAATTTTTTGTAGGATCCTTGGTGGGTTTTCACAGGATATGTTCTAGCTTACTTGTAGTTTTTAGTTTTCCTGTACTTTCTAGTTGGGCTTGTATTCTGGCCCCTTTTGCTTATTGTAATCACAATTTTACTATACAGTTTACTTGTGTTTGTATCTTGTTGTGTGCTTGGTTGCATGTGTTTACATGATATAAAGGCAATGCCTTCCCGTTTTTAGGTAATACACCTTTCGGTGCTAGTCCCTTTCCCCTGTCCTATGGAAGGTGGGTTTGGGGTAGTCACGGTACGGGCCCTGGGGGATGGGTCGTGACAGTTTTTACAATTTGGGGTCCAAAATTTTCATTATAAAAGAGAATATTTTACATGTATGAAAAATATTTTGTATTTTTTTATATATTATTAATGAGTTTAGATAGTTTATGAGTTTTATTTATTTTGAATCAATTAAAAAAATTTCTTTTATTATAAAATACGAATAATGTATTGTTTGACAATATTTATTTAATTTAAATTCCAAAAACATGAAGACATCAATATAATTTGAATATGTTAACATAAATCCCTTTTAACATGACATATTCATCTAAAAAATTATTTTATGGAAATAATTAATTCTATTTAATACACTTTTAATATTTTTCATATCATTTAGTTTAGTTAATTATTAAATAAATAATTGTTATGTGTTTGTTTCTTCAATATTTTGAATAACTAATAATATCAAAAAAATGATAAATTTTCATGATAAAAACATCTTATTTATCATTAAAAATTATATATATATGTAAACATAGATTATTTTTCCCTTATCCCAATTCTTTATATAAATTAAAAGTATGAAGTGAATCTTGTCTCTTTTTCTCATCACATAACATAAAACATGATTATATTTATGTACAAGTTTCCCAAAAACTCATATATTTATAGACTAAAGTCTTAAAAGCCTAAATATCTCCACCCAATGGGTGTTTTACTTGTTTTTTAGTCATTTTATACCTTATATTCTATTATTAACCAATAAGTAAACTCATTTTTTCCTTAATCACTATAATTAATTTTAACTATTTTCAGTAATAATTTTGGTAAAAATTTATTTTAACCTCATTATACGTTATAAAATTTACTAATTCCAAATATGTGATCCATTTTTCTAAATTAAAATTGCATAAATGGAATCATATTATTTAAAATCAATACCATAGAGGTGATGTAAAAGTGTATTTTTAAATTAAAAATGTTCAAATATTGAAATGTTTTTATATCTAAATTTAATATAAAAATTATTCTAATAGAAAAAATTAGATTAATAGAGGTATTATTTTCCTAATTTTTCATTAAAGAATTAAAATTTAATTTATATGAAAAGACATTTTGAATTAAAATTTTATATTTTTCACAATTAATAAAAAAAGAAACTTAAAAAAACTCATCCTACAATAATTTTCATATTCCTATAAAAAATGAAGATTATTTATTTATATAAAATTTATAAGTGTCCAAATTTAGTTTCAATACCTGTGCTCTATTAAATGGAACAAATATGTCTTTATGAAATATAGTTTTTTTTTCATAATATTGAATTTGTTTCTTATCTTGTGCCAATAATATATATTAGATGAATATAAAAACATTATATTAAGTATATAATATATAAATACCATTACTACCATACAATAATATTAATTAATTTAATTTATTAATAAACCTTCTTTTGGAGCATAAATTTTTTTTCTATAAAATAATTTACTTTATATTTATTTTTTATTAATTTATAATTAATTATTACTTAATTAAATCAACCATATATTTTCATAAATTATTTAATCCTATTTATATCAAAATATTTAATTTATAGGAGATAATTTCCATATCTACTAATAATATTAACAATATTTGGTAAACATTGGTCTTGTGTGTAATACAAACTATCGAATAAATTCATTATTGCATGAAACACAAACAAACCTAGTATTAGGTGATTTAAATGGTATATAATAAATTGAATTTATTTAAATTAGTAAATATATCATAAATTTTCAATATTTTATATTTATTTCTATGATTGTTGTTCCATGTTATACAAATTATTGAATAAAATGATAATCTTTTAGAATTTTTGAGGTGTTACTAGGTATGAGAACAAAAAACTCAATGAGGGGAATAAAAAGAAAAAAAACCATCCCTTTGTCACACCAAATAAACATAATTATTTTTATAGGAATAACCATAGAATTATATTCCACTAATGTGTTTTGAGAAACCTAATCAGATTTATTCATCTAATATTTGGATTAAACATCATAGTATATTAAGGATATTTCTTAAATTTTGGCACCTTTGTTTTTTTATTCTTTTTTCTCTTTTTGGTACAAGTTCATTGTACCTCGTGTAATCACTTGACCTTTACTTTTTATTAATAAATTTTGGGGAGCATGTGTTTTAACTCATGATTTGATCCTTCCTGGTATTAATGATATCTCTTAAGTGAAACCTACTTGGTTATATTTGTAACATATTTGGAATAACAATTTCATTACATTATAGTAATCTCTTCTAATAAACCTAATCTATTAAGTTCATACCATATGTAGAGTAATCTTCATAGTATAATCCCTTAATCTCATAGTAGAAACCTAATTGGTTAACTCTATCCCATATTTCAAATAACCATGGTAGTATATTCAAATCATCTCTTAGGAGAAACCTAATCTATTAACATATCCCTTTAACCAATGCATTGGATAGCTATAATTTTCACACTCTACCTTGGTTTAACATGGAATCAGTAATCCTTGATTTATAATTTAACCATTCATGATTTGTTTATAGTAGAACCACCTATTATCATAAATAATTCTTAAATACAAAACATATTAAAAACACCTAAAACATTACATCATACTGACATACGTTTCACACAGAAGAAATATTTTTTGGATATTGATATATCCCTTTTCATTAAACCCACTTCTGAAAACAAAAATTCATAGGATAATTTGAATGTAGGGATTTTTGTGAATAAAACATTGATAAATATAAATAAATATAAATAAAAAAAATTTATCATCGTCAAAAGAGTCATTTCCACCATATATGTTAAATTAGAACACATTTTTGTATTTTTGTAAAGAAAGTAAAAAAGATTCTGTAAAAAGATTCATTTTGAAAACAATGTAATAAAATTAAAAAGTGACATAAAATAACCTTTATAAATATTTTATCTCCATATAAAAACATCCATAAAATATATTTAAAGATATGGAAATGGAAGAAAATGAGTCTTTTAAGGGAACATTGAATGAGGACTATTAAAATAAAGTCCCCTATCCTTGATTAAAAATCATCACATATGTTATTTATCATCATGAAGTCAACACTAATGTTAATTATTTAACTTTTATGAGCCTTTTTTGAGGTTTTATTCTTTTTTATACCACTTAATATAATTTTATGGCAACTACTTAAGTTCATGAAGGATGCTTTGATAATATAGTTTTCATAAGTCCAATATGACTTTGGTATATTTAATTTTAACAAATGGGTCATTATTAATTCATCACTAGAACAATTATAATTTTATAATTATAATTTTTATATATAAATAATATTTTTACAAAAAATATGGAAATTGTTTTATGAAAAATGAACCATGTTTCAATCCTAGAGATGGTAGGTCATACATACGAATGAGTAACATTATAATTTTTTAACGATCACTGTGGAAAGAAGTTAAGTATTTAAATTATATTTTTATAATTATAATAATATCATAAATGTCATATTAATTATATAAATATACTTTTATATATAATACATATGATGTGGTGATGAAAAATGAATCACAACCTTTCATGGAGGTGGTATCCCACATGTACGAATGAACAAAATTATCCTTTTTCATTGAATGAAAAGATAAGAAAGTAAATGATATATCATTTTTCAAAATGATAAATATTTTATTAATTTCATATTCATCAATTAAATCCATCATTATAAAACTTCTTGAGTAATGGTGATGGAAAATGAATTACAACAGTTCACGAGGTGGTGGTCTGTTGTACCAATGGGTGATTGATTCTTTACTCATTTAATAGCGGTTGGATATGGATATAAGATGTTTAATTAACATATTAAAATTCTAGTATACGGAAGATATAATTTATACTTTTTTTTAAATTTTTTGGATAAGACTTGAAGGTAGGGAAAGAAGAAATACCTCTAAAATATGAAGTTAAAAACTATACCTCTTCTTCAGGATGTATCCTTTTATTAACACAGTAATCCCTTTAAGGTCTTCACCCTTCATAAAGAAAGACCTCTATAATGAGGGGAGGGATTAATGTAAGGTATTTTGGTAGTTATCTTCTGAACTAAAATGATTTTTATATGTGAATAAATAATATGAATAGATTCCATTTCATAAGAGATGGGATGGGTACTCCTGGAGTTTTGAAAATATTAAAATAATATAAATAAATTATGATGACTAAATCAGTCCAAAATGATAATATTTGATGATACAACGAGGATGAATCAAAATAATACAAAAAATATTCAAATTTTACAAGTTTGGAAAAAATATTTAGAGTTAAAATTTTATTTCAACCATACTTAAATAATTTTGAAAATTTTCGTAATATAACATTTTTCTACTACTATGGGTTAATGACGATACTATAAAATTAATAAAGACTCATAAATGGAACATTAATGATATTCTTGACCATATAAAATTAATTTGGATGATTCTAAGATATTTATTATGATTAAATAATTTAATAAAACATTATTTATGATAAAATATCATTAATACCAATTGTAGAACAATTCATTTACAATGACATTAAAAATACCAAAAAAAAATAATTTGAATAAAATTCACTAAAATCGCTATAATATGTAATTTTTATATAAAAAATAATGGATCTCTATTATTCATTCAAATGATATTATTTTTTACATTTTTATAACTATTTATTTTGTTTTACCATTATTTTAATAGTTACTACATCAGGGTTTTGTAATATTTTAAATTAATTATTTTTTATCAATAATTATTAATAAATTTATATCATAAAAATATCATTTATATTTCAAATTATTATTTATAACCTAAAATATATTTTATTTATACTTATTTTGAAAATTTTATATTTATCCAAAGAAAGAGTGTGATATTTTCCTATTTTTATACTCTTAAATATTATAATGGTGAAAGTCTAGCATGAATAGAAATCATTGTATATATTCATGAAATAAAAATAATTACAAATTTGAAATACTCATAAAATAGAATTAAGGTATGTTTTAGAGATTTTTTTTAGAATATATCATTTTATGTTTAACTATAATTTTCTGATTCACTCTTTATAGTGGAAATGAAAATAACTAAGGTTATGATTCATATTGAACAAAAATAGAAGGTAAGTATTTAATATAATTTTTATTCATTATTAAAAAAATTTAATCCATTCTTCATAATTAAAAATATAGTGGATTCATAATTTGATTTAAAATTAAATTGAAAAATGGGATGAAAACAATTTTTCATAAAAACAAACTTTTTAACTATAAAATAATTTTTAATGAATTCATTTATAAAAATAGTTTGAAACCAATAATTATATTACCTTTAATTAATAATAAATAATTAAATTTTTATAATAATCAAAAATTTAATTTTAATTTAAAAACACATTAATATATAACACAATTTTCAATAAAAATTATATTTTCCACTATTAATTGAAAATATAAAGTTTTTAGAAAAAATCACAATATATTAACATAGGGTTATTTTGGTATATTAAGTTGAAAAATATATATTTTCTTCAAATAAGATTTTTAAAACTTTCATAAATTAGATATATTATTGACACATAAAATTAAATCAAATATTTTTTTTTGAAAACCTTACTTTGATGAATAAAATGGATATTATAAAACATACGTTATTATTTCCTAAGTATAAATCAATATATTTTTATTTATTAGAGTGTATATATATATGAAATAATATTTAATACTATTCATACCTACTAATATAATGTCTATGTAATAATGGTCATATTTAAATAATTTTATTTTATGGTTCTTTTAATCATTGTTTTATGTGTCATACAAGTTATTGAAAATAATTTCCTTATTTTAAAATCAAGAGATATTACAATAGTTTTTATCACAATGTTATACAAGGTACTAGGTGTATTTCTATCAAACATTAATTCCTTAAAAAATATTTATGTAATGCACTATGTTCTCCTTTCAATGGAGTTTTCACTTCCCAAGAATATATATTTGACATATATTTTTATTATTCATGGGAAATTATATAAAGATATGCTCCTTTATATAAAATTTATCATTAATTAGTTATTTCCATAGATTTAAGGATTTTTGGTAACTCAATTTTTATTCATTATATTATGATCGTTCCTATTTTATATATTTAAAATAATCATTACATATTATATACTTTTATTATCTTATGTGTTATTTTATTTTTTCACTTTTCTATAATAATAAAATCCTTTTTGAATTTTTTTTACTTCATAGAGTATATTTCTCGTAAGGGATATTTATTACTCAATACTTCTTTCCATGAGTTAAATTTCATCAACATGAACTTATTTCTTTTATGCTTGGGTTATTACACCCAAATATTTAATTGTATGGTAATTTATATTCCTTTATGGTGAAATAAGATATTTTTATAAATATTAATTCTTCATTACTCTTTAAAAAATGTACGTTTCGAACGAAAGCATTTTGAAGATATTCAAACAGTTATTTCCTTTTTCTTTTAATATGCCTAAACATCCTTTCCACATTTCAATAAAATAATATTTATTTATTTTCAATGATTTAATTTTGGATATTATTTTTAAAATTAAATGTTTTCAAAGTCTACCATGTCATATTTTCTAAAATCACCAATGAAAGAGATACGTAAATTTTAAATTTTCTTATAAGATATCATTTTTCTTTTCATTTTTGTTACCGTTATCATTTTTAAAAGGATTTACCCAAATAGACTGAATATTTGATGGTTTATAAGTAAATATATATTTATAATTTTAGGTAATGAACATTCAATATCACATTGTTTGATTATTTATACCAAAATTTAGGATACCATTAAAAAAAATATTTTTGGGAGAGGTTTCCCAATTATAGAAATCACATTTGATGATTACATTGCTTATCTAAGGATATGTAAGGATGCAACCCTAAAAAATTATATAATCACGAGTTTTTGTTCAGTAATTCAATTTCTTATGTTTTTGAGTATTATTTTGGTTTAGATTTCTACAGAATT
Organism: Viscum album; assembly: GCA_963277665.1. NCBI lineage: Eukaryota > Viridiplantae > Streptophyta > Magnoliopsida > Santalales > Viscaceae > Viscum > Viscum album. Next base: position 28,163,017 of record OY728143.1, on the reverse strand, counting down.
AGGACATAACTCTTACATAAAAAACCCATTTATTTCAAATTGGGTAATTTTACTCAGCGTCTATTTTTACAACATTATAATACTTTTAAAAATAAAAAAAATCATGATATAATTTTATTATTTTTATGCTGACCATATCCTTGTCCCAACACATCCTTAAAAACTAATAGAAATCATTTAAAATCATGGGATGAGATGTAACATCCCAGCACTAATCTATTAGGTATGTCTTTGAATTAATCATGGTTCTCTATTTTCCCGTTGTCCATAGAGGATCGAGAATGAATTTGGAGGATACCTATAATGGTGAAATCATAGATTTGTTAGAATCTTAGATTTAATTGAGTTTTTCTATATTAGGTGGGAGAATTTCATGATTTGTAAGTAGGTTACACAATATGTAAGTGTTGTTGAGTAACCGTCGTGAAAGGCTTCATAATGTGAAGGGTTACACGTTGTGAAGAGGATTTTCACATCGTGAATGTTTTAAATAAATTATTTTTAATCTAAGGAGAAGGATTTCTCTACATACTTAAACATCATGGATTTTATAGAGTGTAATGGAATTACACATCATTTAATTTCCTAAGAAGAGATGTATTAGGGTGACGCTCGAGTTTTTTGTTCCATTAGATCACCCGTTTTCTATTTCTCTCAAATGAAAACTCCTCTCTAGTGATTTTTGGGGACACCATTCCTTTTGGATCAATCTAATATGTGGTCCATCTTCATTACATTTGTGGTGCATCTCTCATAGTAAGTTATCATTCCACTTTTTTATTGTCGTTGATCATTGTAGCACCCTTGGGATGAATTATCTAATATTTCTATCCAATTTAAGGTTTTCTTTTATCTTCTTTCTAGATAATTTGTGTGATCTCATTATGGGGGTTGTTCCTTAATAAGTCATAGTGCGAAGGGCATTAGTTCTTAAGGTATGTGGTGTTTCCTCTTCTTCAAAAAACATATTTCTAAATTTAATCAATCATAATACATTTGAATTAGATTCTAGGGCCTTTATATACATCGTTATGTTTTTGTTTTTAGTGAATCCCAATGCAGGCATGTTCCACCTGATTTTTGAGGTTTGTGGTTCCATCTATAGCTGGTGTTTGATAAACCATATTGTTCCATTCTTATGAATTGGTTTTGTAACATCCTAGGTAAATAAAAAATTATGGAATTTTCATATTTATTAATATTTGTGAATTAAATATTAATTTTACTTTTAAGGGGATGGCTATGTTCGATGGTATACCCGATACACAACAACATGTTTCTTTGAAATCTAATGTTTCACGGTAATAATATAATAATATTATTTTAAATGTAGTTAATACCTAGCTGTTTTATTGTAGGAGATTAATATAACTAATTAAAATATGATTATACATGTTTGTTAAATGTTTTTACATTTATCCAATAAAATATAGAGGCTTAAAAGGTGAATGAATCTAAGTTTAAGCATAATTTACTTTATAAGGTTGATTTACCAACTTTTAATAGCGACCCCTATTTAAATATAGTTTCAGTAACTTTAATATATTTTATTTGTCTAAATAAAATCCTTCTTTAGAATCAGGACATCAAAATTTACTTTGGGTAAATTTTTGGTATTTTTCTAATAAAGTTCATTTTTAATGAATAGTGAAAAAATACTGTATTTTAATTCAAAAGTGATTTTTAAGATAATTTCTATATATGGTTAGATTATATTTTTATTTGGGTTTAAAGTGTAATTATATTATAGTTTTACCAATTAAACAAATTTTGGTCATGGAATTAATTGCACTTTGAAATTGGACATAAAAAAGTGTCATTCTTTTGATAGTTATTGTTTCTTAAAAAACACTCTTGTTATTTTGACAGTGGGAATTAATTTTAAATTAATTTCTTCCACTTCTGTGTTTTGAATTTGTAAAAATGGATTTCATATTTTTAATCAGGATATCCAAAATGTGTAAATAGATAACTTTTATTTTTAGACATTATGAATATTTACTTATGTAAAAATTTTATTTACCGTGGTAAAAGGGTAAATCAGGTAAATAAGGGAAAAAAAATTATAATAATAATATAAAATTACCCTAACATGTGTCCTAATCCTATTATTTGATACATATTTTACCATGGGAATATTTTGGTCAATTTTTGGACCACATGGAGCCACTTAAGAGTGATAATTACACTTTATTTTAATTAACTTAAAATAAAGACAAAAATGACATTAAAAAATATCTTTTAGTAAATTAGTGTTTACATAGAGTTATATAAGTTATATTTTAGACTATAAATATTATTTGGAAATATAAAAATATTTCCTACATCATGGTATTTTTTTATAATTTTTAGACATCAAATAACTAAAATTATTTATGACACAATAATGATGTGGTGTTTACCTCATTAATAAACGAGTTAAATAAATAAGTTTATAAAGATTACAATAACATCAAAAACATGTCCAATTATTATTTGATGATTCTATTTCTACCATGAGTGATCTTATATTCTACTTTAATTAGTTTTGGACCTTTAGAAACCGAAAATCATTATATAATAAAATAAAATTTTCACACTTTCCTAAAGAGCCCCTCCTCCCCCTTATAAATAACCCTCACTTATAACCCATTACTCACACCTATCAAGCCCCTTGGATCATCCAAAATCTTCCTAAATAATCTCTAAATATCCCTATACTACTCCTAGATGCCTTACTTTAGGCATAAGACACTTTAAGAAGTCCTTTTAGTTCAAACCAAAGGGAGTTACCCGAATTAAAGGTAACATTTTCTCTTAACTTCTTTTCTTTTATTTTACTTATCAAACCACTAAACTCTTTTTATTACTTTATTTTATAAAATAAATAGTATCCTAAATATACTATGATGTTTTTATGAGAAGGATTCTAACTACACGTAGACACACCTCCATATAATGGATGAAGAACATACTGTTTCTATGGATTGAAAACTAACACCTCACGAAATGAAGATTGTTTGATTATCTATTACCACATCTCATGGTGGCCATTAAGATGAAACTATATTTATATATGATATATATTATGTTTATGTTTTCTTTATTCTTCTGTATTTTTCATTTATATCATATCATTATGGTTTCTATTATGTGTAAACATGATAATTTCATTTGAGGAAGTGTGGACTACCGCCCCCTCAAAGTGATATGACTCATTAATGCAATATGTGGGAAATATAAATGATAAAGTTATTGATATTATATATATTATACTTGAATTATAATATACCTATGTTTTATTATGTTTTAATTCCATTAAAATAAGAAATAGAAATGAAAGTAGCATTCATGCATACGTACGACTTAGCGTCTACAGGAAAGGTGCATTTCATTTTTTACCTCCAAATGTAATGTACTATTATAAATACATGTTTATACTGGATATATATTCTATATTAATCATGAATATTATTCTGGATATAATGAAATTTTGACCTTGTGAACAACATGTACTTATAAGAAGTCCATTTTTGACTCAAGTACCAAATATCGACAAAACGACCATTATTAACTTAGATGATTACATAATATTTATAACATTGTAATAAGTGATATAAATGGAATAATAAACTTGAAAAAGGTTATTAAGAAAGTAGAAATCAACTTTAGTTTATTATTCAGGAGATTAAATAACGAACAGGTCAAGTCAGACATGAGGTAAGGGAACTTCTTAACCCAATTCCCATTCTTTAGGTTAAACTTATACTTCTTGATTATTCCATGCTATGATTGTCTGAGATATATAGTTTTAAAACAAATATTGTATTTATACTTGATGTATGTGTACTTATAGTAAATACACATAATTGATCTATTTAAAAAAATGATCATTGTAAGGGAATTTGTCTCAATATCCTTTCATTGAGGCATATTTTTTTAATACACAACATTATTTTATATGATGTATAAGCACCTTTGAATTTTCATTTCATTCAAAGGGATTTGTTTTCAACAAATCATTTTACTAAATGAAAAAAATGAATGTTTCTTTTCATGTGAGCGGTGACAACGAAATTTCTACCACCTCCAGTATTATTTGAACTTTGGCTTCCTTAATAAGTCGTAATGTTTTTAAAAGGAAAAAAATACCATATACTCTTGTACATATTTTGGTACTGAGAATGGTTTTGATAATGGATTTGTTATGTCGATATATTTAAGTGATATATTGTGATTGAAATGTGAAAATGTTTTCTTTCCTTTATATTTGTTTTATATGTTATGATTTTATAATGGTACTTGGAAATTTGATGGGTGGTTACGTGATAAAAAAAATGACGGGTGGTGCCGTAATAAACCATGATGGGTGGTTATGTTATAACCTCCAATGCATTGGGTATGGAATTTAGCCGTATGGCTATTACATTTAGTGATACATGTGGAAGTCGACTATATGGTTATTCCATTTAAGTATGTTTATGTACCAAGTTACCTCTATATGTTTTGTGTTATTTATATGGGTTTAATGGTAATCTTTTGGTTACAAAAGGGTAAGAAATGATCTTTTTTTAGTGAAGAGTATTTAATACTTCATAAAGGTGAAAAGTATTACTTATGATAAAGTATTGATGGTTTAATTATTTTTTTTAAAAAAAACAAACAGTTTTCCTTCTTTGTGTATTCCTTACTGAGCTCTTTATGCTCATCCCTTGTTTTTGAAATGTTTTTTATAGGACATAAAATTGAATAGGGTTAAATATGGGAATAAGGAAATGTTATGTTGTCTAAAACATGGATCTAGACATGACTCTTTTTTTTCATGAGTTTTTATTTTATAAAAAAATGGAAACTGTGTAGAAGTGTGTACCTTGTAATTTTTGAGATGTAATGTAATAGTTATGGCCTAATTCTCTACAAATATAAACCTAAAAATATCCTTAATGTGAATTATTCATTTAATTAAATATTATGTTATGTTTAAGGTCAGGTCCTTATAGTTGGTATCAGAGGCTAGTTTAGATAACTTTAGGAGTTAGGGTATTGTTAAATTAATATCCATACATAAATTTATGATATGATTGAAGTGATATAGAATTTACAGAGTACCATGTTGCTTCGCCTAAGATATTTCTATATTCAGAATGGTTTTACTCAGTGGAAATAGGGCAGCTATGTTGGGAGGAAATCAGGAGGAATACAACCTTCCAAATCATAAACCTGAGATGGTCGGAATTGGAACTAAATAGTTTGTTGCAGTGATGGAAGAATTGACTCAGGCTATAAATGGTGGTGGTATCCATGTATGAGTTCAGCTAGATCAACCATAGAGGAATATGTAATTAGTGTAGCATTTAATGAGGTAACATCCCCTATCATTCAGAGGATCATCTAACCCTGTGCTAGATGAAGGGTGGATTAAAGCACTAAAGAAGATTTTTGATGTCATGGGGTGTTCAGAAAATCAAAAGGTTAGTCTCGTTGTTTAGTGTTTTGAAGGTGAAGCAAATCAGTGGTGGTCGATGTTGAAAATGTCAGGTATAGTGAAGATATTGATGCTCTTGATTGGGATGAAATCAATGGTATGTTCCTTGAGAAATATTTTCCTAAGGTGGTTCGACTTTTTATGGAAAAACAATTCTTGAAATTGAGGAAGGAGGATGAATTAGTGGCTACTTATGAAGAAAAGTTCACTCGACTGGAAACGTATGCTTCAAATTTCATCTGAGATCTTGATAATAAGATAAATTTATTTTACTCAGGACTGAAGCCTAGTTATTTAAGGTAATTAGCATCTCATGAGTTCAAAAGTTATGAAAAACTTGTTCGATGTGTAGAGAAGGTGGAAATGGAGTTTGCTGATGATCAAGTGTTCTTTGACAAACAACAGAATAAGAGGTCCAGTTTGTAGGAAATGGGAATAAATTCATCAAAGAAGCCTGGTGGTAAGAAAATTAAATATCTATCTTGTGGTAAGTGTGGTAAAAAGCATCCTGGAGAATGTTTATCAAAGTCTCTAATGTTAATCTGGTGTGGTAATTCTGGTCATTTTTCTCGTAACTGTAAGGAAGATGATCAAGCAGGAAATGAAATGCTAGTGGTAAGATGTTTTAAGTTCAATGAAATGGGTCATTATGAAAATGAGTGTCTAATTAAGAACTCAGCTGAGAGAAAGAAACCAGACTACAAGCATAAAGGGGTGGTGAAGTCCTTTGAAACTACTTCAGCAGATGTTGGGTCATCAAATGAAGTAATATTAGGTACACTGTTTGTTTGTTTGGAGTTTTACAATGTGTTGATTTATTTGGGTCCTACAGATTCGTTAATTTATGCGAATTTTTCCAGTAAATTGTGAATTACATATAGAGATATAAATCCTGAACATATGGTAAAGACACCCGAGGGAAATTTTGAGATAAAAAGAAATTATAAGAACCTTACTGTCCTTGTGTAAGGAAAGAATCTACCTAAAAAACTTATTGTTTTGCCACTGGTAGAGTTTGATGTTATTTTTGGAATGTATTGGCTTTCTGTTTATCATGCTAAGATTGAATGTAGAGATAAAGAGGTTTCTTTTCTGAATGATATTCAGTTTGTGTACAAGAATGAACCCTTACTTTTGATAACATATCAGGAATCTCAAAAACTAGTAAAAGATGAAAATGAATGTTACCTTGCACATATTGTTGACAAAAAGGAACTGTTCAAATTAATGATGTGCTAGCGGTAAATGAGTACCTTGATGTTTTTCCTAATGAGTTTCCTGGTATTATACCTGATCGGAAAGTTGAATTTACTGTTGGCTTAGTTCCTGATGCTAAGCCAATTTCAAAACCCCCTTATCGAATGGCTCAAATTGAACTTTTAGAGTTAAAGAAGAAATTGCACGAGTTATTAGATAAAGGTTTTATTCGACCTAGAAAATCACCATGGGGTTCTCTAATCTTGTTTGTTAAAAAAAATATGGTTCAATGAGACTATGCATTGATTATAGAGCATTGAATAACATCACTATTAAGAACAAGTATCCATTGCCTCATATCGATTATTTGTTTGATTAGCTCCAGGGAGCTCAGTATTTTTCAAATATTGACTTGAGGTCAGGGTACCGTAAGTTGAAAGTAAAGGAATCAGACATTCTGAAGACCTCCTTTCGTATTAGATATGGACATTATAAATTTTTAGTTATGCCTTTTGGTTTAAACAATGAACATGTTGTATTCATGGATCTTATGAATAAAGTTTTCCATGAGTTCTTGGATAAGTTTGTGGTTGTGTTCATTGATGATATTTTGGTATATATTAAAAGTAAAGAGGAGCATGAAAGTCATTTAAGGGTTTACTTGAAAACCTTAAAAGAAAAGAAACTATTTGGGAAATTCAGTAAGTGAGAGTTTTGGATACAAAAAATTCCATTCCTTGGTCACATTGTTTCAAAAAATGTCATAACTATTGATCCTGCTAAAACAAAAGTTATTGAAGAATGGCCAAGAACCCTAGATATATCCAAGATTCGTAGTATTCTTGGTTTGTCAGGTTATTATCGGAGGTTTTTTGAGAATTTTGAATGGTTATCTAGTCCAATGACTAAGTTAACTCGAAAAGGAGTTAAGTTCATTTGAACAAAAGAATGTGATGATTGTCTTCAGAAATTAAAAAGAAAAATTTGTGAGTGCTCCAGTTTTGGAACTACCTTTTAAAAATGGTGAGTTTTTTATTTATAGTGATGCTTCATTGAAAGGGCTTGGATGTGTCTTTATGAAAAATGATCAGGTAATTGCTTATGCTTCGTTTCAATTGAAACCTCATGAGTTAAATTACCCTAAAAATTATTTGGAATTAGCTACTATTTTTTTTTGCTTTAAAAATTTGGAGGCATCATTTGTTTGGAGTAAAATGTGAAATATATTCAGACCACAAAAGATTAAAGTGTATATTCACTCAGAAATAATTGAAAATGAGACAGAAGAGATGGTTGGAATTAATTAAAGATTAGGATTTCACGATCCTTTACCGTCTGTGAAAAGCAAATAAAGTGGCTGATGCTTTGAGTCTAAAAAGTGATGCTTCATTAACAATGCTACGTTTTGAATAGGATCCTTTAGTTTTTGATTTGATGAACTTTGGAATAGAAGTTGTTGGTGCAGGAAATTCTTCTATTTTGTTTTAGGTGTAAGGGAAATCATCTCTATCAGATAGAATAAAGCAAGAGTATTAGGAAGACAATGAGTTGCAGAAAAAGGTAGAGATGGTTCATAAGGGTAAGTTGCCTGAATTTAACATTGATAATGATTGTGTTTTGAGGTTTGGGAAGAGATTATGTGCGCCTTTTGATTCACATTTGAAGAATGAGTTGTTATGTGAAGCTCATATGTCTCCATTTTCAGTTAATCCTGGAAGTACAAAGATGTACAGAGATTTCCCGGAGTATTATTGGTGGGATGGAATGAAAAGTGATATTGCTGATTTTATGGTGAAGTGTTTGACCTATCAATAGGTTAAAGAAGAGTGGTAATTATCGAAAGGAATGCTTTAGTCTTTACCAGTTCCAGAGTGGAAATGGGAAAATATTTCCATGGACTTCATTGTGGGATTACCCAAGACATCTTGAGGTAATAATGCAATCTAGGTTATTGTTGATCAGTTGACTAAATCTTCTCATTTCCTTCCTATTCGAGATAATTTGTCTCTAGATCAACTTTACTTGTTGTATGTTAAATAGATAGTTAGGTTGCATTGTGTTACTTTCTCCATTGTATCTGATCGTGATCCTAGGTTTACTTCTAACTTTTAGAAAGGCCTTCAAAAGTTGTTGGGTACTGAATTAAATTTTAGTACAACTTTTCATCTGCAATCTGATGGGTAGTCATAAAGAAAAATTCAGACCATAGAGGGTATGTTACGTGCTTGTTCACTGGATTACCATTGAAGTTGGGACCAACATATTTCTTTGGTTGAATTTCCTTATAATAACAGTTTTCATTCCAGTATACAGAATACTCCATTTGAGGCATTATATGGAAAGCAATGTCGAACTACATCTTTTTGGGATGAGTAGGTGAAAGGAAGATGATGGGATAAGAATTAGTATAATATATGACAGAAAAAGTTCAATTGATACAGAAGAACATGAGAACAGCTCAAAAAAGGTTGAAAGGTTATGTAGATAACCGGAGGAAGGATCTCTCTTTCGTGGTAGGAGATCATGTCTTTCTCAAAGTTTCTACATGGAAAAGTGTCATGACTTTTGGTAAGAATGGAATTTTGAGTATGAGGTTCATTGGACCTTACGAAATCCTGGAGAAAGTTGGATCAGTTGTGTATAGAGTAGATTTACCACCAAGTTTGTCCCTGGTACATAATGTTTTTCATATTTCAATTTTGAGAAAGTATATGCCAGATCTATCTCATGTTTTAAGTCTAGAGGTAGTTCAGTTGGAAGAGAATCACTCTTATGAGGAACAACCAGTCCAGATTCTTGACCAAAGAGAGAAAGTGTTGTGGAATAAAGTAATTCATCAGGTAAAGGTTTTGTGAAAAAACCATATGGTTTAAGAGGAAACGTGGGAATCTGAATATTTTATGAGGGATAAATACCCCCACTTATTTGATAAGTGAATAAAATTGTGAGGACACAATTTCCAAAAGGGGGGAAGGATGTAACATCCCAGGTAAATAAATAAATATGTCATTTTCATATTTATTAATATTTGTGAATTAAATATTAATTTTACTTTAAAGTGGATTGCTATGTTCGATGGCATACCTGATACGCCACAACAGGTTTCTATGAAATCTTACGTTGCATACTAATAACATAATAATATTATTTCAAATGTAGTTAACACATAGCCATTATATTGGAGGGTATGAATATAACTAACTACAATATGATTATACATGTTGGTTAAATGTTTTTACATTTATCTAATATAAGATGGAGGCTTAAAATGAGAATGAATCTAATTTTAAGTTTAATTTACTTTAAAGGTTGATTTACCGCCTTTTGATGGAAAACCCACATTAAATCTAGTTTTGGTAAACTTTTATATGTTCTATTTGTCAAAATAAAATCCTTTTTTAGAATCGGGACATCAAAATTTACTTTGGGTAAATTGTTTGTATTTTTCTGATAAAGTTCATTTTTTAATGAATAGTGAAAAAATACTATATTTTAATTCAAAAGTTCTTTTTAATATAATTTGTTTATATGGTTATATTATCTTTTTAATTGGTTTTAAAGTGTAATTAGATTATATTTTTACCAATTAATCCAATGTTGGTCGTTGTAATTAATTTCACTTTGAAATTGGACATAAACAAGTATCAATATTTTGATAGTTATTGTTTCTTAAAAAACAAGCATGTTGTTTTGACAACGGGAATTAATTTTAAATTAATTTATTCCACTTCTAGGTTTTTAATTTGGAAAAATGGATTTCATATTTGGAATAAGGATTTCCAAATTGTGTAAATAGGTAAATTTTATTTTTAGACATTATGAATATTTACCTCAGTAAAAATTTTATTTACCTTGTTTAAAGGGTAAATCTTGTAAATAAGGGTAAAAAATAATTTTATAATAATATAAAATTACCCTAACATGTGTGCTAGTCCTATTGGTTGATACATATCCAACCATGGGAATCTGTGGGTCGATTTTTTGACCCCATGGAGCCACTTAAGAGTGATAATGACACTTTATTTTATTTAACATAAAGTAAAGACAAAAATGACATTAACAAATATCTTTTAGTAAATTAATTTTTACATAGGGTTATATAAGTTACCTTTTAGAGTATAAAAATTATATGGAAATCTAAAAATATTTCCTACATCATGGTATTTTTTTTTATAATTTTTACAAATCAAATAAATAAAATTATTTATGACACAAAAATGATGTAGTGTTTACCTCATTAATAAATGATTTAAATAAATAAGATTATAAAGATTAAAATAATATCCAAAACCTATACAATTATTATTGGATGATTCGATTTCAACCATTAGTAATCTTATCTTAGGCTTTAATTAGTTTTAGACCTTTATAAACCGAAAATCCATATATAATAAAATAATATTTTCACACTTTACTAAAGAGCCCCTCCTCTCCCTTATAAAAATACATCACTTCTAACCCATTCCCCACACCTATAAATCCCCTTGGATCTTCTAAAACCTGCCCACATAATCTCTAAATATCCATATACTCCTCCTAGAAGCCTTAAATTAGGCATAAGTCACTTCAAGAAGTCCTTTTCGTTCAAACCAAAGAGAGTTATCCAAATTAAAGGTAATGATTTCTCTTAACTTCTTTTCTATTATTTTACTTATCCAACCCCTAAAATATTTTTATTCATTTATTTTAAAACATAACCAGTATCCTCAATATTCTAGTATGTTTTTATGATATGGATTCTAGCTACACTTTCACACACCTCCATTTAATGGGTGAAGAACATACAGTTTCTATGGATGGAAAACTAACACCTCACGAAACGATGATTGTTCGATTATCTCCTACCACCTCTCGTGGCGGCCATTAAGATGACAATATATTTATATATGATATATATTATGTTTATGTTTTCTTTATGCTTCTATATTTTTCATTTATAGCGTATCTTTATGGTTTCCATTATGGGTAAATACGATAATTTAATTTGAGGAAGTGCGGACTACCGCCCACTCAAAGTGATATTAATCGTTAATGCCATATGTGAGATGTATAAAGGATATAGTTAATTATATTATATATATTAAAATTTAATTATAATATATATATGTTTCATAATGTTTTAATTCCATCAAAATAAGAAATAGAAATTAAAGTAACGTTCATGCGTATGTACGGCTTACCGTCTCCATGAACGGTGCATTTCATTTCGTACCTCCAAAAGTTATGAACTATATAAAAACATGTATATAATGTACATATATGATATATATGATATCTAAATAATGAATATTATTCTAGATATAATGAACTTTTGACCACGTGAACAATTTGTACTTATAAGAAGTCCATTTTTGACTCAAGTACCAAATATCGACAAAACGACCATTATTAACTTAAATGATAACATAATGTTTATAACATTGTAATAAGTGATATAAATGGAATAATAAACTTGAAAAAGGTTCTTATGAAAGTATAAATTAACTTTAGTTTATTATTCAAGAGATTAAAGAACAAACGGGTCAAGTCAGACCCGAGGTAAGGGAACTTCTTAACCCAATTACCATTCATTGGGTTAAACTTCTACTTCTTGATTATGCCATGCTAGGATTATGTGAGATATATCTTTTGATAATATATCTTGTATTTATAATTTATTTATGTGTACTTATAGTGAATACACATAATCAATCTATTAAAAAAATGATATTTGTAAGGGACTTCATATCGATCTCCTTTCATTGAGGCATATTTTGTTTTAATACATGAATTTCTTTTATATGCTGTATAAAAACATTTGAATTTTCATTTCATTCAAATTAATCATTTTCAATGAATTTTTTTACTAAACAAAAAAAGGAATGTTTCTTTTAACGTAATTGGTGACAACGACCTTTCCTCCACCGCGAGTATTATTTGATATTTGGATTCCTTAACAAGTCGTAATGTTTTTAAAATGAAAATAAATACCACATACTATTTTATGTATTTTGGTATTGAAAATGGTTTTGATAATGGATTTGTTATGTCAATATATTTAAGTGATATAATGTGATTGAAATGTGGAAATTTTTTCTTTCCTTTATATTTGTTGTATGAGTTATTATTTTAAAATGGAACTTGGACATTTGATGGGTGGTTATGTGATAAACCAAATGACAGGTGGGGTCGTGATAAACTAGGATGGGTGGTTACATTATAACCTCTAATGCATTGGTTTTGGAAGTCATCCATATGGCTATTCCATTTAGTGATATGTGTGGAAGTCGATCGTATGGTTATTTTATTTAATTATGTTTATTTCCCAAGTTACCTATATATGTTATGTGTTCTTTATTTGGGTTTTATGGTAATATTTTGGTTACAAAAGGGTAATCAATGATCTTTTATTCAGTTAAGAGTGTTTACTACCTCATAAAGGTGAAATGAATTACTTATGATAAAGTATTCATGGTTTACTTGTTTTTTTAAAAAAACTAACAGTTTTCCTTCTTTGTGTATCCCTTACAGAGCTCTTTATTCTCATCCCAAGTTTTTGAAATGTTTTTCATAGGACATAAAGTAGAATAGTGTCAAGGATGGGAACAAGGAAAAGTCATGTGGTCTAAAACATGGATCTAGACATGAATATTTTTTTTCAAGAGTTCTTATTTTATGAAAAAATGGAAACTGAGTAGAAGTGTCTACCTTGTAATTTTTGAGATGTTATGTAATAGTTATGGCCTAAATCTCTAAAACACTAAACCTAAAAGGATCTTGAATGTTAATTATTCATTTAATTCAATATTATGTAATGTTTAAGGCTGAGTCCTTATAGTTGGTATCAGAGGTCAGTTTAGACATCTTTAGGATTTAGGGTATTGTTAAATTAATATCCATATATAAAGTTATGATATGATTGAAGTGATATAGAATTTAAATATTATCATGTTGCTTCACCTAAGATATTTCTGTGTTCATAATGGTTTTCTGTAGAGGAAACAGGGCAGCTATGTTGGGACGAAATCAAGAGGAAGACAACCTTCCAAATCAGTAACTTGAGATAGTCGGAATCAGAACTTAATAGTTTGTTGTAGTGATGGAACAGTTGAATCCGGCTATAAATGTTGGTGGTATCCATGCATGAGATCAGCTAGATCAACCACAGAGAATCATGTCAGTAGTGGAGCATTTCATGAGGCAATATCCCCCATTATTCGGATAATCATCTGACCCTGTGCTAGCTGAAGGGTGGATAAAAGCACTGGAGAAGATTTTTGATGTCCTAGGGTGTTTAGAACATCAAAAGGTTAGTCTATCTATTTATCGTTTTGAAGGTGAAGCTGATCAGTGGTGGTTGATGATGAAAAATCTCAGGTATATTGAAGAGATTGATGCTCTTTATTGGGATGAATTCAAAGGTATGTTCCTTGAGAAATATTTTCCTAAGGTGGTTCGACTTAGGATGGAAAAAAAATTCTTGGAATTGATGAAAGAGGATTACTCAGTGGCTGCTTACAAAGGAAAGTTCACTCAACTGACAAGGCATGCTCCAAATCTTATTTGAGATCTTGATAGTAAGATAAATCGATTTTACTTAGGACTGAAGCTGTGATATCAATGATCATTAGCATCTCGTGAGTTCATAACTTATGAAAAACTTGTTCGATGTGCAGAGAAGGTGGAAATGGAGTTTTCTAATGATCAAGTGTTCTTTGACAAACAATATAATAAGAGGTTTAGTTTGCAGGAAAAGGGAAATAATTCATCGAAGAATTCTAGAGGTAAGAAAACTAAATATCCATCTTGTGAGAAGTGTGGTAAAAAGCATCCTGTAGAATGTTTATCAAAGTCTAAAAAGTGCTTCCGATGTGGTAAGTCTGGTCATATTTCTCATAACCGTAAGGAATATGATCAATCAGTCAATGGAAAGCCAGTGGAAAGATGTTTTAAGTGCAATGAAATGGGTCATTATAAAAATGAGTGTATAACAAAGAACTAAACTATGAGAAAGAATCCAGACTACAAGTAGAAAGGGGTGGTGAAGTCCTTTGTAACTACTTCAGCAGATATTGGGCCATCAAATGAAGTAATATCATGTACACTATTTGTTTGTTATGATTTTTCCAATGTGTTGTTTGATTTAGGGTCTACACATTCATTCATTTCTAAGAAGTTTTCTAGTAAATTGGGAATTCCATATCAAGATATGAATCCTGAACTTATGGTAAAAACACCATGGAGAAATATTGATAAAAAATGAAATTATAAGAACCTTCATGTCCTTGTGTACAGAAAGAATCTACCTACAAACCTTATTGTTTTTTCTCTGGTAGAGTTTGTTGTTATTTTGGGTATGGATTGGATTTCATTTTATCATGTTAAGATTGACTATAGAGTTAAAGAGGTTTCTTTTTTTAATGATTTTCAATTTGTGTACAAGAATGAACCCTTATTTTTGATAACATATCAGAAAGCTGAGAAATAATTAAAAGATAGATCATATGAATAGAATGTGTTTCATACTAGATATGACCATTATGAATTTTTAGTTATGCCTTTTGGTTTAACCAATGCACCTGCTGTATTCATGGATCTTATGAATAGAATTTTCTGTAATTTCTTGGATAAGTTTGTGGTAGTGTTCATTAATGATATTATGGTTTATTCTAAAAGTAAATAGGAGCACGAAAGCCATTTAAGGGTTGTGTTGAAAACCATAAAAGAAAAGAAACTATATGGGAAATTCAATAAATGTTATTTTTGGTTACAAAAAGTTTCATTCCTTGGCCACATTATTTCAAAAAATGGCATAACTGTTGATCCTGTTAAAACAAAATTTGTTGAATAATGGTCAAGACCCAAAAATATAACTAAGACTCATAGTTTTCTTGGTTTGGAAGGTTATTACTGTAGATTTTTTGAGAATTTTTCACAGTTATCTAGTCCAATGAATAAGTTAACTCAAAAATGTTTTAAGTTCATTTGGGAAAAAGAATGTGATGATTGTTTTTAGGAATTGAAAATAAGATTGGTGAATGGTTCAGTTTTGGCACTACCTTATAGAAATGGTTAGTTTGTTATTTACAGTGATTCTTCATTCAAAGGACTTGGATGTGTCCTTATGAAGAACGATTAGGTAATTACATATGCTTTTCATTAGTTGAAATATCATGAGTTAAATTACCCTACACATGATTTGGAATTTTCTGCTGTTGTTTTTTTCTTTAAACATTTGGAGGCATCATTTGTATAGTGTAAAATGTGAAATATATACTAACCAAAAAAGTTTAAAGTATATATTCACTTAGAAATAATTGAACATGAGACCTAGGAGATGGTTGGAATTAATCAAGGATTATGACTTCATGATCCTTTACCATATGAGAAAAGAAAATAAAGTGGTTGATGCTTTGAGTCAAAAAAGTAATTATTCATTAACCATGATACATTTGGAAAGAGATCCTTTTGTTTTTGATTTGATAAACTTTGGTATAAAAGTTGTTGGTGAAAGAAATTATTCTGTTTTGTTTCAGGTTCCAGTGAAATCATCTCTATAAGATTGAATAAAGCAAGTGCATAAGGAAGATAGTGAGTTGCAGAAAAAGATAGAGTTGGTTCAGAAGGGTATGTTTCCTAAATTTAACATTGATAATGATTGTTTTTTGAGGTTTGGGAAGATATTATGTAGAGACCCAAAGCTTGAAGTACATGGACATTACATTACTTTTTTGAAATACTTAATACATAACAAAAAGAGACACCAAAGGACCGTAATATTTTAGTGTCTTTGGAAACTCGGAACGTAAATATTTTAATAATGGGGAAAGATCTTCAATATCACCCATAAAGATCTCCCCCTTTTGGTTTTCTTACCTAAAACCTTTCTTTATATCCTGGGGAAAAGAAAATATAAAAAGGGTGAGCTCAAATTCTCAGTAAGGGTAAACATAGAGAATATAAAACAATCAATAAACATTTTAATGAAAAATCTTGAACATAAAATCTAAACATCAAAATTTTGAGCAAAGACATATTTCTTGGAATTACGTAAGGTATATATCATAAAGTAACATCAATCATGATAAAATATCATGGGAATAAAACATGTGATTTTGGAAACCATTAAGCACATGATATTTTTTTCCATAGTAGCCAAGGCATTGCTGCCAATACCATCTTAGTGGATAAAGTCCCTTTCTGAATCGAGTTCACTCCTCATTCCAGTCTTGTATTACTGAACCGGATTCACTTACCATTCTAGCCATGTCTATCTCATGAGATATAAATCTTTACCCAATGCATTGGAGGGATATATAGGTCCCACCCATCTCATAATGAAATCATTCTTTCGTGTGCCACAAAATCATAAATCATAAATCATTTATCATAACCCAAAGAATAAAATGGGTTTTATAAACATCATACCATCATAACATAATCCATATAAAACAAATGGATATCATTTCATCATAAGAAAAGTAAAACCATGTAAATCATAGATACATTATACTTGAAACATACATATATGAAATAATGTCATCTTAGATTCAAAATGGTTTTGATAAAACACTTGAAATGAATTCTTGAGGAAAAAATTCTTTCTTCTTCAAAATCATTTTCTTTTCACAAAATGCCATTCAATTTTAAAATAAAAGGATTTTTTTTGAAAATAATCATGAAATATTTTATAGGAATCTTTATGAAAATAAGGCATTATGAAACCGTAAAAATCCGTTAGTTCCGTATAAGTTAAAAAAAACATTATTCACATACTTTTTTCGGAAAAGTCAAAAAGTACCTCGTATGGTAAACAAAAGTAAGATTCCTTACATACCATGTAGTAAAATTCAAAAATGGGTAAAAATGACTTTAAACATACAGGAAATCATTTTTAGAATACAAGGACATGGATGATAAATATAACCCTAGTAAATACTTACGAATAAACAATCTCGGATAAAAACGAGATTAGAAAAGTTATCCCTTACCTTATATCCGATATGCTTCGTATGTATCCCAAAATCCTATATAATGATTTAAATAATGTCATTTACTTATTACATAATCATATTCATTGTTATTATAACATATATGGTTCACTTATGACTCTATATTACCCGTTCTTTTGTAAATTCCATGTTAAAGCATTGTTTTGGGTAAAAATTTTTCATTTATCATACGTGTTTCGACCTATTGTTCTTGATACTATTACTTATATAATGATTTACTTAATTAAAGAATGTAAAAAATGACTTATATATAATATATATTCATAATATACGTATATATATGACAGATCGATAAATGGAATGAAATACACCGTTTATGGAGACGGTAGGTCGTCCGTACGCATGAACGCTGTTTTCATTTACTTATTGAATTGAATGGAATTAAGTAGATGACATAAATATATATATACATAAATAAAGTATCATTATTATGTCATATATTTCATTATTATTCATTATATATACTTTATAATCATTCATGAATGGTTAACATGGAGAATGAATCTCATCACATCATGGAGACGGTAGTCCGTAGGTACGCACGAGAGATGATATCATTCTCATGATTGTGGAATTGTATTTAAGTGTATGTATAATATTTAATAATCAATATAAATTTACAATAATCATATATAGTTATTTATTTACACCATTATACCCATAAAAGTAAGGTGGTGGTCGAAAACAGATTACACCACCGCGTGGAGACGTTATTCCGTACGTACGCACGCGCGGTGATTTCATTTTCTATAGGATGGATAAAAGGTGAAATAGGGTTGATTTATATTTATAATGACATATAAGTATATAAGTAATACTTATGTTATTAATTTATAATATACAACTAAAGAATAAGAAGTAGAAGAAGAAATAAACTTGAGAGAATCGAAAGAAGAGATTACCTCTTCTTCGACGCACCTCCTTTAAGCTTCCTCTTAAGGAATTAGAGTTGGTATTTTGAGAATAAAATAACCTCAAGAATGTTTCTAGGTAATGGTAGAATAGAAATTTTCAGGGTTTGGCCGAGATTCAAGGCTCAAAAGGGTGTGGAGAGAAGAGGTAAGGGGTGCCCTTTTTATAAGGGAGGAGAGGGGCACCTTTGGAAAAACTTAAAATATTATTTTATAATAAAGTCATATTCGCGTTTTAATAGCTCCAAATTGATTTATTTAAAAGCTAAGGTGGGGATGTGTCTAAATACTCTCAACTAATATATTTTAGATAGGTTTGGGTCATTATATTAACTTATCTGTTAGTTTTAACTCTAAGTTTATTCGATTGACATTTACCATGCCACTTTGTATTTTTATATTATAGAGTTAATAAACTTACCATATACATCCAAGAGACCCCCAAGTGGTCCATTAACGATACAACTATCATGATATAAGTATCTTGGCCAAAAATTAGATTTTTAGGAATATAATAACAATTAATAATATAATATTGTTTAAAAAAACAATTTTATGTCAATTTTGACACTATTTGGTAATTGATTTTTGTGAAAATTATAACAGCATTATTAGTTCGAAAAAAGTTAATTAAATAAATACTAACATGTCATAGTAACCTATAAAATTAGAGTTATTCATAAAAAGGCTCAAATTACAT
The DNA here is from genome assembly GCA_963277665.1 of Viscum album. Lineage (NCBI taxonomy): Eukaryota > Viridiplantae > Streptophyta > Magnoliopsida > Santalales > Viscaceae > Viscum > Viscum album. The sequence continues at coordinate 28,143,754 of OY728143.1, read as the reverse complement.
TTATTTGGGTATTTATAACATCGATTTTGTTAATATTTCATTAATAAGATAATTACTGCATCATCATTGTGTCATAAATAAATTAAATTATTTAATGTCTAAAAACTACAAATAAAATACGATTATGTAGGAAATATTTTTAGATTTCTAATGAATATTTATAGTCTAATTTAACCTATGTATAACCCTATATTAAAAATTATTTAGTTATTAAACTTTGATTTTAACTAGTTTAACTCTTCTTTAAATAAAATGATATTAAATGTCCTAATCTAATCCAAGTGCACCTAAAGGGTAATATTTTATTACAAAGGTTGTATTTGGTCTAATTAAAATTATCCAATAGAATTAGGACATGTGTTAGGGTAATAAAAAAATCATTTTTACCCTTAATTACCCTATTTACTTTTAACCGTGGTAAATAAAAGCAAAAAGTTACTATTCCCCAAAAATTATTTTTATCTTATTGAACCAAATTTTACTCCTTGATATTAACCGTGTCTCTCGGATTTTTGAAATTCCACTCACATAAGCGGTTAAATTAAGTTTTATGTAAATTTTCAAATTCTCATAGGAGGTGGGTAAAAGAGGGTGAAAAGTTTAATAAAATTTGTATATATCTAAAATTATTATAAAATGACTCCAATGAATTACATTGAACTTATATAGGAATTATGTATCAATTTTTTACCTAAAATAAATTTAAATAAAATAAATAATTATTTAAATAAAAAGTCGGTTTTTAAATTGTAACCTAGTGTTTTCACTATTCATCTAAAATTGAAAGTTTTCAGAAAAATACCAAAAATTCACCCCAGGCAAATTTCGATATTCCGAATCCAAAAATGAAGTCCATTTTAAAAGATAAAATTTATAAAATTTTTAAAAAATGGGTATTAATATTCATAATGGCTAGTTCATAATAATATTATAATAATATATTGTTTAGTGAAACTCGGTATTGCGTACTACACACACTATCAAGGAAGGTCTTGATTGCATGTAATGTACACCAAGTCAGGGCTGCGTGTAGTGAAAGAACCATTTGGTGTTGTGTATAACATAATCAAAACTTATTTCATTTATACATTAAACAAAATCTATACTTAATGTTGCATAGAATAATTTCCACAAAACGAACTTGAAATTGTGTGTAACACGAGCCAAGAATAGTATTGTGTATAATATAAGATAATACAGTGTTGTGTATAATACAAGCTAAACTTGGTGTAGTGTATAATATAAGACATCAATGAAATTAAAAGAATATTTTCCCTAAAATCTCGGGGTGTTACATATTATGAATGCCTTATGATTCACATTTGAAGAATGAGTAATTATGTGAAGCTCATAGTTTTCCATTTTCAGTTTATCCTGGAAGTACTAAGATGTAAAAAGATCTTAGGGAGTATTATTGGTGGGATGGAATGAAAAGAGATATTTCTGATTTTACTGTGAAGTGTTTGAATTTTTAGTAGGTTAAAGAAGAGCGACCAGTACTGAAAGGAATGGTTCAGTCTTTACCGGTGCCAGAGTGGAAATGGGAAAATATATCCATGGTCTTCATTGTGGGATTACCAAAGACATCTCAAGGTAATAATTCGATCTAGTTTATTGTTGATCATTTGAATAAATCTGCTCATTTCATTTATATTTGGGATACTATTTATTTAGATCAACTTTCTCAGTTCTATGTTATAGATATAGTCAGTTTCCATGGTGTTTGTAGAGACCCGTATCTTGACGTACATGGATATTACATTACTTTTGAGGAATACTTAGTACATAACAAAAACACACACACAAGGATCGTAATAGTTTAGTGTCTTTGGAAACTCGGAACGTAATCTTCTAAACGTGGTGAAAGATCTTCAATATATCCCATAAAGATCTTCCCTTTTTTTTTTACCTAAAACCTTTCATTATATCCTGGGGAAAAGAAAACATAAAAGGGTGAGCTCAAATGCTCAGTAAGGGTAAACAAAGGAAATAAAAATCATATCATATCTTTTTGAAAATCAAAACCTGCAAAAGAGATCATAATTTCATAACATGGGATAAATCATAGTAGTGAAATGAAATCATAACTTAAAACATTACTCATTGTGGCATACACACATAATCATAGAGAATCATTTCTTGTTAGTCAAGACTCATTGCCAAGACTATCTTAGTGGACAAAGTCCCTTTCTGAATCGAGTAATCCTCGTTTCAGTCCTGTTTCACTGAACCGGTATAACCTACCATTCCAGCCATGTCTATCTCATGAGATATAAAATCTTTACCCAATGCATTGGAGGGAGATATAGGTCCCACCCATCTCTTAATGAATCCTTTCTTATGTGTGCCACAAAATCATAAATCATACATAATTGCATAACCCATGTAATAAAAATGGGATTCTTAAACAACATGACATCATAAAACCATTCATATAAGATAAAGGAATTCATAAACATATTTCCATCACAACATAGTCAAATCAATGTAAAAATATGGATAGAAACAGAACCCTTTATTATCTTATATGGAAAATAATTTTGATAAAACACTTGAATTGAATTCTTGAGGAAAATATCCTTTCTTCTTCAAAATCAATTTCTTTTCACAAAACATCATGCAATTTTAAAAGAAAGATATTTTATTGAAAATAGTCATGAAATCTTTTAGAGGAAGCTTCATGAAAATAAGGCTTTATAAAACAGTATAAATCCGTTCGTTCCGTATAAGTTAAAAAAACATTCTTCGTACTTTTGTCGGAAAAGTCAAAAAGTACCTCGTACGGAAAAATGACAAAAGATTCCTTTCATATTCTTTACTAAAAACTCACCTAAGGGTAAAATTGGATTTAAACTATTGCAAGTGGATGGAAACAATATTACATATTGAGGGAACATGGATGTGGATGATAAAATACACCCCAGTAAATACTTACGAATAAACAATCTCGGATAAAAATGAGATTGTGATATTTCCCTTACCTTAGGTCCGATTTGCTTTGTACATGTCCGAAGCTCCTGTATAATGGTTTAAATAATGTTATTGACTTATTCCAGAATCATATTCATTGTTATGATATCATATATGGTTCACTTATGACATTATATTACCCGTTCTTTTGTAAATTCCATGTTAAAGAAGCGTTTTGGGTAAAATCGTTTCATTTTATCGTAGGTGTTTTGACTTGTTGTTCTTGACATTATTATTACTTATCTAATGATTTACTTACTTCCAGAATATAAAATATGATTTATATATCATATATATTCAGTATATATATATATATATATATAAGATAGATAAATGAAATGAAAAACACCGTTCATGGAGACGGTAGTCCGTACGTACGCATGAACGCTGTTTTCCTTTCCTTATTGTCTTGAATGGAAGTAAGTAGATGACATACATATATATATATATATACATAAATCCAGTAGCTTTATAATGTCATATATTTCATTATTATTTCTTATATATACTTTATAATCATTCTTAAATGGTTAACATGGAGAATGAATCTCATCGCGTCGTGGAGACGGTAGTCCCTACGTACGCACGAGCGATGATATCATTTCCATAAATATTGAATTGAATTGAAGTGGATTATACAATATATCAGAATCAATATTATGTTGTAATAACTATGTATAGTTATTCTTTACACCATTATACCCATCCATGTAAGGTGGTGGTGGAAAATAGATTACACCACGGCGTGGAGACGATATTCCGTACGTACGCACGCGCGGTGATTTCTTATTACGTAGGATGGATAGATGGTGAAATAAGGTTGTTTCATACTTATAATAACATATCAGTATATGAGTGATACTGATGTTATTACTTCATAATGAAACAACCTAAGAAGAAGAAGTGGAAGAAGAAATAAAGATGAAAGAATTGGTAACGGTAATTACCTCTTCTTTGAAGCGCCTCTTTGAGACCTCCTCTTAGGGCACTAAAATTGGTCTTTGAGGAAGACCAGAACCTCTAGGATGTTTCTAGGGAAGTGGAGAAGAGATTTTGGCAGGGGTTGGCCGAGCTTGAGTGCTCAAATTGGTGTGAGGAGGAGGGGGAGGAGGTGTCCTTTTATAAGGGAGGAGAGGGGCACCTTAGGAATATCTCAAAATATTATTTTATATTAAAGTCAAAATCGGTTTATAATGGTTCCAAAGGGTCTTATTTCGAAGATAAAGTGGGGATGGGTCTAAATACTATCAACCAATAGGATTTAGACAAGTTTAGGTTATTATTTTAACCTTATCAATTAGATTTAACTCTAAGTTAAATAATTTAACTTTTACCGTGTCTTTTTGTTTTCTTTCACTATATGGTTAATACACTTACTATAACATGCCAAACGAACCCCAAATTGTATATTATTAATAAATATATCCTTATCTAAGTCATTTGGCCGAACCTTAGATTTTTAGTAATAAAATAACAATTAATAATATAATATTTGATTTATAAACTATTTTGTGTCAATTTTGACACTATTTGATATATGATTTTTGTGAAAGACATAACAGAATTATATGTTCGAAACAAGTTGATTAAATCAACGCTAATATATCATAGTAACCTAGAAAAGTAGTATAAGTCATAAAAAGTCTCAAATTACATTCATTTGAGCATTTATAACATCAATTATGTTAATATTTCCTTAAAAGGGTAATTACTGCATCATCGTTGTGTCATAAATAAATTAATTTATTTAAAGTCTAAAAATTATAAATAAAATATCATTATGTAGGAAATCTTTTTAGATTTCTAATGAATATTTATAGTCGAATTTATATTATGTATAACCCCATATTAAAAATGTTTTAGTAAATAAACTTTGATTTTAACTCTTTTAACTCTTCTTTGAATTAAATAATAATAAATGTCCTAATCTAATACAAGTGGACCTAAATGGTCATATTATATTCATAAGGTTGTTTTTGGTCGAATTACACTTATCCAATAGAATTAGGACATGTGTTAGGGTAATAGTAATATCATATTTACCCTTAGTTACCCTATTTACTATTAACCGTGGTAAAAAAAGTAAAAAGTTACTATTCACCAAAAATTATTTTCATCTCATTGAACCACATTTTACTTACTGACATCAACCGTGTCTCTCAGATTTTTGAAATTCCATTCACAGAAGCGGTAAAATTAAGATTTATGAAGAAATTAATTTTTTAACTACCACTTAGTAGTTTCACTATTCATCAAAAATTGATGTTTTTCAGAACAATGCCAAAATTTCATCCTAAGCTATATTTCATATTCTGAATTCAAAAATGAAGTCTATTTTACCAAATTCATATCATAGAATTTGCATTAATTAATTTTATAATTAAATCCCGCTGTTAAAACAAATAGCGTGTTTTTAAGAAACAATATCTATCAAAAGATTGACACTTGATTATGTCTGGTTTAAATGTGAAATTACATCCAATGACCAACATTGTATTAAATTGTAAAAATATATTCTAAATATACTTTAAAACCACTCAAATTAATAATTTATCACTATTAATTATTTCGATTAAAAAAAGTTGTTTTTAATTATAATTTAGTAATTTTCACTATTCATCAGAATATGAAAGTTATCCGAAAAGTACCAAAATTTCACCTTAGGCTAAATTCGATACTCCGAATCCAAAAATGAAGTTCATTTTGAAAAATAAGATTTACAGAGTTTTAAAAAGTGGTTATTACTATTCATAACGGCTAGTTTTAATAATATTTTAATAGCATATCGTTGTTTAGTGAAACTCGGTATTGTGTATGACACACGCTATCGAGGAAGGTCGTGATTGCGTGTAATGCAAGGAAAGTCAAGGATGCGTGTTGTGAAAGCTCCTTTTGGTGTAGTGTACAACACAAGACTTTAATAAAATTAAAAAGAATATTTTTTTATAAAATCTTGGGCTGTTACATTCTACCCCCCTTAAAATGAATTTCGCCCTCGAAATTCGTCGGGGTTATAAATGGTTTACTATTCGAAAGTTTCTTTAATAGAAACCCACATCGTAAAAAAGAATATCAAAACCAATCTTTAAAAACAAAAGTATGAAACATAACGGTTACCCAAATAAACTAATCATTGGGTTTCCACATAGGTGAAAATATGGATATGGAAGAGAAATCTAACCATCATGTTCTGATGGAGAGTGGTAGAGAACATGGCTATGGAAAATCCAGTAATCACAAATCCATAAATTTGTGACGATCTAAGGTACCATCTGATTAATCAGGTATAAGATCACTAGGACAACATTTTTGGTTTTCAAGATCCTTTCTCTAAAGTTGAAAATTTGAATTAGAATAAATACTTTCTTTATTTTGGTACAATCTCCCTGTTGTTCATGTCTTGAACAATTTCCACTTCATCTCTTAAATAAATGAAGTTGAATTCATTATTCGTGAAGTGTTAGCAGATCATGTGATAGAATGACGGGTCATTCCATCTGTCTCAAACAAAAGGTTAGCAAAAATTATATACATAAGTCGATCTATAGTGAGATTAATCACATATGGATCCTAAAATGGACTTATACTTCACATATCATACTGCTTAATATAATAAAACTAGTTTCTACTAAACAGGGACTTCCTGTAGGCCAGTGGTAGGCGATAAAGGCCAGTCGCACTTCGGTTATGGGTTCGATTCCCACAGCCTTGTCCGACGCGATGGGCTGTCGCCCGTCCTGCAGGTTGTCCTTTTTCTAAAACTATATTACTATAACATCCCATCAATAATATCGAAAAAACATCTATCCTTAAACAATACTAACTTATGTCCAACATAATCCATTCCAATCTTTAGGCTTATCCATAATACTGCAGTCCACTCTCATAATATAGTGAAAACAATTACCAGAGATTTAATACCATCGTTGATCCCCATATATCATAAGATATGTTTTGTTGGTCACATTCCAAGCATTCAAAGTCCTTAATCGTGTATTCTCTTGAATATCTTAGTGAAAACATGAATGTAGTTAAAAGTTAACACTTTCCACATACCAAAATCCTCAAAATTCTATATACTCAAACCATGATATCACTTAGTCCTTATATCAATCATGAGCTCATGAATACTGTCAAACATTTCGTTTTATCGTTTTCCCTTCATTATGCACATATCATCTTATTTCAAAAAAAAAATATCTCAATCACTTTGAATTCCACATTAGACCAATACATAAATTTATGATACAACATTATTTTGGAATCCCATTACATAAAAACTTAATCATTCCACCACATCGTTGTCATATTCAACATCTCCAATAGTGATCGCATGTGACTTCCCTTTGTCCTTTGCCTTAAGAGGTTGCTCATGTCGATCATCACTAACCCTTGGATTAGGGCATTTATTAGCATAATGCCCCATTTCCTTGCACTTGAAGCATTGAAGTGTTGGTTGTGCGTTTTCAGCAGTGTTTTCTTTATTCACTTCATTAGAATCCCTTTTTCCATTACTTCGACACTCAGCTGCTCGATGACCTTCTTTTCCACACTTAAAACATTTTCTAGTCCCTTTAAGACAATCTCCACCATGCTTCTTTCCACACTTTGTGCATAAGGAAACATTCATCTTCTTTTCACCATTATTCTGAGATTTCTCCTTGAACTCCATCTTTCTTTTCTTGTCAAAACCATGAGATGGATATGTAACACCAATTTCCATTTCTACCTTGATAGCACAACGCAAAATTTCTTCATAGCTACTGAAGTCTCTTATAGCTAATGCCCTTCGAAGACTTGGTTTTAAGCCACTGAAAAATCGATCAACTTTACTTCCAGGTTGGATGATAATGCCAGATGCATACCTTGCAAGTCTTGTAAAATTCGCTTCGTATATACCAACAGATTCATCATCCTTTTGCTTTAGTTCAAGAAACTCCTTCTCCATCTTCGTTCGAAGAATACGAGGGAAGTACTTACTGAAAAACAAGTTCTTGAACTCGTCCCATTCCATGGAATCAATTTCATCTCTTTGCCTCGTATTCTTGATAAGATTCCACCATTGATCAGCTTCACCTTCCAAACGATATACTGCTAATATGACTTTATCATGTTCAGAACATTGAAGAACTGAAAATATCTTTTCAGTAGTACTAATCCATTGTTCAGCAACTAATGGATCAGTAGACCCACTGAAAGAAGGCGGACGCTGCCTCATGAAGGATTCAACAGAATGTTGCTCCTTCCTTTGCTCGTTTGGAAGTCCTGCATGATTCATAGCTTGAGAAAGTTGTGTGAGCCTGGCTATAAGATTTTGCATTCCAGCTCCCATATCGTTTGGTTGCTCAGGGGGACAATCATTGCATTGTCCATTGCATTGATCAACACGGTTCCTTCGGGTTCCAGCCATCGTCTAAAACCCCAAAAGAATAGTGTGAGAGGCAAAAATCATGCTAGGGAAAACAACATAATAAAGGGGTAGTACCCTCAATATCTAACATCTTAGGTTAAATTCTAAGATCGTTAGAGCAATTCTAGGACTATAACCTATACGTATACTTAACCTTAGAGACATCCCTAGACATACCTTAGAAATATCTCTAGGGATCTCACTAACGTTTTCGCATCCTAGTTTCCAAAGGTTGACTAAACCTTTCCTCTGATACCAACTGTAGAGACCCGTATCTTGACGTACATGGACATTACATTACTTTTGCGGAATACTTAGTACATAACAAAAACACACACACAAGGATCGTAATAGTTTAGTGTCTTTGGAAACTCGGAACGTAATCTTCTAAACGTGGTGAAAGATCTTCAATATATCCCATAAAGATCTTCCCCTTTTTTTACCTAAAACCTTTCATTATATCCTGGGGAAAAGAAAACATAAAAGGGTGAGCTCAAATGCTCAGTAAGGGTAAACAAAGGAAATAAAAATCATATCATATCTTTTTGAAAATCAAAACCTGCAAAAGAGATCATAATTTCATAACATGGGATAAATCATAGTAGTGAAATGAAATCATAACTTAAAACATTACTCATTGTGGCATACACACATAATCATAGAGAATCATTTCTTGTTAGTCAAGACTCATTGCCAAGACTATCTTAGTGGACAAAGTCCCTTTCTGAATCGAGTAATCCTCGTTTCAGTCCTGTTTCACTGAACCGGTATAACCTACCATTCCAGCCATGTCTATCTCATGAGATATAAAATCTTTACCCAATGCATTGGAGGGAGATATAGGTCCCACCCATCTCTTAATGAATCCTTTCTTATGTGTGCCACAAAATCATAAATCATACATCATTGCATAACCCATGTAATAAAAATGGGATTCTTAAACAACATGACATCATAAAACCATTCATATAAGATAAAGGAATTCATAAACATAATTCCATCACAACATAGTCAAATCAATGTAAAAATATGGATAGAAACAGAACCCTTTATTATCTTATATGGAAAATAATTTTGATAAAACACTTGAATTGAATTCTTGAGGAAAATATCCTTTCTTCTTCAAAATCAATTTCTTTTCACAAAACATCATGCAATTTTAAAAGAAAGAGATTTTATTGAAAATATTCATGAAATCTTTTAGAGGAAGCTTCATGAAAATAAGGCTTTATAAAACAGTATAAATCCGTTCGTTCCGTATAAGTTAAAAAAACATTCTTCGTACTTTTGTCGGAAAAGTCAAAAAGTACCTCGTACGGGAAAATGACAAAAGATTCCTTTCATATTCTTTACTAAAAACTCACCTAAGGGTAAAATTGGATTTAAAATATTTCAAGTGGATGGAAACAATATTACATATTGAGGGAACATGGATGTGGATGATAAAATACACCCCAGTAAATACTTACGAATAAACAATCTCGGATAAAAATGAGATTGTGATATTTCCCTTACCTTAGGTCCGATTTGCTTTGTACGTGTCCAAAGCTCCTGTATAATGGTTTAAATAATGTTATTGACTTATTACAGAATCATATTCATTGTTATGATATCATATATGGTTCACTTATGACATTATATTACCCGTTCTTTTGTAAATTCCATGTTAAAGAAGCGTTTTGGGTAAAATCGTTTCATTTTATCGTAGGTGTTTTGACTTGTTGTTCTTGACATTATTATTACTTATATAATGATTTACTTACTTCCAGAATATAAAATATGATTTATATATCATATATATTCAGTATATATATATATATATATATAAGATAGATAAATGAAATGAAAAACACCGTTCATGGAGACGGTAGTCCGTACGTACGCATGAACGCTGTTTTCCTTTCCTTATTGTCTTGAATGGAAGTAAGTAGATGACATACATATATATATATATACATAAATACAGTAGCTTTATAATGTCATATATTTCATTATTATTTCTTATATATACTTTATAATCATTCTTAAATGGTTAACATGGAGAATGAATCTCATCGCGTCGTGGAGACGGTAGTCCGTACGTACGCACGAGCGATGATATCATTTCCATAAATATTGAATTGAATTGAAGTGGATTATACAATATATCAGAATCAATATTATGTTGTAATAACTATGTATAGTTATTCTTTACACCATTATACCCATCCATGTAAGGTGGTGGTGGAAAATAGATTACACCACGGCGTGGAGACGGTATTCCGTACGTACGCACGCGCGGTGATTTCTTATTACGTAGGATGGATAGATGGTGAAATAGGGTTGTTTCATACTTATAATAACATATCAGTATATTAGTGATACTGATGTTATTACTTCATAATGAAACAACCTAAGAAGAAGAAGTGGAAGAAGAAATAAAGATGAAAGAATTGGTAACGGTAATTACCTCTTCTTTGAAGCGCCTCTTTGAGACCTCCTCTTAGGGCACTAAAATTGGTCTTTGAGGAAGACCAGAACCTCTAGGATGTTTCTAGGGAAGTGGAGAAGAGATTTTGGAAGGGGTTGGCCGAGCTTGAGTGCTCAAATTGGTGTGAGGAGGAGGGGGAGGAGGTGTCCTTTTATAAGGGAGGAGAGGGGCACCTTAGGAATATCTCAAAATATTATTTTATATTAAAGTCAAAATCGGTTTATAATGGTTCCAAAGGGTCTTATTTCGAAGATAAAGTGGGGATGGGTCGAAATCCTATCAACCAATAGGATTTAGACAAGTTTAGGTTATTATTTTAACCTTATCAATTAGATTTAACTCTAAGTTAAATAATTTAACTTTTACCGTGTCTTTTTGTTTTCTTTCACTATATGGTTAATACACTTACTATAACATGCCAAACGAACCCCAAATTGTATATTATTAATAAATATATCCTTATCTAAGTCATTTGGCCGAACCTTAGATTTTTAGTAATAAAATAACAATTAATAATATAATATTTGATTTAAAAACTATTTTGTGTCAATTTTGACACTATTTGATATATGATTTTTGTGAAAGACATAACAGAATTATATGTTCGAACCAAGTTGATTAAATCAACACTAATATATCATAGTAACCTAGAAAAGTAGTATAAGTCATAAAAAGTCTCAAATTACATTCATTTGAGCATTTATAACATCAATTATGTTAATATTTCCTTAAAAGGGTAATTACTGCATCATCGTTGTGTCATAAATAAATTAATTTATTTAAAGTCTAAAAATTATAAATAAAATATCATTATGTAGGAAATCTTTTTAGATTTCTAATGAATATTTATAGTCGAATTTATATTATGTATAACCCCATATTAAAAATGTTTTAGTAAATAAACTTTGATTTTAACTCTTTTAACTCTTCTTTGAATTAAATAATAATAAATGTCCTAATCTAATCCAAGTGGACCTAAATGGTCATATTATATTCATAAGGTTGTTTTTGGTCGAATTACACTTATCCAATAGAATTAGGACATGTGTTAGGGTAATAGTAATATCATATTTACCCTTAGTTACCCTATTTACTATTAACCGTGGTAAAAAAAGTAAAAAGTTACTATTCACCAAAAATTATTTTCATCTCATTGAACCACATTTTACTTACTGACATCAACCGTGTCTCTCGGATTTTTGAAATTCCATTCACAGAAGCGGTAAAATTAAGATTTATGAAGAAATTAATTTTTTAACTACCACTTAGTAGTTTCACTATTCATCAAAAATTGATGTTTTTCAGAACAATGCCAAAATTTCATCCTAAGCTATATTTCATATTCTGAATTCAAAAATGAAGTCTATTTTACCAAATTCATATCATAGAATTTGCATTAATTAATTTTATAATTAAATCCCGCTGTTAAAACAAATAGCGTGTTTTTAAGAAACAATATCTATCAAAAGATTGAGACTTGATTATGTCTGGTTTAAATGTGAAATTACATCCAATGACCAACATTGTATTAAATTGTAAAAATATATTCTAAATATACTTTAAAACCACTCAAATTAATAATTTATCACTATTAATTATTTCGATTAAAAAAAGTTGTTTTTAATTATAATTTAGTAATTTTCACTATTCATCAGAATATGAAAGTTATCCGAAAAGTACCAAAATTTCACCTTAGGCTAAATTCGATACTCCGAATCCAAAAATGAAGTTCATTTTGAAAAATAAGATTTACAGAGTTTTAAAAAGTGGTTATTACTATTCATAACGGCTAGTTTTAATAATATTTTAATAGCATATCGTTGTTTAGTGAAACTCGGTATTGTGTATGACACACGCTATCGAGGAAGGTCGTGATTGCGTGTAATGCAAGGCAAGTCAAGGATGCGTGTTGTGAAAGCTCCTTTTGGTGTAGTGTACAACACAAGACTTTAATAAAATTAAAAAGAATATTTTTTTATAAAATCTTGGGCTGTTACAGTGTTACCCACTCCATTATATCTAATCATAATCTTAGGATTACTTCTAACTTTTGGAAAGGCCTTTAGAAGTTGTTGGGTACTGTACAACTGTAGAGACCCCAAACTTGATATACATGGACATTACATTACTTTTGTGGAATACTTAATATATAACAAAAAACAGACACCCAAGGACCATAATAGTTTAGTTTCTTTGGAAACTCAGAACATAATCTTCTAATCATGGTGAAAGATCTTCAACATCTCCCATAAAGATCTTCCCGTTTTTTTTCTTACATAAAACCTTTCTTTATATCCTGGGGAAAAGAAAACATAAAAAGGGTGATCTAAAATTCTCAGTAAGGGTAAACATAGGGAACATAAAACAATCCATAAATATTTGAATACAAAAACCTGAACATAAAATCTAAACATCAAAATCTTGAGCAATGACATAAATCTTGGAAGTACGTAAGACATATATCATAAAAAAACATCAATCATGATAAAATAGCATGGGAATAAAACATGTAATTGTGGAAAACCATTAAGCACATGATATGATTTCCATAGTAGCCAAGGCATTGCTTCAAAGATCATCATAGTGGACAAAGTCTATTACTGAATCGAGTTTACTTGCCGTTCCAGTCCTATATTACTGTACTAGATTTACATGTCGTTACAGCCATGTCTATATAATGAGATATAAATCTTTACCCAATTCATTGGAGGGAGATATAGGTCCCACCCATCTCATAATGAAATCATTTTTACATGTTCCACAACATAAACATAAATCGTTCAACACAACCTAAAGAATAAAATGGGTTTCATAAACATCATCCCATCATAACATAATCCATATAAAACAAATGGATATAATTTCATAATAATAAAAGTGAAACCATGTTAATCATAGAGACATTATACTTGAATCATAAATATATAAAACAATGTCATCTTATATGGAAAATGGTTTTGATAAAACACTAGAAATGAATTCATGAGAAAATATCATTTCTTCTTCAAAAATAATTTTCTTTTCACCAAATTCCATTCACTGTTAAAAGAAACGGATTTTGTTGAAAATAATAATGAAATATTGTATAGTAAGCTTCATGAAAATTAGGCTTTAGGAAATCATAAAAATACATCCATGCCGTATAAGTTAAAAAAAACATTCTCCTCGTACTTTTAACGGAAAAGTCAAAAAGTACCACGTATGGTAAACAAAAGAAGAAATTCATTCTATAACAAAAATTAGAAGTAAAAGAGGGGTAAATATGACATAAAACATACATGTAAGAATATTAAACACTTTATGAAAAACATTTTTATGGACATGGATGAAAAATATAACCCTAGTAAATACTTACGTATAAGCAATCTCGGATAAAAATGAGATTGCAAAATTATCCCTTACCTTATGTCCAATTTTTTCCATATGTGTTTGAGAATCCTATATAGTGGGTTTAGACATATTATTAACTTGTAATATAACCATAATAATATTTATGATATCATATATTATTCACTTACGACTTTATATTACCTGTTCATTTGCCAATTCCATTTTAATGCATCGTTTTGGGTAAAATCATTTCATTTGTCATACGTGTTTTGACATGTAATTATTCATATGATTACTTAGATCATGATTAATTACTTATATAATTTAAAACATTATTTATATATAATATATATTTATAATATAAATATATATAATAGTTCAATAAATGGAACAAAATACACCGTTCATGGAGACGGTAGACCGTACGTACGCATGAACGCCGTTTTAGTTTCCTTATTAAATTGAATGGAAGTAAATGAAATATATATATATATATATATAAATACAGCATCATTATTATTTCATATGTTTCATGATTAATTAAAATATATACTTTATAATCATTCTTGGATGGTTAACATGGAGAATGAATCTCATCGCATCGTGGAGACGGTAGTCCGTACGTATGCACGAGCGACAATATTATTCTTTTGATATTAAAATCGTATATAATTGGATAGTATATAATATATATAGAATCATCATAATGTTATATTTATTATTTATATCATTTATACTCATTATTATACCCATCCAAATGATGAAATGTTTGAATAACAAACTACACCACGACGTGGAGACGGTGAGCCGTACGTACGCACGTGTGGTGACTTTTTCATTCATAGGATGGATAAAATAACTAATATTGTTGTAAATTTCTATAATAAAATCACAGTATATATAATATACTGGATTTATTATTTTATAATATAAACAACAAAGAAGGAGGAAGTGGAAGAAGAAAGGAACTTGAAATAGGTGGTGATATATTTACCTATTCTTTGGGTTCTTCCTTTTGATTTGATCAAAAGGGCTCATTAGGTTGGATTTCCGACTAACTTAAGGCCTCTAGAATGAAGGGAGGATATCTGAGAGGGTATTGTGGCCAGGTTTGGTAGAGCCAAATGGCTTGGGAGTAGTGAATGTGAGATAAGGGGGAGTGCCCTTTTATAAGAGGGGTGATGGGCACCTTAGAAAAAACATAAAATATTATTTTATAATACATTAATATTTGGTTTATAATGGCTTAAAAGTGACTTATTTATAGGATAGGGTGGGGATGGGTCGAAATACACTCAACCAATAGGTTTTATACAAGTTTATGTTACCATTTAAACCTTATCATTTAGATTTAACTCTAAGTTAAATAATTTAACTTTTTCCGTGTCTTCTTGTATTATTACACTCTATGGTTAAGAAACTTACTATAAACTACCAATAGAACTCAAATTGGTTCATTAATTTCATATATATTATTATATACGTATTTTGGCCGAACCTTATATTTTTAGGACCATTATATCAATTAATAATATAATATTTGTTTTAAAAACTCTTTTATGTCAATTTTGACACTATTTGGTATTTTATTTTCTCTAAATTTATAAAAGCATTATTACTTCGAAAAAAATTCTTCTAACCAACCCTAATATGTTATATTATCCTATAAAATTAGTTTAATTTATAAAAAGTCCCAAATTACATTTATTTGAGTATTTATAATATCAATTATGTTAATATTTCATTAATAAGGTAATTACTGCGTCATCATTGTGTCATAAATAAATTAAATTATTTAATGTCTAAAAATATAAATAAAATACCATTATGTAGGAAATATTTTTATATTTCTAATTAATATTTATAGTCGAATTTATATTATGTATAACCCTATATTAAAAATGTTTTAGTTATTAATCTTTGATTTTAACTATTTTAAGTCTTCTTTAAATAAAATAATAATAAATGTCCTAATCAAATCCAAGTAGACCTAAAGGGTCATCTTTTATTCCTAAGGTTGTTTTTGGTCTAATTAAACTTATAAAATAGAATTAGGACATGTGTTTGGGTAATAATAATATCATTTTTACCCTTAATTATCCTATTTACTTTTAACCGTGGTAAATAAAAGTAAAAAGTTACTATTCACCAAATTTTTTTATCTTATTGAACCACATTTTACTCCTTGATATTAAAACTGTCTCTTGGATTTTCGAAATTGAACTCACAGAAGCAGTAAAATTAAGTTTTATGTAAATTTGAGAATGCTCCTAGGAGGTGGGTAAATGACGGTAAAAAGTTCAATAAAATTTTTATATATCTAAAATTATTATAAAACGACTTCAATGAAATACATTGAACTTATATTGGTATTATGTATCTATTTTGACCTAAAATAAATTTAAATAAAATAAATGATTATTTAAATAAAAAGTTGGTTTTAACTAATAACTCAATGTTTTCACTATTCATCAAAAATTGAATGTTTTTAGAAAAATACCAAAAAATCACCTTAATCTAATTTTGATATTTCGATTCCAAAAATGAAGTCCATTTTAAAATATAAAATTTATAAAATTTTCAAAAAGTGGGCATTACTATTCATAATGGCTAGTTTATATAATATTTTAATAACATATCGTTGTTTAGTGAAACTCGGTATTGCGTACAACGCAAGCTATCAAGGAAGGTTTCTCTTGCGTGTAACGCAAGACAAGAATAGTGTTGCATATACTAAAAGCTAATACGGTGTTTCATATAACACAATATAATCTTGGGGTAGTGTACAACATAAGACATCAAAGAAATTAAAAATAATATTTCTGATCAAATCTCGGGTTGTTACATTATACCCCCCTTAAAATGAAGTTCACCCTCGAAATTCATCTGGGTTATAAATGGTTTACTGTATGAAAGTTTCTTCATCGAAACACACATCGTAAAAATGAATACTAAAACTTGATTTTAGAAATTGAACTATGAAATGTAACGTTTACCCAAATTAACTCATCACTAGGTTTCCACATAGGAGAACATAGGTTAAAATATGGATATGGAAGAGAAATCTAACCATCATGTTATGATGAAGAGTGGTAGAGAACATGTCTATGAACAATCCATCAATCACAAATCCATAACTTTTTTATGATCTAAGGTACCATTTGATTCGTTGGATATGAGGACACTAGGACAACATTTTTGGTCTTCAAGATCATTTCCCTAAAGTTGAAGAATTTGAATTAGAAGAAATACCTACTTTATTTTGGTACAATCTCACCGTTGTTTGTGCCTTGAACAATTTCCACTTCATCTCTTAAAGAAATGAAGTTGAATTTGTCATTATTGAAGTGTTAGTAGATGATATGATAAAATGATGGGTCCTTCTATCTATCTCTAATAAAAGGTTAGAAAATGTTATTAAATATACATAAGTCCATATATGGCAAGGTTAATCGTATATGATTCCAAAAATGGACTTATAATTGATCTATCATACCACTTAATAAAATAAAACTAGTTTCTACTAACCAGGGACTTCCTGTAGGCCAATGGTAGGCAATAAAGGCCTGTCGCACTTCGGTTGTGGGTTTGATTCCCACAACCTTGTCCGACGCGACGAGTTGTCGCCCGTCCTGTAGGATGTCCTTTTTCTAAAACTACATTATTATAACATCCCATCAATAATATCGAAAAAATGTCTATCCTTATACAATACTAACTTATTTCGAACATAATCCATTCCAATCTTTAGGTTTATCCAAAATACTTCTGTCTAAGCTCATAGTATAAAGAAAACAATTACTAGAAATTTCATTTACTGATCATGTGAATTCCATCATTTATACCCCATATATCATACGCTATATCTTGTTGGTCACATTCCAAACAGGTGAATACCTTAAGCATGCATTCTTTTGAAAAATTAATACCCATTGAACCTTAGTGAAATCATGAATGCTGTCAAAAGTTAACTCTTTCCACATACCAAAATCCCAAAATTTCTATATACTCAAACCATGATATAATTTTGTCCTTATATCAGTTATGAGCTCATTTTATTTTCTCTTTATCCCTTCATTATTCGAATATCATCTTATTTCCAAAAATATTTCAATCACTTTTCAATGTTACAGGTACCATATAATTATTGAAAACCAATACATATATATTCCAAAATTCCACGATACCATAAATGTGATTCCATGATACTATTTTGAAATCCCATTACATAAACACTTAATCATTACACAACATCATTGTCATACTCAACATAAGAAATAGTGATCGCATGTGAATTCCCTTTATCCTTTTCCTTAAGAGGTTGCTCACGTCGATCATCATTAACCCTTGGATTAGGGCATTGATTAGCATAATGCCCTATTTCCTTGCACTAGAAGCATTGAATTTTTGGTGTAGCGTTCTCTGTAGTCTTTTCTCTATTCACATCATTAGCTACCTTTTTCCCATTACTTCGACACTCAACTGCTCGATGACCTTATTTTCCACACTTAAAACATTTTCTAGTACCTTTTAGACAATCTCCACCATGCTTCTTTCCACACTTTGAGAATAAAGAAACATTCATCTTCTTTTCACAATTGTTCTGATATTTTTCGTTGAACTCCATCTTTCATTTCATATCAAAACCATTAGATAGATATGTAACACCAACTTCCATTTATACCTTGATAGAAAAATGCACAATTTCTTTATAGCTACTGAAGTCTCTTGTAGCTAATGCCATTCGAAGACTTGGTTTTAAGCCACTGAAGAATCGATCAACTTTACTTTCAGGTTGGATGATAAAGCCAGATGCATACCTTTCAAGCCTTGTAAAATTCGCCTTGTATATACCAATAGATTCATCATCCTTTTACTAAAGCTCAAATAACTCCTTTTCCATCTTTGTTCGAATAATACGAGGGAAGTACTTATTGAAAAACAAGTTTTTGAACTCATCCCATTCCATTGATTCAATTTCATCTTGGGGACTTTTATTCTTAATTAGAGTCCACCACTGGTCTACTTTACCTTTTAAATGGTAAATAACCAGAATGAATTTTTCATGTTCTGAACAACGAAGTATGGAAAATATATTTTCAATGGTACTTATCTATTTTTCAACAACAATTGGATTAGAATACCCACTGAAATAAGGTGGGCGTTGCCTCATGGAGGACTCAATAGAATATTGTTCCCGTCTCTGCTCATTTGGAAGTCCAGAATGATTCATAGCTTGTGTAAGTATAACAATAAGATTTTGAACTCCATCTCCCATAACATTGGTTTGTTCATAAGGAAAATCATTGCATTGTACATTACATTGATCAACAAGATTCATTCGGGTTCCAACCATCGTCTAAAACCCAAAAAGAACAATGTGAGAGGCAAAAATCATGATAGGGAAAACAACATAATAAAGGGGGAGTGCCTTCAATATTTAACATCTTAGGTTTAATTATAATATCATTACCAAAATTCTAGGACTATAAACTATACTTATACTTAACGTTAGGTACATCCCTAGACATACCTTAAAAATATCTCTAGGGATCTCGCTAAAGTTTTCGCATACTAGTTTCCAAAGGTTAACTAATCCTTTCCTCTGATACTAACTGTAGAGACCCCAAACTTGACGTATAAGGACATTACATTACTTTTGTAGAATAATTAATACATTACAAAAACAGACACCCATGGACCGTAATAGTTTAGTGCCTTTGGAAACTCAGAACATAATCTTCTAATCATGGTGAAAGTTCTTCAACATCTCCCATAAAGATCTTCCCCTTTTGTTTTCTAACATAAAACCTTTTGTTTATATCATGGGGAAAAGAAAACATAAAAAGGGTGAGCTCAAATTACCAGTAAGGGTAAACATAGAGAATGTAAAAAAATCCATAAACATTTGAATGCAAAAACTTGAACATAAAATATAAACATCAAAATCTTGAGCAATGACATAAATCTTAGAAGTATGTAAGGAATATATCATAAAGGAAAATCAATCATGATAAAATAGCATCAGAATAAAACATGTAATTGTGGAAAACCCTTAAGAACATGATATGATTTCCATAGTAGCCAAGGCATTGCTGCCAAGACCATCATAGTGGAAAAAGTCCATTACTGAATCGGGTTTACTTGCCGTTCCAGCCCTGTATTACTGTACCTAATTTACTTGACTTTATAACCATGTCTATCTCATGAGATATAAATCTTTACCCAATGCATTGGAGGGAGATATAGGTCCCACCCATCTCATAATGAAATAATTCTTACGTGTGCCACAACATAAACATAAATCATTCATCATAGACCAAAGAATAAAATGGGTTTCATAAACATCTTCCCATCATAACATAATACATATAAAATAAATGGATATCATTTAATCATTAGAAAAGTGAAACCATTTAAATCATAGATACATTATACTTGAAACATACACATATGAAATAATGTCATCTTAGATGGAAAATGGTTTTGATAAAACACTTGAAATGAATTATTGAGGAAAATATCCTTTCTTCTTCAAAAATAATTTTCTTTTTACAAAATTCCATTCACTGTTAAAAGAAAAGGATTTTGTTGAAAATTATCATGAAATTTTGTAGAGGAAGCTTCATGAAAATTAGGTGTTATGAAATTGTAAAAATCCGTTCATGCCGTATAAGTTAGAAAAACATTCTCCTCGTACTTTTAACGGGAATGTCAAAAAGTACCACATATGGTAAAAAAAGAAAGATTAATTACATAACAAAAATTAAAAGACAAATAGGGGTGAAGATGAATTAAAAAATACAATTAATAATATTAAACACTTTATGAAAAACATTTTTAAGGACATGGATGAAAAATATAACCCTAGTAAATACTTACGTATAAACAATCTCGGATAAAAATAAGATTGAAAAATTATCCCTTACCTTATGTCTAATTTCTTCCAAATGTGTCCGAGACTCCTTTATAGTGGGTTTAGAAATATTATTAACTTTTAAAAGAACCATAATAATATTTATGATATCATATATGATTCACTTATAACTTTATATTACCCGTTCATTTGTCAATTCCATGTTAATGCATCGTTTTGGGTAAAATCATTTCATTTGTCATACGTGTTTTGACTTGTAATTATTCATTTGATTACTTAAATCATGATTAATTACTTAAATAATGTAAAAAATGATTTATATATAATATCTATTCATAATATATGTATATATAATAGATCTATAAATGGAACGAAATACACCGTTCATGGGGACAATAGACCGTACGTATGCATGAACGCTATTTTCGTTTCCTTATTAAATTGAATGGAAGTAAATGAAATATATATATATATATATATCCAATAGAATTAATACGTCATATGTTTCATGATTACTTATTATATATACTTTATAATCATTCTTGGATAGTTAACATGGAGAATGAATCTCATCGTATCGTTGAGACGGTAGTCTGAACGTACGCACGAGCGACAATATCATTCTTTTGATATTAAAATCGTATATAATTGGATGGTATATCATATATAAAGAATAATAATAATGTTATATTTATTATTTATATCATTTATACTCATTATTATACCCATCCAAATGATGAAATGTTTGAATAACAAACTACACCATGACGTGGAGACAGTGAGCCGCACGTACGCACATGTGGTGACTTTTTCATTCATAGGAGGGATAAAATAACTAATATCGTTATACCATTTATATAATAACATCACAGTATATATAAGATACTGGAGTTATTATTTTAGAATGGAAACAACAAATAAGGAGGAAGTGGAAGAAGAAAGGAACTTGAAATAGGTGGTGAGATATTTACCTCTTTTTCAGGTTCTTCCTTTTGATTTGATCAAAAGGGATCCATAGATTGGATTTATGACTAACGGAAGGCCTATAGAATTAAGGGAGGATATTTTAGAGGGTATTTGGGCAGGGTTTGTCTGATAGAAATGGCTTGGGAGGAGTGAATGTGAGAGAAGGGGGAGTGACCTTTTATAAGACGGGTACGGAGCACCTTAGGAAAAACTTAAAATATTATTTTATAATAAATTCATATTCTGTTTATAATGGCTCCAAAGTGACTTATTTAGAGTCTAGGGTAGGGATGGGTCTAAATAATCTCAAAAAATAGGTTTTATACTTGTTTAGGTTACCATTTTAACATTATCATTTAGATTTAACTCTATGTTAAATAATTTAACTTTTACCATGTCTTTTTGTATTCTTACTCTATATGGTTAATAAACATACTATAAACTACCAATAGAACCGCAATTGGTTAATTAATGTCATATATGTTATTATATAATTCTTTTTACCGAACCTTATATTTTTAGGACCATTATATCAATTAATAATATAATATTTGTTTTAAAAACTCTTTTATGTCAATTTTGACACTATTTGGTATTTTGTTTTCTCTAAATTTATAACAGCATTATTACTTCGAAATAAAATCTTCTAACCAACCCTAATATGTTATATTAACCTATAAAATTATTTTAATTCATAAAAAGTTTCAAATTACATTTATTTGGGTATTTATAATATCAATTATGTTAATATTTCATTAATAAGGTAATTACTGCATCATCATTGTGTCATAAATATATTAACTTATTTAAGGTCTAAAAAAATAAATAAAATACCATTATATAGGAAATATTTTTATTTTTCTAATTAATATTTATAATCGAATTTATATTATGTATAACCCTATATTAAAAATGTTTTAGTTACTAAACTTTGATTTTATCTATTTTAACTCTTCTTTAAATAAAATAATAATAAATGTCCTAATCTAATCCAAGTGGACATAAAAGGTCATATTTTATTCCTAAGGTTGTTTTTGGTAGAATTAAACATATCCAATAGAATTAGGACATGTGTTGGGGTAATAATAATATCATATTTACCCTTAATTACCATATTTACTTTTAACCGTGGTAAATAAAAGTAAAAAGTTACTATTCACCAAAAATTATTTTTATCTTATTGAAACACATTTTACTCCTTGATATTAACCATGTCGCTCAGAGTTTTGAAATTCAACTCACAGAAGCGGTAAAATTATTGTAAATTTGCAAATGCTCATAGAAGGTGGGTAAAAGGCGGTAAAAAGTTCAATAAAATTTTTATATATCTAAAATTATTATAAAATGACTCCAATGAAATAAATTGAACTTATATAGGTATTATGTATCAATTTTGACCTAAAATAAATTTATATAAAATAAAATATTATTTAAATAAAAATTCATTTCTAACCAATAACTCAGTGTTTTCACTATTCATCAAAAATTGAAAGTTTTCAGAAAAATACCAAAAATTCACCCTAAGATAATTTCGATATTAAGATTCAAAAAATGAAGTCCATTTTGAAAGATAAAATTTATAAAATTTCAAAAAGAGGGTATTACTATTCATAACGGTTAGTTTATATAATATTTTAATAACATATCGCTGTTTTGTGAAACTCAGTATTGCATACAACGCAAGCTATTGAGGAAGGTTGCTCTTGCATGTAACACAATCCAAGAATAGTGTTGCGTATACAAAAAGCTAATATGGTGTTGCGTATAGCGCTAGATAATCTTGCTGTAGCGTACAACACAAGACAACAAATAAATTAAAAATAATATTTCTCATAAAATATCGGGTTGTTACAACACCTTTTCATCTGCAATCTGATGGGAAGTCAGAACAAAAAATTCAGAACATAGAGGATATATTATGTGTTTGTTCACTGGATTACCAGGGAAGTTGGGACCAACATATTTCTTTGGTTGAATTTTCTTATAATAACTGTTATCATTCCTGTATACAAATGGCTCCATTTGAGGCATTATATGGAAAGCGGTGTCGAACTCTAGATTTGTGGGATAAAGTAGGTGAAAAGATACTGATGGGACCAGAATTAGTAGAAGATATGGCAAAAAAAGTTGAGTTGATTCAGAAGAACATGAGAACACCTCAGAGAAGGTAGAAAAGTTATACGGATAACCCGAGAAAGGATCTCGCTTTCAAGGTAGGTGATCATATCTTTCTCAAAGATTATCCATGGAAAATTGTGATGCGTTTTGGTAAGAAAGGAAATTTGAGTCCACGGTTCATTGGACCTTATGAAATCTTGGAGAAAGTTGGATCAGTTTCGTACAAATTGGATTTACCTCCAAGTTTGTCTTAGGTACACAATGTTTTTCATGTTTCAATGTTGAGAAAGTATATGCCAGATCCATCTCATGTTTTAAGTATAAAGGTAGTTCAGTTGGAAGAGAATATCTCTTATGAGGAACAACCAGCCCAGATTCTTGACCTAAGAGAGAAAGTGTTACAGAATAAGGTAATTCATCAGGTAAAGGTTTTTTGGAAAAAGCATATGGTCGAATAGGCAACGTGGGAATCAGAATATGCTCTGAGGGATAAATACCCCCACTTATTTGATAAGTGAATAAAATTGTGAGGACATAATTTACAAAAGGAGTGGGGATGTAACATCCTAGGTAAATAAAGAAATATTACATTTTCATATTTATTAATATTTTTTAATTAAATATACATTTTACTTTAAAGGGGATTGCTGTGTTCGATGGCGTACCCAATACGCAACAATATATTTCTTTGAAATCTTACATTGCACACTAATAATATAATAATATTATTTTAAATGTAGTTAAATACTAGCTGTTATATTATAGGGATGAATAGAACTAACGAAAATATGATCATACATATTTGTTAAATTTTTTAACATTAATCCAATAATAGATAGAGGCTTAAAATGTGAATAAATCTAATTTTAAGCACAATTTACTTTAAAAGATTGATTTACTGCCTTTTGATGGAGAACCCTCTTTAAATATAGTTTTGGTCACATTTATATGTTTTATTTTTCAAAATAAAATCCTTTTTAAGAATTAGGACATCAAAATTTACTTTTGGTAAATTTTTGGTATTTTTCAAATAAAGTTCATTTTTTAATTAATAGTGAATAAATACTGTATTTTAATTCAAAAGTGGTTTTTAATATAATTTATTTATATGGTTATTTTTTATTTTTAATTGTTTTTAAATTGTTATTAGATTATATTTTTACCAATTAATCCAATTTTTTTCATTGTAATTAATTTCACTTTAAAATTGGACATAAACAAGTGTCAATCTTTTGATATTTATTCTTTCTTAAAAAACAAGCTTGTTGTTTTTATAGTAGGAATTAATTTTAAATTAATTTTGGAGACTTCTGTGTTTTGAATTTGAAAAAATGGATTTCATATTTGGAATCAAGAGTTCCAAATTTTTTAAATAGGTAACTTTTATTTTTAGACATTATGAATATTTACAACAGTAAAAATTTTATTTACCATGGTTAAAGGGTAAATCTGATAAATAAGGGTAAAACAAATATTATTATAATAATATAAAATTACCATAACATGTGTCTCAATCCTATTGGTTGATAAATATCCAACCATGGGAATATTTTGGTCGATTTATGGACCCATGTATCCACTTAAGAGTGATAATAACACTTTATTTTAATTAACTTAAAGTAAAGACAAAAATGTGATTAACAAATATCATTTAGTAAATTAATTTTTACATAGGGTTGTATAAGTTATATTTTTGTCTATAAATATTCTTTGAAAATCTAAAAATATTTCCTACATCATGGTATTTTTTTATAATTTTCAGACATCAAATAAATAAAATTATTTATGACACAATAATGATGTAGTGTTTACCTCATTAATAAATGATTTAAATAACTAGGATTATAAAGATTAAAATAATATCCAAAACCTGTAAAATTCTTATTGTATGAATCTCTTTCGACCATGATTCATCTTATCTTTTACTTTAATTAGTTTTGGACCTTTAAAGACCAAAAATAATTATATAATAAAATAATATTGTCACACTTTCCTAAAGAGCTCATCCCCCCTTATAAAAATCCCTCAATTCTAACCCCTTAATCACACCTATCAAGCCACTTTGCTCATCCAAACCCTACCCAAATAATCTCTCAAGATCCCTTGCCTCCTCTTATAAGCCTTACCTTAGGCATAAGGCACCTCAAGAAGTCCTTTTGGTTCAAACCAATGGGAGTTACCCGAATTAAAGGTAACAATTTCTCTTAACTTCTTTTCTTTTATTTTACTTCTCCAACCCATAAACTATTTTTATTACTTTATTTTATAAAGTCACTAGTATCTGCAATATACTTGGATTTTGTTATGAGAAGTATTAAAACTACACATAGACACACCTCCATCTAATGGGTTAAGAACATACTATTTCTGTGGA
This sequence comes from Viscum album, assembly GCA_963277665.1. Lineage (NCBI taxonomy): Eukaryota > Viridiplantae > Streptophyta > Magnoliopsida > Santalales > Viscaceae > Viscum > Viscum album. The sequence goes on along the minus strand of OY728143.1, from coordinate 28,117,239 downwards.
TGACAAACTAACGCCTCACGAAATGATGATTGTTCGATTATCTCTCACTTACTCTCATGGTGTCCATTAAGATGACACTATATTTATATATGATATATATTATGTTTATGTTTTCTTTATGCTTCTGTATTTCTCATTTATAGAATATCTTTATGGTTTCCATTATGGGTAAACGCGATAATTTCATTTGAGGAAGTGCGGACTACCACCCACTCAAAGTGATATGACTCGTTAATTCCATATGTGGGACATATAAAGGATATATTTAATGATTATATATATATATATATATATATCATACTAGATTTATAATATACCTATGTTTCATTATGTTTTAATTCCATTAAAATAAGAAATATAAATGAAAGTAGTGTTCATGCGTACGTACGACTTACCGTCTCCACGAATGGTGCATTTCATTTCTTATCGCCAAATGTTATATACTATTATAAATACATGTATATAATAGATATATATGATATATATGATATCTAAATCATGAATATTATTTTGTATATAATAAAATTTTGACCACGTGAACAACTTGTACTTATAAGATGCCCATTTTTTACTCAAGTTCCAAATATCGTCAAAATGACCATTATTAACTTAAATGATTACATAATGTTTAAAACATTGTAATAAGTGATATAAATAGAATAATAAACTTGAAAAAGTTTATTAATCAAGTATAACTTAACTTTAGTTTATAATTCAAGAGATTAAAGAATGAACGGGTTATGTTGGACATGAGGTAAGGGAACTTCTTCACCCAATTCACATTATTTGGGTTAAACTTATACTTATTGATTATGCCATGCTATGATTATGTGAGATATATATTTTGATAACCTATCTTGTATTTATAATTGATTTAGGTGTACTTATAGTGAATACACTTAATTGATCTATTAAAAAAATGATCTTTGAAAGGGACTTCGTCTCAATCTCATTTCATTGAGTCATATTTTGTTTTAATACATGACATTCTTTTATATGATGTATAAACACCTTTGAATTATCATTTCATTTAAAGTGAATATTTTTCAATGAAGCATTTTACTAAATGAAAAAAAGTAATGTTTCTTTTAATGTAAGTGGTGACAATGACCTTTTCACCACCACAAGTATTATTTTATTTTTGGCTTCCTTAACAAGTCATAATGTTTTTAAAAGGAAAATAAATATCATATACTCTTTTTGTATTTTGGTATTGAAAATGGTTTTGATAATGGATTTTTTATGTAAATATATTTAAGTGATATATTGTGATTGAAATTTAGAAATGTTTTCATTCCTTTATATTTGTTGTATGTGTTATGATTTTATAATGGTACTTGGACATTTGAAGGGTGGTTAGGTGATAAACCAAATGACGGGTGGTGCCATGATAAACCAAGATGGGTGGTTACGTTATTACCTCTAATGTATTGGGTATGGCAGTTTGCCATATTTCTATTCCATTTAGTGATATGTGTGGAAGTCGACCATATGGTTATTCCATTTAAGTATGTTTGTGTCCCTAATTACCTATATATGTTATGTTTTATTTATATGGGTTTTTTGGTAATATTTTGGTTACAAAAGGATAAGCAATGATATTTTATCCAGTGAATAGTATTTACTACTTCATACCGGCGAAAACTATTACTTATGATAAAGTATTCGTGGTTTACTTGTTGTTTTAAGAAAACTAATAGTTTTCCTTCTTTGTGTATCACTTACTGAGCTCTTTAGGATCATAACAAGTTTTTTGAAATGTTTTTCACAGGACATAAAGTGGGGAGAGGGTCAAGGATGGGAATAAGAAAAAGTCATGTTGTCTAAAACCTAGATCTTGACATGTATCTTTTTTTTCAAGAGTTTTTATTTTATGAAAAAATGGAAACTGAGTAGAAGTGTCTACCTTGTAATTTTTGAGATGTAATGTAATAGTTATGGCCTCATTCTCTAAAACTGTAAACCTGAAAAGATCCCCAATTTGAATTATTCATTTAATTCAATATTATGTAATATTTAAGGCCGAGTCCTTATAGGTTTATAAATAAATTGTTATTAAATTGTCTTGATCACTTGTGTGTGTTGGAAATATATTTTTAATGAAGGTGGGTTTCTTTGGTTTTTGAAAAATAGAAAGTTAAAAGGGGTGTTTTTAGAGCATTTAATATGGTTTTGTCAAATGATTTTGAAATGATTTTTGAAACATTGAAATTATTGTAAAAATGAGAAAAGAAAATACTTTGGGAACAATGTGAAAGGTTTAGCTTGTGTCCATAATCCATTATAGGGGACCATTGTTTGGGTCTTCCTCTTGACATAGACTATATATTATTAGCTATAAAAATGTATATGATATTGGTGTTTCACTTTCTGGGATGTATCCTATGTCCTAAAGTGTAGATCATTTTCATAAGATACTAAAGTACATTATTTCCTAGATTATTGGGTATGAGTAGTCTGTTGGATGACCTATTGTATTCCTTGGTTTCTTCAGGCCTGTGATGCTACTGTTCTTCTATATTTCTTGGCTATGAACTATTTTATCCATGATATTCAAGTTGATTATTTTGAAATATAATATGGAAAATGTTCCTTGAAATTGATATACCTGCTTCTGTTTTATAACTATGATAAAAATAGACATGTTTACCATGATTTCTATAAAACTTATTTATAGCTTATCATGCGATATCTAATTTAAATTGATCAAACATGAATTGTTATATAGAGACTGGTTATGGAACACAAGGGTGGTATCCTATTGATCATGCTATCTCACACCCTGAACACCACTTCAGGGGTGCATAAAACATTTTATATCATCCATTATAGGGAATGTCAAGGTTTCAGAGTGAGGCGGCAAGGATTCGTGTTAGCAAGGTTGGGTAGCTAGTTGTGGGATAATGAGAGTTTGTCTACACGATCATTTGGAGTAGCTTTTTGGTTCTAATCCATTATATTTGGACTTTTATCTTAGAGTTTAGGCTATATTTTTAGTTTTTTTGTTTCTGATATCTCTTTTTTAGTTGTGGAATATATTCATCATTCTTCCACTATTTCTTTTTTTTCTTCATATATATATATATTGAAAATTATTTTTTCCACTTTTGATAAATCATTCTTTCTTGTTTTTTTATCGAAGTTCGGGTGCTTTTCACTATCCCATGGGGATTAGGAATTCCCATCGATTATGTGATGGAATGAGCCAGGTTCCATTTTTGAGGGTAACCTAGGTTAGTTAGTTACGTGAAAAAATAGTGATCACTAAGGAACATAAAAGAAGAAGATTTATCTTTCCAGTGAAAAACATGAAAACCCATAAAATTCATACATTTATTTCATTATTCAATTAGTATTTAAATTAAACTATTTTCACATTAAAAAGACACACATTTTTTTCAAATAAAATATTTAAAACCCATAGTAAAATAATTGAAACCCCTTTTCAAGAATCATATAGAATATTTTTCATATATATTGCTTAAACTATGTAATAAATAAAAAGATCCTAGTTTAATCCATACTACCAAACACAATGTTTAGTTATCTAATTTATTTAATTTAATAAAAGGAACATTTACCAATTATATGAAGATATATAATGGGGCTCACCCATTGTATAAACTTTATTAGGATCACCCATTGTATATGATGTATCAATATCACCCACTATATAAGCTATATAAAGCACACCCAATCATCATATATAATTATTAATGAAAAAATCTTGAATAAATAATTTTAATCTTTCACCTTTTTAATATAAAACCATAGAATGAAACTTTTGAACATGTATGTAAAATTATTTCAAATATCCAAATATAAATTTTTTAAACCCATTTTCAAACCAAAATACCTAGAAAAATAAAAAAATAATTATTATTGGATAAAAACATAAAATATTTTAATTTATTCCAAATATTAAAAAATGGTTAGAGATGACAAAAAAAATACTAATTTTTTATAGGTTAAAATAGAACATTCATTTTTTCTTTTGTAAACAATGTCAAAATGTTCTACAAAAATATAAATTTTGAGAACTATTATAATAAAGTAAAATAAATACATAAAATTCCATTTATAATTCATTTATTTCTATATAAATATTCATAAAATATTTTTTTATGAATATGGACATGGAAAAAAAATTTCTAGTGAATAAATCATGAAAACATTTGAAAATGGGTTTTAATTTAACTTGTCTCTTACCTTGTGTCTTGTTCATTGTGTACATTCTTTATATTATTGAATAATATAAATAAGTTAGTTATTTACAACATTAGGAAACTTTTTCATGTTTATTATTCATTTATTTTATTTATTAGCCTAATTTATTCAATTAAATAACCATTTTTTTCATGTTAGATGTTTGATATTATTTATATCATATTACCAAAATGACTTCGATGGATTGATTGTGGTCAATGAGGTCATTATTCCCTCATGTCGATAATAATAATCATAAAATAGTAATTATATTCATATATAAATAATAATTTTTACACAATTATGAAATATGGTTATGAAAAATGAACTATGTTACAATAATGATGAGAGTAGGTCATACATATTATTGATTAACATTTACATCTTTCAATAAATATTACGGAAATATGGTAATTAATATTTTTTCATTAAAAATGATCATTATATAATAATATATTATTTATTCTATATACTTATATATATATATCATTCATTTAATGTGATGATGAAAAAAATCACATTTCTTTGTAGAGGTTGTAGTCCCCACGTACCTATGAATATAGCTGTCATTTATTAACGACTATAATGATATGGAAATAGATTATATTTTAAATATATAGAATTATAATTATGTGATGAATTTAATATATATATATATATATAAACAGCGACACATTATATCAATCATTATAACATTCTTATAGAGATGTATATGAAAAACAACATCAGTTCGTGAGGTGGTAGTTTGTCGTACACATGAATTTCATTTTCTTTAAACATTTTATGGAAGCGGAAGTGGATATAGGTTATGGAATGAATATAATAAAATATTAATATATTGGAGATAATTTTTTATCATATCATAATGGTTTAATTATATTTTATGGTGGTGGAATAAAAAATAAAATGAAAATGATTCATTAAAAACTATATATCTTCTTTAGAAAATGTCATTATATTAATAACTAAATCATTAATAGGATGGATTTATAATAAAACAATTCCTATAGGATGTCGGGAGTTATGTTAGGAATGAATTATGATAGGACATGTGTAATAAAAAATTATGTTTAAGTGTGAAGAAAAGAGTATAGAAGGTTCCCTTTTATAATAGTAGGGAGGGGAACTCTTGGAATTATAAAAGTATTAAATTTTTATAAATTAATTTTTATATTAAAATGGATCCAAATATATACAATTATAATCTAATATGGGTATTAGTAAAAATACTATTTTAAAATAAAAATTTATTTTTTTTGTAATTACATTACTATTACAATTCTTTTTTATCCCTCATTTAATTCATTAGAAGATTACCACAATAAAAATGCCTTGTACTATTTATGGGGATAATATAGTTATTTTAAAATAAATATTTTTCCAAAAATGGAGCATGGTTAATTTTTCCAACTATATTCCATCAACTTAGATGATGATTTGATTTTTTTCAATTTTAAATCATTTCCTGAATCATCGTTTATTATAAAATAAAATTAATCTCACTTTTGAAAATACATGAAAAATTATAATATAATAATTTTATAACACATTTAAATGGTTTAAATATAGAATTTATTATAATATAATGAGTATATGATCTTAATATTTTCAAAAAATCAAGTCTATCCTGGTTAAAATAACACTATAAAAATTATCTTTTGGTATCACCTCTTGGTTAACCAATTTTAATCTTAATCATTGTAATGAATTTTCAATATTAAGGGTTACAATTTTACTTATGATGTGACAATTGGATCATAAATAGAAAGGGTATGAAATAATATTCTATTTTCCTTCATAGTTATATTAATAAATGATTTTATTACACTGATATAATTTAGTATAATATTTTTAAAATAAAATACCATTAATTTAATTTTGAATATATTTACATAATTTCACATTTGAAAAAACATTATAGAAAATAAATTAGAATATATTATATTAAAAATCTCCAATATGTTATTATTATCCCTAAAATTCATGAGATACATTAAATTACCAAAAAAAATATTACATTAAGAGTTTAAAAATTCATTTACCTGACTCTTGTATTGCATGCACAAGCACTGAGCCAACACTGCTTATGTATTTATTGTTATTATGTCCTCAATAAAAATCAGAAATCAATTATCATGATAAAAAATTAAATAATTTTAAAAAACAATATTTTTAACAGGTTATATGTTCTTATTATACATATTACAAACTATTTTAGTTATTAAAGTAATGAAAGTGACATGTTTTACATTATATTTGTCTTCAATATTATAAAGGTCAAAATCAAAGAAATATTGAACCAAGTTTTAATTTTTTTAAAAATAATCAATAGAAATGGATCAAATAGCCTCATAAATTAGGATAAAAGGAATTTTTAGGTTTATTTTGTATTTGTTATAAAACAATTAACATTAATTTACCGATTTACCATTACTGTTATAACAATTATTTAAAATGGTTACAATTCATACTGAAAAAAATAAATGGATCCTATTAAAACAATAAGGGAAGCATGATTCAAAATAATGATTCCATTTTTGATTATCCAATTTATAATATTTTATGAAACTAATTAATGATTAAAATGAAAAATGCACCCAAAATCGTTTTCCAGAAAAATGGATTTTTATGTATTGAAATTTTTTTATTCTAAATTAAACCATAATATTAATTAAAATGTACATAATTGTATTAATAATAATTTAAAATAAAAAATTCTAATTTTAAAACATTTAAAAATGGATCTGTTTAAAATCATGAATAAATAATTATAAATTTTAATCAAAATCTATATTTTCACTATTCATTGAAAAATAAATCATTTCAGAAACAAATCACTCCACGAAAATTTTAAAATTATGATTTCAAAAATTAAATACATTATAATAATTAATTCCCAAAAGTGTAATAAATTCATTATATTTTCCACTCAAAAAATAAATGAAAACTTTTTTGAATAAAAAATATTTTTAAATCATAAATTATCTTTACTAAAAATTTAGTCATTATTTACTAAGAAGTTGTAAATAAATTTTATTAGTTGGAAAATTATATTTGTTTCATAAATAATTTAATACAATTTATACCCAACAACATAATGGCTACAATATAATGGTTATATTTAAAAAATAATATTTCATGTTTGATTAGACTGAGTTTCGTGTGTTCTATAGCCAAGAGAACATAATATTATTTTTAAAATATCAGGTTGTTACATTCTCCTTGCCCCTTTAATAAATCACATCATGAATATTTGAATTCTATCATAGAATTAAATGGTTTTACATTTGAAAATTTATTTTTTCAATTCCCCCATCATAAAAATGGATAATAAAACATCCTCTTGAAAATAGGGGAAATAAAATAAAAAGGTCATCTGAATAACACATAACTAGGTTTCAAAGTGTGTGATCATTAGTGGGAAGATAAAATATAGAAAAATGGGTAAAAAGTATAAAAATAATGATATATATAAATATTCAATGTTGAAAAAATTTCAGAAAATGATCAAGTGAATGTTAATAGCAATAAAATTATAAATCAAAGAGGTGTGAAAATGACCACTAATTCATTAGAATTGAATGTAATATGATTAACTTTTTATTTCAGTTTATTTTTACTACAGTTTATGAATATTTCTTAATATATAAAAATAAAATAAAAAATATATTTGAAAAATAAATTTCTATTTTTTATTCATTTTCCAACAAAATATAATTTCTTCTTTAAACGAAGAGTATTGAAGATGATTTTTTATTTCCCAGAGCACTAAAATAAACCTATAACAAATAAAATAATTTCAAAAAATGATTACGATAAGTTCCTCATGTCTTCAGACATCAACAAACACCAAAATTGTTATCAAAATCTATGATAATTTTTAAAATGAATAAGCCTTCATATAATGAAATACAATATTAATCTCCAAGGACTTAATAATTATACTAAAAGATCAGCTTAAGTCATTTGATAAATAACTACCCATAAATTTTTGAATATATCCCAAAAAAATTTCGAATCCTAAAAATAAAATATTATTTTATATCACATTCTTCCTTTTTTAATTGAACATTTATCTGTAATCAATATCAGTCACTCATAACATTATATTCTGAAAAATTTTATTTTCCCTGACAATACTATCTCAAAAAATTTCTAACCATTTCCATAAAAATATATGAATCACTATAAAGACACAATAAAAAATATATCCTTCTAAGAAATAATCCAACCATTATTCCTAAAATAAGACCGCATAATATTTTTATTACCTTAATCATACAGTGTTATAAAAAATTGAAATTTTTATCAAATTGCATTAAACATTTAATCTACACATCTAATTTCAATACAATGGTTATTGATAAACCATAGTTTCCTGAGTTGTAATTACCCATAATTAACTCAAATTCAAATATAATATAAACCCTAAAGGTTACCAATAACGTTAAACATATGTGTTAAAAATTTAAAGTCATTATTCCTGAAATTAATTTTTTTTATTAAAACCCATAGAAAACCAAATTCTTATATTAGCATAAATTTCCCCCAAAATAATCTTAAATACCATTAATTCTATAATTCAAAAAATAAAAAAAAATAAAATAAAATGGGTGTCTGATCAATTAATAATTTTAACATCCTTAAACAATTAAACCCAGGGTGTTATTAATAACTCCTTATTTTACCTCACATAAAAGAATCCTAATATCTAAATATATCTAAATAATTCATCTGATAATAACTATATGGACCCACACTTAAAAAAATTATACAATCTTGAGTTTTTATTCAATAATTCACTTTTCTATATTTCTAAGATGTTTATGGTCAATAATATTAATGAATTGGGTTATAAAACTAATATAAAAAACCCATATAATAAAAATTTCACAATTATATTGAATGTCAATTTATAAAAACATATAAAAAATTAAATATTAAATCATTTTATTCTTATGAAATCTTGTCATAATTATCCTCATGTCCTCATCGTTCTCTCTACTTATCTTTAAGACACTGTTAAAAAAATTTCAAAAAATTTGGATGAGCATAAAAGGCTCACTAAGGGAAATAAAATAAAGAATTTCTATAGTCAAGTGAAAAACATGAAAACCAATAAAATTCAAAAATTTTGTTCATATGAAATGAATCATTTCTACATGAAAATAGAAAAAAAATTCTCATATAAAAACATTAAAACCAAAGAAAAAAGAAATGAGAAACCCCTTTTAGAAAACATAGAGCATAATATTAATAACTTTTCTTAAAGCATTATAAAAAATGGATACTAGTTAAATATATATTATAACGCACATAATTCAACTACCACCATCTTAAATTTTAATATAATAAACTCTAAAAAATTACTTGAAATGATATAATGGGGCTCAAATATTATATAAGTTCTATAAGGCTCACCCATCACATATGTTGCATTAGGATAAACCATCATATAACCTATAATGTTCTTATCTATGTATCATATACATTCCTCAGGTATAATATAATGAATTAAAAAAATTTATTGAAACTTTTCATTATAAAAACATATAAAACTCTTCTAAACATGCATGAAAAACACTTTCAAATATCAAAATATCCCCTTTAAATATTTTTAAAACAAAAATATAAAGAATTATATATGGGGTCATATTAATTAAAAAATGAAATATTTTAATGGAATACAAACATAAAATAAGGGTAACATTGGTGGAAATGACTATTAATGTCGTATAATTTAAAATAGAACCTTCCTTATCTTCTTTTTAACGAAAGTTATAAAATTATGTCAAAATATTCCTTTTAAAAAAATTGTATGAAATATAAAAAAGTGACCTAAATTTAATTTATAATTAATTTAAATTCATATAAAAATAAATCTATAATATTTATATGGATATTGAATAAAAATATTTAGAAAATAATTCCTGAAAATAATTAAAATTATGATTTATTGTAATGTGTCCCTTAATTTGAGTCTGATTCTTCACATATATTAATTATATTCCTAAAAAATAAACACAAGTTAATTAATTAAATTATTAAGAACCTTTTTATTGTTTATTAATAATTTTATTTTATTTATTACCATGTAATATGAAGTTGATTAATCATTTATGTTAATGTTTGTAGTTTTGAAAATATTCCGCTCATATGTCCAAAATGAATTTGGTAGGTAGACTATGATAAATAATTTCATTATTCAATTTTTTCCAAAATAGTAATCATGAAATAATTTTTATTTTTATACATCTTTATAATTTTAAAACTAATCACGAATTATGGTTATGAAAAATGAACTCTGATAAAATAATGTGGATAATAAGTTATACATACTCATGAGTAATGTTTACATTTATCAAAGATTGTGAATGAAAGAGGGTAATATTAAATTTAAAATTACATAATTATCATTATATAAAAAATATATTCCTTCTATAAATATACTTATATAAATTATCCTTGTGGTGTGATGATGAAAAACAAATCATATCACTTCATGGGGTTGGTTATACATATGTAAGCACGAAAGACATTATCAGTTTTCAATGAACAAAAATGTAATAAAATAAAATATATATTACTTATAAAGAATTATATTTATGTCATTAACATCATATATATATACACTAAATCCATTATAATAATCATTTGTGAAATGTGGTGATGGGAAACAAATTAAATCATCTTGCGAGGTGGTAGTACTTCGTACACAGGAACGACGATTTAAAATTCCATTTGATAGAAGAAGAGATATATTTGTTATTCCATTAACATAATAAAATAGTAATATATTTGATATAATTATGATATTATTTCATCATTGTTTAATAATATTTGAAGAATGTGGAAGGATAAATATAATGAAAACACTATGTTAAAATCCATAACTCCTATTTAGATAACCACTTTATATTTATACATAAATTTCTACTAGTTAGGAATTTGGATAAACAAAATATCCTCTAGCGTGTGGATATGAATTTTAGGATTTCATTATTTTATGTATTGGATGATCTGGAATTCTTTTTATGTGTGAATAAAATATGATAGAAGGTATCCTTTTATAAGAGTGGGGAGGGTCACTCAAGGAAAATTTTAAAGTATTATATTAATATAAATTAATTTTAACATTTAAATGGCTCAAAATGGAAATAATTTAAAGATAAGATCAGGACGAGTCTATATTATTTTAAAAAATAAATAAAATAACTAGTTTAGGTGATGTTTTCATAGTTAAAAGTTTTAACCCTCTATTAACTACTTTGATGATTATCACAATATTTTTTTTACTCTTTATGGGTCAAGATAGTTACTATAATATTAACATTGTAAAATAAATAGAATATGATTTTTTATTTTAAACCATATAAAAAATCACTTGACTGAATACATGATTTTTTTTAATTTAAAAAATCATTTTATTTATAAATAAATCATTAATGTCACTTTTAGAAATACATGAAACATTATAATATAATATGTGTCTAAATGATGTAACATTATTCCAAAACGATATATACTCTAATATGAAGAGAATATTATCCTAATATATTCCTCCAATCACAATAAAACATGTATTAAAATCATTTTAAAATGTATCATTCAGCATGAACCCTTTCTAAACTAATTTGTACCCTAACCATGGTAATGACATTTGAAAATTAAAGGGTATTATTTTTTACGTATGAGGTGAAAATTGGATCATAAATCGACCTGTATTGAAATTCTAGAGCTTATCTCATCCCAATTGTCACTATACAATATTTTTAAGACTGTCAAATTATTTAATAAAATATCATATAACATTAAATATCAATAAAATTTTTTTACACTATTTATTTAATTTGACATTGATAATAGAAAGAATAAAATGAATTTAAAATATAATATATTGACCCAACTCAAATATGTAATTATTATTCAAAAAATTTATGGGTGACCTTAAATTACCCTGATAATTTTTTTTAGAGTTTTAAAATTTATTTACTTGATTTTTTACTACTTTAATAACCAGTGAGCCAGAACTGTGTAATAATTTAAGGTAGTAATTTCATAACAAATAAGTATTAATTAGTTAACATGAAATGAAAATTTTCAAATATTATAAAGAAATATTTATAACTAAATATAACTTTTTTTATCATTATCAAAAAATATTTTATATATTTTATTTAAGAAAGTGTCATTTTTATATTATCTTTTACATAAATATTATAAATGTAAAAATTAATGAAATATGGTACCATGATTCTATATTAGATAAAAATCAAGATAATTATTTGAAATCCACTAATCCAAGAGGATAATGAAATGTTTTTGGGTCATTGTGTATTTTTTATCATATTAGTTTGAGCCTTAATAACCTGATTATCCATCACCATGGTGATAATTATTTTTAATGTCTACTACTAATATTAAAAAAAATTAAAACATAAATATTTACCAAAATCTGATATAATGATTCAAAATTGATAATCAACATCTAAAAATTCAATTTTTACTAGTGCATTGAAATAATTTATGAATAAATCTCTAAATGTAATGAAAATCATTTTTTTCCAAAAAATGTGTTTTTAAGTATAAAAATGTGTCTATATCAAAATTCAAAAATAAAACTGAATAAAAATAAACATTATTAGATTAATAATAATATAAATATAATTAATATTAATTTTATTTTTTAAAAAAAATGCATCCCTTTAAATTTATGTATCAACCAATATAATTTTCAATAAAAATCAGTATTTTCCATATTCACTAGAAAATAAATCTTCTCAAAAAATTCCAACAAATTCAGTCTAAGATAATTTTGATATGATGACATAATAAAAGATATAATTTTTTATACCACAATTTTTAATAGTGGTATTAATTAATTATATTATCATCTAGTGAAAATAAATAAAATAATTTATCAAGAAGACCTAGTTTTCAATAATGAAATTGCTTTCGAAAAAATTGAGTTTTTATTAACTAAGAATTTATCAAAACATGTGTATTAAGTAAAAAAATTATATAAATTTGGAGGTCCCGATATTTAAAAATAATAGTATTCTATAAGAAAGATTATATAACATGTGAAACCAAACTTATATGAGAATGTAACACCCCATGACTTTTTCATATATTATTTTTAATAAATTCAATTTATTTGATATCATCTTTAATATGAAACATCTAGTTTTAAACCAAATGTACTACCATTCGAAAATATTATTATTTAAATAAATTAAATATAATTTGTTATTATGTTCTCATAAATAAATAGTTCTAAATAATTATCAAAAATAAATTGTTTACACTGTTATAAAATTAATTATATGGTTCTCTATTTTTGAAAAACAAAATAAGAGACATTTGAAAGAAAAAGAAATGTATTTTGAAAAAAATTATATAAGGTGTTTAGTCACACTTTGTGTACTTAATTTAAAATTAATTTTTAAATCTATATGTTAAAATTGTTTTGGGTAATTTTTTTTAGAAAATTATGAAAAGTTTCATTTTTTTTGATGGATAGTGAAATATAAAATTTTTTATTGAAACATTTATTTTCATTTAAGTTATTTAAATACTTAAACTATATTTTAATTTTATTTTAGTGTAAAATTAATTCAATTATAAAAAAAATTAACTAATTAAGGTCACTGTAATAAATGTCATATTTATTTCTGATACATACTTTTTAAAGTGTGGAATGTTTTATTTGGAAAAAATCATTATTTTGACACATTTACAAGTTTAATATTAAACTAAATTCTACCAATTATGTGAATAAAATTTGTAAAAATGGAATTAATAATTTTATTATGAATATTTAATAATATATTACGAGTGTAACATAATTTCTTTGACCATATGAATTTTGAATGTAATAAATTTTAATAACCTCACTTATGGTGAAAATGACATTTCCGACAATAAAACTAAAAACAAAAAAGATAAATTTGAACCAAAACATGTATAAATATTATATTATGGTATTATTTAAAATAAATATCCTACATTTTATGATCATGTCCCATTATGGAGGATTTATTATTGAGAAAACATGGTTATCACATTTTATTTTAAAAAATTCCATATGTGTCCCTTCCCTCATATATAATTAGAAACACAATTCCTACACTTTTCACACATGAAAGGACTTTTTATTGGGACCATATATTAAAAAAATATTTATTACTTTATAACCACATCATATAGTCCATTTTACATTATAAATCTCTCCTAAGAAGTATTTCAGTATAATCCTTAAGGGGTTATCTAAAGAAGAGCAAATATTATTAACATGTATATTTGTATTATTTATTTTTCCACACCCTCTAAACCATATTCAAATATGGTAATATAATAAATATAATATATAATATATACATATATTTTATTATGTTAATTAAATGACATATATTCATCCCCACTTCTATCAAAATGGAAACAGAACCATCGATCGTGTGTATGGAGAAGTACCGCCTCACAAACCGATGTAATCTGTTTTCCAACACCACCTCCCACAAATGGATATAATGATGGATTAAACATATTTATATGATATTTATGACATTAATATACTTATTGATTTATAATACCACTTATAAATTCTTACCTTCACCACTTTTTCAAAATAATAATGTCACTCGTGTGTATAGAAGACTACCACATCATAAACCGATATGATGTTCTTTTACCATTTCCATTTGATATGGGTGTTAATAAGGATATATAAATTAAATATATATGAAACTTTTATCACAATTATACCTATGTAAATATCATATCATATATATTGTCATATTTTTAATTCTTCTTAAAATACAATAATGTCGCTCGTGTGTAGAACAAACTACCGCCTCACGAATAAATATTGCTCATTTTTAAATAGTTCTATACATTAAAGGTAAAAATAATATGTTAAACTATTATATGTGATATATATGAAATCATAATAAAATTTTAAAGGTGATATAATGTTTACCTCTATTTTGTTCTATCCACAAAGAATATGGAAACATTCTTCATGTGTATGTACAACTTACCATCTCCATGAATGGTATAATCCATTTTATCTCTATAAAATTTATAGATTACAAAAAATAAAAATACAATGATTTTTTTTTTCAAGTTTTATATTCAGTAGATTATGTAACCATGATCAAAGTAAATTCACTATAATTACATTACAAAAAAATACATGGAAAAGGAAGCAATTATTACCCAAAACAGTGATTTTAACAAATTAATGTTAATAAATGGGTCATAAAATACTATAAGTAAATCATATATGATATGAAATATATGATTTATTTTATGTAATATATTTATAATAAATATATATTTATTATAATGGAGGTAATGACATGTATGATGGAAATCAGATTTGAGGTAAGTATTTTATTATCTCAATTTTATTTAAGACATATTTCATATTCTCCATATATTTTCCTTGTTTAGTGTATATACTATGCCAATGAAAATGTATATAATGAATTTATTTATCTTCGAGGTATTTATATCTTCATATGATGTTTTTTATTTCATGTAATTTTTAATTAAAAAGTTACCAATGTGGTAAGAGATTATTTCATAATCTCATTATTATTTGGAATTGTTTTGGTTTAAGCCTCCCTTGGGGATAATTACTTGGTATTTTGATATTTTTACCAAAATATTTTATTTTATTATAGTTATTTATGTAAATTTAAATAAATAGTAACATTTAACCTTTATTTGGTACTTAAAATAATTGAGAAAATGTTTTTATGAAAAGTATTAAAATGAATGGGAAATTGTTTTTAAGAAAAGTTGACTTCATTTCTCTTTTCGGTTAAAAAAAATTTCACCCCAAAACAACGTTTTCTAAAATGTTTTAAAATTATAAATTTTTTTTATTATATATATTTTTTCAGTTTTTTCAATTTTCCAAATTTTATTTAATGGAATATTATTATTGTTTTCTAAATGATGTACTTTTTATCTTCTTCATAATGGTGTGTAAGGAATATTTTGTAATATTATAGGAAATTTATGGAATTTCATGAAATCATGACTAACCAATGTTTTAATTAATATTTTACAAGTATAAAATTTTATTTTAAAATAAAATTATATTCAAAATATATTGTGATAATTTAGTTTGAAACAGATATTTTCAAAGTAAAAATGATATTTTCTAAAAGAATGTTTTCAATGGTATTTTTACGATTTTTATTTTCATCAAAAAATTACACTCATTTTACCTTATGATCCATTTAGAATACGTTGTAATGATATCATCCTTATAGTTTCTTCATATTTTTATGACCAGTTTAACTGAGATGTACTATTTCAAAACAATTATATATAGTACTCTAAAGGGTTTATGATTTTGATTATTGATTGGGGAATATATTAACATTTCATATGATATATTTTAAATATTAATTTTTATATTGATATTTCCCCCTTTAATATGAGGAACTTGTAACACCCCATAATGATAAAGGGTTAAATCACTAAATGAAAGGACTCATGTAAACAATGTGAACCCATTTTTTGAGAGTCTACGTAATTATATTTCCACAGTTACTTGTGCCTGGTCTTGAGTAGGGATTAAGATAGGTGACCTTCTGGGAAGTTTCTTCAGTTTTGTGTGAGTGAGGAAAATGAACATTTCAAAGAACATGTGTTGGCCTATGGAAAAATTCATTTTTCAGATTACTCATTCGGGTACATGGGTGGGTACTAGGGTGGGGACCACATTTCTGCAGGGCAACTAGGGGTACCATGAATGCCAGAACTAGACTTCCAAGTTAATGTGGGGTATTTATAATGTCATTAGGAATCTGTTATTACACTTGGTATCATAGGTGGTACACATCCTTATGGGTGGTTCACTATATGGGTTGATATGTGGGGCCCACATTGAAGATGACGTTCTCTTGGGGTGGGGTGGTGAATGTAACACCCCATAATGATAAAGGTTGAAATGAATAAATGATATGAATCATGTCAACAAGGTGCTCCTTTATTTTTAAGAGCATACCTGATTATAACTCCACAGTTAAGCCTCCTTGGCCTAGAGTATTTATCAAGATGTGTGACCTTCTGGGATATTTCTCAGTGTGTGTGCGAGTGAGGGAAACTCACACTAGAAATAAGATGTGTTGGCATGTGGGGAAATTCATTAGTCATATGACCCATTCAGGCACATGGGTGGGCCCCTGGGTGGGGACCATTTGTTTGCAGGATGACATGGGGTACCTAGCATGCCAAGACCCGATGACCATATTTAGGTGTAGTTTATGTGTTGTCAGTGGGGCCCAATTGTTACAGAATTATTTGGACATAGTGTGTTATGGGAAGAAAACTCTATATCCCCTCAATACATTGGCAGGTATCCTGAGAAAAAGAATCATGGGTTTTTTTAAAAGGATTTACACTTTTATATCAGATGACTTGGAAAGATTCTTTGATGATATAATGATGATTTTTTTATTATATATTCCCTTATTATGATATTATTTATTGATGTTACATATGGTTATTTGTTAGTTAGAATATACATGGTTATGTTTCAAGATCTTCTGATTATTTATATTATATTATTTAATCAACATTTCTTACTTCTATTTTAATCTTAATGTTTAAATTATTTATTATATATCATGTGTTTCAGTTATTTACATTTCCATATTAGTTATTTCATATTGTTTCATGATAGCTTATATTGAAAAAATACCCTTACTAAGACTTAGAGATCAACCATTTTTTATGTTTTATTTTCCCCAGTAAACCATGAAGTGTATTGTAATTGATATACTAAGTTAAGAGAGATAAAATAATGTTGAACTTAAAGAAAACACTTTGTTTTAATATATGTTTTCATTTCTAAAACTAGACTCAATTAAGTATCTAGTTACCAATACTAGTAAACATTTTCTTCCTCTAGAATGTGTTTACTTGTATCCTTTGACAATGTAATAAAGTAACCACCAACCCTAGTAAATAAAGTTCAGAATGATTACAATTAGTATTAATGAAATTTAAGAATAAACATTGGTAACTAGATTTTGAAAAACATATATTAGAGAACATAATCATATGATTGACATTCAGTATAAGTATGTTAGAATATCCTTAATGCTATAGTGTGATTGAGTTTAACTGGTTTTTCTTTGAAATAAAACCCTGTATGGATATTAAAATTTTACGTGGTTGTGTATAAATGTACTTATGGGTATTTACTTTTAAAATTTTAGGTTTTTCCTGACTTTAGCATTACTAGGTAAACAAAATTGATCCTTACTACACACCTTTTTCAATAATCCTACTGGATATACTAGGGATAATTTACATTTTCATTTTGAATGAATATAAATTATTTCAATGATTGAAATTAATAACCAAGGTTTAGTGTCACGACCCATCCCGGTGGGGCCCGAGCCGCAACTCCCCAAGCCCGCCTCCAATAGGCCAGGGGCTGGTGAATAACACTGAGTAGGCATGCTACTAACAGGGGAGGCATTGCCTATAAACCTGTACACATGCACACACATCTCCAAGCCCAGAAAGATGAAAAGTAAAAACTACTAAAGATGGAAAAAGCAATCATACACTAAAAATCCAACCAACAAAGTACGACAGGGAAGTAAAGTACAGTAATGTAAAACCATGGTCCAAAAGTACAAGTCCACCAAAAGAAAGTTTTCAAAAAAGACCAACCTGTAGAGAAAGGTACTGGGACTGCAACCCGTCACTGAATGAACACACCTCGGCCTGCCTCATCTCACTGAACACCATCCGGTCCTGGTCCGCCTAGAATCCTGTCAAAGGCTCGCTCATCTATATAAGACATGACACGTGTAGGCAAAGCTCATGTTGGGGTGAGTATAACAATACTCAATAGGACACCCCGAAAACCACAAAGGAAAATACAACAAAGGAAAATACCACGAAGAAAGGTACAATCAGCTCTTCAAAGTATATGTCTACGGAACATATAACAAGAATATCCAGATATAGTCATACACAAACGACATTTGTGATACCTCCACAAGGATCCAGCTCAAAGATTCCACTAAGCATAACATCGGGAGAACCCACTCCTAGGTCTGAAGAGCGACACATGAAGTACTCATTCTAGAAAAACACACTCCACAAGTACCCCGGGAACATGATGCTCAGGTGAGGATCACAACCAAGTCATGGGGTGATTCCGACTACTCAGTCTGAGCTAACCCACTAAGGAGAGGATCGATGCCCGGGTAAAGTTGGTTACGTCGATACCCAGAACTCTACCAAGGGTTCCAGGAATGAATAGAGGATCTGGATCTAAGTCTCATATAGGGGATTCCAACAAATCTATTCAGGAAGTCCTGCTGAAAGGATCATACTCCTGCATATTAGGAAATGATATTGGAAACCTTCAGGAGAAAGGCCAAGGGTATGGACCCTAAGAAGGCTAGTCCAAGTCACAGAAGACAAGTGGCTCAAGCCATCAAGAAAATGGGTACGCAACGTGTAGTATAGTTACACTCCGTGTTCCTTGACCCCGGGTACTGCCCGTGTAAATGGCCTGTGTCCTTCGTCCAAGCCGTGCAAAACCAAACTACACGACGTGTAGAAAAGTACACGCCGTGTTCCTTGACCCCGGGTACTGCCCGTGTAATCGGCCCGTGTCCTTCGGCTTCTCATATATAAAACAATTACACAACATGTATAAGAAATCACACATTGTGTTCGAGCACCTGGGCTATCTCCGTGTACGCTGGCCATGTGCCCGTACACGGTCTCTGCCCGTGTCCGTGTCGCCTGCCCGTGTACCAGTACATGGGGTATCCCATGTATCTGGCCAGGTCTAGCTGGGGAGAGAAATACACGGCGTGTCCATGGCCATGTACCCTTTCCGTGATCGTGTACTCTCAGAGTACATTCCAGGTAACCCTACCGACGAACACACGTCGTGTAGCCCATACTCCACGGCGTGTAGTCAGGAAAATTACAGAAGCGTCGTCTTCCTTCGCACGCCTCGAATGTTACTCCAGAGCTTGATCCAACTGTCTGATCATCACGAAACTATGGATTTGGGGTCATCCTGCCCCTACGAAACCGATTCCATCTGTTTTGGGCTTTCGATCGGTCTTGAAAACGTAACTGGATCCGTCCGCACGAAAACGCCCAAAGAACGGGAACTTTCGAACCGCATCGATTAATCTGCCGTCGTCGCCGTCGCACCTCTGCTAGGCCACCTCGACATTGGAAATTTGATTTCAGATCGTTGCGTCAACAAATGAATGCGCAACGATCGATTTCTTCCAAGAACGCATAGAACGAAATGAAGAACGTGAGGTGGAATAACAAGAATCAATAGGAGGGGCGAAACTTGATCATTGTTCGTGATGATCCGAGTTTTCCACCGTTAGATTGAAAAACCAAAACAATCTCTAGAATCAAAGCCTCAAATCCCCGCATGAACCCGTCCTGCAAGAAAGATCAAACCACTGGCTAATCTGTACGTGGATTATCCCATGTTCATCGTGGAAATAAAAAACGGGTAAGGAAAAATCAAGACAAACATCCAACCTGAAACCCAGCATTCGTTGGCGAAGATCCAGCCGCTGCGTCTTCGTTGCTGGTGAAATCCGTCAAGAATGTTGCCATTGCGTTGGGGGTTTCCTCCAGGACCTCCAGAGCCACCAAGGGTTTTCAGGGTTATGGTGTTTGTAACCCTGGACACTAGAGAAAGCCTCTATTTAAAGGGGATAAAAGATATTTGGTGCAGCATATTTTTAAAAGATCTTGCTACAGAAACAAGTTTTCATTGAAAGTTTTTGTTAAATATTTTATTACTGTTGCGTCCAAAAACCAGATTTCACTACCGACCTGCGTCGACATATTTTAGGCCTTGCCTTAAGGTAAAATTTCTGTTTTGAACGCAAAGGTGCTCTCCGATTTCTGATTCGAGCACCCGTTCGGGAGTTATTCCACTTTTTCAGGAAAACCGCACGCGCGCATAATTTAATTATTTATTTAAATTCAAACATTTGTTCTGGGATCACTGGGCCTCGGAACTGCATGCCATCTCAGAGCCTGGTCTCGAATTAATTTTCATATAATATTAAAATAATACATGGAAATAAATCTGGGACATTACATCAAACCCACCTTAGGGATTTTACATCCCCGAAAATCCAAAACAAGGGCTACTAAAAAATGTGTGGGTACTGCACGCAAATATGTGCCTCCCGCTCCCACGTGATCTCCTGGAGATTCCCGTGCTGCCATTAGACACGCACCAAGGGAATAGCTCATCCACGAAGGATCTTCTCCTACCGATCCTGGATCTCCACTGGGTACTCAGCAAAGATCGCTCCATCGTCGATTTCCATCTCGCCACAGTTGATGACGTGCGATGGATCATGAATGTACCTCCTTAGCTGCGACACATGGAAGACGTTGTGTACCCGGTCCATCTAAGGAGGTAGAGCCAAGCGATACACCACCTCACCAACCCTACTCAGAATCTGAAAAGGGCCAATGAACCTCAGAGATAGCTTGCTGCCTTGGCCAAACCTCCACAATCCCCGTCAAGGTGAGACCCTAAGGAACACATGTTCTCCTTCCTCGAACTCCAAGGGCCTCTGTCTTCGGTCGGCAGAAGACTTCTTCCGACTCTGTGTAGTTTTCATTTACTCCTAGATGACCTACACCTTCTATGCAGTAGCTCTCACCATCTCTGGGCCCATGAGTGCTAACTCTCCCGAGTCAGTCCAGCAAAGTGGCGACCTGCAAGGTCGCCCGTATAGAGCCTCGAATGATTCCATACCAATTATGGAATAATAACTATTGTTATAATCAAATTACACCAGTGGTAGGTGATCCTCCCAGCTATGACCAAAGTCAAGTATGCAAGATCGTAGAATATCCTCCAGGACCTAGATGGTCCGCTCTGTCTGACCATCAGTCTGGGGAAGAAACGCTGTGCTCAAGCGTAACTGAGTCCCAAAAGCTTCCTGCAATCCCTTCCACAACCGGGATGTGAAACGAGCATCACGATCTGAGACGATCGTGGATGGTACTCCATGAAGTCGAACTATCTCCTACTCGTAGCGGCGTCCCAAGCTCTCTACTAAACTCTGCTCCTGTATAGCTAGGAACTGGGCCGACTTGGTGAGTCGATCAACGATCACCCAGATAGCATCGTGTCCCCTATATGTACATGGTAAAACCGTCACGAATTCCATGGATATTCCATCCCACTTCCACTCTGGCACCTCAAGGGGCTGAGCCAAACCTGCTGTAACCTGGTGCTCAGCCTTTACTTGCTGACAACTAAGGCACCGAGAAACAAACTCTTCCACACTCTTCTTCATTCCTAGCCACCAGAACTGACATCGGAGGTCCTGGTACATCTTTCCCATGCTTGGATGCACCGCCAAAGGGGATGCATGGAACTCCCTCAAAACCTCCTCCCGCAACGTCACTGGCACTACCGTGCGCCCTATGAAAAGGACAACGTGCTCTCCATCTTCTGAATATCCATCGACAGCATCACCTGTGGATATCTGAGCACGTAGAGCCTCACAGCTAGCATCCTTGCGCTATGATTCCCTAACTCACTGTAAGAGTGGATGGGTAACAACCATCGATTGAAGGTAATCTCCCTCATCTCCATCCACGAAGGACAACTGCAAAGAGGCCAACTACCTTGTCGCCTCATCCAGCAACTACGAACTGGATTTCCTACTAAGAGCATCTGCCACCACATTCCCCTTCCCAGGAGTATAAACGATCTCAAATTCGTAATCCTGGAGGAACTCAATCCATCACCTCTGTCTCAAATTCAGATCCTTTTGAGAAAAGATATATCTGAGACTCTTGTGATTAGAGTAGATGGTAAACATCTCTCCCATCAGGTAGTGCCGCCACATATTCAATGCAAAGACTACCACTGCCAACACAAGATCATGGGTCACGTAGTTATACTCATGTGGTCTCAACCGACGTGAGCCATAGGAAATCACTGCTTTCCTCTGCATCAGGACACAACCAATCCCGGTTCCTGATGCATTGCAGAACACTATGTACTCGACACCCTCCTATGGTAATCTCAAGATCGGGGCGCTCTTCAGACTCTGTCTCAACTGTTGGAAATCCTTTTGGCACCTCTCGGTCCACACTAAAGGCTGTCCCTTTCAGGTCAAAGCTGTCATGGGTGCTGCAATCCTGGAGAAATCATGGATGAATCTCTGATAGTAGCCTTCCAACCAAAGGAAACTTCGCACCTCTGTCACGCTCTGGGGTATCGCCCTTGCTAGCACTGCTTCCACCTTTGCTGGGTCCACTGCTACACCATCCGCTGAGATAACCTGCCCTAGAAAGTGGACCTCCTGTAACCAGAACTGACACTTCAAGAGTTTCCCATACAACAGGTGCTCTCGGAGTGTGTCTAGAACCACCCTTAGGTGTCTCGCATGATCCTCCTCAGACGCAGAGTACACAAGGATATCATCGATGAAGACCACTACAAACCAGTCTAGATAGGGCTGAAAG
Organism: Viscum album; assembly: GCA_963277665.1. Taxonomy (NCBI): domain Eukaryota; kingdom Viridiplantae; phylum Streptophyta; class Magnoliopsida; order Santalales; family Viscaceae; genus Viscum; species Viscum album. Next base: position 28,093,500 of record OY728143.1, on the reverse strand, counting down.
ATCCGGTTCATGAGTCCCATGAACACTGCCGGGGCGTTCGTCATGCCGAAGGGAATCACTAAGTACTCATAGTGACCGTAGCGACATCTGAAATCCGTCTTCGGTATATCCTCCTCCCGTACTCGCAACTAGTGATAGCCTGATCATAGATCAACCTTCAAGAACCATCGTTCCACTCTCAACTGGTCAAAGAGGTCATCGATCCTCGGTGGTGGATACCAGTTCTTCACGGTCACCTGATTTATGCGCCGGTAATCAACACACAGCCTCAAGCTCCCGTCCGCCTTCTTGGAAAACAGCATGGGTCCTACCCAGGGTGAAATGCTGGGTCTCACAAATCCCTTCTTCTGTAATTCATCCAGTTGCATCCTTCACTCATGAAGCTTTGCAAGAGCCATCTGATAAGCTGATGCTGATATCGGGGTCGTCCCGGGTTGCAACTCAATGTATAAATCTATCTCCCGACAGGGAGGTAGCCTGGGGACATCCTCCAGAAAGACGTCCTCGTACTCAGCCACCACTGCTGGAAACTAGAAACTCACAACATCTGCTGCGCCAAGGGGTAGGCTAGCCAACTGATGTGAAATCGGTTGTGCCCTCCTATGCATGAGTCCATCCTGCGCTGCCTGGGTCTCTCTTTCACCGACAAAAGAGATCCTCATCCCATCACTGCGGACACACCACACCCTTTGACTAAAACAATCAATCTGGGCATGAACTGTGGATAGCCAATCCATACCAAGAATGAAATCGTAAGGCCACGATGCTACCACCAAGAGGTTTCAACCGAAACTCTCACCTACAAGGGTCAAGTTACACTGCCTGTAAAGGTGTGTGATCTCTGAATCTTCCCCAGTCGGTGTTTCTAAGCATAAGGGGAGAGTCAATGGCTCAAAATGAATCCCAAGGTCTAGAAAAAGATAAGAATCTAGAAAGGAATGACTAGAACCTGTGTCTATAAATACGGAAGTGAAGGTAGAAAAGACACAGATAGCACCTCTAATCATTCCGGGAGCACCTGGGTCATAAGCCACTGCTGCCTGCAGCTATCCCTGCATCTGTCCACCAGCTCCATGAGCCTGGGGTGGACCTCCTGGGGGTGGTGGTGGTAAAGGGTCAAAACATAGACCACCTCAAACTGCTCTCCCATCTCCTCTACCACATCCACCACCTCGCGGATCTGCCTGCTCCACATGTTGCCACTGCCTCGGTGGTCCATCCACTTCTCCCGTGTTAGTAGTACGACGGGTCGTACAATCTCGAGCGAGATGTCCCCTGTCGTCACATGAGTAACATCGTCTCTCTCGAGGATGGATGGATACGCCCTGTGAACCCTGTTCGGCCGATCCCCTGTCCTGGTATCTCCTCTAGAAATGTATCCCATGCCTGGGTCCCTGACGTCGGCTCCCTGCTGACGAGGTCTCTGCTTCAGCTCACCCACTACTGACAACTGTCGGCTGTCCCTGCTCCGCCAGGAAGCTCTCGACCACCAAAGCCTGATCGAGCACCCCAACATAAGTAGGAATGCTCATAGAGATGATGCTAGCTCGGATATCTCTGCGCAAGCCCCACTCAAAAGTCCGAGCTCTGAAGTACTGATCTCTGACCATATCCATCGAGCTCCGCGAGAGGTCGGTAAACTATGATGAATAGTCATCCACTGAAAAGGTTCCCTGCTGGAGCTGAAGAAGCTTCTGTATGCATACTTCTCTCAGGGTAACCAGTGGAAAATCCTCTCTGAAGAGATACTCAAACTCCGACCATGTAAGAGTCGCCTCGTCATGAGTCTGGATGACCAAACTCCACCATCACCCTGCCGAGCCCTGCAGAAGACTCGCTGCCAGGATCACCATATGGTCTATTGGTGTCTTGACCAAACGGAAGACTCTGGCCACCGCCTCAAGCCAGTCCCATGCTGCCTGAGGGTCAGGCTCACCTCGAAACCTGAGGGGTCTCTGTCTCTGAAACTCGTGGAGTGCGTTCAGCCTGTACTCCTCCTCCACCGGTATAGTGGGCTCTAAACACTTCCCCACAGGTGGCGGGATAACTAGAACACCACCTGGTGGTTGAACTAGGGGATTTGGTCCCTGTATCGAAGCTTCATCACTGAGGGGGTCATCCTCATGATCGAGCTGTTGGATCCTAGCAGGTGCGCGTCGCGGAGGCATCCTATTTAAGAAACAAGATGTATCACAGTAGGTGAGTATATCTGGACAGCTGACTCAAGAAGGAAATCGAAACCACAACCCATTCCTATATGATTCTTGTACCATTATTTTTCCCCATGAAAATATTTTTTTCATGTTCCGAGTCGAAAAGAAAGTTATCAGAGTCCTGTTGTATGGATACGTCGGCCGCCACACCGACACTGGGGTCCCTGGCTTTAGAGTCGAACTCGAAACACTTAACACTGTTGTCCTAAACCAACTCATAGACTCTCTGTCCTAAGGTAGAACCAACCACCTCTAATACCACTCTGTCACGACCTGTCCCGGTGGGGCCCGAGCCGCAACTCCCCAAGCCCGCCTCCAATAGGCCATGGGCTGGTGACTAGCACAGAGTAGGCATGCTACTAACATAGGAGCATTGCCTATAAATCTGTACACACGCACACACATTTCCAAGCCCACAAAGCTGAAAAGTAAAAACTACTAAAGCTGGAAAAAGCATGCATACACTAAAAACCCAACCAACAGAGTACGATAGAGAAGTAAAGTACAGTAAAGTAAAACGATGGGCCAAAAGTACAAGCCCACCAAAAGAAAGTCTGCAACAAATTTCAACCTATAGAGAAAGGTACTGGGACTGCAACCCGTCGCCGAAGGAACACACCTCGTCCTGTCTGATCTCACTGAACACCATCTGATCCTGGACCGCCTAGAATCCTGTCAAAGGCTCGCTCGTCTGCACAAGACACGACATGTGCGGGCAAAGCCCATGCAGGGGTGAGTATAAAAATACTCAGTAGGAAACCCCGAAAACCACAAAGGAAAATACAACAAAGGAAAATACCACGAAGAAAGGTACAGTCATCTCTACAAAGTATATGTCTATAGAACATATAACAAGAATATCCAGATATAATCATACAAAAATGACCTTCACGATACTTCCAGAAGGATCCAGCTCTAAGATTCCACTAAGCATACCATCGGGAGAACACACTCCTAGGTCTGAAGAGAGAGACACGAAGTACTCGTTTCGGGAGAACACACTCCATAAGTACATTTGGAACATGATGCTCATGTGAGGATCAAAAACAAGTCATGGGGTGATTATGACAACTCAGTCTGAGCTAATCTGCTAAGCAGATGATCGGCGCCCGGGTAAAGTTGGTCACGTCGATACCAAGAACTCTACCTAGGGTTCCAAGAATGAATAGAGGATCCGGCTCTAAATCTCATAGAGGGGATTCCAAAAACTCTATTCAGGAACTCCTACTGAAGGGATCATACTCCTTTATATTAGGAAATGATACCGGAAACCTTTAGGAGAAAGGCCAAGGGTACAGACCCTAAGAAGGCTAGTCCAAGTCATGGAAGACAAGTGGCTCAAGACGTGAAGAAAAAGGTTACACGACGTGTAGTATAGTTACACGCCGTGTTCGTTGACCCCGTGTACTGCCTGTGTAAACGACCCATGTCCTTCATCCAAGCCGTGCAAAACCAAACTACACGGCATGTAGAAAAGTACACACCATGTTCCTTGACCCCAGGTACTGCCTGTGTAAACGACCCATGTCCTTTGGCTTACCAAATAGAAAGAAACTACACAGCGTGTAGAAGAAATCACACGCTGTGTTTGAGCACCTGGGCTCGCTCCCTGTACGCTGGCCATGTGCCCGTACACGGTCTCTGCCCGTTTCCGTGTCGCCTGCCAATGTACCAGTACACGGGATATCCCGGGTATCTGGCCCGGTCTGGCCGGGGAGGGGAATACACGGCATGTCCCTGGCCTAGTACCCTTCCCGTTCACGTGTACTCTCAGAGTACACACCGGGTAACCCTACTGACGAACACACGCCGTGTAGCCCATACTACACGGCGTGTAGTCGGGAAAATTACAGAAGTGTCGTCTTCCTCCGTGCGCCTTGGCTGTTGCTCCGAATCTTGATCCAACCGTCCTATCATCATGAAACTCCGGATTTGGGGTCGTTCCACCCCTAAAAAACCAATTTTGTTGGTTTCGGGATTCCGATCGGTCTTGAAAACGCATCCCGATCCGTCCGCACGAAAACACCCGAAGAACGGGAACTTCCGAACCGCGTCGATTCATCCGAAGCCGTCACCGCCGCACCTCTGCTAGGTCGCCTTGATGTTGGATCTTTGATTTCAGATCGTTTCTTCAAAAAAAAGAGCAACAATCGATTTCCTCCAAGAACGCATAGAACGCAATAAAAACACGAGGGGGAAAAACAAGAATCAACAAGAGGGGTGAACCGCGATCGATGTTCGTGATGATCCGAGTTTGCCGCCATTAGATTGAAAAACCAAAACAATCTCTAGAATCAAAGCCTAAAATCCCCGCATGAACCTGTCCCGCAAGAACGATCGAACTACGAGCTAATATGTTCGTGGATTAGTCCACGTTCATCATGGAAATCAAAAATGGGTAAGGAAAAATCAAGACAAACATCCTACCTAAAACCCGGCATTCGTTGGAGAAGATCCAGATGTTACGTCATCGTTACCGACGAAATCTTTCAAGAATGTTGCCGCTGTGTTGGGGGTTTCCTCCAGGACCTCCAGAGACACCAAGGGTTTTCAGGGTTATGGGGTTTGTAACCCTGGACCCTGGAACAAGCCTCTATTTAAAGAGGATAAAAGATATTTGGTGCAATAGATTTTTAAAAGATCTTGCTGCAGAAACAAGATTTCACAAAATATTTTTATTAAATATTTTATTACTGTTGCGTCCAAAAACAAGATTTCACCATCGATATGTGTCGGCCGATGTTAGGACTCACCTTAGGTAAAATCGCTGTTCTAAACGCAACGGTGCCCTCTGATTTCTGATCCGAGAACCCGTCCGGGAGTTATTCCACTTTTTCAGGAAAACTGCATGCGTGCGTAATTTAATTGTTAAATTAAATTCAAACATTTGTTCCGGGCTCACTAGGCCTCAGAACTGCACGCCATCTTAGATCCTGGTATCGAATTAATCCCCATATAATATTAAAATAATACATGGAAAAAAATCTGGGACATTACATTAAGAAGAAGGTGTATCCGAATAAGAACATTTTTTCATAATTTAGATATCCTATAATTGATTTTATGATTTCAAACTATGATTATTATATCTCTTACTATACTATCTAGTTTTAGTCAATGGATAGAACAATAAGGAATCATGTAAACATTTAATATAATGAACAATGTGGTAATTATGAGAAACCAAATGGGGTGATGGCTAGAGTGAAGGATATCACAATTTTTCCTAATCAATTATATTGAAATATGATTGATAACCTATACCATAACAAACTCTCAAACTCACAAAAAATTGAATGATGGAGTTTTCTAAGATCATGAGTGGTGTAGAATATAGAAGAAAAAATTCTTGATTTGCTTCATGTTAGAGATATAGAAAGAGACACCCATGAAATTTCCTCAAAGGAATGATAAAATTTTATATGTGTAGAAACTATTGGAATAAATATTTATATTTAGGAGGAAAAATTAAGATTGTTATGGATTGAAATAAATTTCATCATAAGAATCCATTTTTTGTTTGTTGTCTTAGATGTGGGGAACCATGTCATTACCTAATTAAATTCCATATTTTAATGGATAAACCATAGATGAAGGATGAACCTACAATGAAAAAATGGATTGAAGTATTTGTGTTTTATGATTTAAGAATTAAATTTTTGAATCATTTTGATCAATTGTATTTTGCTTTTAAGAATCATGAATCATCTAAGGATTGTGTTGAATTTTGAAAGCATATATGTCTTCATTAAATTATGTTTTATGCATACCATCATGATTTTTTGAGCTTAAGGATGATCATAAGTTCAAAATATTTAACAAAACATTTTATGTTTTTTGATATCGGTGTTTACCATGATTATTGCTATTTTGATATTCATTTACAAAAATATTACCCATTGGTTTATTATATGAACTAAAAAAATAACCCGATTAGAGGGGGTTATTTTTGAGATTATAAGTAGTTAAACCCACTAATTATAGGTTACCCATAACCACTGCTAATGTGCCCAACACATCTTATTAGAGGCGGTTCTCGTTAAAAACTTGTAAAATAGATTGAAATTAATGGCGGTTAGATTATGCAGGGTTTTAACCCCCTATAATTTCACCAGAAAATAATAGACTAGAGGTGGTTTTAACCCCCTGTAATCTAGACATAATTTTAGTGGTAGTTGTAAACTATCTCTAATAGAGTTGTATGATTCATATTATGGGCGGTTTGTTAAATCGCCTCTAATTGAGACCTTTATTAGAGTGGGTTTTAACCCCCTCAAATTGAGACCATTATTGGAAGTGGTTGTTTAAACCTCCTCTAATATTTTTTTATAATTTTTTTTGTTTTCTTATTTACCAGTGGCCTCCCTTTATAATCCCCCACTAGTTCCACATTTGTGACTCAGTCAAGTTCACCGACCCTAATAGACCATCTCGCATGTCCAGTTCCCTCTCTAATCCCACTCGCGTGTCCAGTTCCCTCTCCAATATCACCAGTGTGTCCAATTCCCATTATGAGTTCCCTCTCCAGTTCCCGTTCGCACTCTTGTGTGTCCAATTCCCGCTTGTGGATGCATGTGTCCAGTTCCTCCCACTCGCTACCACTAATTTTGTAAAATATCAGCCATGTGGGATTAAAATTCTGTACCCACCGTATAACCACCCAGCCGCTAAACAAAATAGGAAAATTGATTTTGTTTTTTAAATTATATGTTATTTTATTTATATATATTGAATATTATTTATGTAAATAATATTTGAATAAATATTTAAATATATATAAATATATTACCTATATATTTTTTTATATGAAATAATAAATACATTCTTTATATTATGTATTTATATATTTATATTATAATTCATTTATATCATATTCAATGTATAAATTTATATAAACTATATATTTTATATGTGTATTTAAAGTCATTTAAGTAAATATATCTTATAATCTTATTTATGTTATGTACACACATAGATATTTATATAAATATATATATATATATATATATATTTATTTACATTATTTATCTACTTAAATACATATTCTTATATTACATACATTCTTATTTAAATAATATTTATATATATATCTATTTATTTAGTAAATTTATATGTTGTCATTAAAAATTTATTTCTATAATTTATTTTAATACATATATTTATTATTATGTACATTAATATATATTTATTGGTATAAATTGTATAATATTTTATATAATTAATATTATATGAAATACATATATATAATAAAATTTATAAAAATATTTATATAATGTTGGATATATAATTAATATATATATTATATATAATTAATGTTATATGAAATACAATTTATACAAATATTTATATAATGCATTTGAATAGATATATTTATTATTTTTCACCATAATATATATGTATTTCAGTAAATATAATTCTATAATATATTGAACTTTAGTATATATTTATTTGTATAAATTCTATATCATTTAATATTATTTATATATAATATAAAGGCCTAAACATATTATTTACAAATATATTTATTATTATTATATTTTGAATTATAAAAACTACAAGCATGAGTTTTTATATGGTATATTTTTTAAATAAAATATATTTATATAATATGTTTAGGGTTTAATATTATATATAATTAAAATTTTATGAAATAAAATTTATAAAAACTAAATATATATTAATGTAAATAATATTATAAAATTATATTTATGTATACGTATAAATAAAATAAAATACAATCACATAAATATTTTATATATTATGTTCATATAAAGAATTTAAATAAATTTATATGTAGTTTTTTAATTATATATATATATATATTATTGAATTTTTTCTTTTAAATAGTGATGGTTCAAAATCCCCTCTAATTTAAAGACATTAGACGGGGTTTTGTACCGCCTATATTTTAATACATTAGAGGGGGTTGTGAACCACAAATTATCCCATTTATTAGCGGTGGTTAAAAACCCCATCACAATTTTCTTAAGTTAGAATGGGTCAAAAACCCCTCCAAAAAACCAATCAGATATTAAAAAAATTAATGTTAAAAAATTTATAGGGGGTTCAAAACCCCTTCTAATTTAAAAAATTAGAGGGGGTTCATAACCCCATATAAATTTGATGATTAGGAAGATTTGTTGATAACCCCTGTATAATTTATACAGAAAATGAATTTATAGGGGGTCGTAACCCCCTCTAAATTTGATGATTATAAGGGTTGAGCATAACCCCCTCTAATTATACATAAAATGAATTTAGAGGGGGTTGTACATAACCCCCTTTAAAAAACCACCTCTAATTTAGTGTTTTTTCTGTAGTGATGTTTCAATGAAATTGATATCTATTGAACTATGTCTTCAATTTTTTTCGGAATATTTTTAATTATATTGGTAGGCCTTAGGGTTTATCTTATATTTTATGTTGAGCTAATTAGGGTTTATTTAAATTTTTGAATTCTATAAGATTTATATTAAAATAGTTCTATAAAAAAGATAAATTTCTTACTGGGTGACAACCTGTCAGATCAAAAGAGGCCACAATGGATTAAATCCACAATCGAAGGGTGGTAAGGGTGCTGAACGTACCACTTTCCAGCATGGCTTCATGGTTATTATGAATTTGTTTTCTCAAAACGTTTGATGGATAGATATTACGTTTATCAAATCACTTTGGTCAAATTAAATATATTTTCTGAAAAAATTTTATTAGGTTTAAGTATATATAAAGAATAAGTATAACAGAACATATTGTTTTAGATGAACACTATTACATTTTCGGATAATTAAGATCAGTGATTTTGAGGATATAAACTTATATAATAAATTATGTAAAAAATTTTGAATTAATGTTAACATATTAGATATTAATATATTATATTTTTCATCTTAAAACCATTTTCATTTTATTAAATATAAGAGGAATCTATTTTTAAACTTTTGGAGAGTATTTGATCCATTAGTAGTAAATTTTATTGCTATATGAATGAAAAATACATAATTAATAATAATTGTTTCAAAAAAATATGATATAAAGGTTATAATTTAATAAAATTTGAAATCGTACATTTTAAGTTAGTATCTTTCCAAATTTTCTCAGTCAATATGGTAAAATAATTCCTCAGATCTAGGAAATAGATCTAAAAAATAGTGATATGTTATTACCTTCATTTCTAAGCAACTGGTGACCTTTTTACAACTAATAAGTATAATGGATTTAGGTGATTAACATTCTATTCATCATTGACTTAATTGTGATCATTGACAACTATCACTCTTCATAATTATTTATGATTTTCAACCATGTCCATATCTTCACATTCCACCAAAATTTTCTAATGTAGAAAACAAGTATATGATATTCCAAATGACCTTCATACCTATAATTTTCACCTATTAAAAAGAATCCTAATCAAATATTCTTATGATTAGGGTTAGAAAAATAATGAAAAAAATTTAATTGTGAGGGTAAAATTTATTTATGATGGCAGAATGTAATGCCATAATATTTTAAAAGTTGAATATTATGTTTGATAGCGTTTACAACACGGAACACTGAGTATATATGAAAATTCAATATTACAAAACTTTGTGATATATTAAATTTTATGAAATTCAATTTCTTCAATGTCTCATGTAACATAGAAAAATTGGTTTTAAATGAAATAGGATACACTGTTAAAATATTATTATTTAAACTAGACTAATATAACCTAGAAATTAAGTAGTACAATATGAATACAAATATTTTTTTTAAAATTATATTCTTTACACAAGTATTAAATAAATTAAATGGTAATATATTGATCATAAATATAATAAAAACCATTTGAATTTTTTTCTGAGAAACTATATTTTTCTAAAATGTAGTTTAGCCACACTATGCTCTAATAATTAATAATTACTTTTTCAAAAATTATAGAAACATATTTTTAAATAATAATCATACATTTTTAAATTTACAATTTTAAATTATATTTGGATAATTTTTGACAAATTTTTGAAAAATTAATTTTTTGATAAATAATGAATAACGATACTTTTTATTGAAATATTCATTTTGGAATAAATTTTTTAAAAAGTTAAATTAATTTAAAATCTTGTTAGAAAATAAAAGTATTTAAATTATATTAAAATTTTAATAATTTAGGTAAATATAATTCATTTAATATTAGATTATGATATAAAAACATGTTAAACTTTTGGATTTTGTTTTTGGAAAAACCGTTTTTAAATATCTGGAGGTTTACTTATAAATTGAAAATTTTTACTTTTCCGAATTGAATTTTTAAAAATTATGAAATAATTGTAAAAATAATAAGTAATGTTATGTAATAATTTTAAAATAATTTTTACCATAATGAATTGTGAAAATAGTAAAATTTAATTATCACAGTTTAGTTTAAATAGTTTTATGGGGGGGTTAAAATAAAAAGAAATGGGTTAAAAATGTCACAAGACATGTATATTTTTTATTTTATGGTAATATTTCAGCCTCATGTCATCCATTTTAAGATAATTAAACATTTTTCTATGGTATGGTATATAATAAATAAGTAAATCAGTTTTTATTTTTGAAAATTCCATGTGCTCCCACTCCCCCAATTATAAAAGTCCACCCTTCCTCCCATATTCAAACATCCAAATCCATTTTTTATCCAATAAAACCTAAAATATATTCCATTATTCCCTCACCACATCCTTTATTACTTGTTTTTATTAAGAAAACCTCTAATGAAGGCATTAAGTATAAACCTTATGAGGTTCTATGAAGAACAAGTAAAATTCATAATGTTCATATTATACGTATTTAATCTTCAAAATCATTTTAAACATAATAATAAATGATAACAAAATAAAACAATTATATAATATAGAAATATATTTTATTTTGTTAATAGACTATCCAATATCAATCCACACTTTTATAAAGTTAGTTCCCATCAGCTTTCTCTTTCCAACTTTATCCCATCATGTCGAATTCTAAGACATCTTCCTATATGAAGCATCATATGGTTTATTTGAGTTATAGAATGGAAAATGTTTTAATATAGAAACTATACTATGGGAATTTTAATATACCAACATCCTTGAAAATATATTGAACAATATATCATTATTTCTTCTGGAGTGTTAATTTTTCATTAATACTGAACATCCGTCTATGGGTGATAAGTTGTAATGCTCGTAAATTCTAAAGTAAGAACTTTGTATTCGATAAAGTAAATGAGACACATCATTAATCTTGTAGGGGAATACCATATCCTGAGACATTAAAATATAAATACTATTTTAAATAAATTCAATATTTGATAATGTTTTCAATTTATGTGAATCTAAGTTAGCATGTTTTGGAATAATTAACTATTTTCTTTGATAACTTACATTACATTCAAGGCCGAAAATTATCGAACAACAATGTATTAATAAAAAAAATTATTTAATATAATTATATACAACCAAACTGATAAATTAGTAGTTATGAATATAATTAACTAACTTATGAAAATAAATTTTTTATAAAAATATAAAATAAATTTATAGGTTGTATGTTAATTAGAAATGAATATAATAACCAATTGAATATAATGAAAAAAATTTATAAAAAGAAAATTTTATGCTCACAAAAGGGTTTTATCCTAATAAATTAAATTCATTAAAATTTTTAAATGAAAATAATGAAATATATATTCTATATATTTAAAAAAAATTCTATATTAATCTAAGAGATTTTATAAGAATAAAATAATAATAATTCTTGTTTTTCGTTTAAAATTATAGTTTTCTAAAAAGGAAAGTTTACCACTTTTTGATAGAGAACCTATTATAATCCAATTTTGACGTTTTATAAATTAAATATGAAAAAATAAACTTAATTTTGGAAATATAAACAATAAAATTATGTTAGGGTGAATTTTTTGTAACTTTTTGCATGGTATCACTTTTTGATGAATAGTAAAAAATACTAATTTTTTGTTCAAAACTGATTTTTCATATAAATTATTTATAAAGTTAATATTTATTTTTGAATTTTTCAAAATTTTAATTAGATAATTTAGTTTCAACAAATACTATTTAGTTCATTTTAATCAATTTCACTTTGAAATTTTAAATAAAAACATCTCAAACATTTGAACATTTTACATTAAAAACCTACATTGTCATCCCCTATGTGGGGTTAAATTTTAATGGATATATTCAAATTTTGTGAATGTAATTTGGAAAAATATATTCCATATTTTTAAATATCATAATTTAAAATTTATAATATTTTAGACTTAGTTTTGACTTAAATTATTATTGAATGTGATTAAAATTAATTATATTTATTAAGAGAAAAAATTGTTTAATAAGGGACTAAAACTTAAACATAAGAGCCCAAATGATGTAGAAAATATGCCAAAATCCATTTTATGTACATATTCATACCATACAATCCATTTTATCTAATTGGGACCATTATTGGAAGAACATGTCACAAGAAAAAAGTGGGTGGAATTACTTTTAAAAAAATTTACAAGAATATCACTCCTCCACCACTGTAAAAAGGCACTCACCCCATAAACTTCCTCCCAACTCACATGAATAATTGATTATAAGATGATATGACCAAATAGATTCTAAAAATCCCTACCCTAATATATGAATCCTAAAAAATTTTTATAATGATATCCAATGAATCCATTTGGTACAAACAAAAAAGAGTTACCTGAATAAGAGGTAACATCCTTCCTCAAGTTCGTTCATTTTATTTTCATTATCAACACCATAAATTGTAATTAGTACTTTATTAAATAATAAAATAATAATACTAAATATAATTTTTTGTTGTTATGTTAATGTTTCGGCTAACACTAACACACACATCAATCTAATGGGCAATGAACCCTCTGTTTATTTGAATATTGAACTACCGCCTTAAGAAATGATGACTGTTTGTTTTTTATTACCACCTCTCATGTATGGGAATTAATATTGACATAATATTTATATGTCATATATATAATATTTATAATATATTTATTCCTATATAATTATTTTATAACCAATACGTTTTTTATTTCTATTTTTTGAATATACGATAAAATCTTTTGTGGAAGTGTGCACTACCGCCCCCAAAGTGATGTGACTCGTTCACACTATATTTGGAAAGTATAATGGATGTTTTTTATAATAAAATTTAATATATATGAAATAAATATGATAATTTAGTTATAATATTACTATATATACCATTTACTTTTCATTCTTTTCAATAGTGAAGAGAAATGAAAGTAGCCTTCATGCGTACATGCGACCTACCGTCACAATGAACATTTCCTTTCATTTATTACATCAAAATAATATGGATTATTTGAAATACATATATATGAGATTTATTTTATTTTTAAATCATGGTTTACATTCTTTATATTATGAAACCATGATCTAAATGATAGTAATAGAAAATAACAATTCAAAACTTACTTAAGAAACTAGGCAATTAGCCCCCAAAATAAGGAAAATAATGAAATTTTATAAAAAAAGATAAATTTTATACTATAAGAAGCTAATATATAAAATTATAAATATGAGTATGGTTTTGGTAAAACTTAGTGACATGGTTATGACCCTTATTCGAGAGGATAAAGGATATTCACCCAAAAAAATGCAACGTATGTAATTTTCATCCCACTTTTTACATTTGTGAGATAAATGCCATATCCACCACCTTATTAAATTATTTGGTGTATCTAACACACATTATGATATATTATATCAATAATTCTATTAAATTCATGTTATTTTTATTTTCATTGTGAATTAATTCATATATGAGGATTTTAATTAGCATTACAAGGTGGAAAAGACTTTCATAACCCAATATCTTTTCTTTGTGTTATATTTCTTTCTCATCGTCATTAATATTTAATGATCATGGGTGCAATAAATTTTTACTCTATATTATTTATTTTCCACTTTTTTTATGTTGATTTACATTTAACACACATAATATAATTTTTAGTGGGGTCTCACTTCAACGTTATAGTATTTTAAATGGTTTACTTCATAATCTCATTTTATTCAAGATTATTTACACATGAATTCTTATTTGATGAAATTATATAACCATTTCTTATTATACCATTAATTTTCTTCTCCACTAGTTATTCATTAATTTTTCATATAATAGTTCCATTTTCTTAATATTTGGTACTCAAAATATTTTAGAAAAAGTTTTTAAAAAAACCCCTACTTCCTTTATCCCATTAGTTGGAGAACATGTTTCCTTAAAAACCGTATTTTATAAAAAGTTTTAAAAATGTGTTTAACCATTATAAAATGATATGTTAAATAAATTTTTAACCTTTTTTCTTTTACCAATTATTTTAATGGAATCTTGTTGACCCTTTTTGAATAACGGATTTTTTATCCTTTATACCATGAAAAAGGAATGGTTTTTTACCTCATACTGAATGTTCGATTTTTTCATTGTCATTTATTTGAATCTCCCATAGAAAGTGTAGTAGGAAAATATTTTGAAAAAATGGGTTCTTATGTTATTTAAAAATTAAATAATTTTTAAATGTATTAAAAAATGAAAAGGATATTTTCATCAAGAATTTTTTTAAAATTTCTTTTTATAGTATTTGTATTCATCTAAGGAAACAAAAAATTATTTTTAATCCAATTTAGATAATTTTCATTGAAACCATACTTATTATTCTCTAGACTATTTATGATTAATTCATCTAGGGATAGTATTCGAATTCAATTCTATGATTCATTTATGGTAGTCCCCTTGAAATATTAAAATGATCATTAAACATTAAATTTCTTCTAATTATCCATATCATTTATCATGGATATGATTATTTTCTAAGCCATATACTATTTTTACATACAGTGTGTACTTGATAGTTATTTTATTGACTAGGAAAATATTGATATTTTTTTATCTTCTACTATATATGAATATTTGATAATGTATATTTTCAAATCACTTATTTGATATATGAGGAATCATTTGGACATGTACGACATGGGTCAGTCTTGGTTATAGGTATCCCCTCGAGGAATCGGTAGTCTCATGGGATGAGTAAGTTAGCTTTCCTTAGATGAAATTTTTCCTGATATGCTATACCTTCTTGTGAATGGTCTTGATGGTAATGGTTTAATGTACCTAGGAAATATGGAATCCAATAATTAATCATTTATTTAATTTGGTATCCCCTTTTAATATTTTTTATTCACTTTCTTCTCATTTTATTGATTACATGGAATATGATTTTTGTTATTTCTTTACATTATTGACTATCCTCATTTATTCATAACTTCTTCCCTTGTACATTAACCTTACTCAGAATTTAGGGTCACCCTTATTATGTTTCCTTTCCCTAGGAATCCATGAAGTGTAATGAGAAACATAGGGAAGGATACGTTAGATAAAATAAACTTATTATCCTCAAAAGAAAATAATTATGTTGTAATTAGTGCAGTCATTTTTAATAGAAGACTTGTGTATGTATATAGTTTTCCGATACTACTAAAATGCTTGATCATTTGGGATGTGATGAACTTGTACCTTATTATAATTTAATGATAGTAGACACAAACTCTGGGACTTTTAGGGTTAGGTTTAAACTGTTGGTATTAGATCACGTTTAGAGGCTACCTTGGGAACTATATTTTAGAAAACATAGATTAGAGAACATATCCCTATGGTAGATTGTGAGGATACATATAGAATAAAATCACAAAGTTTTAGTTATATAGATATAGTGTGGGTTTTATTGTAATATTTTTTTTATATATACTAAAAGTTGACACGATTCTACCACATATGTACGAGTGGGTAAAATCTCAGAAAAGGTGTGTTCTGCCTGACTCGTTATAACATGGTACATGAAAACGAGCCTTACTACACACCTTGTTTGACACTAATGAAAGACATGATTATGGGAATTTATAATTTCATTACAATCCATTAAGAAGGATATGAATATGTGATTAAAATTAAAAACCTAGATTAAACACAATTAGTTTTTGATTAAAAATATGATTTCATGATTTACAAATCCTATAAATGATCATAGAGTTTTCCTAATATGGCTATTGTTATTCACACTGTGATGTCTGGTTGTAGTCAATGGTTCTAAACTGAATGATTTATATTTAAATTTAACATGAAATAAAAGTTTATTATAATGAGAAAAAAATAAGGTTAGGATAGGATTCATGGATAAAATGTTAACGCATAATAATATTTCCCAAAATATAATTAACTATATATACCAGAACTAGCCCCCGAAGTCACCAATAAAGACAAGAATTGAGTTTTATAAGAGCTATAGTGGTGGAGACCATAGATGAAATAATGATCGATTTCTATCATAAATAAATGTGGAAGGATACACCTAGTAAAGTGTCTCTATGGAAAAAGGAAATTATTTATTTGTGGGAAATAAGGACACAATTCATAGAATTTCTGATGAAATATTATGATTATGATGGAAGGAAATGAAAAAAATCCTATATAATCATTTGTAGTTCATTAACATAGGTGTGTGAAACCTTGGAATTACCTCAGTCAATATGTTATTCTGATTGGTAAACTCCCGAACATGGAATTAAATATATGGAAATTAATGAATAATGATTTTTTATTGGGGTTGTGTTGAAAACCTGTATTAAAAGTCTATTTAGTGACTAACCTTATTTCAAGGATTTACAACATACTTATTTTTGAAATTATAATAATATAGTCTTTGAAAATAATATCATGAATGTTGGGTGACAACCAATCATATTCGGCAAGGACATGAGTAATGATCCCATGACTGATGAACGATAAGGGTTCCAAACCAACCACTATCCTACACAATTTCTGGGTTAATATGTCATTATTAATAGTTAAAAAATTGATTAAAAAATATTATTTATGAACTAGTAATGTTAATTTTATTTTTAAAGATCAATTTCTAAACTATTTTGGTTTTAGAAAACATTTAGAGAAAAAAATAATGTGTTTTTTCTGAAATATGCTAAAAAAATTTATTTTTTCCAAATAATGGGGGTTCACTCTATATTTCCATTTCAGGGAGTAAGGAATGAATTATATTTTTATTGAATTCCCAAAAAAATGATACTGTTCTTATAAAATTAAAATGTATCAAGAAATTATATTCCCTTATATTCTTAGACAGTAGAATAATTATTCAACAGTATGAAAATGATTAAAAAAGGATGTCCTGATACCTAAATTGTTGTTTAACTAATGGTTATTCAAATGATTGTAGACTTATGGCTTTGAAGTACACAACTATCCATTGATCATTCAATTGTTTTTGATTGATGACCTCAATCACTTCCTATATTTATTTACACTTTTGTCTCATGTATGTATCTCAACATTCCACTAATTTCATCCAACATAAAGACCTAGTTATATGATATTCCATGTTCACTTTGTGCTTCCCATTATATATTTTATAGAGGACATTTTTTGAACCCTTATCATGATGTGGGATTTCGTCATAGAAAATATAAAAAAATATATTACTGAGTTCAAGTTTAAATTGAGAGTAATCAATTTAATTAAGGTGTGGAGAATTCAACATACAAAAATTCTAAAGTAATAACATTGAATTTGATATCGAGTATGTCACACAACATCAAGCACACAAGGGAATATAATATCCCATGATATTAAAATATTTTTACTAAATTTAATAAATTAATTATTCAATATATCATGGATTTCATGCTATAATGCGTTAGAATGTGATTCACACAACATCAAGATTCCTTAACGACTTGTGTTACACACAAGGCCAATATTTAGCTAAAACAATATATTAATAAAACATTAGTATTTAATATAATAAGAAATAACCTATCTGTTAAATTAGTGGTTATGAATATTAATAACTATATTATGAAAATATATGGTGTATAAAAATTTAAAATTAATTCATATGTTCAAAATTAATTAAAAATGTATATAAGAACCAACTGGATAAAAAGAGAATGTTTTATAGATAACTATTTTTAAGCTAAAAAATTTATTTTGTCCTAATAAATTAAATTAATTATAATTAGTGAATGGTATTAACTAAATATATATGTTATATATTATAATAAAAAAATTTATATCACTCAAATATATTTTATAGGCATAAGAAAAGAATAAATCACGTTTTACTCTTTAAAATGGTATTAAAAAAGGCAATTTTACCACCTTTTAATAAAAGAACCTATTTTAATCAACTTTTGGAAACTTATTGAAATTTCATTTGAGGAAATAAACATAATTTTTGATATAAAAACATCAATATTATGTTAGGTTTATTTTTTTTTGTATTTTTCTGTGAGGTTTAATTTTTTGATGAATAATGAAAAATTCTGAATTTTAATTTAAAACATCTTTTTTGTTAAATTTAATTATAAGGTAAAATTATATTATTGATTAGTTTAAGTGTTTATTTAGATAAATGTTATACTAATTAATATAATTTTTCTCATATTTGGTAATTTTATGTTGAAATGTTTTAATGAAGCATTTTAAACTTTTGAACATTTTAATTTTAAACTATACTGTCATCATGTCAAATGGATTAAATTTAAATTAAATTATGAAAATTATGTAAGGATAATTTATTAAAATGTAATACATATTCGGAATTCTAAAAATTTAAAACTTTTAATAAGGTCAACTTAATTTTTTACCATTTAGATTTCTGAATGTGATTAAAATTAATTACATTGAGTAAGATAAAAAATAAAGTTAACAAGGGATGAAACCTTAAACGTAAGATCAAAAATGACTTATAAGCTTAGAAAAAAGCTATTTTATGTAAAAATTTATACCCTATACTCACTTTTATTTAATTTTTACCATTATTGGATAAACGTTTCATAGGAAAAACATGGTTGGAATACCCTTTTCAAAATTTGATAAGAATTCCACTCCTCCATTATAAAAAGGCACTCACCCCTCCCATTTACTTAGACAAATGAATTATTTTTTTATCAAAAAATATACAACCAAATTTATTATAAACATACCTATCTCACCATATAATCCTCTCCCTTTTCACAATGAAAACCATGTAATCCCTTTGGTGTAATCCAAAGGAGTTACCTGAATAGTAGGTAACATTCTTCCTTAAGATCTTTCATTTTATTTTCATTATCCACCCCCCCTAAATTCATATTATTAAATTATTAAATAATAACATAATTTTCTTAAATTTAATTATATATTTTTATGTTATTTTTTTGTCCTTCACTTACAAACATCAATCTAATGGGTAAAGAACCAACCATTTATGTTTATGGCGAACTACTTCTCAAAAAATGATGATTGTTCATTTTTCCTTTAACAGCTCTCATGGTTGGATATTATGATGGAAAAAATATTTAATTATGATATATATTATCTATAATGTATTCATTATTTTTTAATTCTTTTATAACACATATTTTTATTTATACCATTTTGTCTAAATACGAAATCATTTTTTTTATGTGTAGACTACCTCCCCCTCAAATTGATATGACTCATTCACACTATACATTAAACATATATAATACGGTTTTAATAATACTTTGTAATATTTATGACATATACATGACAATTTAATTATAATATTAATATATATATATATATAGTTTACTTTTAATTCATTTAAATACAAAAATGAAATGAAAGTAGCATTCATGCGTACATATGGCCAATTGTCTCTATGAACGATGCATTTCATTTCTTATCTCCAAATATTATGGATTATTATAAATACATATATATTGTATATATAATATATTTAATTCATAATTTAAATTATTGAGGTGATTACACCATTATCTAATTATATAAATAATAGATATCATGTCAAAACATACTAAAGAAACTAGTCGATTAACACCCTAAATAGTGAAAAATAGAGAATCTTTACTAACAAACAATCAATAATATAATATAAGATGTTAATATATGATATTTTAATAATTATTATCGTATTTTTATAATTTAACAACATATTCCAAACCCTTATACAAGAGAATAAATCATGTTGACCCAAAAGAAAATATAAGGTGTGGTATTTTCATCTCACTTTTTACTTCCATGAGATAAATGTCATATTCACCACTTAATTTTTTATGTGGTGTATCATATTCCTATATTGATATATAATATCCTGAATTATATTATCTAAATGATATTTTGAGTTTCATTTTCAATTATTTCATCTAAGGTGATTTTAATTAAGCATTAACAAGTGGAAAATAATTTCATAACCCAATTTCATTTCACTGGGGTATATTACATCCTAATTATCGTTAATATTCTATGATTATGTGTGTATTCACTTTATACTATCTACTGTTTTCATTCCACTTATTTTATATGGATTTAAATTTGGAACACATACTATTTTCATTCGTTGATTCCCACTTTAATGTTATGGTCTTTTGAAATGTTTACTTAACAATATCATTTAATTTGGTATTTTTTACATTTGAATTTCCTTTTAGGGGTTTTTAAGGTGAATTATACCTTGGATGGAGGGAGTAACAATAAAATAAGAAGAGAAGAATTTCTATTCGATGAAATTATAATACCAATTGTCATTAAATCCATTAATTTTCCTCTCCTCTTCTTATTCAGGATATTTTCAAGAAATAGTTTCATTATTCTACCCTTTGGTACTAATATTTTTTAGAAAATGTTATAAAAAATCCCAAATTAATTTCAGTCACTATTCTGAGAAACTATTTCATTCAAGAAACCCTATTTTCTAAATTTTTTTAAAACAATTTAACCATTCCAAATTGATTTATTAGATACATTTTTACCCTTGTTGTATTTTACCATTTTTTTGAATATAATTTTCTTTTCACTTTTCAAAGAATGTATTTTTATAGACATTTTACTATAAAAAATGAATTTTTCTTTTTACTCATAAAAAATTTATGGATTTACTACTATCATTTCATTGAAGTTTCTATTTCATGTTTAAAAGTTTGTATTATCATGATTTTTTTTAAAAAGAATTTTCAATGAAAATAATTTTCAATTGTTTTTCAAAATGAAGAGGATATTTTCCTCAATAATTTTAATGAATAAATTTTTTAATGTGTTTATATTCATCAATTAAATAAAAATTTTATTTTTAATCCACATGAGATATTTTTATTAATACCATCCTTATTCTTCTTTTGGATGGTTTATGACTGATTCATCCAAGGATATTATTGATATTCACTTCCTGGGTTCATTTTTTGTATTCCCCTTGAAATATTCAAATGATAAATGATCATTGAATTTAACATAATTACCCATATCATTTATCATGGATATTTGTTTTATAAACCATATACCATTTTAAATATGGCGTGTACTTGAAAATTAGTTGATTAACATATTAAATGTTGATAAATTCATATCTTCTACTCTATATGGATATTTGAAAAAAAAATTATTAAGTCAATTATTAGATATATAAGGATGGATTTATAAGGGTATGACATAGGTGAGTCTCAGTTATGGATAGCCCCTCAATGAATAAGTAGTATCATAAGATGAGTTAGTTGCTATCCTTAGATGGGGTTTTACCTATTAGGATGAACAAACCTGTGGATGGTTAGGATGGAAATGGATCATTATACCTAGGAAACATGGAATCTAATAGTTTTTTATTTCCTTAATTTAGATTCGTTTATTATTTACTAATGATATTTTACATCTATATATCTATAGATACATTTAATTATCAGTTTATTGATTACACGACATGTGTTTTCTGTTTCTTACCTTTCTTTTTTGATTACTCTTTATCCCACTATTTAAATGCCATGTGTTTTCAATTATTTACCTTGAAATATTGTTTACACACTTTCTTATCAGTATATTTATTACTTGGCTTGTGTCTTTGGTTATTTACATTCCATATGTACTATTCTCATAGATTCAAAAGTGATTCTGATGTAGTTTAAACTTATTGAGGATTTGATGTCACACTTAATATGTTTACTTTCTCTGGGAATCTATGATGTCTGGTGAGAAATATATGAAAGGATACACTTTTTAGAATAATGTTAATATCCTTGAAATAATTTTTATTGTAATTAGTGTATTCATTCGTAATACAATACATTTGAATGTATCTATTTTACCATGACTACTAAATTATTTAGTCCTTTATGACACTATTTAATTGTATCATATGCCATTATAATGGTAGTTGACACCAGATGTAGCCTTTTTGGGGATCGATCACTATATAAGTATTAATGAAGCTTAGTTTTATATCCAATGCATGCTGAAGGCTTCTCTAAAACCTCATACTAAACATCAGATCTTGATAAGATTAAATAGATAGTGGGGCTCCATGATGTCTTACCACATCCCTTATATATATCCTAGCAAGTTGAACAAGAGTGAAATATTACTTGATAGAAATTAAATGTGTTTACTTGTTAAATAAATTGACTACCATGTAGATGGAGTTATTACCCTTATATGTCCTCAATATTCCTATGATGAAATACATGGTTATTTTTTCCCATTTCCATATTGGTATGGGAATTGGTTGCCTCATACACTTATAATTCTATTATTCATCTTTGACTTTTTGGTATACTAAGCATCATGATACAAATCCAATAATCTCCTTCTTCCCATTATCCCATAAGAAGTTTTTATTCAAATATCTATAAATCATAGTTATTCCTATGATAATAGATAAGTATGATCTATTCACATAATCCATAATTGTACTCTTTAGGTATTGTTTTAATGGGACACATTTCTAAGTTGCAAGAATTATATATCTATATTTGGAAAATTGAAATCTAGACTATTTTATACCCATTTTTGTACCTCATCATCTTTTTTACCCTCTTTTATCCTCTCAGGATTGTATTGTTGATAAATTATTTGATAAAGGTAGGATAAAGATGGTTTAATTATTCTAATGTCTCTTCTCTTCTTTGCCAATAAGATCGGATCCCTTTCAATTTTCATCAAGGATAGGGTAGTAAGAACCATTATACTTATAGAATCTTCCCCTTTTCACCTTCCTAGGATGGTAATGGATTAATAAATCATTATCCTCACTCCACTATAACAACCATCAATGTAAAACATTGAGATCCTTTTCTAAGAATATATAATTGAGTTATTTATGATTTTTATATTTGTCAAACTTTACCCCAGAGATGTAATTTCTTTAAATATTAAGTGTAATTATCACTAAATCCAATTATACATCATTTTTGGGTAGTTATTCTCAGGTATATTTATTTTTTTTCAAGAAAATGTTATCCGTTTTTCATCTTTTATGTGTACACAACCAAACCATTTTCTTTGAAGAATCACTACTTTTCCAAAATATTTACCCACTATAGCGTATTGTAAATATTCTTGTATATATTATCCTCTTCTTGATTTATTTAAATATTTATGCACATTCAACATTCCAGAATAACACCCTTTAAAATCTATCATAGCATATGGGATTGAAAATCATGAGATGTTTCACATAAATTGATGATAGTACCAATCTAAACCAATGGAAAAAAATTTCTATCACAATGGTTACGACGGTAAATCCTAAAATTTGATATATTTTTTAGGAACCTAAATATATTTTCCACGAATTTTATTTTCAACACCCAAAAAATTCATTTACAAAACTTTTTAATATATCATTTCATTCTTTATTTTTTCAGTACAACATTCAAATTAACCCCATGTTCCTCCACAATTTAGAAGTAGATAAGAATACCATCTATAAATACTATCATAGGTTTTCAATGTAATCCTTAAATCCTATATTCATCGTGTCTATATGGATTTATGGATCATTAGCGAGTCCAAATCATAGAACTATGAACACATAGTGCGAGTACCTTGTACAAAAAGATGTCTGGGAGATATCCTCCGACTTCACATTTACATTATAATATCTTGATTATAGGTCCATCATAGAGATGTATTGGGCTCCACACAGCTGATCAATCATGTCATCAATACCCAGTAAAGAAACTATTTATATATCATGATCTTTTAGTGACCATGATAATCAATGAAGATTCAAATTGATTCATCATCCATATAGATGAACATAATTGGTTCACCCTATGGTGATGCACTTGGTCATATAAACCCTTTATCCAAATTCAACTTTAGTTCATTCTTTATCTTATCTTGTTTTATAATGGAAATCATAAATGGGGTACTTGATATTGGAAATCCCAGGGTATAAGATCAATCGAGAAATCAACCACTTAGTTAGGAGGAAGACCATGGAATTCTTCCAGAAACACATCAATTAATTCCCTTAGAATGAAAATGTCATCAATGATGAAATTCTCATTAGTCTCAATCATTTTATCTACATACACTTTACTATTGGGTAATAATATTAATTATTGATATGATCATACCAAAATAGATTCATTCTCCCCCATACACTTTTATATAATCAAATCAAAATTCATGATTTATAGGGTGATGCCATTCTCTCACAAATTTATATTTGATGCATATATTTTAATCAAATATATACCCAAAATAGAATAAAATTACACTAATGTGTGTATCACAATGTTTTATTATAAATTCAGCCCATTATCCTTTATGTTTTTTTAAAAAATGTTATGGGAATTATTACTCTTAATAATGGTTCAAAATGAGCTTTTGAATTTACCATAACATATCCCAACGAGTGTCAAACTAGGTGTGTAGTAATGCTCTTTTCTTGCACAAGGTGATGACTAAGTCCATATTAATGCTCCCTTTTGGTCTTAATACACCTATGTTCAGCTATTATAAATCGAAACCCATGTGTATTTTACAAAATGGGATATATTTTCATTGAAAACACTTACTCTATACATTACAAAAACATGGGGATGTTTCCCATGATTAGTATTATCCATAAGTATTTCATTACTCTTCTCTAATCTGAATCCCCAAAAATAACTAGTCCTTTATCTTATAATAACTAATACAACCCATATCTTTTATATAAATTATTTTATAATTTTTAGTATAAATATACTCTTAACACAAGGCCTTCTTTCACGGGGTAATTATTTATATATATATAAAACCTGATACAAAAATACAACAACTTAAACTAAAACACCATAATATTCCATTTCATTACCTTGATATTCTAAAACTACATGAAATATCCTGGGGATGTACATAAGGAAGATGTGAGATATAAATTCAAAAATAGAAATTGTAACACCCCAGGTAAATAAAGAGTATGACATTTTCACATTTATCCATATTTGTGAATAAAATATTAATATTACTTTAAAGGGGATGCTATGCACGATGACGCACCCAATACGCAACAATGAGTTTCTTGGGTATGGAAGTCGGCCGTATGGCTATTCCATTAAGTATGTGTGGAAGTCGGCCGTATGGCTATTCCATTAAGTATGTGTGGAAGTCGACCATATGGTTATTCCACTTAAGTATGTTTATGTCCAAAGTTACCTTTATATGTTATGTGTTTTTTATATGGGTTTTACGGTAATCATTTGGATACAAAATGGTAAGTAATGATCTTTTATTCAGTGAAGAGTTTTTACTACTTCATAAAGGTGAAAAGTATTACTTTGCTAAAGTACTCCTGGTTTACTTGTTGTTTTTGAAAAACTAACGGTTTTCCTTCTTTGTGTATCCTTTACTGGGCTTTTTATGCTCATCCCAAGTTTTTGAAATGTTTTTCACAGGACCTAGCGTGGAATAGGGTCAAGGATGGTATCAAGGGAAAGTCATGATATCTAAAACATGGAACTTGACATGTTTCTTTTTTAGAGTTTTTATTTTATGGAATCTTAGTAAAAGTTTCTACTTTGTAATCTTTTGAGATGTAATAATTATGTCCTAATTCTCTAAAACTCTAAACCTGAAAAGATCCTCACTGTGAATTATTCATTTAATTCAATATTAAGTAAGGTTTAAGGCTGGGGCCTTATAGTTGGTATCAAAGGTCGGTTTAGATAACTTTAGAGGTTAGGGTATCCTCTAAGAATAAGTGACATTACCATAATGGTTAGGATTTCAGAAAGAGTCCTAGTTTTAGATAAATTCAATGAGTAAGTATATATTAGTGTTTATCTTCCTCATTAGTACATGATGGTTATGTTGATATACTCACACTGACCTTTTTGGTATTAGTAAATGGATGGATCTAGCAGGCACCAAAGTGACAATTGGTTTGAAGGAAACTGTGGTGGTTCTCTGATTAAGAGACTGGATGAAATGGGGGATTCAATGAGGAAACTTGCGGTTGTTCTAAACCAACTATCAAGGAGTCATGATCAACCACTTGAACCTTGGTATGTTCTATAATGTATCATGTACGACAATCGATGTGGAAGTTCAGGTAATAATTATAAAGGTAACCATTAGGGTTTATATGATCCTTACTTTTTAGGTAATTATGGGTTATTATATATTATGATGAAAAATGAAAGGCATGAGATAAACTTGAGGTTAAAATATGTTATGTTTATTTTTTAAGATTTTATTTCATTTTGGGAAATGTGTTGGGAATTATATAGTTTTGGAAAAAGGACAACACACAGACCGTGTGACAACCCGTCGCGTCGGACAAAGCTGCGGGAATCGAA
The DNA here is from genome assembly GCA_963277665.1 of Viscum album. NCBI lineage: Eukaryota > Viridiplantae > Streptophyta > Magnoliopsida > Santalales > Viscaceae > Viscum > Viscum album. The sequence continues at coordinate 28,066,649 of OY728143.1, read as the reverse complement.
CCCACAACCAAAGTGCAACTGGTATTTATCACCTACCACTAGACTACGTGAAGTCCCTAGTTAGTTTGACTGATTCTTTTTAGTTATATGATTTTATGAATCAAGAGTAAGTTGATTTTGGGTTATCTATGGAAATTTATTAACCTATCATGGAGGATATGTGATTAGGTTAATTACTTTTCAATACAAGACTTTAAAAGAAACTGATGTTGTTTAGAGATAAATGTTGTGATTTAACTTGGAAGACTATGTCACTAAATCCTTCAAATATTTGGGTTTCAATCTTAGTTTGGTTTACTTTGAAGAATTTTTATGGAAAAATTGATTATCGAATGGTCCTCGTTGAACTTTGGGTTTTGTTGGACAAATTTTTGAGGTTAAGAATAGATTTTCTTTTTATAAAGGGTTATCCTTTTTTGGATTATCTGATCTTGTACTAACATTTTTGGTTTTGGTTTTGGTTAAAGTCTAAAGACATGGGAAGTATATAGTTGTCTTTTTGGATTAGGTGATTCTCTAGAAATTGATTATAGTACTCTTAATGCAAACAAGTTTTCATAAATACTCGTCTTTTAGAGAAAATATGAGTTTGATTAAGGAATCTAGTAAAAGTTGAAAGTCAACATGATAAGTGATTATGTTTCCTTATGAATAAATTCCTCAATAAAAAGAAACATAAAACAAAAATGTTGTCTATTAAATTTTCCTACTGGGGAATCGAATACCGTTTAACCCATCACAAGTTTGTGATTTTCTTCTGGTTAACTTTCTCCTAAACATGTTTTCTATCACTCTCCATCAGAACATGACCCTTTGTTTTTTTCTCCATGTCCATATTTTCATACTTGGAATCCTAGTATGGGTTAACTCGGGTGACCTTTGTACTTATCATTCTTTATTTTAAAGTGATTGTTTTACCGACTCTTGTTCCGATGTGGGACTTTCAAGGATGTTTCCAAACCCAATTTTAAAATTGCGAGGATGCAATTCCCAAAAGGGGGGAATGATGTAACACCCCAGTTAAATAAAGAGTATGACATTTTCACATTTATCCATATTTGTGAATAAAATATTAATATTACTTTAAAGGGGATGTTATGCACGATGACTTACCCAATACGCAACAATGAGTTTCTTGGGTATGGAAGTCGGCAGTATGGCTATTCCATTAAGTATGTGTGGAAGTCGGCCGTATGGCTATTCCATTAAGTATGTGTGGAAGTCGACCGTATGGTTATTCCACTTAAGTATGTTTATGTCCAAAGTTACCTTTATATGTTATGTGTTCTTTATATGGGTTTTACGGTAGTCTTTTGGTTACAAAATGGTAAGTAATGATATTTTATTCAGTGAAGAGTTTTTACTAATTCATAAAGGTGAAAAGGATTACTTTGGTAAAGTACTCCTGGTTTACTTGTTGCTTTTTAAAAACTAACAGTTTTCCTTCTTTGTGTATCCTTTACTGGGCTTTTTATGCTCATCCCAAGTTTTTTAAATGTTTTTCACAGGACCTAGCGTGGAATAGGGTCAAGGATGGGATCAAGGGAAAGTCATGCTATCTAAAACATGGAACTTGACATGTTTCTTTTTTAGAGTTTTTATTTTATGGAAACTTAGTAAAAGTTTCTACTTTGTAATCTTTTGAGATGTAATAGTTATGTCCTAATTCCTTAAAATTCTAAACCTGAAAAGATCCTTACTGTGAATTATTCATTTAATTCAATATTAAGTAAGGTTTAAGGCTGAGGCCTTATATAAATAATCCAATAATAGAATAAGATAAATCAATAAACTTGAATACAGATTTGTATCATGAAATATAATAAGTGTGGGAATCATAAAACTAGAAATTGAAGAATGATATAATATTATAATGTAAAGGCAATATAGAAATATGGAAATGATTTAAAGCATTCCGTAATAATATGTAAAGTCTAAATTGGAAGGAGAAAAAATGGTGGATATATATCCATCATGGGTTAGGTTGACTCCCTAATCTCATACATAACATATCATGAGAAAAAAAACATTACCTAATGGATTAGAGGGATATAAAATTACTAACCCACCTCTCATATTCAATACATGTATATGAATAAGTGTTCCATATAGATAATAAAACATAAGTATGAATTTCATTACTTTTAAACCCGTGAATAAGGAGTGTGGGTAAAATAAATGGAATCTCCCAATCAATGAAGGATTTGTACGTCTAGCAGAATACTATTGAGTGGAAATGGGGATGGGTATTCACTACAAAAAAATTGAATGGAAATAAAAAAAGATAATTTTGAAATAATAAAGGGAGTATATAATGATTCATGTAAGGTTTTAATGATTTTGAAAGAGTTATCTCATTCGGTGGAAATAATTAGGACAAAAAATGAATTTTTTAAAACATACATGAACATGAACAACTGCAAATCTGAAGGCATAATATAAATAAGGTTTCTAAATAAAGATGAGAAGGAGAGTATTCTTTACATTAATATTGTTCTTATTATATCTTTGTAGGATCTTATTAAGAGCTTGGGGGAACCTTGTATAGGTTATATGGAGATGAGGGTAAATTATATTCATGCTCTAAGAGTTTTTAAGGGAGATGAATGATATTTTTGGATGCTTTTTATATCAAAATATTGGAGAATTCATTTTTAATTTTTAAACATAAGTTTTTGATTCTATATAGTAAATTAATCTATACCCAAAAAATACCATGGTGTTTTTCCATGGATTCTAAAAAATAATATTGGATTTAAATATTTTTGAGAAAAATATCAAAAATAATTAATATTACACACTTGGTTATGAGAAAGTGAGTCATGTTAATATAGAATTAATTTTAAAACCCTAAAATACAATATAGGATTTAGAGGAAAAATTAAAGGTTTATAAAAATTATCAAATAAGATAAAGAAAACATTATTTTAAAGGGGATTCATTATTTTGTTCTTTGATACTCTTTATTGTAATTATTATATCAGTTTTGGGATTTAATGATGTTATAGTACATATTGTCAAAATATACAGTATTGAATTTTTACACAAAAAGTTTTCTATTACCAAAAATAATGAAGTATTCATTGTTAGATAATATTTATGAGATGATTTAAAAATTAATATTTATTTAATCAATATATTTATCTAAATAAGAGAATTTAATTTTTTAAATAATAAATCCGCATTTATTCACAAATACTTGGTTTTTTAGAATATCATGTTTCTTACACTTTTAAAAACTATTTTCGATATCATAAAATTATATTTTCAATAATATGTAATATAAATCTTTTACTATAATATTTTATTAAAAAATCATTTATTTTAAAAAGATCATGAATTTATCAAAAATAGTTTCTTGATTGGAAATATATATCTCCCAAAAAACAATCAGTGTTTCATTGTATCAAAATCCAATCTTTATCAATCTTATCCATTAATAATTATTATATAATTAAATATAAATATAGTCATAATTTTATTAAAAAAATCATTTAATCATGGTCAAGATACATTTCCTTTTATCACATGAGTGAATTACCTAAGGTTAAGGTCTATGAAGGTGATATTTTTTTAGGGTGATTCATAAAAAATGGTATCTGCCATCATCTTTTTGATATTTAACATAACCCATAAAATGTTTCTCTCATTAATTATTTGTTTAATCATGGATTGAGATTCCTCATGAAAAAATCCTAGTGATTCTATATCCCTCAAAATCCTTGATAAATGGGATTAATTATTCATAGTCTCATTATTCGATTCCATACCTACTTTCTCTATGTTAATTGGATTTATCATGACATTATATATATATATACACATTAGATATATGATAATTTTTTAATATTTATAATATCACTTTTAATTATTGTTAATTATTTTCAATCTAACAATATACAACTTATAATGATCCAAAAATAACTAATGTGGTGTATATGTTTTAAATAATTTCATTTTTTATGGTAAATTTACACATTTAAAAAAGTAGTTTTATTTATAAAATTTCAATTTATGAAACTTATTCTCATGAATTATTGGGAATTAAATGAGTAAATTATTATTCTATTTTAGTTTATTAAGATATTTATTATAGGAACCTGGACTTATAAAATGAATAAATTTAATCTTTAGAAAAGAAACATTTTCATTCATTTAAAGTATTTATTAAGGTTTAGAGTTTTTGAGAATTAGGTCATAAGACAGACATAATAAACCCATATCTAACAAGTTGTCAACTTTTTTACAAGTATACCTTCTTCCACCAATACCAAAACATTTAGAATGAATCATTTTATACTCATCACAAATATTTGTTATTTTTAACATGTATTCTTCATTTTTCATACTCAAACAAATAAGATATTAAAAACATATAAAAATGATAGATAAGAATAATAATATTTGAATGGGAAATTTAAAAAATATTAATGAAAAAATTAGTCAATTTTAAAACCAATGGATCATAAAAGGGTGTTTTTCTTTATCATAATAATCTTCAAGTTCAAATAATTGTTAATGTACACATGAAATCACCATTACCTCCGAATTTTATTTTCATAAAACATATTATAAAATAACATAATGGAAAATCATAATTATGAGGGTTCCAAAAAAATTATAAACCATGAAAGCATTTTCTTAAAACATACCTTTTAAAACACAAAGTGGATAATAATTACTTTAGAAAAAAAACATTATATTAAATAATTAAATCAAATGATTTCCATGAATAATATATAGAATTAATATAAAATTAATGTAGGAAATATTGGAAACCATATTTGTATAACCCTTAAAATAAAACATAGAAGTAGAATAACCAATATGATTAACATCCAATATAATTCTCTAGAAAACATTATAATTACCTAGTTCAATGGATAACTATAATGGACACACCCATCATCACGAGCTATATCAAGCTCATCCATCATCATGAGATATATCTGGATCAAACAAAAATATAAAAAACATTCATGGACTATAAAATGCATTAAAAACATAAAATATTGAATTTCCATCATCAAATACATAAAAAAAATCATTTCAAACCTATATGTAAACAATTTTCAGATTTTGATATATTAATTTCAATTAAAAATAATCAAAACATAAATACCCATAATAAATATATGGAGAGGTTTTAATTAATGAAAACATAGAATATAAAAAATTAATACAAATATCAAAAAATGGTTCGAAAGGTAAAAAAACCTCTTTATTCCATATATATTAAAATAGATCATTCTTTTTACCTTTGGTAAAGAAAGACAAAATGGTCTGTACAAAATAAATAAAAATGATTACTTTTGAATAATCATGAAATAAGTTCAAAAGTGACGTAAAATTTCCATTTAATTTCATTTATGTATAAATAGATACATCAATAAAATAATTTAATTAATATGTTTATAGAAAAAAAAGATTTAGAAATTAAATCATTATAACATTTAAAATTAAGTTTAGAATTAAACTATCCCTTAACTTGAGTCTAAATCAACACATATTTTACTTATCATTATAAATAATAACATATATTAATTATCTAAATCATTAATAAACACTCCAATTTTATTTTAATTAATATTTTATTTAAAACCATGTTATCTTTAATTACATATTCAATTATTTTCTCATCAGATGTTTTCATGATATTCCGCACATATTTCCAAAAATTACTCCATTAGGTTGAATATGGTCAATTTAAAAATTATTCTGTAATATTTATAATAATAATCATGACATAATTAAAATTTTTTAACATTAATTATAATTTTAAACCAATCGATGATTTATGGCTATGAAAATTGATCTATTTTATAGTAATGAAGAAAATAGTTCATATGCCGTCATGGGTAATGTTTCCATTGTCATTAAACATGATTAAATTATTATAAGTATTACTTCATCATTATATTTTTTATAAATATGTCTTATATATAAAATAATATCTTAAAATATAGTTAAATATCGAAACAATGTGATGTGGTTATGAAAAACGAATCATATCACTTCATGGAGGTTGTTATCTATATATATGCACAGACGACATTATCATATTTCAATTGATGTAAAGGGAAGAAAATGAGTGATATATTATTTATATGTAATTATAATTATTCCCTAAATATCATATATATTAACTTAATCAGTCTTTATAACTATCCATGAGAGGCAGTGAAGAAAAAGTATTTCATCGGTTTGTAAGGCGCTACTCCAGCATACAAAAAAATGATGATTTAGTTTCCCATATGATAAATGTAACACCCCAAGCTTCTACGGTACGTTTCCCTTCGAATAATGCGATAGCGTGTGTTGTACGCAACCTCGAGTTCTAACACACACCACAACTAATTAAACTAGCCGTTGTGAATAGTAATACCTACTTTTTGAAATCATATATATTCTATATTTCAAAATGGACTTCATTTTTGGATTCGGAATATCAAAATTAGCCTAGGGTGAAATTTTGGTACATTTCGGATAACTTTCATATTTTGATGAATAGTGAAAATTTCTAAATTTTAATTAAAAACAACTTTTTTAATCAAAATAATTAATAGTGATAAATTATGAATTTGAGTGGTTTTAAAGTATATTTAGAATATATTTTTACCATTCAATTTAATGTTTATCATTGGACATAATTTTACAATTAAACCGAACATAAACAAGTGTCAATCTTTTGATAGTTATTATCTCTTAAAAACACGCTTTTTGTTTTGACAGCGGGAATTAATTTTAAATTAATTTCTGCCACTTCTGTGTTTTGAATTTAGAAAAATGGATTCCATATTTGGAATCAGGATGTTCAAATTGTGTAAATAGGTAACTTTTATTTTTAGACATTTTGAATAATTACTGCGGTAAATATTTTATTTACCATGGTTAAGGGTAAATCCGGTAAATAAGGGTTAAACAAATAATATTATAATAATACTAAATTACCCTAAAACGTGTCTTAACCCTATTGGTTGATACATAGTCGACCATGGGCATCTTTGGGTCTATTTTGGGACCCCATGGATCCACTTGTAAGTGATAATGACACTTTATTTTAATTAAGTCAAAATGAATACAAAAATGACACAAGCATATATCTTTTAGAACAACAATTTTTACATAGGGTTATACATGTTGGATTTTCGATTATAAATATTAATTAGAAAGCTAAAAAGATTTCCTACATAATGATATTTTATTTATAATTTTTAGACATTATATAATTTATTTTATTTATGACACAATGATGATGCAGTAATTACTAAAATAGTGAAAAATAAAAATAATTGATCTTATAAATACCCAAATAATTATAATATGAAACTTTTAATGAATTAAACTAATTTTCTATGATAATATGATATATTAGGATTGATTTAATTGACTTTGTTCGAAGTAATCAATCTTTTAGGAGTTTCACAAAAATCAACTATTGAATAGTGTCAAAATTGACATAAAAGAGTTCTTAAAACAAATATTATATTATTAATTGATATTAAATTCCTAAAAATCTAAGGTTCGGCCAAGAGACTTATATTATGATAGGTTCCTCATTAATGGACCACTTGGGGGTCGCTTGGATGTATATAGTAAGTTTATTAATCATATTATATAAAAATACAAAGAGACATTGTAAAAGTGAAACTAATTAACTTAGAGTTAATACTTAAAGATAAGGTTAATATAAGTACCCAAACCTGTCTAAATTCTATTGGATGAGTTTTTTTCGACCTATCCACACCTCATCCTTTGAATAGTCAACTTTGGAGCCTTTGTAAACCGAATATGAATTTATTATAAATTAATATTTCTAACTTTTCCAAAGGTGCCCCTCACCCCTCTTATAAAAGGGCACTCCTCCTTCTCATTTCTTCACACCTTCAAAGCCTTTTGGTTCGGCCAAACTCTGCCCAAATACTCTCCCAACATCCCTCACTACAACCTAGAGGCCTTAGTTTGATCAGAAAGCCAACCTAAGGAGCCCTTTTGATCAAATCAAAAGGAAGAACCCGAAGAAGAGGTAATGATTTCACCACCCTTTTCTAAGTTCATTTCTTCTTCCACTTCTTCTTCCTTTGTTCTTACCATTCTGAAATAATAACTCCAGTATCTCACATATACTGTGATGTTATTATAAATATGGTACAATCATATTCAGTATTCTATCCACCCTTTGAATAACATGTCACCATACGTGCGTACGTACGGCTTACCGTCTCCACGTCGTGGTGTAATTGTTATTCAATATAATATTATTTGGATGGGTATAATAATGATGTGTAACTCATGTAAATAATAAATATAACATGTTAATGATTCTGTATATATGATATACCATCCATTTATATATTATTTTAATATCAAAAGAATGATATTGTCGCTCGTGCGTACGTACGGACTACCGTCTCCACGAACGCGATGAGATTCATTCTCCATCGTATCCATTCAAGTATAATTATCATTTGATGATTTAAAAATGATGTTTAAGGACTGTATATCATTCTGGATATGAATAAGATACAACAACCATGGCTTATGTAACAAAACATATAAAAGAAAATGAGTAAGTTAACTCCCGAAACGACGATAATTCTAAGATATTATTAACAAATCAATGTTAAAAGATCATATATGATATCATATTAATATATATGATTGTTGTATAATTTAATAACAACTATTTCACCATTATACAGGAGGTTAACCTACCACAACCAAGGAAAAGTACAAGGTAAGGGTTATTTCACAATCTCTTCATTATCCGAGGTTGTTTATATGTAATAATCTACTGGGATCTCTTTATCATCCACATCCATGTTTCTTCGAAATGTATTTCAAAACATTTTTTACTATTTACAAGAATATGGGTTAAAGTCATTTATACCCTTGTTTGACTTTTTATAAGAGGTTTATAAAGGAATCTTTCCGTCGTTTTCAAAACAAGGTCCTTTTTAACCTTTTCGACAGAATTGAGGTAAGAATGTTTTTTTTAACTTATACGGCGGGTGCGGTTATTTTCCGCCGTTATAAAATCGTCGAAGCTTCCCATACAAGCTTATAAGAATATTTTCAAAGAAAATGTTTTATTTTATATGGATCTTAAATGATTTCAAAATAAAAGGAGATATTTCTTTTAAAAGAATTTTGATTTCATCTATGTCAACATCCTTTGATGGATTTTAAGATTATTTGAAGTTGATTTATTATGATACAAAACTTCTATATTGTATTGAAGGTTTTGTGATATGTTTGACTGTGGATGTTCTATTTTTATACCATTCATAGTTTATTGTGAAAGTATTGACATTTCGTATGCTAGTTTTAATACGAATGTTTATGTTATGTTTAAACCTTTTCATATGGGAATGCATTGGACTTAATAAGTGACGGGTGGAGCCCGCTATAGCTCCTCGATGCATCGGTAGGTCTCATGAGACAAACTAGTGTCTTGGCACAAGGCCTTGACAAAATCTTATTTGTAGCCTTGGCACGAGGCCTTGGCTATGTGGTTATGATAGTCTGGCATTATGCATTCCAACATTATGAAAGTGGTTATTGATTTTTGCATGTGATTATTCGATTAGTAGAATATCCATGTGAATAAGTAAATGGCATTATTTCATTTTACTTTTGCCATACCATGTTGAAGTTCAATTTTAAAAGGCTTTTGTTTTAGTAATGCATTGCCTTAAATGTTTATTCTTATTTATGAAAGTTTCCGCTATATTGTTATCCTTACTGGGCATTTGAGCTCACCCCTTTTCTATGTTTTATTTTTCCCAGGAAGTGAAGATGTAAGTTATGAATGACCTGCAGGGATATTATGAGGGGATTGTAGTGTGGACTGTGGAAACATTATGTTGTTGTAGTAGTTTTTGATTTTATAATGTAATGTAAAACTTATGAACATATCTAGTGTTTCCAAGGCTACTAAACCAATCGGTCTTTCGAGATTTGATCTTTCTTGTGATCATGCCAATGTTATGTAATAATGCACCGACTCTGGGTAGCTGGGGTCGGGGCGTTACAGTTGGTATCAGAGGAAGTTTAGTACAAACCTTGGAAGCTAGATTTAGATAAACTCTGATTAGAGCACGTAGACCTAAGATGAACTTTGAGGATTAGTATAGAAGAACTTCCTAGAATTTTGGTATTGTAGAGATTTTGTGAGTTTTTCGAGCAATACATCCCTGTCTGGATACGAGCAGGTAGAGGCGGCTCTGGCACAGATGTACCTAGGGGTAAAACCCGAAAACACCGCTTTGAGCTAGACTCGAACGGGAACTGGTGCACGACAACGGGCCTTGCTGCACTCTTGGTTACGACACTCCCGGGGGATATGCTTAGGATAACTCTCACTATCTTTACAAATCATTATGAAGGGTTTATGAGTATATACTTCCTCAAAGAAAACATTTTTATGATTATGGATTATATCCATAAATAGTTCAATTTATGTTAAGTGTTTTATAAGTATGGGATTATGTATTTTGATGCATAAACTGATCTAGTTTATGCCATTTTTTTTAGAAATGGCGCCTAGTGGAAGAAATGGAAACCGTATCAATGCACGCACTCCATGTAGGGATTGCCCTCCTGCTCAAGATAATTATAGTGGGGCTGGTGATGCAACTGGTACCGATCAGCTAATCACCATACTGGGACAACTTACTCAGGTTATGAATAATAACCTTACCCGTATGGAGCACCCTGATCCGCAGCGTGGAGGATCAATGTTAGATCGATTCATGAGACAACAACCACCAACGTTCAATGGGAGTACAAATCCCTTAGTAGCTGAGCAATGGATATTTTCCCTAGAGAAAATATTTCAGGCTTTGGGGAGTAGTGAAAGGGAAAAAGTTACCATGGCAGTTTACCGCCTCACTGGAGATGCTGATCAATGGTGGTCATTGATTCAAAACATGAAGGAAGATGATGAAGTATCAAACATGGAATGGAGGGAGTTCAAAGATCTGTTTTTAGAAAAATACTTTCCTCGCGACCATCGAGCAGATATGGAAAGGCAATTTCTGAGTCTAAGACAAAAGGAGGATGAGAATGTCACAAAGTATGAGGCTAACTTTACAAGGTTAGCGAGGTACGCTGGTGATTATATTCGCAACCCAAGAAGTAAGATTGATCGTTTCTTTGATGGGTTAAAACCATTTCTCCGTCGAGCATTAGTCTCACAATCCTTTTCATCGTACGAAGACATTGTATCATGTGCTATCAAGACCGAAAAGGAATTCTCTAAGTCTTATGACTTTAAAGCAAAGCAAGAGAAGAAGAGACCTGCTGATCAATCTGGGAATGGAAATAAGGGGAAGAAGGGAAAGGTTGAATATCCATCTTGTGGTAAGTGCGGGAAGAAACACCCCGGTGCTTGCCTGAAGGGAATGGGAGTCTGTTACAAGTGTGGTGAAAAAGGCCACCAAGCTCATGATTGCAAGGGGAAGAAGGAAACTACCAACGTTCAGTGCTACAATTGCAGGGAGATGGGGCATTATGCAAATGCATGTCCTAAGCGTCAGGAGAACTTACCTCAGAAAAGGCCAAGGGATCAAGGCCAGGCTTATGCTATCACTACTGCTGAGGTAGAAGCTCCGAAAGACGTGGTGGCAGGTAATTTAATGGTTTCCTCAAGTTTAGAAAATGCATTATTTGATTCTGGATCATCGCATTGTTTCATATCTTCCCAGTTTGCTAAGAAAATTAGATATTTCCAATTTGATTTAATAAGGGAGTTGTCAGTTAAAACTCTTAAGGGAAGTATCGTTGCAACAAAGTTTTGTGAATCAGTCCCCATTAGAGCACATAAATTTTCTTTATCTGCTGATTTCATCGTCATACCTATGATTGAGTTTGATATAATCCTCGGTATGGACTGGCTTTCGGACTATGATGCGAAGATTTATTGTAAGAAGAAAGAGGTTACGATTCTTGATGATAATGATAAGGAGCACCTTATTTTTAGAGCAGAATCGTCACCACCTAATTCTTATTTAGATCCACCCCCTATAGCTCAACTTAATTCAATTATCGGGGAGGAAGAGAATGAAATAACTGTCGGTGAGGAAAGAAATGTTCAAATAGAGGATGTACCTATTGTGAAAGAGTTTGTAGATGTATTTCCGGAAGATTTACCTGGACATCCTCCAGAACGAGAAGTAGAGTTTTCCATTGATTTAATTCCTGGATCAAGGCCTATATCGAAGACCCCTTATAGAATGGCCACTGTAGAGCTAGTCGAACTAAAGAAACAACTAGAGGAATTGAGTAATAAGGGATTTATTCGCCCTAGTGTTTCTCCATGGGGAGCCCCTGTTCTTTTTGTTAAAAAGAAAGATGGATCTATGAGGTTATGTATCGACTACAGGGAGATCAATGCTATAACGATAAAGAACAAGTATCCCCTACCTCGTATTGATGATTTATTTGACCAACTGCATGGAGCTCAATACTTTTCAAAGATTGACCTTCGATCTGGATACCATCAGTTGTGTGTGAAGAAGGAATACATTCCGAAGACAGCATTTCGAACCAGGTACGGGCATTACGAGTTTATTGTAATTCCGTTTGGATTGACTAATGCACCCTCTGTATTCATGGATCTGATGAATAGAGTTTTCAAGGAGTATCTCGATGAATTTGTGGTGGTATTTATTGATGATATCTTGGTATACTCCAAAACCTACAAAGATCATGAAAATCACTTGCGCATTATCTTGAAGACTCTGAGGAGGCATGAATTATATGGAAAGTTTAGCAAGTGTGAATTCTGGCTTCAGGAGATTTCTTTTCTTGGCCATATTGTCTCTAAAGATGGAATCTCTGTTGATCCTTCTAAGACCAAGGCAATCCAAGAATGGCCAGCACCTACGAATATAACTGAGGTACGTAGTTTTATTGGTTTGGCAGGTTATTATCGATGTTTCGTCCAGAATTTTGCCCGATTGGCTAACCCATTAACGAAGCTCACACGTAAAGGGGTTAAATTTGTTTGGACAAAAGAGTGTGAAGAATGTTTCGAAGAACTGAAGAGAAGATTAGTCAATGCTCCTATATTGACTCTACCATCGGGGAATGATGGGTTCGTTATTTATAGTGATGCATCGAAGAAAGGACTTGGCTGTGTCCTTATGATAGAGTTATTGCCTATGCATCACGACAGTTGAAAATTCATGAACAAAACTATCCTACTCATGATCTTGAGTTAGCAGCTGTGATCTTTGCTTTGAAGATATGGAGGCACTACCTCTATGGTGAAAAATGTGAGATTTATACTGATCACAAGAGTTTGAAGTATATTTTCTCACAAAAAGAACTCAACATGAGGCAAAGGAGATGGCTTGAATTACTCAAGGATTATGATTGTACGATACACTACCACCCGGGGAAGGCAAACAAGGTGGCAGATGCTTTGAGCAGAAAAGACCATGGAGTTCTGAACATGATGAGAATTGAAAGGGATCCAATTTTCATGGATCTAGTGAAGATGGACATGGGAATAACCAGGGAAGGTGAAACATCAATGCTTTTTCAAATGGTTGCCAAACCATCTTTACTAGAAAGGATTAAGAGTTCTCAGACCGATGATGAAGAATTTCAGAAGAAGATTAAAGCTGTGAATGATGGGAGATTGAGAGACTTTGCGTATGAAGGTGGAATTTTGAAATTCGGGAAGAGACTTTGTGTTCCCGATTTACCTGATCTAAAAAGGGAATTGCTGGATGATGCTCATAGTTCCAATTTCTCTATACACCCTGGGAGCACCAAAATGTATATAGATTTGAAGGAACATTTTTGGTGGGACAACATGAAGAGGGAGATTGCTGATTTTGTGTCAAGATGTATGGTTTGTCAACAAGTGAAAGCTGGAAGGCAACAGCCTGGAGGAGTCATGCAACCTCTTCCCATACCGGAGTGGAAATGGGACAATATTACGATGGACTTTGTCATGGGGCTAACAAAGACTCCTAGAAGGAACGATGCAATATGGGTTATTGTTGATCGTCTTACCAAGTCAGCACATTTTCTTGCTATAAGAGAAGATCTACCCCTGGAACGTCTAGCAAGACTATACATTAATGAAGTTGTGAGACTTCATGGAGTTCCCCTATCGATTGTTTCTGATCGTGATCCCCGTTTTACTTCAAGATTTTGGAAAAGTCTTTAGAAATCCCTGGATACTGAACTTCATTTGAGCACTGCTTACCACCCTCAGACAGACGGACAATCATAACGGACTATTCAGACCTTAGAAGACATGTTGAGATCTTGCTCACTTGATTTTCAGGGTATGTGGGATCAATATTTACCTCTGGTAGAATTTTCCTATAACAATAGCTTCCATTCGAGTATACAAATGGCACCATATGAAGCGTTATACGGAAAGAGATGTCGTACACCAACCTGTTGGGATGACGTTGGTGAAAGAAAACTTGTAGGCCCAGAACTGGTGGAGGAAACGGTGGAAAAGGTGAAGGTAATCCAAAATCACATCAAAGCAGCTCAAAGTAGGCAGAAGAGCTATGCCGATAATCGAAGGAAGGATTTGGAATTTCAAGTCGGTGATCATGTTTTCCTAAAGGTATCTCCGTGGAAGGGAGTCATACGTTTTGGTAAGAAAGGTAAATTGAGTCCCAGGTACATCGGACCTTTCGAAATTCTAGAACAAATTGGGGCTGTAGCTTACCGATTGGCAATGCCGCCAAGTCTATCCAAAGTTCACGATGTGTTCCACGTATCTCTGTTGAGAAAATACATGCCTGACCCAACGCATGTACTCACCTATGAGGAATTAGAACTGGAACCCGATCTGTCTTATTGCGAAGAGCCCGTCAGGATTCTTGATACAAGAGAACAAGTACTGAGAAACCGGACGACGCGTCTGGTAAAAGTTTTGTGGAGAAATCATAAAATGGAAGAGGCAACGTGGGAACCCGAGGAACTTATGATGAAGAACCACCCGAGTCTTTTTATGCAGTAATACCCTAGAAATTGCGAGGACGCAATTATTTGAAGGAGGGGAGAATGTAACACCCCAAGCTTCTACGGTACGTTTCCCTTCGAATAATGCGATAGCGTGTGTTGTACGCAACCTTGAGTTCTAACACACACCACAACTAATTAAACTAGCCGTTGTGAATAGTAATACCTACTTTTTGAAATCATATATATTCTATATTTCAAAATGGACTTCATTTTTGGATTCGGAATATCAAAATTAGCCTAGGGTGAAATTTTGGTACATTTCGGATAACTTTCATATTTTGATGAATAGTGAAAATTTCTAAATTTTAATTAAAAACAAATTTTTTAATCAAAATAATTAATAGTGATAAATTATGAATTTGAGTGGTTTTAAAGTATATTTAGAATATATTTTTACCATTCAATTTAATGTTTATCATTGGACATAATTTTACAATTAAACCGAACATAAACAAGTGTCAATCTTTTGATAGTTATTATCTCTTAAAAACACGCTTTTTGTTTTGACAGCGGGAATTAATTTTAAATTAATTTCTGCCACTTCTGTGTTTTGAATTTAGAAAAATGGATTCCATATTTGGAATCAGGATGTTCAAATTGTGTAAATAGGTAACTTTTATTTTTAGACATTTTGAATAATTACTGCGGTAAATATTTTATTTACCATGGTTAAGGGTAAATCCGGTAAATAAGGGTTAAACAAATAATATTATAATAATACTAAATTACCCTAAAACGTGTCTTAACCCTATTGGTTGATACATAGTCGACCATGGGCATCTTTGGGTCTATTTTGGGACCCCATAGATCCACTTGTAAGTGATAATGACACTTTATTTTAATTAAGTCAAAATGAATACAAAAATGACACAAGCATATATCTTTTAGAACAACAATTTTTACATAGGGTTATACATGTTGGATTTTCGATTATAAATATTCATTAGAAAGATAAACCGATTTACTACATAATGATATTTTATTTATAATTTTTAGACATTATATAATTTATTTTATTTATGACACAATGATGATGCAGTAATTACTAAAATAGTGAAAAATAAAAATAATTGATCTTATAAATACCCAAATAATTATAATATGAAACTTTTAATGAATTAAACTAATTTTCTATGATAATATGATATATTAGGATTGATTTAATTGACTTTGTTCGAAGTAATCAATCTGTTAGGAGTTTCACAAAAATCAACTATTGAATAGTGTCAAAATTGACATAAAAGAGTTCTTAAAACAAATATTATATTATTAATTGATATTAAATTCCTAAAAATCTAAGGTTCGGCCAAGATACTTATATTATGATAGGTTCCTCATTAATGGACCACTTGGGGGTTGCTTGGATGTATATAGTAAGTTTATTAATCATATTATATAAAAATACAAAGAGACATTGTAAAAGTGAAACTAATTAACTTAGAGTTAATACTTAAAGATAAGGTTAATATAAGTACCCAAACCTGTCTAAATTCTATTGGATGAGTTGTTTTCGACCTATCCACACCTCATCCTTTGAATAGTCAACTTTGGAGCCTTTTTAAACCGAATATGAATTTATTATAAATTAATATTTCTAACTTTTCCAAAGGTGCCCCTCACCCCTCTTATAAAAGGGCACTCCTCCTTCTCATTTATTCACACCTTCAAAGCCTTTTGGTTCGGCCAAACTCTGCCCAAATACTCTCCCAACATCCCTCACTACAACCTAGAGGCCTTAGTTTGATCAGAAAGCCAACCTAAGGAGCCCTTTTGATCAAATCAAAAGGAAGAACCCGAAGAAGAGGTAATGATTTCACCACCCTTTTCTAAGTTCATTTCTTCTTCCACTTCTTCTTCCTTTGTTCTTACCATTCTGAAATAATAACTCCAGTATCTCACATATACTGTGATGTTATTATAAATATGGTACAATCATATTCAGTATTCTATCCACCCTTTGAATAACATGTCACCATACGTGCGTACGTACGGCTTACCGTCTCCACGTCGTGGTGTAATTGTTATTCAATATAATATTATTTGGATGGGTATAATAATGATGTGTAACTCATGTAAATAATAAATATAACATGTTAATGATTCTGTATATATGATATACCATCCATTTATATATTATTTTAATATCAAAAGAATGATATTGTCGCTCATGCGTACGTACGGACTACCGTCTCCACGAACGCGATGAGATTCATTCTCCATCGTATCCATTCAAGTATAATTATCATTTGATGATTTAAAAATGATGTTTAAGGACTGTATATCATTCTGGATATGAATAAGATACAACAACCATGGCTTATGTAACAAAACATATAAAAGAAAATGAGTAAGTTAACTCCCGAAACGACGATAATTCTAAGATATTATTAACAAATCAATGTTAAAAGATCATATATGATATCATATTAATATATATGATTCTTGTATAATTTAATAACAACTATTTCACCATTATACAGGAGGTTAACCTACCACAACCAAGGAAAAGTACAAGGTAAGGGTTATTTCACAATCTCTTCATTATCCGAGGTTGTTTATATGTAATAATCTACTGGGATCTCTTTATCATCCACATCCATGTTTTTTCGAAATGTATTTCAAAACATTTTTTACTATTTACAAGAATATGGGTTAAAGTCATTTATACCCTTGTTTGACTTTTTATAATAGGTTTATAAAGGAATCTTTCCGTCGTTTTCAAAACAAGGTCCTTTTTAACCTTTTCGACAGAATTGAGGTAAGAATGTTTTTTTAACTTATACGGCGGGTGCGGTTATTTTCCGCCGTTATAAAATCGTCGAAGCTTCCCATACAAGCTTATAAGAATATTTTCAAAGAAAATGTTTTATTTTATATGGATCTTAAATGATTTCAAAATAAAAGGAGATATTTCTTTTAAAAGAATTTTGATTTCATCTATGTCAACATCCTTTGATGGATTTTAAGATTATTTGAAGTTGATTTATTATGATACAAAACTTCTATATTGTATTGAAGGTTTTGTGATATGTTTGACTGTGGATGTGCTATTTTTATACCATTCATAGTTTATTGTGAAAGTATTGACATTTCGTATGCTAGTTTTAATACGAATGTTTATGTTATGTTTAAACCTTTTCATATGGGAATGCATTGGACTTAATAAGTGACGGGTGGAGCCCGCTATAGCTCCTCGATGCATCGGTAGGTCTCATGAGACAAACTAGTGTCTTGGCACAAGGCCTTGACAAAATCTTATTTGTAGCCTTGGCACGAGGCCTTGGCTATGTGGTTATGATAGTCTGGCATTATGCATTCCAACATTATGAAAGTGGTTATTGATTTTTGCATGTGATTATTCGATTAGTAGAATATCCATGTGAATAAGTAAATGGCATTATTTCATTTTACTTTTGCCATACCATGTTGAAGTTAAATTTTAAAAGGCTTTTGTTTTAGTAATGCATTGCCTTAAATGTTTATTCTTATTTATGAAAGTTTCCGCTATATTGTTATCCTTACTGGGCATTTGAGCTCACCCCTTTTCTATGTTTTATTTTTCCCAGGAAGTGAAGATGTAAGTTATGAATGACCTGCAGGGATATTATGAGGGGATTGTAGTGTGGACTGTGGAAACATTATGTTGTTGTAGTAGTTTTTGATTTTATAATGTAATGTAAAACTTATAAACATATCTAGTGTTTCCAAGGCTACTAAACCAATCGGTCTTTCGAGATTTGATCTTTCTTGTGATCATGCCAATGTTATGTAATAATGCACCGACTCTGGGTAGCTGGGGTCGGGGCGTTACAATAAAAGTGGAGATGGATATATATTATTACATTATCTTAAATAAATAATTTTATATTATATATAATTGTGTCATTATTTCATCATGTTTCAATAATATTTGAATGAGGTAGAAGATAAAATATTACTAAAACACTCAATGAAAAACAATACTTCGTCATGAGAGATCCTTAGTGATTTACACATTAATCCCTCTATGTATGGTTTTATTACCAATATACGACATCTAAAACATGGTTAGAGATGTTTTTAATAGATTATTAATGTTATTCCTCAACCAAATTGCTTTTTATGGTGTGATAGAAGAGGATAGTGGTTCCCCTTTATATGTGAGTGGATGGGAACTCTTGGAACTACATAAAGTATTAAACTAATATAATTTAAATGTCTTCAAAAAATAGATAAAAATTTATATAATTTTATTATAATATTAGAATGGATCAAAATTGTCTAATTTAGTAAAAATTTTACATTTTTATTTTATTGTTTTCCATTTATCCTTATGTTTTAACCGCCGGTTAACTCTTTTGACAATTATCATTATATGAATGGTTTTAAATTTTAGGGGGAAAGAAATATAAAATAAAATAAAAAAGGACCCATGACTGGAAAATGGATTATATTTAAATACATATAAAATTCACATAGATAAATAGAGTTTTTTATGTATTTTAAATCATTTAATAAAATATTTTTCATAATAAAGTATCCTTAATGTCAATTTTAGAGCTAATAAATTATCTTGACTTAGAAAAAACATGATAGTGAAAGAAAAAATATATAAAACTTTTAAGAAACTAAAATCTATTATACTTATCTATAAAATTCACTTAACAAACTATATCTTTGAAAGAAATTACTTCTAGAATTTTTAAAATAAATTTCATGATTTTATACTCCTTTCACAAGCATTGTGTTGGTGTTGCATAAGCATTTAAGGTAATTATTTAATTAGTAAATATTAAAAAAAATCATCTAGTAAATAATAATATTTGTTTTCAATAACCATTTATATATTACCATATTTTTTCTAAGAATTTCAAAAAAATATTTAAATGAATAAAAATTAGAGAGTGTCATTTTTCATTTTATCCATTAAGGAATATATTTTAAAGGTAAAAATAAAAAATAAATAAAAATAGGTCATATTTTTTAATTTTTTTTGATTATGAAAAAATATACACATAAATTGAAATAGTTTAATTTTTTGATTGAATTGTAATCCTTATAACATCATATTTAACCCCAAATTAACCGAGTTAACCTTAACCGTGTTAACAAACTTTACTATGGTAATAAATCATATTTTTATAAATTATGTTGAACATATTACCAAATAATAATTTTTTTGATTCTAAATATAAAATTAATTTTATAAAATTCAAATCATATAAGTGGAATAATTTAATTTTGAATGAATCCCAAAAAACTTGATGAAAATATCTTTTTGAAAGAAATTTATTTTTAGTAAAAATATGTTTTATACCAAATTGAAGTATAATTTATATTGAAATAAAACTTATTAGATTATTAATAATAAAAATAACTAATAAAATTTTAAAATTATTCCAGAATATAAGTTTACTTTTTAATTACATGAAAAGAAAAATAGCCTTCCATAAAAAATATAAAATTTTCTCTATTCATTAAAAATTCTACCATTTTGGAAAACTCAAAAAAATCATCCTTATATATTTTTAACATTATCAATTAAAATATAAAAAAACAATCAAATTAAATTTCAATAATTTATAGATATTAATAATACTATTTTCTAAAAATGAAAAAACATTTTTTTAATGCGTAAAATGAATTTATTGAAAAATTGTGTTTTTATTTTGTATGAATTAAAAAATACATTTATATTGGTTAATATATCCATATATATATATATATATTATGTGCTTAAATCTATTTATACCCTTTAATTTAACAGCTATATTTCAATTATAACATTGAAATATTAATATTTCATGCTTCGTTTAATCTCAGTGTTTTGTGTTATAAACTATTGAACATATTAATATTTTAGAATAGTATTATATTAGATTCACCATTTAAATAATTTTCATCCTCACAATTTAAAATAATTATTTTTAATAAAACTTTTGAAATATCAAAAATACCTTTGTTGAAATATCAGATCATTAAACGTGTTGGTAGAATATCTATTTGAAATGTGAGAAATGGAAATAGGAAGGTCATCTGGAGTAACACCGAACTATGCTTCCCTAAATATAAAATTATATTAAATTGGAAATATGGATATGGAGGATAAATATAATTTCCAAAAATTATAGAGAGTGATAGAAAACATTGATCACAAGATGGTGAATGATTCATGAAAAATTAACTACGGTAAAATTTTCAATCTATGAGGTGTGAAAAAACCATAGATAAATTGAAAATGATGATAATAAAATAAAGGTTTTATTTTTGGATATATTTCCTATATTTGATGAAACTATTATACCATCAAGAATAAGAAAATAAATAAATATACTTACATGATCAGTATATTTGTATATTTTTAACAATTTCTACCATAATATCATAATTTTCATCAAAATATCAGTATTTAAGAAGAATTATTCATGAATTAACTACTAAAATCAACATATAACTAGCCATATAATCCTAAAGAGCATAAAAATTTATTACTATGGTATTTATAGATTTACCAAAACTGAAAAAGTTAGCACATGGTAAGATAATATACAAAATTTATAATCCTTTATATGAAGAAATAACACAACAAGTTCATATTAAATAATTATAAAACTAAATAATCCTATATCAAAAAATAATTTAACTGAAAAAATTAAATAATGTTTTAATCATAAAGGTTACCTTATACCTTTCATCATTCACCCATAATAATATAACTATTTTCTTTTGAAATGATACGTTATATTAATCCTAAGAGTTATAGATAACTCAAATGAATTAAATTTCTCTAAAAATATCATTAATTTCCTTAAAATCCCCACAAAAATTAAAAAATATTTGACCCCACAATATGATTCACATATTACTAATGAATATAAAATAAACTTATATTCTCTAAAAATTGGAAAATATTTTTTCTAAAATAACGTGACTACCATTATATTTTATATTCTTCCCATAATCAACTTAATCAATATTTGTAAAATTGTTTAACTAAGTATCCAATTTCATACTAACTGAGACATTACTTATATCTATGGTTGGTGCTTCAGTCTTACCTCTCTTTGGTTATTGGTTAATGCCCCACATCCATGACAGATGTGATGATTTGTCACCCATATTAAGGTTTTCCTGTTTTTATAAAAAAATATTAATATAAATCCATTATAAATGGAAAAATTAAGTTATTATAATATTAATTATTTAAATTTATCCTACAACATTATCAAAAATATGATTAACATCCAAAAAACAATCATATTAATCAAATCACTTTTTAACATCTATGTTTTTCTATATGGATTATTTTTTCCACAAAACCAAACAATATCAATTGAACATTATTTCCTAAATGTTAATCATCTATTTTACTAAAGGTTTACTCATCCCAAAAACATATTTCCTTAAAATATCACATTTTTACTAAATCACATTTCAATGGTATCTATTCAATAAAATATATGTTTCTCAATTTGGTAAAAAACCATACCACATAACTATAATTTTTTGTTTTGTGATTGTAATTTGTGTTCTATGTGATTTGGGGATTATAGTACTCCTTTTAAATAGTAATAAAAATAATGTATTTTTTGTGACGGTTCCATGATCATTATAAAATTTATAGTATAAAATAATATCATTGATAAAATAACACAAATATAGTAATTTAATAAACCCATTAAATAAACACATCCTTTATTGAAAGTCCACCGTAAACCATTATTATTTCATTTTTATCGTATTATATAGGATATACCTTATACAATCTTTAATATGAATTGTTCCATAATATTTAAAAATATTAATTCAAACATTATTATAAATTAATATTTATGAAAAACTATTAATATTTGTCATACCGTTCAAATATTTATCACTATTCTTTCCATTCCAAATATAAAGACTTTGATTCCATGATAATGCATCTTGAGTCTTTGCTATCTTATTACCTAAAACACTATCTGAGTTCCTCTATTTCTATTATCCAAGAAAATTGGTCAAAATATTTGTTTAAATGGTTATTTATAGACATAAAAATTTATAAACAGCCTTGGGTTTTGAAAATAATGTTTTGAAACATATTCCCTAACTAGTTTTCAATAATAACATAGGATATGGTTTGGCATGAGTTTTTTGAATATGGTTTGGTGCCTATAATAATCAACATAATTTGATAAAAAAAATATATACTACTCGAAGATGTCCCTCATTTTCTTCAAAATAGAGGATTGAAACTATTTTTTTTGGGTTATATCTTGTAAATAGTCTATAATGGCCCACATGATATTTCCTAAAATGAGTCTCATGGAAAAATTAATTTTTCATAATATATTCAAATGCATCCCATGGTTAGTTATTATATTGAATCTCATTCTATCCATCATAATTCAAAAAGTTTTGGAGGCCCATGCACTCAATTATCCAAATAGATGATTTCGGTTAGTCTATTGGTGTTTATCTTTGTTCCAAGTGCTTTATTTTTAATTATTAAAGGGAAGAAATTAGTCAACTTTTTCTAAGATGTGTCACTAGTGTAGTTCTTTGGAATGATTTCTCTAACTTCATTGAAGTGGAGTTTATATAGAAAACCTTGATAAATAATAATGTTAAAGCCTGTTTAAACCATACTTTATCAAGGAAGCTCCTTAATCTCTTCATTGTGGAATATATAGGGTCAATTTAGATAATTTTACATATCAGGAAAAAGACTAATCCATTACAATACACCCATAAATACTCATTATTCATATAAGAAGATCAATGTTGTTCTGAAAAGTGAAAAATTACTTCAAATATGTCATTTTAACAACACTCTTCATGATATTTTAGTTATAAAATGGTTTGTAATTATAGTAAATTTTCAAAATCCTTTTGGAACCTTTGATGTAATATGGATTCCTCCATTCCCTAGATGGATCAAATTTAACATAAATGGAGCATCAAGGGTAATTATGAGACAATAATGATTTGGATATATTTTTAGAAAATTTATGGTTGATGCCACTAGATGTCTTTATCGCCCATAAAGTACTACTATATACTTGATTTCTAAATCCATTTCATTTTCAATGTGGTTGAAATGGAAACACAATGATATTGGTGTAATAAATGGTTGAAATGTGTCTCCAATAACACTATAAATTCTATCAAGAATGAGATAATTAATTTTTCCAGGAAACTTATATCTAAATTTATGTAATTAATGGATAGTTTCTCATCCAAGAATTACTTCATTACACACACATATCATGAATCCAACTCTCTAAATGATGATCATGTAACTAAAGGTTTCTATTCTAATGAGAATATCTAGTATAATGTTTTACCTAATTACCTTTTATTTTAGTACTAAGAAATTCTTATAGAACACATTTCATTAATATTGATTAATTTTTTATTTATTTAACAAAATTGGCTTTTCTATCTGTGCATGTTCTCAATTTTACCTCAATAAAGTGTTTTTATTGTAATTTGAATATATAAAAATGTTATTGGGTAATGTGAGATTTCCGTATCAATTATCATTAAATGTGAATCCTATAGCAGTGAAATGAGGTTTAGGTTTTATTTATTTACTTCATCCTGTATATGAGAATTTACACTGATGAAATAAGTTAGTGAGTCAATATCTAATAATTTGATTAGAAAAATTAATGTGGACATCTGAATAAATGTTTAATTTTTAATTCTAGGACACCCATTATTTCAATATATAATAACTTAGGTTTAATGTAGGTTATATGTGGTCATCATTAAATTATATTACCATTTTTTTAAATTATTTATAATGGTGCATTAAAAATTTTAAATTAGTCCAATCATATCCCATGTGAGTTTATTGGAGGGAATTTAATCTTATGCTCACTCATTGTTCACCAAGTAAAAATCAAGTTTACCCTTTCATAGTTATTACACCAAGTTTCATTTATTCTATAGCTGCATCCACTATCTAGTATCCAAACAAGGATTTATTTTCAAGTAAAACCATGCAATATTTTCATTCCAAACTTTAGGATATCTTCCAATATATAAATTATTAATTCACAATGGCATCAAAAAATATTAAACTATCATGATCTGAATAATCATATCTTCAAAATTTTTATAAACCACACATTGATACCAACTGTAAGAACCTAGCCTTATACAATCTATAAATTGAGTATTTAGAGATGAAATAACATATATTGACATTGAGGATATTTTATGGTTTATAATACTTGATAATTGGGCCATAATTCTTATATAGGAAACCTATATTTAATAATATGGAAACAACTAATTTGTATCAATATTTCCTAATATAAAAAACATTTTTAGAATAAAAATTGTTTTCATTCATGAAAAATCATTTCAATATATAAAATCTATTCTTATTTATTCATGTGCATCCATTAACAGTGTTGAAAAAATTAAAATGATGATTGATAACAAAAACATTGTATGGGGAATTAAAACAAATATGATTTAAACATGTTGTTCCATTTTTAAATCAACAGATCATAAATGTGAGTTTTTCATTAACATTATAAACATTGAGATAAAATAATTGTCTCCTTAAAAATAAATTCATCTTTAATTCCTAATTTATTTAATAAAACAAATTATAAGAATACATAAACGAAAAATCATACTCATGAGGGTTTCTTAAAAAATATTAGAACCAATAAAAAATATTTTCATAAAAACATACCTTTAATCCAAAATGGGAAGAATCATTACTTTAAAACCAAAGATCATTAGCTTACCCATGTAAATCATATCATTTTCATAAAAAATCATTAGAATTCATATAAATTTCATGTTGGTTCCTTAGTATATAATATTTATTGAATAATTACAAGATCCCTTTTGAGTTAAATAACCAATATGACCAACATTCAATACAATTATTTGAAGAACATAATTTTTACCTGACTCATTAGAGATATATATCAAACCACCCATTATCATTTTTAATATTTGGATCACCAATCATTAAAAATAATTTACAATGACCATAACATTCATGAAACACATAAAATCATTCATTTCCATCATCTATGTCATATTAATATCCTTTTAAACCACTAAGATAAAAATTTCCATATATTGATATGTCTGTTCACTTTTAAATCCAATTTTTAAAACTAAAACACACAGAACAAAGGTAAATTGGTTTTTTTGAATAAAACTTGGAATATTATAATGGAATTAAAATATCAAAAAATGGTTATTGTTTTGTGAAAATCCATTAACATCATATACATTAAAATAAAACATTATTTTTTTCCTTTTGTGTAAAACAAAAAAATTTTCAAAAAATATATATAACAATTTTCCTTTTAGAAACCACTAAATAAATGTCAATTGAGAAATAAAAATTCCTTTTTTATTTTAATGATATATAAATTACATAAAAATATATTAAATTGACTCATCGTAACATTTACATCGTGGTTTTAATGTAAACTATCCTTCACTATGAGTTCAACTCATCAAATATTTTATTTATGACCTTGAATAATAACATATGTAAATTTGTGAGTTACATAATAAAATTATGAGAATTTATTATACATTCTATTTTATTTATTACCATTTTATATTTAATTACTTAATCAATTATGTTCACATAAGATGTTTTAATTATATTCAACTTATATTTCCAAAATGACTTTGGTAGGTTGAATATGGTCAAAGATATCATTATTCCATAAGATAAAGAATAAAAATCCTAGAATATTTATTATTTTTACACATAAATTATGAATTTGAAACTAACCATGTGGGATGTTAATAAAAATGAACAATGTTACTATCATAAATACAATAAGTTGTATGTAGAGAAGAGTATCATTTATATTTTTCATCGATTGTGATGTAAAGAAGGTAAAAAATATTTCATTTATTCAATTTGAATATTAATTCTTAAAAAAATATATGTTATTTTAAAAAACAAATATATAAAATCAATGTCATGTGTTTTTGAAAAAAAAATCTGATGCTACATGGAGGTTTTAATTCCCACATACATATGAAAGAAATTTTCATTTATAAACGGATGAAAATGCAATAAAATAGATGATATATTATATTTCCAAAATTATAATTATTTCCTCAATGTATATATAAATTAAATCCTTCATTATAATCAAACAAGGGAGATAGTGAAGGAAAAAAATTCATTTTTCTATGGTATGGTAATATGTTTTAGGCATGAATGAATGTTTCATCTCTAATTTGAAAGATATTGAGAATGATATAGGTTATTAAATTAAAAAAAACCTATATGTATATGGTATATACTATTGTAATTGATTTAGAACATTTTACGAGGATTTTAATGAGGAATAAGAAGAAATGCGTCAAAAACATACAGTTAAATGTTTTCCCAATTATTCAAATAACCCCCTTGGATTTAAACCTTAATCACCCCAAGGGTAGTATTTAGACCAAAATAAGACCAATAGAACATGGGTATGGATATTATGAAGTTATTTGGTCTTGTATTTTCTAATAGAAATTACTCTTGAAGTGTGGAGATAAGAGGAGAGGGGGTGACCTTGTATAAGTGAGGGGAGGCACACTATTAGAATTACTAAATTTGTTAAATTAATACAAAATAATTTCATTGTTAAAATTCATAAAATTTAATATTTTTATAATATTTGATAATAAATGGTCACAATAATCACATAAAATAAAATTTGGTTGTTTTATTATTAGGTTTTTACGCTTATTGTTATATTTTAAACCCATGTTTACCAATTTTGACAGTTATAGAAAAATAAATGATTTGTACTATTTAGGGGTCAATAAATTTATATTAAAATGGTATATGATTTATATTTCAAAATAATTCCCATTCACATAGAAAAATATAGGTTTTTATTCTTTTTTATTCATTTAATATATATTATTTATTGTAAGATATCATTATTATCATTTTTGGAACTATTAAATTTATTTTAATTTTTAAATAGATTAAAAACAAATGAAATTTAATATAAAAACACTCACACATACTTAATGTATTAAATATATCTATAAAAAATATAGAACACTATAAGTCAATGAATAAATTACTTGTAGTATTTTTAAAATTGTTTCCCAGATTTTATACTACTTCTACAAGTATTGTGTTGGTGTTGCTTAAGAATTTACTATAATTGTTTAAAAAATAAAAAATTGAATAAATTAATATAACAAAAGAAATATTTCAAACAACCAATTATAACTAAACATCTGTTTTTTTAGAAATTTTAAAAATACTAAATATATAAAAAAATTTATTGTGATATTTTGACTTTATCCTTCACTTAAAAAATTATAAATGTAATAAATAAATGATTAATGGAATAAAAGGAAATAATTTAGATGATAATATGATTATGGAAATAAATTAACACTTCCAATGAAATTATGGATTGTTTTTGAATGAATTTAAATTCTTACAATCTTAGTTTGAATAGTAATTAACCCATTTTACATGAATAGTGGTAACAAAATTAACTATGGTTACTATTAATATTGATATGAAATTAAGATGAACTTATTACCTCATATTAATTTTTTTATTTCAAATATAAAATCCATTTTAACAAATTAAATTAATTTAAGTGGAATATATTAATTTAAAATTAATCCCTATAAATGTGATAAAATTAGATTTTCCCTAAAAATGTCATCTTAAGTATAATTTTTTTAACAAATTTTGTTGTTAATTATTATTCCAATAAAATTTATTAGATTATGTTTAATAAAAAATAAATAATTTAATTTAGAAATAATACAAAAAAAAGAATGTTTCTTTTTAATTACTTGAAATGAAGCGACCCCTTTCGGTTAAAATAAGTATTTTTTAGATTATAATGAAAATTCAATATTTTTATAATATTCTCAGAAAATTAACCTATGGTAATTTTTAAATGATGAAATTAAAAATAAAAACATTCTTAAAAATAAAATTTATATATGTTCTAGAAATTAATTATAACATTCACTAACAAAATTTAATAATTTTTTTGACAAATTTTTTTTTGAAGCATACAATAACTTTTAAAAAACAAACGATTTCTTATTTCCTAATAATTAATCAATACATTTTTATTTATTGAGGACTTTATATATATATATTTCCTATGGTTACTCCTATTTATTCCCACCAGTTTAACATATATGTTATAACAAAAAAATGTAAATAATAATATTTCATGGTTCATTAAAACTCAGTGTTGTGTATTATATACAATATGAAACATAATATTATTTTAAATTTCATCACATTAAATTAAAATTTCAGAGAAGTAATAAGAAACCAATTTTTTTCTAAATTATTGTATAAGATAGAAAAAATATAATTTAATAAAGCATGAGTATTGTTAGGTTTTTTTAGTATTAATTATGAGATATGATGATTTCAGTTCCATATAAATGTAAATAAAAACTATATCTTTGTCAATTAAATTCCAAAATTTACTATTTTTTCGTTCTACCCCCACCCAATAATAAAAATCACTTGAAAATTATTCTGAAGACATAAAATTCATTGAGGTAGATGACTAATATCCTCGATAACACTATATTATCAAATCTATATGAAAAATAATCTATGTTTAAAATCCAACAGTTATTATTTCTACTACCATATTACAATTTCATTTTCTACTGAGGGAAATAATTTCTAAAAAATATATCAAAACCAATCAATTAGAAACCCATTTTTTTAAAAAAATATTTTAAAATACCAGAAGTAAGAAAATTATTTTAAAAAATTTAATATTTCAAAAATATTATAAAAATGGAAAATATTTTTCAATGTAATATAATTTAAAATTTTAATAAAAATTTATAGAAAAATAATAATTCATGTTGTTTTATGGGACATACTATAAAACCCTAAATACAATTACCTGAATTAAACTCTAGTTGGGGTCTCTATATTAGCTTATTCATGAATTCTTATATTTATGAGGCTACTGACATGTGTTGATAGTCAATAATCAATATCAAAGAAATTATACTCTCTATATCATGGAATTCAATGATATTAAACAACCAAACAAATTCCACTAGTTCATTTAAGAGTACGAATGTTTTGAATTATCTCTATGGAAAGCAATCAAAAATGAAACATACACAAAAATATAATATAAAAATAATGTATTCTTATATCCTAATAGATCACCCACCAATCTGATAATTTTAAAAAAATTAATTAAAAAACAATAAAATACCTATGAAGATCCACTAAAACCCTGAAGGAAAATATCAACATGAACTCCAAAACTAGTCGAGTTTCTCCATCACGATCGTCTATATAACATATTCTCAACTAGTATACCAAAAAAATACACATGAATGAAGGTTCTTATGAAATATATTAGAAATAAATCTAAATGGGTTCCCACAAATTTCCACTTGTAATACCATCATATTCATGTTTATACATTAGAAAAATATGGATGGAATATAAAAAATACAAGCATTTATATTGAATTATTATGTACTAAATATGAGATACTGACACATTACACTACCTAGTTTGGTCCCCTCTAGAGAACCATGTCCACCAAAGGGATAATTCTACATAATCCCACCGTAGAAATTGTAAAACACCCCCATAACTGAGCATTAAAAAATAGTAGTGAAACTTGTATGAAATGGTTATTCTCCTTATTATTGGAAAAAAACCACACATTGGTTTAATATCAACACCAAAAATACAAGGTCTCATTAAAAACACCATCCTAAATAATTTCATCACATCTAACTCATTACATAATTTGTGAGTCCTGGTGAGGGTCACAATAGATCCACCCTCATACACGAGCCAAAATTACACCCCTTAGATTAGGTTTCATAGATATCTAAAAAAAGACCAAAATATACTAAGGACGATAACAATGTATCAAACCA
The DNA here is from genome assembly GCA_963277665.1 of Viscum album. Classification (NCBI taxonomy): domain Eukaryota; kingdom Viridiplantae; phylum Streptophyta; class Magnoliopsida; order Santalales; family Viscaceae; genus Viscum; species Viscum album. The sequence goes on along the minus strand of OY728143.1, from coordinate 28,035,767 downwards.
TATGCATGATATGGACCCCAATATGTGGAAAGTACCATGGATAAGTATCAAATATAGGATGCATATCCTGTGTAGGGAACAAACGAGTCAAGCCTCCCAAACAAGCCAAACCACTCCACTTTTGGTAGGTCCCATGTCAATGTCCTGTAAAAAAATTTGAGATATTTTATAGGGAAATTTAGGACAAAAAATCCCACAGGAGTTGAATTACACCCCTTATGGTAGGTCTCATTATTAGCATACCACACATCCAACACATCTCTCATGCAACTCATTACTAATTCACTAGTTTTATGTAATTTATTCTCTTAACACGATGTATGAATCATTAAATTTATAGAACCATAATATGAAATTCCTTTGTTAGGTGCATTCATATAGGGAATGAAACACTAATTTAACATTCATTTCCATCTCACATACAAAAGAATTAAATGTCATCCTAAAACTAAATCGGTCTATTTACACTGATATAAAAACACACTCATCACCCTATAGTGACACCATGGCACAGTGGGCATACCTAACCCTAAACTCAAGAGAATAGGTTCAATTACCCTTCCTATTCGTGCATAAAAATCAGATTCTCCCTAATGAAAGACTATTTTGAGCTAAAAATGCTCAAATACACAGGAAAATTCAATGATAATATATTAGGAAAGTCCAACAACCCCTTTTTTGTCCCAATACATGTCTCTCACCATGGGGTTCTAAATATATTCATCTAGAGGAAACCCCCCATATCACACAACACTGTCCCTTTATGGAATAACTCAATCATCCAAAAATAAATATACTACAAACCCTCAAGTGATAATACCAAACTATAGTTGATATTTATGGTTATACCACCGATCATTAATATTCCCATTACCTTAATAAAAACAAACTAGTCCAAGGAAGAACCAAACCAGGACAACAACACACATCCCAAACCCAATGGATCATATTGGTACCCTTATAAAATCAACAAACATACTTTCCCAATGGAGGAAATGTGCTGGGTGATTCTCAATCACTCAATGAACTATAGAGAGCATTCACAATGCGTAAAAGTATCTAGGACACCAAATTCTGGATTTTGGGTGCTCATGGTCCCTATCCAATCCACCTCCACTCAATACCCATGAAGGTATAAACGATCATACATATACAAGAATATGGTTACTTCTTATAGGGACCACCTAATGATTTAATAACCCTTTAAAAAATGTTCATCCAAGATTAAGCTAACATTCTAATACCCATGTCATCTCATAAAACCACAACCATCCACACTCTAATGGTATGGGGCATATCCAATACACCTATATAAGGAAAATACCCATTTAATGACACCCATTCAAACACCAGTTTCATATAACTTAATCATAATCACTAAATAAATCCTTCAAACAATGTACCAAAATCCAAATATTAGAGGATTATACACAATAATCATTCCTTGTCATCCTCTATCCATTGCATGGAAAGACCCATCACTCAGGAAGAATCCACCATGCTCTAGTAGAATAGTTATAAAACCCCTTATAAAAATCACCATGAATCAGATTGAATACAAAATGAATATGGATATGGAAATAATAGGGATACTATACCTAAAATTATCATGGAATTCACTAAGGAATCTCCCCTCATCAAAGGGGGATATATCGAGGAAGGAGGAGGGAGGATCCATAAAAAAACGGCCCTCCTCACATGTCTAGTAGACCAAAAATCATTGTGGGTTAACCTATAATGGATCGGTATAATATCACATAAAAACAAAAAAATGTCCATTTAAATGTTACCCAAGTGATCACAATGAAATTCCCATATTATCGGGTTTAATTGAAGCCTGAACAACATTACCCATGACATAATTCCTTCCCTCTCGAACTAGATCCAATCCCATGTTCACCCATTCTTGTGTGGTCCAAGTCCCCAGAGGAAAAATCCCTTACTGAACCTAGAAAACATATCAATATGTCTTTATGTCACAATTCCTCATCTTATTCTATTTTATCTATATCAATCCTAGAAAACATAATCTTTTTTTATCACATTATGGCATAATCCTTGTTGTTATTGAATGATACCCCATAAAGATTATTCTTTTGAAACATCATTTATAGATGAATAATTTTGTTTTATTACACTACTTTAAATATGTAAATCACCTAGGGAACACTTACTGGGTTACAAAATGATGTTATCCTCATGGGACTATCATCATGAAATTCCCACTAACTGCAATGAAAAGCACCACCTATAATAGAAGTTTCATTTTATACTGAGCCTAACTTCTACAAATTTCTCCAAATTCCCAACAACAGCCACAAAAACCCTCATAGGCACATGAAAATTCTTATTGGATGTGTATCAACCACTGAAATCCCAAGCTACATCTCAATTCATTAAACAACACTACTTCATTGGTAATGTTTCAAATTTACATAGGATTTACGGACCTATGAATTCAAAAATAAATATAAATTCCTCACCATATTGCTTCATTATCCCCAGAAATACCCTATAACATTTCTGTGTCTGCAATCCATTGACAATAATCTGTTACTACTCCTAATTATCAATTATAAACAAAATCCAATACATGTTAAAATAACATGTACCCAATTTGGATATTCCATATTTTATTCAAAAACATTAATTCCAATCCTCTAAATTCATGATCTATACCCTAGATAGAATTCATATGTGATTCCAACACTACTACCTCAAATTACATCAGAACATTAGTCTTTTCTGTACTAGTTGTCTCTTCTCAAAAGAAGATAAACCTTCATCTCATCACACTACCACCTAAATAATATCATGTTTCCTTAAATTTAAATGATTCATGTAAACACTAAATTATAAACCTATCACTAATTGAAAATACATAATTTAATCCTAAATCCATCAAAAATCTTCATCATATTGTCTCTATAAGAACCACTGCAACCCAAATATTTTTTATTCTCAGATCAAAAAAAATTCCTTCTTGATCCCAATATAGGAAAATTAACTCAATGAAATAAAATATATAAAACCAAAATATTTTATTCACTAAAGAAATTGAAACTAAGGGATTAAAACTCACACTTCAATCTCAATTCCATCTCAACCATCAACAATATAATTTCAAAAAATCCATGCCACTTCTAATATGAGGTTCATGCACCGGTGATTGATATGTTGCACCATAATGAAGGATTACCATATCATCAACCAAATATATAGAAAATAATGAGTATCATGGCTCACATACCATATGTCTAAAAAATATATTTTCATTAGACTAATATAATAATTAAATTAAAAAATAAGGAATAAAATGGTAGAGGGAAATTTTATTACTAAAAATTATATATTTATATTTTGAGATAATTAATAATAAATAATAATAAATCATGAGAGAAATGTGATCATATCCTTTAAAAGATGGGATATTTGTTGCCTTATTTTACTCATTTCTAGTTTGTTGTAACATATCATTTGGTGTAATCATCATTATGTATATATTGATATGATATGAAATAGACTGTTGGGATAGAGAAAAACATTTCATGTAATTGAAAATAAGAGTTTACTCAGTTTCAATGATAAAGATAAGATATCGTTTTCAATTCTACGGGAGACAACACTGTGAAGGCACTGCGATTTTTATTCTAAAATAAATCCATTAAAATTGATAAAACTAAATAAAAAAAATCATTAATCTATTACCATCCCTTATTAGGGCTCACCTATGACAATAAAACTGAAACTTGGTCCATCTATATTCAAATTCAAGCTAGATGTTGGTGGATTACACTTAACCTAAGGTCCTGAAGTTCTTCATCCCACCCGATCTTGACGAACTTATAAATCCACATGTAGGTCCTTTATATTGTAAATATTTTATAGATGATACATATAAAGGATGAAGTACAATTTCCTAACCTCTATGAATTGAATAATGTTGTGATATTCCATATTCTATAATAGATTTCAAATATCATGGATATACCATCACCATGGAATGAGCACTACTTTAATGACCTTATATCTCCTAAAAGATACATCAATACTATGAAACTATGCAGAAAAAAATTTATCGACAAATACCTGGTGATGATTGTGGGATCAAATATCCTATAATAAATTTCACACGAAGGTTTCTCAATCCCATTTTAGGAGGAGGTTCTCAAAGAATTCTATATAAGGATTCTTGTAGGAGGAGGATCTGAAATCCATGAGAATTTCTTTATATTGAATAAAATTATTCATAGAGAGATAATGATTGTGGACACATTATTCCAGAAAAAATATAGTTGGTGGAAATTTATCCTACATAAATAATATTAAACCAAGAATAAACTACTTGTTCAATGTGTCTAAAATTATGATAACATTTCATACCTAATAGGCTATGACTTATGTTAGTGAATTAGAATCTGTATAGTTCATACAATAATACAATGTCGGTGAAAATAATCATTGATCATTGTTTATAATTGAATAAATGATGTTAGGAATATTAATTGAATCCATTGAGTTTGAGAAATAATTTGGGAATTAGAAAAAGATGGAAAACTCCCCCAAAAAACGGTCTCCCTAAAAACTAATCTAACCTCCAAAAATATTCTTTATTGGAATATCATGATAGTATTAAAGGTGAACATGGAGGATATTCCTTGAGGGACATGAAAAAGGGGTAATGTGATCGTTGTTTTAAAGACACGTAAAATTCACGAATTTTTTTTTCTTAATTTTCTTCGGAATTATACAAGAACGTAGTTTCTGACGGCACCTGATTCTGAGGTCTGGTGTGCCCGAAATCATTTTTCCAAAGTTTAGCTCGGGTACGTTCAGTGAACGAACGAGTGGGTTTTTCTAACTTTTGAACCGGTGCTCGGAATCAAATTCCAAGGGCATCAATGGAATCGCAGTGCCGGTATTTTCTTAGAAACACCTTTTCTGGAGTTGCGTTTTCTCGGGCGTGGTTTTAATTTTTGGGGGTTAAGTTAAGAAATAAAATAAAAGTGGTGCGACACTTTATTTTATTTTACTTAGAGTGGCTTAACCTATATTAAGCGGATAAGGTAGGACCCACAATATCCTACCCACTTGGTAGGATATTTGTGAGGTGGGGACCACATGAGCCCCACCGTTTCTTTCCTTCTAAGTAACGCACCGGCACCCCCCTTTTTAATGAAGTCAAACTGTAAGTTTATTCTAGTTAAGAAACATCTCATTAATTTCGGCGGTTAAATCGTTACAATTAATTCAGTGAATTAATTGTTCATTTATTTTCTTTTGAATTTCAAATTCTTATGTTATGATAATAAAATAAGGGAATGAATTTTTTTATTATGGTTGGGTTTTTGTTGTGTTAAGACTTTGGGATAAAAAGAGAGGTCTTGAGGATTCTTCATTCTTTGACGAAGAACGCGAAGAACGCACCGCCGCCGATGAAGAACGCCGACCTCCGACGGCGGACGGAGGCGAGAGAAGCCTCCCTCGGAAATCACCAAATTCCAACGACATTCCTTCAGTGACGCTTTCTTCCACGAAGATCCTCTTCTTCCGGGACGGTTAATTCTGCGATGAACTCTCGTTCGACGATAATGCTGAGGTAGAGGTTTTTTTGCGTTTCTATTTTGTGATTACTTCCGTCGTTTTCTTCCCTTAAAATTGAACCGCCTGTTATTGTAATAACGAGAGGAGGTTGGACCGCACGAACACGGCCGAAACTCCTTCCCTTTTTGGTTGTTTATATTGATGCGGCCCAAGCAAGGCAACGCGGTGCCAAAGCACCGCGCGGAATTTGTTAAAGGAAGGGCGAAGAAGCGCGGCGCCGTTGGAAACAAGTTAATTCGCGGTGCCGTTGTGTCGTGCCGTAGAAGACGAACAAAAGTCACGGCGTCGTCACGCCCCGTCGGAGGACCACTAAAGCACTGTGGCCGGAGCGGGGCAGTGGTGGAGGGGCGCGGCACTGTCGCGCCGCACCGGACGAGCCAAGGCCGCAGCCGGTTCCGGGCCGCGGCGGAGCAGGGGAACCGGCGGCCGGTACCGGGCCACCGGCGTCAGAGCAGGGGGACCGGCCTTTCCGGTCCTGTGGTGGAAATAGCCAGCTGACCGGGGTGGGCTGGCCGGACAAGGGAAAAGCCAGGGGTTAAAAACCCCTGGCTGGCCAGCTGAGCGGCCCCATAAAGGGGTCGCGGTTTCTCCACGCGGGGGCAGCGCGCCCCCCGCCTGCTTCGCTCGGCCGTAACGGCCGTGCCGACTGGCTGGCCGCCCGGTCAGCGCCAGCGTGCCTAGAGCGCCGGTCCGGGCTGGGCGCGCCCAAATGGGCCAGACCCGGATCCAGTTCGGGTCGACCCTGGGGGTATCGGGTCGGGTCGGACCGGGCCCGAACCCCTTATTATCGATCCTTTTTCGGTCTGTTGACCATAACTTGAGCTACGTACCTCCGATCGATGCACCATCAATTTTGTAGAGATCCTTGGATCGAGACGGTCATTTCGGTATACTACACTCAGGGTTTTGGAGAACTTTGAGTTCGTCCAGGTTGGTTCGTACACGAAACCAACTGGGCCCTCAGAGTGGAAATGTTCATAACTTGAGTTTCGGACGTCCGATCGACGTGCCGTCGACTTTGACGGATTACTCTAAGTGAGACGGACCTTTTTGGATTGCTCCGCTCGAGGTTTGGAAGCTAATAGAGTATGGGTGGGTTGGTTTTGACTTAAAAACCAACCAGGACCCTGAGACGAAAAAGCCAATAACTCTCAGACCGGGCGTCCGATTGACGCGCCGTCTGTGACGTCGAGGTCCTGTTGATGATACGTAACTTTTGGATACATCAACTCTAGACTATGTGTCAGTTGATGTATCAGCCCCTCGGCTCGTGGAGCGGACCCTCCCGATAGAGCTTTCCGTGTGCGGGAACCCTAGAGCTGGCTGCGACGACGACGACGACAACTGTGCAAAAATCCTCTGTGGATTCGACGACGACGACTACCGTACTCAACGATCCTACTTGGATCAGTGCTACCGATCCTGTGTGGGTCAGATCCTATGTGGTTCAGCGCTCAGCGGTCCTGTGTGGGCCAGCGCCTACAGATCTTGTGTGTGTCTGATCCTCTGCGGGTCATTGCGGGGGTTACTTACCAATCGGCCCTATGTGGGTCAGATCCTTTGTGGGTCATTGCGGGGGTTAGTACCTATCGATCCATTGTGGGTCCGACGGCTTAGATGAATCAGTGGCTATATCTGATCATCTCTATTTTCATACGAAGAAGTATACCTATGTGAGGTGAATCTTAACTTGCTTTCCTATGTGGATTACGTTATGCTTTCCTGTATGGATCGGGTTGTGATTTCCTTTGTGGATGTGATCGAACTTGGGCTCCGATGTTGGAGTCGAACTGGAATTGATGACTTTGGTATATGTATGGGCATATACCTAAGTAGTGTCGGATGTTACTTCGTGATTGTATCTTTCCTTTGTGGATTATCCTTTGTGGATTTTGGGAGACCTTCGGGGGTCTCGGGGTCCCTATTGAGTAGCGTATACTCACCCCTGTATGGGCTATGCCCACACTACATTGTGTTGGTTGCAGACGACGGACAGCGCTAATCGTGGTAGAGGTACGAGGAGCAGGTCGGTACCCAGAGGTGGACCACTGGGCGGGACGTACATGAAGAGGACGGCTGGACCCAGGGAGCTGTGGAGGCTATCTATACTCACCCTTCAGGTGGGAGTTCCAGTGGACGGTTCGAGGATGTGGCTTTACTTTCAGTTGTTGTTTTCCCTTTCCAGTTGTACTTTACTTTCAGTTTGAGTTTGTATACTGGCCCACTTACTTTTCCGCACTTACTTTTGTATCATTTTTTACCTAGTGTTTACTTATGTTGCCTGCTTGCTCTGTGGTGTTTGTTTACTTTTCAAAGGCAATGCATTCCCTTTTTATCAGGAATTACACCTTGGTGCTAGTCACCAGCCCCTGGCCTATGGAAGGAAGGCTTGGGGTAGTCACGGTACGGGCCCCGAGGATGGGTCGTGACCAATTGGTATCAAAGGAGATCGGTTCTACCGCAGAACTCAGAACTCTGATCTTTTTCTATGTGAAGCAATAGTGTTAAGAGTATTGAGTGTGGTTATCAGTCCAGGGAGTCCAGTGTTGGTGCGGCGGCCGACGTATCCGTACACCAGGACCCTGACTTCTGATTTCTGACTTAATACACAAAAACATTGATTGCATGTGTGTTTCAAGTTGTCTTTGTGATTACTTTGTGTCAGCTCACTAGGTATACTGTTCTGACCGTGGTGCACCTATTTCTTTTCTGGATGGCCCCATGACGGCAGCCAGGTAGGGTTCCGAGAGTTGTGCGTGATGATAGCCCACCGAGCGACGAGGCCTCGGTACATGGCCCTTTCACAGCAGAGGCACCGGTGGTACCTCTACCCACCGCGCCACCGATGCTACCAGCCCCAGTCGCTGACGATGCACGTCGCCTTAGTGCACTGCACGAGTTTCAGCACCAGTGACCACCTAGGTACCGTGGGGAGACGGACCCCCAGGCATCCGAGGATTGGCTGGAGGCAGTTGTACGAGTTTCCAAGTTAGTGAGGACACCATCAGACCTCATGGTGATCCTCGCAGCGAGCCTACTGCACGTGACAGCAGGCAGATAGTGGAGCTTGATGCTCCAGGTGCACGATGAGGCATCTCTTCTCTGGACGGACATTGAGAGCCTCTTCCACTCGGAGTTCGTCCCAGCCACCCTCTGTGCGGTGCGCATCCAAGACCTTCTACAGCTGCGGCAGGGCAGATTGACGGTCGCCCAGTTCTCGGCGAGATTTACCGATCTCTCGCGCTACTCGACAGAAATGGTATGAGACCCATTCTTCCAGGCCCGGACCTTCGAGCAGGTTTTGAGGTAGAAGATCAGGTCATCGATGATCTCCCTCAGCATTCCGACTCAGTCAGGGGTACTAAAGAGAGACCTTTTGATTGAGAGGTTCCTTTATGAGCCTTCATCAGCAACGAGACCTACTGTAGGACGGAACGTAGCAGAGTCTTCTGCAGCAGGCAGTCGATGGATGACTCATGGGTCCAAGAAGACCAGACCCTCAGGCAAACGACCTCAGGACACTGGCTCAGCAGCGCAGGGCACACAGAGCGGAGCCAGTCTTTCGAGAGGCAGACAGTGCTACGCGTGCAGCGGGTAGGGCTACATGACTCGTGACTGCCTGACCCACCGTGCCGAGGAGCAGCAGACAGTTGAGGGGCCTCCTAGGCAGAGGCAGAGGGTCGACCGTGGTATTCCGCATGGAGCAGGAGGACGAGGCAGAGGAGCTGGCCGAGCAGCAGGTGGTGGGAGACGCTTTGAGGCTCCACCACCACCACCACCAGGAGGTCCACCCCGACCACAGGGAGCTAGTGGGCAGAGACAGGCACAGCTCCAGGCAATGGAGGCCTATGACCACGGCGTGCCCGAGATGATTCGAGGTACTATCTGTGTCTATTCCACCCTTGCTGCAGTTCTTATAGACACAGGAGTGAGTCATTCTTTCATAGTCGCTGCCCTTGTTCGGAGCTCGGAGATTTCGACAGAGCCGTTGGCTCGATCCTTACGACTAGAGACTCCTATGAGAGCAGACTCAATGATTACGCACTGGTGCCGGCAGTGTGATCTTACTCTAGGAGGCAAGAGATTCGACTGGGATCTTCTTGTAGTAGCGTCGAGGCCTTACGACGTCATCTTGGGCATGGATTGGTTATCTACAGTCCATGCTCAGATTAACTGTATTAGGCTCAAGGTGCGGTGTGTACGCACCGATGGGAGCAGGTTCACCTTCACCGATTAGAAGGGAGCCTTCGCAGCACAGGATGGACTCTCGCAGAGGAGAGGACAACCCATCACTCATCAGTTGGCTAGCCTCATCCTAGGAGCAGTTGACATGTAGAGTCCTAGTTTTCCTGTAGTGGTGGATCAATATGCAGACGTTTTTCCCGACGATGTTCCAGGACTACCTCCTCGCAGAGAGGTAGACTTTTATATTGATCTGTACCCTGGGACATCCCCGATATCTACTCCAGCATATCAGATGGCCCCCGCTGAGCTTTGAGAGCTATGGGTACAGTTGGAGGACTTTCAGGGCAGGGGATTCATCCGACCCACTGTTTCACCCAGGGCTTCCCTGATATTGTTCGCCAAGAAGGCGGACGAGAGCTTGCGACTTTGTGTCGAATATCGTCACCTGATCCAGGTGACAGTGAGGAACAAGTATCCGCTACCGAGGATTGATGACCTCTTCGATCAGCTCAAGGGAGCACGGTGGTTCTCAAAGATAGATCTTAGGTCAGGCTATCATCAGCTCAGAGTTCGGGACGAGGACATGCAGAAGACGACCTTCAGATTTCGGTATGGCCACTATGAGTTCTTGGTTAAGCCCTTTAGCGTAACCAATGCTCCCGCAGTGTTCATCGGACTCATGAACAGGATATTTCTGCCATACCTCGATCGATTTGTCATGGTCTTTATCGACGACATTTTGACATACTCGACGACTGAGGAGGAGCACGCCTACCACTTGCGGGTTGTACTTGACACACTCTGAGAGCACCATCTTTATGGAAAGCTCTCGAAGTGTCAGTTCTGGATAGGTGAGTTCCACTTCTTGGGACACGTCATCTCTGAAGCAGGATTTGCAGTGGATCCTGTGAAGATCGAGGCAGTTCTAGCTTGGGAGCCACCCAAGAGCATGACGGAGGTGCGAAGTTTCTTGGGACTAGCTGGGTACTACCAAAGATTTGTGCAAGTCTTATCAAGAGTTGCGACGCCACTCTCATCTTTGACTAAGAAGGGAAAACCCTTTGTGTGGTCAGACATATATCAGCAGAGCTTCCAGGAGATGAGACAGAGATTGACCAGCACCCCTATCATGAGGTTACCGGAGGAGGGAGTAGGTCACGTAGTCTACTGCGATGCATCAGGGACCGGACTCGGATGTGTCCTGATGTAGGAGTGGGAAATGATCGCCTACGGATCACGTCAGTTGAGGCCGCAAGAGAAGAACTACGCTACCCATGACCTAGAGTTAGCAGTAGTGGTCTTCGCTCTGAAGACATGGTGACACTATCTGATGGGCGAGCGTTTTACAGACTTTTCTGACCATTAGAGTCTCAGGTACATCTTCTCGTAGAATGAACTGAACCTGAGACAGCGGCGATGGCTCGAGTTCCTCCAGGACTATGACTTTGAGATAATCTATAATCCTAGGAAGGGGAACGTGGTAGCCGATGCTCTCAGCAGGAGGATGGGCATTCAGCTACTTGGGGAGGTGACAGAGCAGCTAGCCGCTTTGCAGATATCCTTTATGGATAGAGATGGAACAACCTTCCTTCAGTATCTCACAGTCACTCCTCTACTACTACAGCGGGTCAGAGAGGCACAACGTGGGAACAATGACTGTTAGACGCGGCGTGTGCAAATATCCTCAGGACAGGCACCTGATGGTTTCTCCTTAGGAGGAGAGCACGACGTCCTTTTCAGAGGACGTACCATTGTACCAGTTGTTTTTTGGGAGGAGGTGCTGAGAGAGTTTCACACTTCCCCTTTGGCGGTACATCCTGGAGTGGAGAAGATATACCAGGATCTCAGACGATAGCACTAGTGGTCGGGATTGAAGAAGGTTGTGGCAGAGTTTGTTTCTCGATGCCTCACCTGCCTACAGGTGAAGGCAGAGCATCAGGTACCAGTAGGCTTGGTACAACCCTTGGAGGTACCATAGTGGAAGTGGGACGGGATATCTATGGACTTTGTTACTGGACTTCCATGCACTTCCAGAGGTCACGACTCCATTTTGCTGATTGTCGACCGACTCACCAAGTCGGCTAAATTCTTACCCATTAGAGAGCAGGGCTCTGTGGAGAGCTTGGGACGTCTCTACGTTCAGAAGATTGTACGGCTTCATGGTGTTTCATCGTCTATCATCTCCGATCGAGATGCTCGCTTTACTTCCCAGCATTGGAAGGGATTGAAAGAGGCATTTGGGATGCAGCTATGTATGAGCACCGCCTTTCACCCTCAGACAGATGGTTAGACCGAGAGGACCATAAAGCTCTCGAGGACATGCTCTATGCATATGTCCTCGACATTGGTCGTAGTTGGGAGGACCACCTTCCCTTGGTGGAGTTCGCATACAACAACAGCTACCACTCCATCAGGATGGCACCATACGAGGCGTTATACGACCGACCTTGCAGATCACCACTGTGCTGGACAGACCCTGGGGAGTCAGCACTTGTGGGACCAGAGATGGTCCAGGCCATGACAGAGAAGGTCCAGGTCATCCAGGAGTAGATGAGGACAGCTCAAAGCTGGCAGAAGTCTTATGCTGACAGGAGGTGGAGGCCACTGGAGTTCCAGGATGGCGACCATGTCTTCTTGCGGGTCTCACCTCGACGTGGATTACGGAGATTTGGACGAGGCGTCAAGTTGTCTCCACACTTAATTGGACCATTCCAAGTCCTCAATAGGATTAGTGAGGTGGCATATCGCCTAGATCTACCACCTCAGTTGCACCAGGTTCACGACGTCTTCCACGTATCTCAGCTAAGAAGATATGTGCATGACCCGACACATATCATTGACAATGGGGAGCTAAATGTTGATGATGGGGCGACTTTTGCGGAGGTCCTGGTGGAGATTGAGGATCAACAGGAGCATGTCCTATGTAGACAGTCGATTCCTCTAGTGCGCTTCAGATGGCAGCATGAGAACCTCCAGGAGAGCACTTGGGAGCGGGAGGCTCAGATGCATGCTCAGTACCCACTTTTGTTTCCCTAGTTTATTATGTATCTTTACGAGGACGTAAATCCCTGAGGTGGGAGTGATGTAAAGACCCGTAAAATTCAAGGAAAGTTTTTTCTTAATTTTCTTTGGAATTTTACAAGAACGCAGTTTCTGAAGGCACTTGATTCTGAGGCCCGGTGTGATCATTTTTCCAATGTTTAGCTCGGGTACATTCAGTGAACGAACGAGCGGGTTTTTCTAACTTTTGAACCGGTGCTCAGAATTGAATTCTGAGGGCACCGATGGAATCACAACGCTTGTATTTGCTTAAAAACACCTTTTTTGGAGTTGCGTTTGCTCGGGTGTGGTTTTAATTTTTGGGGGTTAAGTTAAGAAATAAAATAAAAGAGGTGTGACACATTATTTTATTTTACTTAGAGCAGCTTATCCTATGTTAAGCGGATAAGGTAGGACCCAAAATATCCTACCCACTTGGTAGGATATCTATGAGGTGGGGCCCGCAGAAGCCCCACCATTTCTTTCCTTCTACGTAATGTACCCACACCCCCCTTTTTAATGAAGTCAAATCGTACTTTTATTCTGCTTAAGAAACGTCTCATTAATTTGGGCAGTTAAATCGTTACAATTAATTCATTGAATTAAGTGTTCATTTCTTTTCTTTTGAATTTCAAATTATTATGTTATGATAATAAAATAAGGGAAGGACTTTTTTTATTATGGTTGGGTTTTTGTTGTGTTAAGACTTTGGGAGAAAAAGAGAGGTCTTGAGGATTCTTCGTTCTTCGACGAAGAACGCGAAGAACGCACCGCCGCCGACGAAGAATGCCGACCTCCGACGGCAGACGACGGTGAGAGACACCTCCCTCGGAGATCACCTAATGCCAACGACGTTCCTTCTGTGATGCTTTCTTCTACGAAAATCTTCTTCTTATACGACGGTTAATTCCGCGACGAACTCTCATTCGATGACAATGCTGAGGTAGGAGGTTTTTTGCGTTTCTATTTCGTGATTACTTCTGTGATTTTCTTCCCTTCAAATTGAACTGCCTGTTATCATAATAATGGGAGGAGTTCGGACCACACGAACATAGACGACACTCCTCCCCTTTTTGGTTGTTGATATTTATGCGGCTCGAGTAAGGCAACGTGGTGTCGATGCACCACGCAGAATTTGTTAAATGAAGGGAGGAGAAGCGCGGCACCGTCGCACCATGCCGTTGGAAACAAGTTAATCTGCGGCACCATCGCGCCGCGCCGTAGAAGAAGAACAAAAGACGTGGCGCCGTCGCGCCGCGTCAGAGGACCAATAATGCACCGCGGCCGGAGCGGGGCCGCGGTGCCGTCACGCAGTGCTAGACGAGCCAAGGCTGCGGCCGGTTCCAGTCCGTGGCAGAGCAGGGGAATCGGCAGCCGGGACCGGACCGCCGGCATCAGAGCAGGGGGACCGGCCTTGCCGGTCCCGTGGCGGCAACAGCCGGCTGGACGGGGCGGGCCAGCCGGACAAGGGAAAATCCGGGGGTTACAAACCCCCAGCCGGCACGCTGAGCGGCCCCATAAAGGGGCCGCAGTTTCTCCACGCAGGGGCAGTGCGCCCCCCGCCCACTTCGCTCGGCCATAACGGCTGAGCCGTCTACCAAGCCACCCGGCCAGCACCAGCGCGCCGGGCCAGGCCGCGCCCAGGCCGGGCCGGGCCATGCCGACCGGTCCGGGCCACACCCAAATGGGCCGGACCCGGACCCAGTTTGGGTCGACCTGGTTCGGGTCGACCCTGGGGGTATCGGGCCGGGTCGGACCGGGCCCGAACCCCTTATTATCGAAACTTTTTCGGTCTATTGCCCATAACATGAGCTACAGAACTCCGATCAACGCACCGTCAATTGCGTAGAGATCCTTGGATCGATACAGTCATTTCGGTATACTACACTCAGGGTTTTGGAGAACTTTGTGTTCGGCCGGGTTGGTTCGTACACGAAACCAACCGGGCCCTCGGAGCGGAAACGCTCATAACATGAGTTCCGGACGTCCGATCGACGTTCCATCGACTTTGACGGATTACTATAAGTGAGACAGACCTTTTTGGATTGAACTGCTCGGGGTTTGGACACTGGTGGAGTACGGTCGGGTTTGTTTTGACTTAAAAACCAACTGGGCCCCTGGGACGAAAAGCCAATAACTCTCAGACCGGGCGTCCGACTGATGCGCCGTCTGTGACGTTGAGTTCCTGTTGACGATACATAACTTTTGGATAAATCAACTCCACAATATGTCTCAGTTGATGTATCAGCCCCTCGGCTCGTGGAGCGGACCCTCCTGAACGAGCTTGCTGTGTGCGGGAACCCTAGAGCTGGCTGCGACGACGACGACGACTGTGCAGAAATCCTCCATGGATTCGATGGTGACCACTACAGCACTCAGCGATCCTACGTGGATCAATGCTACCGATCCTATGTGGGTCAGATCTTATGTGGGTCAGCGCTCAGCGGTCCTGTGTGGTCCAGTGCCTACAGATCCTGTGTGGGTCTGATCCTGTGTGGGTCATTGCAGGGGTTAGTTACCTATCGACCCTGTGTGGGTCAGATCCTTTGTGGGTCATTGCAGGGGTTAGTACCTATCGATCCTTTGTGGGTCCGATGGCTTAGATGAATCAGTGGCTATATCTGATCATCTCTATCGTCATATGAAGAAGTATACCTGTGTGAGCTGAATCTTAACTTGATTTTCTATGTGGATTACGTTATTCTTTCCTGTGTGGATCGGGTTGTGATTTCCTGTGTGGATGTGATCGAACATGGGCTCGGATGTTGGAGCCGAATTGGAATTGATGACTTTGGTATATGTATGGACATATACCTAAGTAGTGTTGGATGTTACTTCGTGATTGTATCTTTCCTTTGTGGATTATCCTTTGTGGATTTTGGGAGACCTTTGGGGGTCTCGGGGTCCCTACTGAGTAGCGTATACTCACCCCTGCACTGGCTATACCCACACTACATTGTGTTGGTTGCAGACGACGGACATCACTGATTGTCGTAGAGGTACGAGGAGCAGGTCGGTACCCAGAGGTGGACCACTGGGCGGGACGTACTCAGAGCGGACGGCTGGACCCAGGGAGTTGTGGAGGCTATCTGTACTCACCCTTCAGGTGGGACTTTCAGTGGACGTCTCGAGGCTGCGACTTTACTTTAATTTTCTGTTTTCCCTTTCAAGTTGTACTTTACTTTCTGTTTGGGTTTGTATACTAGCCCACTTACTTTTCCGCACTTACTTTTGTATCAGTTTTTACTTAGTGTTTACTTCTGCTGCTTTCTTTCTCTATGGTGTATGTTTACTTTTCAAAGGCAATGCCTTCCCTTTTTATCGGGAATTACGCCTTGGTGCTAGTCGCCAGCCTCTGGCCTATGGAAGGCGGGCTTGTGGTAGTCACGACACGGGCCCCGAGGACGGGTCGTGACATTTGTGATCATGAGCTCATCCTTTTTTTAATTTAAGTTTTGATTCAGGGTTCTTGAGGATTCCATTAGGGACTCTGATAACCAGATGTATATACACGTGGATTAAATCTAGAACCTTATTTATTAGATTCCATGTACCTATAAATGATAATAATTATTGAATAAAATGATAAGGTGAAAATAATTTTCTCATACCCATGTGCCAATAAGAGGCACTAATCACTTCCAACCCCAATATTACTAGGAGAATCACACTATAGGATGACTAAAATTATCCCAAAATGAGGGTTACACCATCTGACACCCCCATGTCTAGGTGGTTTTTGATATTATTAAATTTTGGGTTATCTTGATATCTATAACCATTTTGTTTGTTTTTTTTTGTGGTTCTAGGGCCTTGGGGTGTTAACTCTCTAGGATGTTGGATATTGGCTAGTAGATGGGAAAGGAGGATATGGTCATACAACATGGTGGTTTTGTGTCATGAAGGTCCATGTCGTAGAATAAAAGTTTTATCTATATATGATTATAGGAAAGCGGAAAAGGCCCTGGTTTTGGTTGGAACCATTTCATCATGGTCCCTTTACTACTCTATAGAGAAATGTTGTATGGTTTTGATCCCCCATTTTTAGTTTCAAGCCTTCGATTCCATGGTCCCTGGAAAACATCGTAGGGGGACTAGGGTAGTGGAATTGATAGGTCTGATATTCTGTCATTCGTACACCACACAAAACTAGAGAATTTTTGAGTATTCTCCATAAAAGGGCCCTATTATACACCATGGATGGAACCTGTGGGTATTTATTCCTTAGGGTAGTCAATGAAACATCATATCCATGTATTATTTGTTTTTTATAGTGAATTTAATCTTTTCCCACCATAGGATTTTTTTTTATTTTTCTCATTCTTACCCTCTCTTTTATTTGATCAATTTGGGTGCATTTCCAAGGGTGTTACCCTCCCTTATACTTCATTTCCAATCCTCCCATCCTTGTATTCAGGTGAATTCATCCATGCTAATCCCTCCCTTTATATTTTTGTGCTTTTATTTTTCACCTTTCCCATATTTCTCCCTGGATTGAATGTATCCCAATAATCCAAGTGGTTTCCTAGGTCAGTAATAGGGTTATTGGTTTCCTAACCAAGGGGGGTTTTTATTATAATGTCTTATAAAGGGTGGGGTCATTCTCGTTTGATCTTTCTCATTCAAATGAAATGTGATTCAAAAATTTGATGCTTCATTCCTCTTAATTTGATGTAGGACATTTTCATTCCCTTAAATTTATTTTCATTTAATTTTTGTGGGTTCGAAATGATTTTTTTTTTCAAATCAAAGATATATTTGGTAGTTATTAGAGTTTTTAATAACTCATTGATAATGGGATCACATTGAAAAAAAATTCAAATTTTTTTCATTGATTTTTAAATGTATTCCATGCATGCCAAATATTATTAAATGATTTCAAGGAAGATTATATAAATTTAATGTAATGGTTTAAGGAAATTTACCCCATTTAGTTATATGGAAAGGGAAATAATGTTTTATTTAAAATTATTATGTTGAAATAATTGAGTTTTCTTAAAATTTAAATGGGTTTAATAAAAATAGATATATTAAATGATATTTCAAATGATTTTTAATGGTGGGAAAATAACTTGGCATCCAGATCTGAGTATTTAGTTTGGCAGGTCTTGAACATTTAATAATTTTTCTAAAAGTTGTGAGACCCTTAGTTGAGCCCCTTACAATTTTATTATTTTAGATAATTCAATACCAATACAGGGATGTTTATATTTTTTTATGTTTATTAATTCTAACTCATATTGAAAATGAGTTATTTCAGGAAAGGGAGTTCGATGTGACATGAGATTTACTATACTTATTTTATTTTGATTTATTTGAATATTTTAACACTCAACAATGATTTGAATTTACAACAGAACCTAGGTAGATAATAGTTGTTTTGGATTTGTGTTACAAAAATGTGGTGGATCTGACTAGATAATTCCCTCGGGGAGTTGTTCCCTCCTAAAGGCTGACTTTGACTCAGGGACCTAAAGGGGTTTTCAATAGGGATGTCATGGTTCCCCTATGGAGCCTCAGATAGAGTTTTTTTATGATAACGGATCTAGTTTCATTCTATTTATAACCCTAGGTGTTTTGAAATATTATATATCCTTGTCAGGGTAACATAATGTATTTTTTGACACCTTGTTTGTATTGCCTATTGGTTGATTGGTTTATGAAATAGTTTCATTTTTTGGACTGTTTAGTTTTCATTATTTTTTGGGTGCCATGTTTGTCTATTATCCATTATTGTTATTCTTTTTTTACATTCTTCAAATTGAATTTAAAATTTATTTGGTATTTTCGTATGTGTTTTCAATAAAATAGATACTTGGAAAATTATTTAGGAAGAGGAAATTGATTTTTTTATAAAATTATTTAAATGAATCATCTTCAAACCTTTTATATGTATATACTCACAATTAATATTCAAGGAAGGGTTTTTTTCATAAAATTAATTGAAACATGTAATTTAGTTTAATCAAAAGTGTATATGAAAACAGTATTTTCAATTTATATTAAAAAAAGAATTAATGAAATTGAATTATGGAAGGAAATGTCATAGAATCTTTTGAAAAATCATACTAAGAACATTCTTCTCACACCCTGCATAGACTATTGAGTGAATAAATATCTCATGTTCTCTATTAGGTTCTTGTGTTAGGTTTTTGTGATAGTTAAACATATGTTAGAACATTGATGGTTAGTTTGTATCATGGTGAGTGACCATGGGTCGAGGGGAGGTTCATAGATAAAGGAATGTTTTTTTATATTTTGGGAATGCTATTTATCCGTATTATTGGACTAGAACATTACTCTGATATATCTATGTATTATTTCAATTATATTTGTAAGATTATTTTTATTAATGAGTTGGCATATTATACATTGTTGTGATTACTATGGTTTATTTCTAATTTTATATTGTATCCCTTTATCCTAATAGTGTGGACGTCTAATATATGGAGCAACAATGTTGGATTATCAGGGTGGATATGTGGTCTTTAATCTCACTTAGTAAGTGAAATAAAACCAAATGTAAATATTCTAGATACCATGGCATTGGTTTCCATCCTATAGGGATAGATAATACCATCGAGATTTAGTTGTGAATCATGTGGGGTGACGTTCCCATGTCACCCTAGTCTAGATTTTTACAAATGGTATCAAAGGATATGTTTTCTAAGGGAATAATTTCATATATTCCCCTCATATTAATTAGTATGTTAGTTAGTATGTAGACAAGATAATCCTAACTAATTAAGAACGTGTGGGTAGAGCATCATGATCCCTTTCTCATCATTTTCCTCATTGTACCATGGGTATTTTGTGTTTTCCCCCAAGAATTTGATGATGTTTTAATTATTATCAAGGTGTTTTGATTTAATATTGTGTTATTTGGACCTATTGAGTATATTCGTTATTTTAAGGGTCTCAAATGGATTTTGGGTTATAATTGGGTAGATATCTTGTGCTTTACTATAAGATTAATCCTTCAAAAAAACTACATAAATATCACGTTCATGGGATTATAACCATCATAGTGATATTTTCATGGTTGATTCATTGTTAGATATCCTATATAGAGAAACCTAGAAAAATTCTACTTTGGTCTAGATTTTATTATTTTCCCTTTCTTTCTATATTTATTCTGATGGTTACTACTATATATGTCATGTTAATTATTGAATTTTCATGGTGTCTAGATTTTATTAGATGATATTTTGATAGATACATTGTTCCATGTTTTTTGGAATTGTTTTGAAAAAATGATGTTTTCAATTTTGAATGACTTGTTTTTGGAAAATTAAAATTTATCAGGTGATGTGATTTAGAAAACCATCCTTATGAGAGAGTAATATAATTTGGATGATCATGAACTGTTTTAAATGCGGTTTATCTTATAAATTTCATTTTAGTATTATTTTTTTGGTTTTAAATGTAAAATTTCATTCTAATAAAAATAATAATTTTAGAAGAGATAGATTTCATTATAAAAGTAGATGAATTTTTCAAAATTTGTAAAATTCTTTGAATATAATATTTGGTTTTTATTTTTTTGAAAGTTGGATGTTCTAAATGGATTTGGCTATGTTTTTATACCCTATTTGGATGGTATTTGTTTTAACAATAGGGGTTTTTGGGATTATCTAAATAACATGACATGGTATTAAAAGGATCATAAATTGTTTTCAAACTAAGGGTGTCTGGTAAAAATAATTTTAATCTTATTGAGACAGAAGATTGTTTTAATGTTAAATTTTAAATATTTTTTTATTATGTATCTTTATGTAGTGTCTTCTACATTTCATGTGGTCCATTGGTGTGTGTTATGACAATTTGATGTGGGTTATGAATCAGAGATGAGATATATTCATGTAATACACTATATAGTTCTTCCAAAAATATTGGTATGGAGAAAATATTGGATCTATATTTGATAATGATTCTCTAGGTAAACTCTCTTTTCATAATGTTTATCTCTTACAATTGTTTGATTTTATTAGAATATGAAAAGAGGCGTCAGGTTGGAAACCACATTGACATATGAACTCTTTAATCTTTTTCTCATCTTCCATGGTGGTCAAGGTACTTTTGGGGGTTTTAGTGGTTATATTCTCTTTAGATATTGGGTAAGTTGTAATATTCAGTAAGACGAAAATTAATGACATTATTTGAAGATATTATAAATTTTATTTTGGTTCTCATATAGTATGTTATATATTATGGTTCTATAGATGGTCCTTATTGGATGAGTTCCTTTTTTCCATGGGGATTCCTCTATTTGAGGTGTTGCATATTATTGAGGTTGTGCCTATGGTTCACTGTTAGCACATTTTTTCTTATGATTTTTATATGACTCATTCCATAGGAGGGGTTTTGATGTATTCATATATGAAAAGTCATTTGTGTATAGATTAGTTGAATAGAATTAATGTAAAACTAAGTGATATTATACATTGGATAGTGATGGTATTGATCATATTGGGTTCACCATGAGATGGTATTCCAGATATGAGGTCATAGATCTCCCTGTCCACTCATTTTTTTAACACAAGGTTAGATCCCTTTTGATTCCTCATTGAGGTGTGTTTTTTATTTTGGTATCATTCCTATTTTTTGATTCGGGATGTTATTGATTTCATTATACTCTCTCTTAATCATGTGGGTGATCTTTTGGAAGGATTTTTATTGGGAATGTGACATCATTAAAGAATTTATTTTAAGGGAATTATTGTTTCAATTAAGTGTGTAATGATGTTTCTATTTTAGGAATGTTTACCCTCTACTAGTTTTTGATGAAATATAAAAATTTTGGAGACCTATTATGGGTCATGATATTTTATATATCTCATGTATGGTCATTACCGTCATGTTGTTCTTAGTGATTTCATAGTTTTTGGAGGACCAATTCAATTATTTTCTAGGGTGTATAGTTGAGCAGTGTCCCCTATTCATGGGTTTTATCTTCAGTCTTTCCCACATTCCCACCTTTTATCCATAAGATGAATTATTTTGTATTTTGGTTGGTTATACATTTATTTGATTACTTTATGGTGGAATAAAGTGGAATGGTGGGAAGAATTGTAACAAAACCATGTCACTTTGGTGTTTAATATAATTTAATGTTTCATTGGATGGGTGTCTCTAAGTGTCATCATTTTATTTAGTTTTATTAAGGAGCCTGAGGTTTATAACTAAAGAGGATATTGGTTACAAGTATATAGATGACCATGATGCATGACAGGGTAACATGGTGTGGATTTCATGGGATTGGAAGGGACAAACTAAAGTAGGGAAGGTTGTTCCATTGTGGTTATTAGTAAATATTCCAAACCCATATTCCGAATCAAAACCTTGTTTCGTCTTCCCTATACAATGTCATAGAGGGTAGGGGTGATCAAACATGACCCCAATACTTGTTTAAGTCTACTTGTACCATAGTCCCTAGACTATTCCAGCTGGTGTTGTGGGTGAAGATCTATCTACTTGTCTAAATTTTGGTCCCTAGACCATGTCCTACTATGGTCGTAGCAAGATTTCTAATTGATTTTAGTCCCTAGGATACACCATGGTGGGTTTCTGGGGGCTGTTTGAATGCCACGATGGTTAGGTCAATGTCATGTCCTTGTTTTACTAGTTAAAAAAATGAAATTTACTCTTTTTCCCCCAAATGTTTTTAGGTATTGGGAACTTATTCCTCATTATCACATTCCACCAAGTGTTTCTCACATTCATGGGATATTTTATTAATTATAATTTTACTACATTCCTTACAACCTTTGAATATGGGGGATTCCTCTATATAAATAACTTCTTTTTTCTTACTTTTGATTTATTCTTCTTCAATATCTCTTTTCTCCGTAGGATGTATATATCTCACAAAACCTAGGGGTTTACCTAGAGAAGAATAATGTTTACGGTCACCCAACCTTGGTGGTTATTGTAGTTAGGGATATTAGAGGGTTTGATCATTCTATTTTGATCCTTCAATTATAAGGTGATGTGTTTCTGATCATTTTGGATTGATTATTCTTCATTTGAGTTAAGTGTTTTTTATATTTCATTTAAATTCATTTTTAATAACAGTGTTATGATTTTAAATTCCATGATTTGTTTAAGTAAAGCTATATCAGATTGTTTTTGGAGTTTCTGTCATGACCTGACCCTACCCAGGCTCGAGCCACAACTACCCCAAGCCCGCCTCCATAGGCCAGGTGCTGGTGACAGGCGCTGAAGGCTAAACAACTCAGGGAGGCCTTTGCCTGAGTACCAGTACACACACACACAACCCACTCAATGCCAAAGTGCAGAGTAAAAAAGAAATGTAAAGTACCAAGATAAACCAAAAAGGGATTCAACCACTAAAAAGAACCAAGCAAGTTCTAAAGGTAAACTTAAAAGAAAAGGGAAAGAACACGCGCCCAACCAGAAAAGTGCCACAACCCGGCAACATATAAACAAAAGTACAATAGTTGGGAGAGTCCCACACGTGGAACCTGACTACGACCACCACATGCGGTCCAAGCTCCAGAAATCCTATGCTCCTCTGTAGTCACGAGCAACTTGTCCGTTGTCTGCAAGGCCACACCAAGTGCGGGAAAATCCCAAGTAGGGGTGAGTATAAAAATAATCAGTAGGATACCCCAATGGCTCAAGGGAGAAACAAAGGAGGTACCGAAGAGTGAGTAGTAGATCGAACAAGGAACAATAATGGAGTACAACAGAGAGTGCAGTAAAGAGTACAACTCAACCCAACAAGAGAAAGGGAGTAGAATTGTCCTAAAAAAAGGATATAGGAATGGTGAGAAGATAAACTTCTTGTCGAGTCTTTTCTACCTATAGTAGGAGATTAGACTCGTCCAACCACAAGAAGCTAGACATGAAAAGCACGTGACATACCCCGCGCGTCTTTTCCTCTCCTAGAAGAAGAGTAAGAAATACCCAAGAAGTGGGTACTGGAACAAGGTATATACATATCCATATACTCATACTAGAAACTCGAACAAGATCATAAGGGGATCTCCATCCCACAGCTCAGCTCAAGAAAGTGAGTAGCCAACAATCCTAGAAGCAAACACCATTGATGCTAAGCATCCTGCACGTCTGCCCCGAACTACAATCCAAGGGGATCAAATCACCGCACCTCGAAACTGTCCACTTTGGTCGGCACTGAATTGCCCGCACGGTTTTAGGTCGCGTCACAAGGACGCGTCTCAGTGTGGAAAGCGCCCCTCATACTTGAGAGTTATGGGGAAAGTCAAACCACACCTCGTCACTGCCACACAGTCAAGATGTCTTCTCAAAGTCAAAGCTATCACATCACTAACCTGTGCAACCAAGGGTCCTGCTTTGGTAGTCATGAAGAAAATCCACAGACTAGCCTAGTAGAAAGGACTGAGTCTGAAAGAAGTCGTCAGGTAACCCACTGCCCAGCCCCGCTAGAGGGTAAAACCTAAGAGGTCATCAGGTAACCCACTACCCAGTCTCTGCTGGAAGGTAAACCCTAAGAGGTCGACAGGCGACACACTGCCCAACCCTGCTGGAGGGTAGACCTGGAAGAAGTCAACAGGTGACCCACTGCCCAGTCTCTGCTGGAGGGTAGACCTGGAACAAGTCGACAGACGACCCACTACCCAGCCTTGCTGGAGGGTAGACCCGGAACAAGTTAACAGGCAACCCACTGCCCAGCCCTGCTAGAGGGTAGACCCAGAACAAGTCGACAGACGACCCACTTCCCAACCCTATTGGAGGGTAGACCCAGAACAAGTCGACAGGCGACCCACTGCCCAGCCCTGCTGAAGGGTTGACCCGGAACAAGTCGACAATGACCCAATTCTCAGCCCTTCTGGAGGGTAGACCCGAGACAAGTTGGCAGGAGACCCACTGCCTAGACCTGCTGGTGGGTAGACCTAGAACAAGTCGACAGGCGACCCACTACCCTGCCCTGCTGGAGGGTAGACCCGGAACAAGTCAATAGGAGACCCACTTCCCTGCCCTATTAGAGGGTAGACCCGGAACAAGTCAACAGGTGACTCACTTCACAGCCTTTCTGGAGAGTAGACCTGGAAGAAGTCTGAGAGCTCCGCACTGCTACTGACATCACCAGGTGTCACAAACAACGCCACCGTGCGTTGGTTCGAAGTGCGTCAAAAGGGATCTTCGTTCAACACCCTCCCATGTTTCCACATTTATTACGATCTCATAAGAGGCTCCACATTCCAAAAAAGTTTACACCATTGCAGTCCTCGCGAAAAAACACGCAAGATAGACTACTTACTCGCCCGAAACAGACAACCGGGGAATATAGTAATATTCACCATAACCGGCCTATGTGGGGCCCGCACCCCAAATCTGATACGTGTCGGTCGATCTGTGCCATCGCGATGCTCTCAGAAAAACACACTGAATCAACTATTCATATTCCCCAAACAGATGCCTAATGAAAAAGTTGCAGTATGTTGCACACAACTTAAGAGACGGCTTGTGGGACCCACACCTCAACTCCTGCTTCAATGCCTGAAACCACCCCGGTCAATTTCGCCTCGATACCAGGGTCACAACACCATTGAAAACGCCTTAAACAGACTCTAGATGTAGAAGCTGCAACTCCCCGCGTAATACTCAAACGGGGCCCTTTGGGTCCCACACCTCGAGCTCAAATTTAGGCGGGCAGATTACGTCATTGCAATCCCCTCAGAAAAACACTCAGAAATGAGTACTTTAACACCCTAAATGGATGTCGGGTGAAAAGTGGAGTTCCACTGTAAAATGTGAGAACTAGGACCTATGGGGCCTGCACCTTTTCTCCAACCCGAACCCTTTAGAAATCATCTCAAAAAGTCCGCATGAGGACTGGGGTCACGTTGCCACTGACGGCACGCCAGTCAGACATCCCAAGTAGGAGTTAGGTCCGACGCAACAGTTAATTAATTAATTAATTAAATAATTATTCATTCACATTAAGCGTTTCATGCCTCTGAGCAAAGAAACCAAACCAAAAAGGTTCCGAACAAACTTCTTAAGGTCTGTCTCAACCCAGGACCATAGTGCCTTTGATGGCACGTCAAACGGACGTCCGACTCATGAAGTGCGTCTATCATAGGCTTTATTTAATAATTTATTATTATTAAATTAAAGTTCTTTGGGTCACCCGTCTTCGGGCACAGAATCCAAAAACCCTGAAACATGCTTTAAAAAGGACTCCTTGCTGACACAATCCTACAGTCGTAGAGGGAGCGTCAAACGGATGCGCCGTTTAGAAGTTACGACCCCCCGAATGCAAGGGGGGCCTAACTGGGCCGATCCACCCCGGCCGGCCCAGTCCGGGCCGCTGCCCCGCGGCCCAGCCACTGGTCTGGCCCGTCACGCCACGACCTACTGGCTGCGGCCCTCCTCAGCAGCACGGGACCGAAGGGGTCCAGTTCTTCAAGACCGACTGGCCAAAAGGCCGATCTTCTCGCATGCACCGCACCAGCAGGACCCGCGGAATGCGGTCCAGTTTCCTACGCACCCCCGAGGCACTAACCTTAGGGGTCTTCTCTGACCGTGACAGGGCCGCAGTTTCCCCTCACCTGCTGTGATTTTCTGTGACACCGCTGCGGCCCACTGGTAGCCTCTCCGCCGGCTCCGCCTGACGCCAGCGCCCCTGCCGCCTCGAGTTCCCCCGCTCGACCGCGGTTCCCCAGCACCACCCATCCTGCCTGAGCCCCGCGCTCCCGGTCTCCAGGTGCTCCGCTACCAAACCATGCCCCAACCTCCTGCTACGCCCCACACACAGCCACAACCACCTTCGCCCGACCGCCTCAACACCGCCCGATCGCCTTGGTTCCTCCCATAGCTCCCCGTCCGCGCCGGCCGCTCCTGACACTGGCACCTCGCCTGAACCACCAGCCGCAACCGCTGCCTGACGCCTGAACCCCCGCTATGCCACCCCGAGCTCTGGTCACCGCCCTTGCTGGATCCAGGACATCCGATGACCACCTCCACCACTCTGATGGTCTGATTTCAATTCCAAACGTGGGTTCAGGATCCTCGGGGCGAGGCCTTCGCAACGCCTGCCCCCGATCGTTGATCTGACACGATTTGGAGCGTTCGAAAATTATAACGGGTACCTGCGAAGAACAAAACGAAGAATAGGGTTCCAAATAGAGACCGATGGCCATGTTCGTGCGACCATCGATGATTTTTTCAAATAAATGAGGAAAAAAAACAGTGAAACCAAAGTAGAAATTAAATTGGAGCTCAAAAACAAAAGAGATCCTACCTCGATTTCGATGCGCGTCGTAGGTGATGCATCCGTGAGGATCCAACTTCGAATCATCGAGGTTTCGGCGAATATCACTCCTCGATCCGATGAAGAATGATGAAGAATGGCTAGAGAGAGAGAGAGGGGAAGAGATAGAGAGAGAGAGAGAGAGAATAAATGGGTTCTCCCCTGCAACACTTAGTGAATTTATAGAAATTCACTAAAACTCTCCCAACAGGCGCGGATTCCGAAACCTCCGCGCCTGCCTATTTTATCTCACGCCTAGGAAAAACACCACATTTTGAACTCAATAGAAGTCTCGGATTTCAATTCCGTGACTTCGTTCGAAAGTTATTCAAAAAGAATTTTAGTGATAAAAATCACTAAGTGGACATTTTCAAATGACCACTTTTCCCCTGGCTGACATCTCTCACAGCAGGCCTGCGTCCGCAACTTTTAAACTGCACCTAGGGTAAACAGCATGCTTCGGACTCAACGGTGCCCTTTGTTTTCCCATCCGAGCAAACGTTTAGGAGTTACCCGGGTTTGAACTATTAAATGAATAATTTTATTTAATTTATCCATTTAACACACTACTAACGAGTGAGGGGTCCGAACATCCCGTGCCGACACATTTTATGTCGCGCCTAGGGTAAAAACTGCTCTCTGGACCCAACTGTGGTCTCGAATTTCCAATTCGATCAACCGTATAAGAGATATCACATTTTCTTTAGTTAACCACACATGCGTAATATAAAAACACTTAACATTTTTATAAAATTAATTCCGGGCATGCCGGGCCTCAGAATTGCACCCCATCTGAACTCCCTTCTTTGGAATAACATTCAGAATTTTCCAAAGTCTTTTATAACAAAAACCGGGTTCTTATATCATTCCCTCCTTCAATATTTTCGTCCCTAAAAATCAAAACTAGGGAAACAACTCAGGGTGCTAAGCCCACACCTAGCTCTCCGATACCCATAAGAACTCTTGCATAGTTCTGCGTCATTGCGCAAGGATCAAAGAATTTGGTCCATTCACGTGGGGTATTCCCTCACTGATGACGTGCATAAGTAAACACAAACTTCTTCTCAGGTGATTCACGTAGGAGACTTCGTTCACCCACTCCAAACTGTGGGGTCAGGGAAAGGCAGTAGGGAACCTCTCCATCCCTTCGCACGATCTCAAACGACCTTAAGTACCTTGGGGGAAGCTCACCTCCCCGGTCGAACCCCCACATCACATGCCGCGAATGGAATCACCGTTTGGACCTGGGACATAGCCCAATGATTCCCTCCTTCAGAATATCCATATGGTGAAACACCCAAGGATATCTGATCACGCAAGATTTCACAGTTGATGTCCCATGACCAGGACTCTCTTACATTCTTGAAAGGCAAAGGAGTCGATACCATCAACCTAAGAAAAGGTTCCATGTCTTCTCCTCTACTAAAACAGGGTTACACCGACACCCTGCGTCACCCTAGTAACACCACAAACACAGAGCAGGGAGAAAATAATTTCACATACAGAGTCTAACAATTCAACTGCAAAAACTAGAAGAGCTGTAGAGTGTACCTCTTATCACCTCATGCTCTGCAGGATCATAGACATCCAAAGCTCATGGCTTTCCGTGGTCCCAACTGTCAGCTCACGGAGCCTGATGTGGAATGCCTAGTGGTGATGGGAAGACCTCGTAATGTCGCCCCCCACTTCCTGCTACTCCCGCTCCTCTACTAGCACCACCTCTCTGGGAACCACTTTGATCACGGCGCTACCTCTACCGCGGTGGTGCACCTGCTGCTTTCCCAAAGTTCTCATCATAACTGGTCTAAACTCTCATGCCAAGTGACCTCTCCCATCACAAGCATAGCACCAGTGCTCTCTAGGCTGCCCTAGTGCCCTCCGACGCCACTGTGGTGTCCAACCACGTTTTCGAAACTGACGGTGGGAAGGCCACCTGTGTCGAGGTTCTGTCATCCGGCGCCTGCTAGCTGTGGCCGACATCTCGGCTCTGTCGAGCCTACTTCCACCACCAACTATAGAACGTGACAAGAAGCTCTATGTCACCAGTCCCTGCTCTAGACCCCGGTATGAGTGGAAATTCCCAAGGGTACAATGACAAAAATAATCTCTCTGTGGAGACCGTACTTGAACTTCTGTGCTCGGAAGTTGACGTTGTGGACTTAGTCCGGGTAAAGACGTGCACGGTCTGCAAAACTAGTCGCATGCTCAGTCACCATCATCCCTCCCTACTGAAACTGCAGGAGCTCCTGGATCTGAGCAGAGCCTAAGCAGGAGGGGTAAAACTCATCATGAAATAGAAGTCGAAAGTCTCCCCATGAAAGTGACGACTCATCAAGTATCTGAGTCACCATACTTCACCAACGCCCAGATGCTCTGTGGAAATGGTTGACGGCCAAATACACTATAAGATCTGTCGGCATCTGCACAAGCCTGAAAAGGCGAACCACTATCCCAAGACAAACCACTATTACCTGAGGGTCTGGCTCACCACTGAACCTCAGCGGTCTCGGTCGCCGGAACTCACGGAGCGCGTTCAACCTGCGCTCAAGCTCGGTCTGTTCTACTGAAGCTGTCTGCTGCTCAATAGGTGGGGTTGCTACTACCGGCCCACCCGGAGAAAGGGGTCGGATGAGGGGTTCTAGACTGAGGCCTCATAGCTCACAGGGTTTTCGTCATGAACCAAATATAGTATCCTAGATGTATGCCTTTGCGGAGACATACTGAATATTATCAAGGAGTGTTGCGATCATATGCGCATATATGTATATGACAGTAACAATAATGGGGAGCTGACTCAAGAAGGATAGTCAAAGACTCAATCCTATGTGATGTACAAACCAAATTTCCCTGTAATGAGTGTCTCAGCATGATGAGTCGACAAGCAGGTTATCAGGGTCCTGGAGAATGGATACGTCGGCCGCCACACCATCACGGGACTCCCTGGCCTGAGAGACACTCTCGATACACATTAACACCATTTCCCAAGATCCCAACAAACTCCTTTTTAGGGATGTCCAAACAACTTCCCAAGGAATGAACCACCTCTAATACCACTTTGTTATGACACGACCCTACCCGAGATCGAGCCGCAACTACCCCAAGCTCGCCTCCATAGGCTAGGGGCTGGCAAAAAGTGCCGAAGGCTAAAAAACTCAAGGAGGCATTTTCCTGAGTACCTATACACACACACGTAACCCACTCAATGCAGAAGTGCAGAGTAAAAAGAAAAGAAAAGTACGAACTGCAATAGATAAACCACAAAGTGCATCGACCTCTAAACAGAACAAAGCAAGTGATGAAGGTAAACTGAAAAGAAAAGGGGAAAAACATGCGCCCAACCAGAAAAGTGCCCCAACCTAGCAGCAAGTAAGAAAACGTACAACAGCTGGGAGAGTCTCACACCTGGAAGCTGACTACGACCACCACACGCGGTCCAAGCTCCCAAAATCCTATACTCCTCTGTAGTCATGAGCAACCTGTCCGTCGTCTGCAACGGAACACCAAGTGCGGGCAAATCCCAAGCAGGTGTGAGTATAAAAATACTTATTAGGATACCCCGATGGCTCAAGGGAGAAACAAAGGAGGTACCGAAGAGTGAGAAGTAGATTGAATAGGGAACAATAATGGAGTACAACAGAGACTGAAGTAAAGAGTATAACTCAACACAACAAGAGGAAGTAGAATCATCCTAACACAAGGAGTTAGGAATGGTGAGAAGATGCACTTCTTGTCGAGTCTTCGCTACCAATAGCTGGAGAGTAGACTCGTCCAACCACGAGAAGCTAGAAACGGAAAGCACGTGGCATACCCCGCATGTATTTGCCTCTCCTGGAAGAAGAGTAAGCGAAACAGAAGAAGTGGGTACTGGAACAAGGTATATACATATTCATATGCTCATACTGGAAACCCAAACTAGATGGTAAGGGGATCTCTATCTCGCAGCTCATCCCAAGAAAGTGAGTAGCCGACAGTACCATAAGTAAACAACATCGATGCCAAGCATCCTGCATGTCTTCCCCGAACTGAAAGCCAAGAGGCTCAAATCACCACACCTCGACACTATCCGTTTTGGGCGGCACTGACTCACCAGCACGGTTTTAGGTCGCGTCTCGGTGGGGAAATCACCCCTCGTACTTGAGAGTTCTGTGGAAAGTCAAACCACACCTCGTCACTACCACACAATCAAGAGGTCTTATCAAAGTCAAAGCTATCACATCACTAACCCATACAACCATGGGTCTTGCTTTGACAGTCACAGAGAAAATCCATAGAATAGACTAGTAGAAAGGACTGAGTCAGATTGAAGTCGTCGAATAACCCACTGCCCAGCCCTACTAGAGGGTAAACCCTAAGAGGTTGTCGGGTAACCCCCTGCCCAGTCTCTGCTAGAGGGTAAACCCTAAGACGTTGACAAGAGACCCACTGCCCAGCCCTACTGGAGGGTAGAAATGGAAGAAGTCAACATGTGACCAACTGACCAGTCTCTACAGGAGGGTATACCTAGAACAAGTCGACAGACGACCCACTGCCCAGCCCTACTAGAGGGTAGACCCGGAACAAGTCGACATGCGACCCACTGCCTAGTCCTACTAGAGGGTAGACCTGGAACAAGTCGACATGCGACTCACTGCCCAACCCTCTTGGATGGTAGACCCGGAACAAGTTGATAGGTCACCCAATACCCAACCCTGATGGAGGGTAGACCCAGAACAAGTCGACAGGTGACCCACTGCCCAGCCCAGTTGGAGGGTAGACCCAGAACAAGTCGACAAGCGACCCACTTCCCAACCCTACTGGAGGGTAGATCAGGAACAAGTCGACAGGCGACCCACTGCTCAACCCTGCTCGAGGGTAGAACCGAAAGAAGTTCGATAGCTCTGCACTGCTACGGACGTCACCAGGTGTCACTAACAACGCCACTGTGTGTTGGTTCGAAGTGAATCAAAAGGGATCTCCGTTCAACACCCTCCCATGTTTCCACATTTATTATGATCTCGAAAGAGTCTCCACATGCCCAAATGGATTACACCGTTGCAGTCCTTGTGGAAAAAACACTAGATAAACCACTTACTCGCCCGAAACGGACAATTGGTGAATATGGTACTATTCACCATAGCAAGACTGTGTGGGGCCCGCACCCCAACTCTGATACTCATCGGACGATCTGCGCCATCGCGATGCTCTCAAAAAAACACGCTGAATCGACTATTCATACGCCCCAAATGGATTCCTATTGAAAAAGTTGCAGTATGCTGCACACAGCTTAAGAGACGGCCCGTGGGGCCCACACCTCAACTCAAGCTTCAACGCCTGAAACCACCCCGGTCAATTTTTCCTTGATGTTAGGATCACAACAGCATTGACGACACCTTAAACGGACTCCAGATGCAGAATCTACAACTCCCCGCATTATACTCAAATGGGGCCCCACCTCGAGCCCAAATTTAGGCGGGCGAATGGTGTCATTGCAATCCCCTAAGAAAAATGCTCAGAAATGAGTACTTAACACCCTAAATGGATGTCAGGTGAAAAAGTGGAGTTCCACCGTAAAATGTGTGAACTAGGCCCTGTGGGGCCCACACCTTGTCTCCAACCCGAACCCTTCAGAAATCATCTCAAAAGGTCCGCACAAGGGCTGGGGTCACGCTGCCACTATCGGCACGTTAGTTGGACATCCCTAGCAGGAGTTAGGTCCGACGCAACAATTAATTAATTAACTAATCATTCGCATTAAGCGTTTCGTGCCTCCTTGCGACGAAACCAAACCACAAATGTTCCGAACGAACTTCGGAAGGTCCGTCTCAACCCAGGACCATAGTGCCTCTAACGACACGTCAAATGGACGTCCGACTCGCGAAGTGCGTTTATCGTGGGCTTTATTTAATAATTTATTATTATTAAATTAAAGTTCTTCGGGTCACCCGTCTTTGGGAATGGAATGAAAAAACCCTGAAACCTTCTTTAAAAAGTCCGCCTTGCCGACATGATCCTGCAGCCGCAGACGACGCGTCAAACGGACGCACCGTTTAGAAGTTACGGCCCCCCAAATGCAAGGGGGGCCTAACCGAGCCGGTCCACCCCGGCCGGTCCACGGCCCAGCCGCGGGTCCGGTCCGTCACGCCGCGACCCGCTGTCCGCAGCCCGCCTCAGCAGAACGGGACCTGAGGGGTCCAGTTCTTCAAGACTGACCGGCCAAAAGACCTATCTTCTCGCATGCACTGTGCCAGTAGGACCTACCGAACGCGTGTCCTGTTTCCTCTGCACCATCGAGGCGCTCACCTCGGGGGTCTTATCCGACTGCGACAGGGCCGCGATTTCCCCTCACCTGTAGCACTCCGCTGCAACACCACCACATCCCACTGGTTGCCTCTCCGCCGGTTCCTCCTGATGCCAGTGCCCCGACCGCCTGGTGCTCCCCTGCTCGACCGCGGTTCCCCAGCGCCGCCTGTGCTGCCTAAGCCCCTAGAACTTGGACTCCAGGTGATCCGCTTCAAAACCATGCCCCAGCCTCCTGCTACGCCACACTCGCAGCCACAACCTCCTCCGCCCAGCCGCCTCGACACCGCCCGATCGCCTCGTCCCCTCCCGGAGCTGCCCCGTCCACGCCGACCGCTCCCGACACCGGAACCTCGTCCAAACCCCCGACTGCAACCACTTCCTGACGCCCCAACCCCCATTGTGCCACCCCGAGCTCCAGACACCGCCTTTGACGGAGCCGGGACTTCTGACGGCCGTTGCCACCGCTCCGATGGCCCAATTCCAACGCCAAATGCAGGTTCAGGATCCTCGGGGCGAGGCCTTCACAACGCCTTCCCCCGATCCTTGACCCAACACGATTTGGCGCATCCGAAAATTATAATAGGTACCCGTGAAGAATGGAACGAATAACAGGGTTACAAATAGAGATCGATGGCCGTCTTCGTGCAGCCATCAATTATTTTTGCAAATAAATGAGGGAAAACAAATAGTGAAACCAAAGTAGAAATTAAATCGGAGCTAAAAAACAAAAGAGACCCTTCCTCGATTTCGATGCGCGTCGTAGGCGATGCATCCATGAGGCTCCACCTTCGAACTGCCGAGGTTTCAGTGAAGATCACTCCTCGATCTGGGGAAGAGAGATGAAGAACAACTTGGGAGAGAGAGAGAGGGGAAGATAGATAGAGAGAGAGAGAGATAGAAGAAATGGGTTCTCCCTTCCAACACTTAGTGAATTTATAGAAATTCACTAAAACTCTCCCAATGGGCGTGGATTCCGAAACCTCTGTGCCTGCCTATTTTATCTCACTCCTAGGAAAAAAGACCCATTTTGAACTCAACAGAAGTCTCGGATTTCAATTCCGTGACTTCGTTCGAATGATATTAAAAAATAATGCTAGTGATAAAAATCACTAAGTGGACATTTCGAAATTACCACTTTTCCCCTGGGTGACATCTCTAACAGCAGGCCCGCGCCCGCAACTTTTACACCCCACCTAGGGTAAACAGCACGCTCCGGACTCAACAGTGCCCTCGGTTTTCCCATCCGAGCAACCTTTTTGGAGTTACTCGTGTTTTAACTATTAAATGAATAATTTAATTTAATTTATCCATTTAACACAACGCTAATGGGGGAAGGGTCCGAATGACCCATGGAGACTCATTTTATGTCGTGCCTACGGTAAATACCATGCTCGGGACCCAAATTTGGTATCAGATTTTTGATCCGATCAACTGTCTAAGAGATATCACATTTTCTTTAGTTAACCACGCGTGTGTAACATAAAAACAGTTAACATTTTTATTAAATTAATTCCGGGCACGTCGGGCCTTGGAATTGCACACCGTTTGAATGCCCTGCTTTGGAATAACATCAAGAATATTCCAAAGTATTTTATACCAAAAACTAGGTTCTTGCAGTTTCCATATATTTTTTGAGAATGGGACCACATGTAATAAATATTTCGAATACTTTTCATTCACTTTTAAACCATTCTCTGACATGCAAGTGTTCTAAAATGATTCCCAAGAGTCATATTTAATTAAAATTTATTATTTTAAAGATTTTGACCCTATTTGGGTTTATGGAATGGGAATTTGTTTGATCTTAATAATGATTACATTTAATTAATAGAGAGTTATTGGAATTTAAATGGTTTTATGGGAAAATATATATTTTAATTTAGAGTTAAAATGATTTATAAGTGTGGGAAATGGCATGGAATATTCGAATGAGGTTTATTAAGGTCTTCATTGTAATTTTAAGATGTTTAATAAAATGTGTAAGACCCTTGGATCATACCATTTTTTATTGATCATTTTAGATGACTTGATACCCCATGCAGGTATTTTTATACTTTTTCATTTGTGTTAAATATTATGCATATGAAAAAAGCCATTGTTTCTTATTAATGATTAGAGTTGATTTGGGATTTATTGTAATTTTGTTATTTTGATTGCATTGAATGATTGTTTACTCAACTCAACTTTTAATTTTCATTGGATCATAGGTAGGTAATTATAGTATTATATTCATGATACTCTAGTGAAGTGGTTCTTAGTACCTAGTTCCCTATGAGAGTTGTTCCATATTATTGGTTTACATTGACCCTATAAAGACCCATAAAATTTAAGGGAAAGTTTTTCTTAATTTTCTTTGGGATTTTACAAAAACGCGGTTTCTGACGACACTTGATTCTGAGGCCCGGTGTGCCCGAAATTTGTATCTAAAGTTTAGCTCGGGTACGTTCAGTGAACAAACGAGCGGGTTTTCCTAACTTTTGAACCGGTGCTTGGAATCGAATTACGAGGGCACCGATGAATTTGCAGCACCGATAATTGCTTAGAAACACCTTTTCCGGAGTTGTGTTTACACGGGAGGAGTTGTTAAAAATTGTGGAATTTAAAAATAAAAATTGAGCTACAATTTTTATTTTTACTAGTGGTTAACCTTTGGGTGGAAGTTGGGAAACCACCCAAGAGAGGTTATGAGGGTGTTGGGGCCCAAATGAACCCCACCCCTTAATTTTCTCTAACCCCCCATAACCTCCTTTTAATGACAACTTTTAATTAAGTGGTTTAAATTCAATTTTTGAATTTTGAAAATTAAGTCATGATAATAGAATAAGTGAAGCACTTATTTATTTTTGGTTGGACTTGTTGTGTTGATAGGGGACTGGGAGAATAATGTGAGGCTTGAAGATCTTCATCTTGTTCGTCGAAGAATGCGAAGAACGTGAAGAACGCGAAGAACGCACAGATCTCCGACGAAGAACGCCGAATCCTAAGAGATCGACTATGCGACGCCGTGAACTGCGATGCCAACGACCCTCTCCTTCCGCGATGCCTTCTTCCGTGACGATAAATTCCACGAAAAACCCTCACTCAATGAATTCGACGAGGTAGGGGATTTTGTTTTTGTTCGTGAATACTTCCATTGCCGTTTTTCATGAAACTTTTCCGCTTGCTATTGATTAACGGGAGGGGGCCGGAATGAACAAACACGACCGACCCTCCTCCTTTGTAAATTGTGTTGATGCAGTTCGAAGGAAAGAGGCACAGTGCAACGACACCACGTGGGATCATACGACAAGGGTGGGCGGCGCCGTCATGTCGCGCCGTTGAAGTCAAAAAAAGGAGCGGCACCGGCGTGCCAAAGCGGAGAACTTCGAAGGAACCTCAAAGACAATGCGGCCGGAGCGGGGCCGCGGCAGAGGGGCGCGGCGCCGTCGTGCCATGCCGGACAGACTAAGGCCATGACTTAGGCCGCAGCGGAGCAGGGACCAGCGGCCGGTTCTGGGCCGCCGGCATCGGAGCAGGCGGACCGGCCCATGCTGGTGGTGTGGCAGCAGCAGCCAGCCGACCGGTTAGAGGAGGAGCCAGGGGTTATGACCCTCGGCTGGCCGGACAAGAGCGGCCCCCCCACATGGGGGCTGCGGTTACGAACATGCGGGGGGGGGGGGGGGGGGTAGTGTTCCCCCCTGCACCCCAAACGTTCGTCCGTTTTGGCCGAGCCACCCGGCCAGCGCCAGCGCGCCGGGCCGGGCCATGCCCAAGCGGGCCGGACCTGGACCCAGGTCGGGTCGACCTGGTTCGGGCTGACCCAGGGGGTCTCGGGCCGGATCGGTCCGGGCCCGAAACTCCCACTTTCGGATCTTTCGGTCTATTTCCCATAACATGGGCTACGGACCTCCGATCGACGCACCGTCAGCGGCGATGCGATCCTTGGATCGAGACTGTCATTTAGATATTTTAAATTCAAGGTTTCAGAGTACTTGGGTTCATCCAGGTTGGTTCGAGCATGTAACCAACCAGGTCCTTGGAGTGGAAACACTTATAACTTGAGCTCCAGACATCCGATTGACGTGCCGTCGACTTTGATGGATTCCTCTTAGTGAGATAGAACTTTTGGATTACTCTGCTAGAGTTTTGGATGTAGTTGGAGTATGTTTGGGTTGGTTTTGACTTAAAAACCAACTGAGACCCTGGAACGAAAAATCCAATAACTCTCGGACCGGGCGTCCGATTGACACACCGTCTGTGACATTGAGTTCCTGTTGACGATTCAGAGCTTTTGGATACATCCACTCCGGACTATGTGTCAGGTGATATATCAGCCCCTTCGCTCGTGGAGCAGACCCTTCGGAATGAGCTTGCTGTGTGCGGGAACCCTAGAGATGGCTGTGACTACGACGACGATGGAGATTGTCCAGAAATCCTCCGTGGAATCGACGATGACGACTACAACACTCAGTGATCCTACGTGGATCAGTGCTACCGATCCTGTGTGGGTTAGATCTTGTGTGGGTTATATCGTGTGTGGGTCAGTGCTCAACGGTCCTCTGTGGGCCAGCGCCTACAGATCCTGTGTGGGTCATTTCAGGGGTTAGTTACCTATCGATCCTTTGTGGGTCATTGCGGGGGTTAGTACCTATCGATCATGTGTGGGTCCAATGGCTTAGATGAATTGGTGGGTACATCTGATCATATCTATCATCTTACAAATAAGTATACCTGTGTGAGATGAATCTTCACTTTCCATCATTATATTCGATATGATTGACTTTCTTTCCTGTGTGGATTGTGTTGTGCTATCCTATGTGTACGTGATCGAACTTGGGCTCAGATGTTGGAGCCGAACTGGAATTGATGACTTAGGTATATGTATGGGCATATACCTAAGTAGTGTCAGATGTTACTTCGTGATTGTATCTTTCCTTTGTGGATTATCCTTTGTGGATTTTGGGAGACCTTCGGGGGTCTCAGGGTCCCTAATGAGTAGCATATACTCACCCCTGCATGGGCTATGCGCGCACTACATTGTGTTGGTTGCAAATGACGGACAACGCTGATCATGGTTGAGGCTTGTGGAGCGAGTCGGTACCTAGAGGTGGACCACTGGGCGGGACGTACACGGAACGAACGACTGGACCCGTGGAGCTGTGGAGACTATATGTACCCACCCTTCAGGTGGTAATTCTAGTGGACGACTCGATGTTGAGGCTTTAATTTCAGTTGTTGTTTTCCCTTTCCAGTTGTACTATACTTTCAGTTTGGGTTTGTATACTGGCCCACTTACTTTTCCGCACTTACTGTTGTACCCAGTTATTACTTAGTGTTTACTTCTACTTGCTTACTATGAGTGTTTGTTTACTTTACAAAGGAAATGTGTTCCCTTTTATCGGGAATTATGCCTTGGTGCTAGTTGCCAACCCCTTTTCTATGGAAGGCGGGCTTGGGGTAGTCACGACACGAGCCCCGAGGATGGGTCGTGACAAATTGGTATCAGAGGAGTTCGGTTCTACCGCAGAACCCAAGACTCTGATCTTTTTCTATGTGAGGAAATAGTGTTAAGAGTATAGAGTGTGGTTATCAGTCCAGGGAGTCTAGTATTGGTGCGTCGGCCGACGTATCCGTACACCAGGACCCTAACTTCTGATTTCCGACTTAATGCATGAAAATATTGATTGCATGTGTGTTTCAAGTTTTCTTTGTGATTACTTTGTGTCAGCTCACTAGGTATACTGTTTGACCGTGGCACACCTATTTCTTTTTAGAATGGCCCCACGACGGTATCCAGCTAGGGTTCTGAGCGTTGTGTGGGATGACATCCCACCAAGTGACGAAGCCTCGGTACATGGCCCTTTGACAGCAGAGGCACCGGTGGTACCTCTACCCGCCGATCCACTGATGCTTCTAGCCCCAACCTCTGACGATGCACGTCGCCTTAGTGCACTGAATGAGTTTCAGCATCAGTGACCACCCAGGTTCCACGGGGAGATGGACCATCAGGTAGCAGAGGATTGGATGGAGGCAGTTGTACGAGTTTTCAGGTTAGTGAGGACACCGGCTGACCTCATGGTGATCCGCACAGCAGGCCTCCTGCACGCGGCAACATGAAGATGGTGGAGCTTGATGCTCTAGGTGCACGGAGAGGAATCTCTCCTCTGGATTTACTTTGAGAGCCTCTTCCGCTCGGAGTTCGTCCCATCCACCCTTCATGCGGTGCACATCTAGGAGCTTCTACTTCTGCGGCAGGGAAACTTGACGGTCGCCCAATACTAGGAGAGATTTACCGATCTCTTGCGCTATTCGACGGACATGGTACGGGACCCATTTACCTTTGAGCAAAGATTGAGGCATGAGATCAGGGCATCACTGATCTCCCTCAGCATTCCGACACAGGCAGGGGTACTGGAGCGAGCCCTTCTGATCGAGAGCTTCCTTGCTGAGCCTACATCAGCAGCGAGACCTACGCAGGGCGACACGTAGCAGAGTCTTCTGCAGCAGGCAGTTGATGGATGACTCCTGGGTCCAAGCAGACCAGACCCTCAGGAAGACGACCTCAGGACACTGGCTCAGAGGTGCGGGGTACACAGCGTAGAGCCAGTCTTTCGAGAGGCAGACAGTGCTACGCATGCGGCGGGCAGGGCCACATGGCTCGTGAGTGCCTGACCCGCCATACCGAGGAGCAGCAGACGGTTGAGGGACCACCCAGGCAGAGGCAGAGGGTCAACCATGGCGGTCCGTAGGGAGCAGGCGGACGAGGCAGAGGAGCTGGCCGAGCAGTAGGTGGTGGGAGACACTTTGAGGCTCTACCACCCCCACTACCAGGAGGTCCACCCCAACCACAGGGAGCTGGCAGGCAGAGACATGCACAGCTTCAGGCAGAGGAGGCCTACGACCACGGCGCGCCCGAGATGATTCAAGGTACTATCTATGTTTATTCCACCCTTGCTGCAGTTCTTATAGACACAGGAGCGAGTCATTCTTTCATAGTCGATGCCCTTGTTCGGGGCTCGGAGATTCCGACAGAGCCGTTGGCTCAATCCTTACGGCTAGAGACTCCTATGGGATCAGACTCGATGATTACGCACTGGTGCTGGCAGTGGGAGCTTACTCTAGGAGGAGAGTGCTTCGACTGGGATCTTCTTGTAGCGGTGTCGAGGCCTTATGACGTCATATTGGGCATGGATTGGTTATCTACAGTCCATGCTCAGATTTACTGTATTAGGCGCAAGGTATGATGTGTACACACCGACAGGAGTAGGTTCACCTTCACCAGCGAGAAGGGAGCCTTTGCATCACAGGATGGACTCACGAAAAGGAGAGGAAAAACCATCACTCATCAGTTGGCTAGCCTCATCCTAGGAGTAGTTGACCTGCGGAGTCCAAGCTTACATGCAGTGGTAGATAAGTATGCGGACGTTTTTCCCGACGACGTTTCAGGACAACCTCCTCGCAGAGAGGTAGACTTTTATGTTGACCTGTACCCCGGGACAACCCCGATATCCACCCCAGCATATCGGATGGAACCCACCGAGCTTCGAGAGCTACGAGTACAGTTGGAGAACTTGCAGGGAAAGGGATTCATCTGATCCAGTGTTTCACCCTGGGCCTCCCCGATATTGTTCGCCAAGAAGGCGGATGGGAGCTTGTGACTTTGTATCGACTATCGTCTCCTGAACCAGGTGACAGTGAGGAACAAGTATCCGCTACCAAGGATTGATGACCTCTTCGATCAGATCAAGGGAGCACGGTGGTTCTCAAAGATAGACCTCAGGTCAGGCTATCATGAGCTCAGCATTCGGGATGAGGACAGTAGAAGACGACCTTCAGATGTCGGTATGGCCACTATGAGTTATTGGTTATGCCATTCGGCGTAACCAATGCTCCAGCAATGTTCATGGGCCTCATGAACAGGATCTTTCAGCCATAACTCGATCAAATTGTTGTGGTCTTCATTAACGACATTCTGATATACTCGACCACTGAGGAGGATCACACCTACCACTTTCGGGTTGTACTAGACACACTCTGAGATAACCAGCTTTATGGAATGCTCTCAAAGTGTTAGTTCTAGATACATGAGGTCCACTTCTTGGGACACATCATCTTTGTGGTGGGAGTTGCGGTGGATCCTGCAATGATCGAGGCAGTGCTATCATGGGAGAAACCCAGGAGCGTGACGGAGGTGCAGAGTATCTTGGGTCTAGCTGGGTACTATCCGAGATTTGCTCCAGACATCTCCATAGTTGCGGCACCACTCTCAGCTTTTACAAAGAAGGGGAAACCCTTTGTGTGGTCAGACAGATGTCAGCAGAGCTTCCAAGAGCTGAGATAGAGATTGACCAATGCGCCTATCATGAGGCTACTAGAGGAGGGAGTTGGGTACGTAGTTTACTGTGATGCATCAGGGATTGGACTTGGATGTGTCTTGATACAGGAGTGGGAAGTGATCGCCTACAGATCACATCATTTGAGACAGCATGAGCAGAACTATGCTACCCATGACCTGGAGTTAGAAGCAGAGGTCTTCGCTCTGAAGATGTGGCGACACTATCTGATGGGAGATCGCTTTATAGTTAATTCAGATCACCAGCGTCTCAGGTACATCTTCTCGCAGAAGGACCCGAACCTGAGACAACGGCGATGGCTCGAGTTCCTCTAGGATTATAACTTTGAGATAGTCTATACTCCTTGAAAGGGGAACAT
The DNA here is from genome assembly GCA_963277665.1 of Viscum album. Classification (NCBI taxonomy): domain Eukaryota; kingdom Viridiplantae; phylum Streptophyta; class Magnoliopsida; order Santalales; family Viscaceae; genus Viscum; species Viscum album. Next base: position 27,993,709 of record OY728143.1, on the reverse strand, counting down.
AGTGGCCGATGCCCTCAGCAGGATGATGGGCATTCATCTACTTGGGGAGGCGACAGAGCAGCTAGCCGCTATGCAGATATCCTTCGTGGATAGGGATGGAGCAACCTTTCTTTAGTCACTGACAGTCACTCATCCACTACTGTAGCGGGTCAGAGAGGCACAATGTGGGGACACCAACTGTGAGATGCGGTGTGCGCAGATATCCTCAAGACATGCACCTGATGGTTTCTCTTCAAAAGGAGAGCACGACGTCCTTTTAAGAGGACGTACCTTGGTACCAGTTTCTTTATGGGAGGAGGTGCTGATAGAGTTTCACACTTCCCCTTTGGCGGTACATCCTGGAGTGGCGAAGATGTACCAGGATCTCAGACGACAGCACTAGTGGCTGGGCATGAAGAAGGCTATGGCAGAGTTCGTTTCTCGATGCCTCACCTGCCGGCAGGTGAAGGCAGAGCACCAGGTACCAGAAGGCTTGGTACAGACCATGGAGGTCCTGGAGTGGAAGTGGGACGACATATCTATGGACTTCGTGACTAGACTTCCACACACTTCCAAAGTTCATGACTCCATTTGGGTGATTGTCGACCGACTCACCAATTCGGCTCACTTGTTACCCATCAGAGAGTAGGTCTCAGTGGAGAGCTTGGGACGTCTCTACGTTTAGGAGATTGTATGGATTCATGGTGTGCCATCATCTATCATCTCTGATCAAGATGATCGCTTTACTTCCCGAATTTTTAATGGGTTGCAGGAGGCATTTGGGATGCAGCTACGTCTAAGCACTGCCTTTCACCCCCAGACAGATGGTAAGACGGAGAGGACCATTCAGACTCTCTAGGACATGCTCCACGCATGTGTTCTCGACTCTGGTCGTAGCTAGGAGGACCACCTACCCTTGGTGGAGTTCACGTACAACAACAGCTATGACTCCACCGTCGGGATGACACCATACGAGGCGTTGTACGACTGACCTTGTAGATCACCGCTGTGTTGGACAGACCCTGGGGAGTCAGCACTTGTGGGAATGGAGACCATCCAAGCCACGACGGAGAATGTATAGGTCATCCAAAAGTGGACGAGGATAGCTCAGAGCCGACATAAGTCTTATGCTGACAGGAGGTGGAGGCCACTGGAGTTCGAGGATGGCGACCACGTCTTCTTGCGGGTCTCACCTCGACATGGATTATGAAGATTTGGCCGAGGCAGCAAGTTTTCTCCACACTTCATCGGACCATTCCAAGTCCTCAGCAGGATTGGCGAGGAGGCTTATCACCTGGCTCTACCGCATCAGTTGCACCGGGTGCACGACATCTTCCATGTATCTCAGTTGAGGAGATATGTGCACGAACCGACGCATATCATTGACCATGGGGAGCTGGACATTGATGATGGGGCGTCTTTTGCGGAGGTCCCAGTGGAGATCGAGGATCGACAGGAGCGGGTCCTATGTGGATGGTCGATTCCTCTAATGCGCATCAGATGGAAGCACAAGAACCTCCAGGAGAGCACTTGGGAGCGGGAGGCTCAGATGTGTGCACAGTACCCACATTTGTTCCCCTAGTTTATGATGTATCTTTACGGGGACGTAAAGCCCTGAGATGGGAGTAATGTAAAGACCTGTAAAATTCAAGATAATTTTTTTTATAATTTTCTTTGGGATTTTACAAGAACGCGGTTTCTGACGGCACTTGATTCTGAGGCCTGGTGTGCTCGGAATTTTTATCCGAAGCTTAGCTCGGGTACGTTTAGTGAACGAATGAGTGGGTTTTCCTAACTTTTGAACAGTTGCACGGAATCAAATTCCGAGGGCACCGATGAATTTTCAGCGCCAGAAATTTCTTAGGAACACCTTTTCCGGAGTTGCGTTTACACAGGAAGAGTTGTTAAAAATTGTGGAAGATAAAAATTAAAATTGAGCAACAATTTCTATTTTTACTTGTGGTTAACCTTTGGGTGGAAGTTGGGTAACCACCAGAGAGAGGTTATGAGGGCGGTGGGGCCGACACGAACCCCACCCCTTCATTTTCCCTAACCCCCCTTAACCTCGTTTTAATGAAAACTTTTAATTAAGTGGTTTAAATTAAATTTTTGAATTTTAAAACTTAAGTCATGATAATAAAATAAGTGAAACAATTATTTTATTTTTGGTTGGACTTGTTGTGTTGAGAGGGGATTGGGAGAAAAAGGGGAGGCTTGATGATCTTCATCTTCTATGTCGAAGAACGCAAAGAACGCGAAGAACGCACCGATCTCCGACGAAGAATGCCTAATCCTCGGAGATCGACTACGAGATGTCGTGTACCGCGACGCCAATGACCCTCTCCTTCCGCGACGCCTTCTTCCGTGACGATAAATCCCGCGATGAACCCTCGTTCAACGAATTCGATGAGGTAGGGGATTTTATTTTTGTTTGTGAATAATTCCATTGCCGTTCTTCGTGAAACTTTTCTGCTTGATATCAATTAACGGGAGGGGGCCGGACCGCACAAACACGGCCGACCATCCTCCCTTTTAAGTTGTGTTGATGCAGTTTGAAGGAAAGCGGTGTGGTGCAAAGAAACCACACGGGATCATATGGAAAGGGTGGGCGGCGCCGTCATGCCGCGCCGTTGAAGTCGAACAAAGGCGCGGCGCCGTCGCGCCGCGCCGGAGAACCTCAAAGGAACATCGAAGACACCACGACCGGAGCGCGGCCACGGCGGAGGGGCGCGGCGCTGTCGCACCACGTCAGACGGACCAAGGCCGCGACTGAGGTCGTGGTGGAGCATGGACCAGTGGCCGGTTAGGGGCCGCCGGTGTCGGAGTAGGGGGAGCATCCCATGTCGGTCCCGTGGCGGCCGCAGCCGGCCGGCCGGAGCGGGCCGGCCGGTCAGAGGAGGAGCCAGGGGTTACGACCCCTGGATGGCCGGACAAGAGCGGCCCCCCCCCACATGGGGGTCCATGGTTATGAATAGGCAGGGGGCATCGCCCCCCCCCCCCCCCCCCGCACCCCAAACGCTCGGCTGTTTCGGCCGTGCCACCTGGCCAGCGCCAGCGCGTCGGGCCGAGCCGCCAGGCCGGGCCGGGCCGCGCCCAGGCCGGGCCGGGCCTCTCCAGCCGGGCCGAGCCGCGCCCAAGCGGGCAGGACCTAGACTCGGGTCGGGTCGACCCAGTTCCGGCCAACCCAGGGGGTCTCGGGCCGGATCGGTCCGGGCCCGAAACCCCCACTTTCGGATCTTTCGGTATTTTGCCCATAACATGGGCTACAGACCTCCGATCGACGCACCGTCAGCAGCGATGAGATACTTGGATCGAGACAGAAATTTCTCTATTTTACGCTCAAGGTTTCAGAGTACTTTGGGTTTGGCCGGGTTGGTTCGAGTACGAAACCAACCGGGTCCTCGGAGCGGAAACACTTATAACTTGAGCTCCGGGCGTCCGATTGAGGTGCCGTCAACTTTGATGGATTCTTCTTAGTGAGACGGACCTTTTGGCTTACTCCGATCGATGTTTAGACGAAATTGGAGTACGGTCGGGTTGGTTTTGACTTAAAAACCAACCGGGCCCCTAGAATGAAAAAGCCAATAACTCTCAGACTGGGCGTCCGATTGACGCATCGTCTGTGACGTTGAGTTCTTATTGACGATTCGGAACTTTTTGATACATCAACTCCAGACTATTTGTCAATTGATGTATCAGCCCCTCGGCTCGTGGAGAGGACCCTCCCAAACGAGCTTGCTATGTGCGGGAACCCTAGAGCTGGCTGCGACTGCGATGACGATGACGACTATACAGAAATCCTCCGTGGAATCGACGACGATGACTACAACACTCAGCGATCCTACGTGGATCAGTGCTACCGATCTTGTGTGGGTCAGATCCTATGTGGGTCAATGCTCAGCAGTCCTGTGTGGGCCAGCGCCTACAAATCCTGTGTGGGTCTGATCCTGTGTGGGTCATTGTGGGGGTTAGTTACCTATCGATCCTTTGTGGGTCATTGCGGGGGTTAGTACCTATCGATCCTGTGTGAGTCCGACGGCTTAGATGAATCAGTGGCTACATCTAATCATCTCTATCGTATTACGAAGAAGTATACATGTGTGAGATGAATTTTGACTTTCAATCATTATCTTCGATATGATTGAATTACTTTCCTATGTGGATTGTGTTGGACTATCCTATGTGAACGTGATCGAACTTGGGCTCAGATGTTGGAGCCGAACTGGAATTGATGACTTAGGTATATGTATGGGCATATACCTAAGTAGTGTCAGATGTTACTTCATGATTGTATCTTTCCTTTGTGGATTATCCATTGTGGATTCTGGGAGACCTTCGGGGGTATCGGGGTCCCTACTGAGTAGCTTATACTCACCCCTGCACGAGCTATGCCCGCACTACGTTCTGTTGGTTGCAGAAAACGGACAATGCTGATCGTGGTTGAGGATTTTGGAGCGAGTCGGTACCTGGAGGTGGACCACTGGGCGGGACGTACATGGAACGGACGGATGGACCCGTGGAGCTGTGGAGACTATCTGTAACCACCCTTCAGGTGGGACTTCCAATGGATGGCTCGACGTTGCGGCTTTACTTTCAGTTGCTGTTTTCCCTTTCCAGTTGTACTTTACTTTCAGTTTGGGTTTGTATACTGGCCCACTTACTTTTTCGCACTTACTATTGTACCCATTTATTACTTAGTGTTTACTTCTACTTTCTTACTCTGAGTGTTTGTTTACTTTACAAAGGCAATGCCTTCCCTTTTATCGGGAATTACGCCTCGGTTCTAGTCGCCAGCCCCTGGCCTATGGAAGGTGGGCTTGGGGTAGTCACGACATGGGCCCCGAGGACAGGTCATGACAGACCCAGAGACTAGGGGTGTCCAGACCCAACCGAACCCGACGGACCCGACTGAACCCGACCGGGTTGGGTCGGGTTCAAAAAAGAAAATATTCACGTGTCGGGTCACTTCGGGTTGACCCGTGGTCGGGTTGGGTCGGGTCTCAGGTTGGAAAAAAAATGACCCAACCTGACCCAACCAACCCGATGACCCATGCGCTGCGCAGATCTTTCATTTCGCGCCCCATCCACCCGTCTCTTCACTACAGAATCTTCTAACCTACGCGACCCTCCCAACTCAAGTCCCTAAACCTCACCGCTATCTTCCTCTTTGCCTATGCCTCTCCCGACTCATGTCCCTAAACCTCACCTCCATATTCCTCTCCGTATCCGTAGTGCTTGCGGCCCCAGATCCACTGAATAGTGTTTCTCTTTAATCTTTCTTTTCCTGCTTGAGATGATGAAAGAACTCAGGATACCACCGAAGCCGACCATATTTGATACTCCGTGCCACCGATAAAGAAATTAAGATGCCAAAGTTGAAGTCGAAGCCGAATCTGACCATATTTGAAGAAATCAAGATGTCAAAGGCTAAGAAAACCATATTCGATCCTCATATTTCTGAATAACTCGGAAATATTGAAGCTGAAGCTGACCGGATTTGATCAGGATGCTAAATCTAGCTAGATTTGATCAGATTCAATCAGTCCTTCAAAGCTAACCAGATTTGATCCTCCATGCTGCTACTGAACCAGATTTGATCCTCTCTGTGTCCCCAATTCTCTCTGCTCTTGCCGCCTATAAAGAGTCGCAACACCACTGGTTTATGATTTTCGAATAAAACAAGAACCTGAGCCGATACCACCTGTTGAAGCCTTACTTTTCATGATAAAGTAGGTTGGGGTTGATTAATCAATGGGATTGGGTGTTCTGTGGTGTGGCGAGGAATATTAACCAAAGTAGCGATGAGTGGTATCGTGCGGGTGTGGGATATTTGAAGTGGTATTTTTTTCCAATAACCCGATGGACCCGACCTAACCCGACCCTATCTGAGACGGGTCGGGTCTAAACTTTAAAAAATGTCTGACCCGACCCAACCCGACCCGTACAATTTTAATTGGGTTGGGTCAAAAAAATCCTCCAACCCAACCCAACCCGACCCATGGACAGCACTACCAGAGACTGAAAAGCGGTGTTGAAGGGTGATATACTGATTATACTATGGGGCCCCTAGATTGAGTATTCATGAGTTTACCGGGTCTATTTTTATTTAAGTTATATCGTTATATGTTCCCAATGATTCTAGATCCTTTTTCATTTGAATTAATGGATTCTGTTTCCCATTATATGTGTATCCCTACACATTGATTGGATAATGGAACCCTTTATTTGTTTGAATTCTTTGGAATTCATTATTTTACCTAGTTCCATGTATTCTTATTCTCCATATTAGTTATGGTTTTTTCTAGAATTCATATATAATTTATAATTTATTTGGGAAGTATGTTTTCAAATAAATGTTGTTTTTTGTACAATAGGGATATTTGAACAAATACGGTAGGAAGAGGAAATGTATTTGGGTTGTTTTGATGAACATTATATAGATATTCCCATTTCAACCATTAATTTTATATTCCCACATTGATTATTCAATAAATGAAATTTTTTATAAAAATTAATCGAAAATTTTTATTTGATATTATATAAATTATTTTTGAAATTTATATTTTTTATATATTAAAACTATCAATAATAAAATGGTGTTTTTGTTTAAAATATCACAAAGTCATTGGTGAAATCCTACTATGATAAAATCTATCATAAATTGCATTTACCATTCTATTTATGTAGCTATCATGTTTTCTTCTAGGTTCCTCAATCATGTATATGTGGTAATTAATCTCTAGTGGGGCTTCTAATGATCATTTTCAATCATGGAGAGTGATTTTGGATCACGAGGAGGCTCTTGGGAAATAATTTTTTTATTTTATCTTTTGGGGATGTATTGTAAGGACCTTGTCGGATTATAACATTCATTCGACATACTTTATATATATAGACGTACAATTTTATCAATTATTTTTGTATATTTCCAATTATGGGTTGGTTTATTAATTTTTACTATGATTACTATGATTTATTTCTTCCATTATATTTTATAAATTGTATCATAATGGAGTGGAATTCCAATATGAAGGTGGGTTATAGAATGTTCTTTGGTGGTATTATTAGTTGTTAAGTTGATTTAGCATGGGAAATTATTTTCAAGGTATATATTCTTGATACCTAACCACTGGTTGTCATTTCATTGGGAACAAAAACTCCCTTTGAGTGTAGTGAAGAATATGGTAGGGTGAGGTTCTAGGGTTATCTCAGGATAGTTCCCTACACACCCACTATTAGTCAATTTCTGTCTCACTACAATATGGATTCCATTAAACTAAATCACAATCATGGTTACAAACATGGTTTTACATTAATAACATTCGAATCCTTGTGGGCCACAATCATCACATTCCTATAAACTATTTTAAAGAATTATGCATGAATTGACTATTCCATTCACTTAGATCCATCCATAATGCCTCCACCTACTTTAAAGGGGACATCCCTTATTCTTAACAAATATTTACGCCACCATACCTACATGATTCTCAGTGAATTATTTTATTCTCCAAAATGAAAAAAAAAACAAATTCCAAGATCTCATACTGAATCACATCCCCCAAATAATCAAATACCAACCACTCAAGCCCCACAAATCTCCCACACAGTTGTGACTATGGTGTACACACACCGACATGAAATTACTTAGGCTCCACTAGAAACAAAAAATTTCTAAAGGGATCCAATATTTTTCAATACCAATAATCCATAATTGAATAAGAAATTCAAATATCCAACACAACTTTACCCCCACACATTGTGACATTCCCCAAAAGGCACACTAAAACCCACCCTCATCTTTTTAAGGTAGAGTAGAATGTTAAAGGACCCCCACACTTGTTCTTATTTCATTATCCAATGAGTCCCCATCTATATGAAAATGGATACACTGTCCCATATCACCTCATCACACACAAAAATCACTCTCCCTTATATTTCCCCACATAGAACCTATGATCATCAACCTATAAAACAAAAAAATCACCTATTTAATGAAAACACACAACCCTGAAAGAACACTCATTGCTTCATTTTTCACGAACATGGGACAAATCATCTACGAAGGACCACCCACATTATCAACCATAACCAGAGTTCAATTAAAAAACCACAAAGTGCCTAATGATTCTTTATCCATCCAAGAGCCTGCCATATATGGTTACTACACATCATCCAATTGAAATCCATACCGAAAATTTGTAAATATATTAATATTACCATCCAAACTTCTAATCATGATCATGATACCAAAATCAATATTAGTGATTTAAATATCTTAACACCAAGGAATCACACATTCATTTTTTTGTACCCTTCAAGGGTATCAAATTCATCAAATAATTCTATTATTATTCCCATTCTAATCCACATCTTTGGAATTTTGTAACCATATCAAAACATATCCACAACACTCCACATTGTAACTACCCACCAAGGAACACCTAACAACACCAAGACAACATAAATAAACCAGAATAATAAAAAAATAATAAATATAATGATCCATATGACTTGTAATAAAAAAACATGATCTAATCTTGCGTCAAAAATCAATGGCTGGATGAGTAGAATTACACTAATAAGTTATATATTAAATTAAAATAAAATTTATTATTGAAAATTTATGCAATTTAACCCTCTATTATAACTATATCCCCCACCATATATATAAACATGAATGTCATGTGAACCCTATATGAAAAGTATAATTCATTTACTCACACATCAAGAAATTTTAGGTGAAAAGAGACAAAACAAAAAATCATCTCAAACAAATATGTCATACTTTTATATATATTTCAACAATAATATGAAAAACCCAGAACAAAAATCAGGTACCACTATCAAATTGGACATCCTACCAGATCTTTGTTTATGACTCATCAGCTTGAGGTCCATCTCAAGCATTGGCACATTTCATTCTCTGAATAACATGTTTCCAAATAGGGAATAGAAATAAAAAAAATATTTTTCTACCATGTTATGATGTATCATATAATATCTCACTAATTAAGGTCTAGTTTCAATCCCAAAAATACCATAGGATTTCCACCCCATACATCCTTGGTATGTGACCAATGGTGAGAGTCCATAAAAACCATTTGGATACAATAATATATATATCATGGCAATAAATAAAAATATATATCCATAAATAATCTCCCACACATATCATTGTATACATATTTGTAATTATAGACAAAAAAACAAAAATAGAGCTAAAATAATCCATGTTATAATAAATAAAAAATGTAGTCATATATTCATACATTACATTATATATCCATAAAATCCAATCACATATACAAAATAAATAATTTAATAAAACAAATAAATAGCTATACAATAACCATGAATCCTCAACTCATCCCAATATCTAAACTGATTTGATCTTCTCTAACCCAATATAATGTGAAACCTATTCTCAAACTTTATACTGGACATAATATTTTCATATGAGTGAATAAATCCATGAAAGGTGTGAGAAATATATCTAATTAAAATTTCAAAATTTACCCTTGTATACAAAATTATATATATGTGGTTTCATAAGGAAGGTAAATGAAAGGAATATACATTATAAAAGAATGCATGTCGGTCATTGTGTACTAACTAGGACACCTACACACCTAACCCTACCTGGTCTAGTTCCCTATATGGAACTGTGTCCATCATAGTCATAAGTCATCAAAATACCATTATAGAAATTGTAAAACACCACCAGAACATGTTTTATAGAGTATTAGGGAAACCTATCACTCAAAAATTATTCTCACTATACATAGAATGAAAAACACTTGGGTTGTATGGTCTACACATTTCAATTCCCATAAATCATGAAAAACATCATCATGAAAAACACCATCATGAAAAAAACCATCATGAAAAATATCATCATTGTAATTTAATTGTATATTAATAGAATCCTAATGAGTGAAATAATGAATCCATCCTGTTATGTGACTTGAACCACAACCCTTGGGGTTAGTCTAATAGATGTCTTTCAAAAACATTATTTTAATCTTGGGGAGGGAAACAACGGAGCAACCCCATTCATGTGTAGAACCCCTAATACCAGTAGTTCCAATTCATAACTCTAAAATATAGGAACTGGATCATAGGTGGAAATAATGGAGCCAACCCCCACATGATCCAAACAACACCCCTTATGGTAGGTCCCATGGGTTTCTTTCATAAACAAGTAGTGGATCCAAATATGGGAAATAATGGATCCAACCTCACACATGACCAAAGCACATGCCTAGAGGTAGAATGTATGGCTTGAAACCTACACATCCAGTTCTTCTCATATGTCACATACATATGGGGAACTGGTCACATGTGACCTTTCCCACAACAAAAAATATTTCTCATTTTACAAATATCCATACTATCTAATCTTCCAATTTAATACCATTAAATAATGTCATGAAACACCAAACCCATATTCATCCCTATACAACTCAAGAACCCCATAATTAGGTTCCAAAAACTCAACCTCATCTATACTCTCTAATACTAATTCACAACCATTCCTCTGTGGTGATCCCATAACCTACAAGATCTACATGACCCTAGCCTTAAGAGGTCGAGTTTAATTCAACTTTTAACTCAATTATAAAAAAACCATTTATACTACCCAATTACAATTTTGAGCTATAATCTCTCTAATAAAATTATAAATACTATTAAAAATGATTAATAAATTCCCTCAAAACTTTTCTAGTTCAGAAAAAAAATCTCCCAGCAGGGATCTCTCTATCCCATTATCCAAATGAAACCATCCTCATCTGAATACACTAATAGAAAATGGAATTAATACACTCACCTTAAGAAACAAGGATAATAATAATCCTCAAGGTATTATATCAATGATACATGATACATATAGTCATCCCACCCAAATTTTATTATCATAATCCTCTCATTACTACTATCTAGCCTTTGAAGGAACCAATCTAAGCTATCCACTTGAATCTCATACCCCTAGACTCATCATTTTCCCATCATAAACCTAACTAGTATATTCACTAACATTGAGGGAATATGTTAGGTTATTTATAACTTTACACCATAAAACAAAACACTAAAAATGGGAATAAGTGGATCTAAACCACATAATAATAAATTAAGGATTTCAATAATCCCATGAAAATTCAATGAAACCCCAAATTCATGAATGTAAGAACAATCACACATTAATGGTAAATTTTTATGAATTATAAGTACCACCTAAAAATTTAATGGTGTTAACATCATTATGATATGATCCTCTAAGCCTAGTCACGTTCTAAGAAAATATCCCTATATATAATCCATTACATCACACTGGATACATGAACAATCATATTTGAATGACCCATGATGCATCTATGACACTGGTATAATAAAATTATTTACCAACCAACACAAGTAAATATTAAATTTCATATAACTTAATCAATATCCCTAAATAAATCTGTAAAATAATTAACATCAACTAAAATTGAAGAAGAAAATTTTCATTTAGTATTCCATGATGTCCTCTATCTATAACATGAAAAATTTCTATCACTATGGTTGATTTCACCATTCATGATTAGAATCATCATTAAAAACCTTAGCCAAAATAACTAAGAATCATTCGGATGATAAAGGGATGTGGAATATGGGGAGAAGGGGGATATAATACATAAAATAATTGTATAAATCACCCTTGAATAACTCCCAAAAAGGAAAATATATGCCAAAAGGAGGAAGAGAGAATCTAGAAAAAAATCCATCTTAACATGGGAACTCAACTTAAAATAAAGAGGTACCATCCTGGAAATACTGGTACTTCCATTTTATAAACAATCTAAAAAATATTCCCCTTATCATGAAAAAATGGGCCTCAGTGTAGTTCTCATAATTAAAGGTTTCATTATTCTGTGGCCTTCCTGGGTCACAGGGAAACACCCTCCCACCAGAATCTTATATAGAGCCTATGGCCACCCATTATGTGATGGTCTATATGACAACCCTACTCTTTATTTTATTCTTTAACATGATTTATGACATAAATCCTTCATTTGTTACTACATATAAGATCAAGAGGTCTAGTTTCATTGGCGATTAGGATCATTACATAACAACTTAAAACATGAAATACAACATCTTTATTGAAAAATTCTTTTACATGACCACTACATTCCCTCGTACATAACATTGCATGAGATAACCTGAGGAAATGCATAAAAAAGGTGAGCTTTGAATCCCAATAAGGGAATAAACAATGAATAAAATGAGGAATAAAATACATGTTAGAAGACAAGCATATCAATGGATCATAAGAAAAACATGAACATAAAGGCATGATAAAGCATGATAATCACAACATGGAAATGTTGCAACAACACTTAAAATGGAATTATCATGAACCAAGGGTCATTGCACATGGAGCATGAGTAAACCCTCATAAAACATGAAGCATGAGTAAAACCTCATTGCAAATGAATTAGAATGATCAAACACTCATTGAACATGACGTATCATGATATTGTACTTTACCCAATGCATTGGAGCGCTATAAGGGCACACCCTTCTTAAACATTTCATTTCATGCATAAGTGTGCCACATGGATCATATAACATGGAATAAATAAACATAATACGTATTCCATGATTAATTAATGTGGAATAAATACATCAAAGTACCATTAAATATGTATATGTTCATAAAGGTGAATACTCTTGATAGAGACAAGTGTATGCTATTTACTACACAATGATCATGCCTTGGAAAAACACGGTGCAATTTCGGCAACATAAAGAAATGAAATAAGAACGTATAAAAAATAGTTGATGAGAGAGAAAGTGGTGGTTCATCATATTTACATAAAATGGAAAGAAAGGGGGTCATATAGATACATCTACCAATGAACTTAATGGAATTTATATGCATAACATAAAAGAGTTACTTGGATGTAAAAGAGGAGATAAAAATCCCTAATGGAATTTTGGAATGGTAACATGTGTACATGGGAGGCATTATTGAGAGAGAAATGGGTATCCCATCGTTAAAACATAAATAGGGAAGTATTTTGGAAGTGTGAAATCATACCCTGACATTTTTAATTGAAAAAAAGGGCATAACAACTTAAAGAAAATTGGACAAAAATTAGAAAGGAAGAAATCCATTACTTGGAAGTGTGATCCCAAAGGCTTGAGAGAGTCTTAAGAATGGATACTTGAAATTTTTTGGCACCTTGGGAGGATTATAGAGAGAGGATATCATGTGTTGGTCGAACTACAATGGATTTTAGTGAAGTGTAAGTGGGATATTGGGTGGGTTTATATAGAAAGGAAGAAGGAATTCTTGATTATTTAGGTTTGGGACACCTCACATTAAACTAATCAAAACAACAAACCAGACCATGGTTTCTTCCTTTGTTTTTGGCCAAAGGGGAGTGGAAGACAATATTTGGAGAGGAAAATGACCTAAATTCTTAAAATAATAGGGTTTCTTATGAGGAGGGGAGTCACACTCTCAAGGAAAACAATTTAAAAAGACAAAATGTTTTATAAGCCTTGAAGGGTCTACTAAAGATTTTAAAAATAAATCAAACTAACCCAAAATCACATTATTTTAATGGTAAAACATATATTGGCCTAAAATAATGTTTATATTATTTTATTACATCCCTATTGGGTCATTATTATGTCATAATACAAATTATATATTTAAAAGGTATTTAATTTTTACCCAAAAATTCGACTGTCTCCGAAAATTATGGAAAATTCAAGATCGGATAATTTCGACATCCTGATCCCAAAAATAATATTCCTTTTTTCTATATAATTTTCTAAATATTTGAATTTTTACTTTTAAAATAAAAACTGACATTTATCGAAAATTCATGGGTTTGGGAAAAACAGCTTTCAAACCTTAATAAAAATTACAATTGCATTCGTAAAATTATATGATAATTTATAATTAATAAAAAGTAATTTAATAATAATAATAATATTTTAATTAAAAAATCCATTAATTCATCAAAATATATTTATTAGTTGAATATTAACTAAAATTACTATTTGTGCTTTAAAAACTATTTACAACGTAACAATAATAAAATGAATGCACATTTTTTATACAAAAATAGTGTACATAGTCATAGTGACCGGGTATTATTACATAACCCCTTATAACATCCTCATAAGAATGAAGGGTAAGGTGTGTGATGGTGACAGACTCTTGGGGTGGCTCAGATGACATCGCTCAGGTGGTAATCTCTATTAACTTTCACTTCTCCTGTAGTTGGTTCTGCTCAAGATTAACCTGTTCAAGCTCGTCTTGGGCTTAGTCAAGAGTTAAGCCCAATGATGACACCTCCTTTCCAATCTCCAAAAAATGGGATTTTATGAGGCAAGCCTACTAGATGAGTCCATCACTTCCTTTGTCTGAGTAAATTGGATTTGTTAAAGCCCTATATTTATACTAATCTGGTGATCACTGTTCAATGACTAAATTAACAATGGTCACAATTCTTAATAGTATTTTAAAATCCAAAAACATAAAACCAATGAAGTTCACATTTTATATAACTATAATAAGACATTTAATTGGATCAAAAGGAATTTCCATTAATGAATTTTTAGGTCGTTATAATCTCCTCCCCTTATGATGTTTTCCCTGAAAATTTAATTTTCCCATTCTAAAACAAACGTGGGTAACATTACTTCAACACATTCTCTGATTATCACATCGCTTCTTCAAAACATGTGGTTTTTCTACAACACCTTGACAATGGGCATTGTCTTATTTTTTAGAACATTTTCTCTATGATCTAAGATCTTCACCGGTTGCTCCTCATAAGAAATATCATCCTCTAACTGTACTACATTCGAAGATAGTACATGTGAAGGGTTTGTTATATACTTCATTAAGAGGGATACATGATAGAAATCATGTACTTTGGCCATGGTAGGTGGAAGTGCTAGTCGATAGTCCATAGCCCCGACAAAATCAATAATTTCGAAGGGGATGATGTACCTAGGACTTAACTTCCATTTATTTCCAAACCTCATGAAATTATTCCACAGAGATATGTATAGAGATACCATATATCCAACTTTAAACTCAAGTTCTCATCGATGTTTATCTACATAACTCTTCTATCGATTCTGGGCTACCTTGGTATGCTGTTGAATGGTTTTCACCTTCTCCACCATTTCTTTAACCATTTCTAGTTCTATCAACTTATGTTCACCAACTTCATCTCTACATGTGGGTGTTTTTCTCCTCTTCCTATATATGGCTTCATAAGGTTCCATTCAGATGCTCGAGTGGAAACTATTATTGTATGAGAATTCAACTAGTGGAAGATGTTAGTCCCACCCTCATTTGAAGTCCATAGAACATGATCTTAAAATATCCTCAAGTGTCTGAATAGTTCACTCAGACTGGCCATCAGTTTGAGGATGATAGGCAGTACTGAAGTTTAGTTCAGTATCCAGAGCATGTTAAAGACTCTTCCGAAATATTGAAGTGAATCTTAGATCTCGATCAAATACAATAGATAGTGGTACTTCATGCAGCCTTACCACCTCCCTGATATATATCCATGCTAGTCGATCCAATGAGAAATCCTTCTAAATTGCAATAATGTGTGAAGACTTTGTAATATGATCCACAACAACCAAGATTGCATTGTTGCCTTTTGATTCCTTCAGAATTCCGGTGAAAAACTCCATGGTGATGTTCTCCCATTTCCATGCTGGTATGGGAAATGGATGCATCATACCCTTAGAATTTTTCCTCTCTACCATCACTTGCTGAAACACAAGGCACTTTGATGTATACTCATCGATCTCGTTCTTCATATTATCCCACCAATAATTCTCTCGGAGATCTTGATACATCTTAGTGTTTCCTGGGTGAATAGAGAAATTTGAACTATGTGCATCATCCAAAAATCCTTCTTCAGCTCTGAACTATATGGAACACATATTCTTTTCCCAGATTTCACAATTCCTTCTTCATTAACATTGAACTCCAAGGATTTCCCTCTTCTGATAGCTTCCACTATCTTCTGAATTCCCACATCAACCTTTTGAGAATCCTTTAACCTTTCCAAAAGAGATGGTTGAGAAATCATTTGTGAATGGATTGACAATGTTCCCTTATTTATTATTCTCATGTCCATCTTCATCAAATCAAAGAAGATTGGATCCTTATCAATTCTAATCAGTGATATAATTCCCGGGTCCCTTCTACTAAGAGCATCCGCCAACTTTTTCGCTTTCCCAGGGTGGTAATGGATTGAGCAGTCATAGTCTTTGATTAGCTCTAACCATATTTGTTGGTTCATGTTCAAATGTTTCTGTGTGAATGTATACATGAGGATTTTATGGTTCATATATATTTCACACTTATCTCCAAATAGATAATACTAACAAATTTTTAAAGTGAAGATCATCGTAGCCAACTCCAAATCATGTGTTGGATAATTATTCTCATGAAATTTCAATTTCCTTGAAACATAGGCAATGACTTTGTTATTTTGTATCAACACACAGCCCATTCCCTTCTTCGATGCATCACTGAGTACATGAAAAATTTCTCCACTTGTGGGTAAAGTGAACACACGTGCAGTGATAAGACTCCTTTCTAACTCCTTGAAGTTTTCTTCACATTCATCACTCCATGAAAACATTACTCCCATCCGAGTTAGCTTGGTAAGAGGGTTGGACAATCGTGAGAAATTTCTCACAAATCGTCGATAATATCCAGCTAACCCCAAGAATCTATAGATATTTGTTAACAATGTTGGCCTCAGACATCCCTCTATAGCAGCTATCTTGGAAGGATCCATAGATATCCTATTACTTGGGATGATATGGCCCAAGAATGAGACCTCCATCAACAAGAACTCACACTTACTGTACTTTTCATAGAGTATCTCCTTTCGCAAGGTCTCTAGTAGAGTTCTTAGATGCTCCTCATGATCCTACATGGTTTTGGAGTATATGAGAATATCATCTTTAAAGACTATCAAACATTTTTCAGGGTAATCTTTAAAGACTCTATTCATCAATTCCATGAATATTGCTGGAGCATTAGTGAGTTTGAAAGGCATTACTATGAATTCATAATGCTCGTATCTTGTATGAAAAGAAGTCTTGGAGATATCTTCTTTCTTCAACCTTACTTGATAATATCCCGACCGAAAATCCACCTTGGAGAAGTATTGTACTTCACACAGCTGATCAAACAAGTCATCGATTCGTGGGAGAGGATATTTTGTCTTTATCATGGTTTTGTTAAGTTCAGAATAATCAATTCAAAGTCACATTGACCAACGTTTCTTCTTGACGAAGAGGACTGGTCCACCCCATGGTGAAGCACTTGGGCATATAAACCCTTTATCTGGATTCTCCAATATATGTTTCTTTAGCTCCTCAAGCTCCAAAATAACCATTCTATATGGAGTCTTGGATACTTGAAAAGCTACAGATATAAGATCAATTGAGAATTCAACATCTCTTATAGGAGGAATACCAGGTAATTCCTCAAGAAACACTTCAGCAAATTCCCTCACAATAGGCATATCTTCAGGGATAGTTGCCTCCTTAGAATTAATCATCCAATACAGATACATGTGTTCATTGGTAAATAATATCCATTCTTGAGATGTTGGATCTAAAGAAGATTCATCTTCCTCCTTTCACTTGTATTGAATCGAGGGTCGATTCTCCACATGGAGAGTGATTTTCCTATCACAGAAATTTATGTTGGCTCTATATAAGGAAATCCAATCCATGCTAAAAATTGCATCAAATTCTACTAGAGGTAATATTACAAGGTTATTCGGGAAATTAAATCCACAGATTATGATAGGGGAGGATTTATATTCATGGGATGCAATGATTTCCCCATTTTCCGTACTCACCGACATCTTTACTTCCAAGATTTTTGGTGGTTCTGAGATTGTTCTACTAAAATTTTGGGATAAAAAAGAATTCGTAGAACCTGAATAAAAAAGTTTGTGTTCTATTCATGAATGAATAACTAGCATACATGTCACCAAATAATTTTTGGGGATCACTTTGGAAGTAGTTATAGAAAGAGCTCGCCCTTGCTACCATGGAGGCCATTGGTTTCCACAAAAAACCCTTTGAGTTGGGGACTGATTTGAAAGATGTCCGTGTTATTTGATGTTGTAGCAATGAGAAACACTTTGAGGTTTTAATAGAGTGTTCCAATACTCTATTTCAGTTGCGATTATTTTATTTTTGGAAATTAACATCTAGGTTACCTTCTCTTCCACACCTAAAGCATTTACTCGTCCCCTTCAAGCAATTTTCGGGGTGCTTCTTTCCGCACCTTGGGCAAGTGGAGTGATGGATCTTCTTAGCACCATTGGATTTATGTATTGGACTGCCAGAATTGAAGTTCACCTTATGCTTATTATCCCCATGATACCCCTGAGATCCTCTGATCACCATTTTGACCTTGAGGGTTCATCACACAATTTCCTCATAGCTGTCGAAGTCATGGATCGCGAGTGCTTTTTGTAGGCTAGGTTTCATCCCACCAAAGAAGCGGTCAACCTTGAATTCGGGGGTAACAAAAAATCCAGAGGTGTATCATGCAAGATTTGTGAAGTTTTCCTCGTACGCTCTGATAGATTCGTCATCTTTTTGCTTGGGGGAAAGGAAGTCCCTTTCAATATTAAGTTAGAGGGTGCACGAAATATATTTATCGAAAAACATCTTCTTGAAATCCTTCCATTCCAACACCCCAATCTCCTCCCAGGCTTCATATTTTTGATCAATTTCCACCATTGATCAGCTTCATCCTCCATATGATAAGTATCCAGGAGAACCTTTTGTTATTTAGATCTTTGAAGGGTGGTGAATATCTTTTCAATGGATTTGATCCATTGTTCAACGATTGAGGGATAATATGGTCCATTAAAAGTAGGAGGCCTTTGTCTCATGAAGCTATTGATAGAGACTTGTTATTTATTAGGGGGTTTAACATTCCTCTTGACCTATGTTTCTATTCAATGCATGAGTTAACTGAGATATAAGCGTGACAAAGTTTGTGATTCCCACTCCCATCAGATTGGGCATCTCATTAGCACAGTCATCACATTGATCTTCACATCGGTAGTTAGCCCAAGTCCTCCTATTACCGAAAATTGTCTATAATAAAAGAAAAGTTAGGGGTAACACATAAATGGTAATCCAAAGCCAAAAATGTTGACTTATAAATAACTTTTATTTCCTTTACTTATGAATCCATAGGCTTCAATCTATGCTATTCATGATCTACTTTCTAACATATATTCTTAAGGGATTTTTTTTAATTCCCTTAATAATTCTTCATACAAGGCTTGTGAATTTACCAATAGATATCCCTTGGGAGTGTCGTAACCAAGAGTGCAGTAAAGCTCATTTTCATGTACCGGGATACCCCAGGTCAAGCCCAAAACTCATTGTTGTGGTTTTCAACCCTAGGTACATCTATGACAGAGCTGCCTCTACCTGCTCATATCCATATGAGGATATATTTTCTTGATAAACAAATTACTCAATACCCACCAAAACATAGGGATGTTTTTATTATATTTAGTCTTATCTCTAAGGCTTCACTAGGGTTTTCTAATCATAATCCCAAAAATAACTAAACCTATCCTCTGATACCAACTATGACAACCCTTCTCTTTATTTCATACTTAAACATGATTTATTACATAAAAAATTCACTTGTTACAACATAGAATATCGAGAGGTATAGTGTATTTGGGGATTATAATCATTACATAACAACTTAAAACATGAAATACAACATCTTTATTGAAAAATTATTTTATATGACCACTATATACCCTCATACTTATCATTTCATGGGATAACCTAAGGACATGCATAAAGAGGGTGTGTTATTAAGCCCAGTAAGGGAATAAACAATTAATAACATGAGGAATTCAATACATTTTAGAAAATATGAATATCAGTGGATCACAAGAGAAAAACTAACATAAAGGAATGATAAATCATGATAATCATAACATGGAAATGTGTAAACAACACTTAACATAGAATTAGCATGAGCCAAGACACATTGCACATAGAGCATGAGTAAACCCTCACTGCAAAAGAAGCACAAGTAAACCCTCATTACAAATGAATTAGAATTAGAAAAAAATCATTTCACCTGACGTATCATGAATCTATACGTTACCCAATGTATTAGAGTGCTGTCAGGGCGTACCCTTATTAAACATTTCATTTCATGTATAAGTGTGCCACATGGATCATATAACATGGAATCAATAAAAATAATAAGTTATTCCACGATTAATTAATGTGGAATAAATACATTAAATTTCCATTAAATATGTATATGTTCATAAAGGTGAATACCATTGATAGAGATATGGGTATTGTATTCACTACACAATGATCTTGTCTTGAAAAAACGTGATGCAATTTAAGCAATATAAAGGCATGAAATAAGAACTCATAAAAAATAGTTGATGGGAGAGAAAGGGGTGTATCATCATATTTACATGAAATTTACAGTAAGGGGGTCATATAGATTCATGTACCAATGAACGTAATGGAATTTAGATGCATAATACAAAAGAGTTTCTTGGATGTAAAAGAAGAGAGAGAAATCCCTCACGGAATTTCGGCATGGTAACGAGTGTAAATGAGAGGCATTAATTAGAGAGAAAGGGGCATCCCATAATCAAAAAATAAAGAGGGAAGTATGGTGGAGGTGGAAAATCATACCCCAACATTTTTAATTGAAAACAAAAGGGTATAACAACTTAAAGAAAATTGGACAAAAATGAGAAAGAAAGAAATCCCTTACATGGAAGTGTGATCCCAAAGGCTTGGGAGAGGCTAGAGAGTGGCTACTTGAGAGATTGGGGATCCTTGGGAGGATCCTAGAGAGAGTACGTCATGGGTTGGTCGAACTAAAAATAATTTTAGTGAAGAGGAAGTGGGATATTGGGTTGGTTTATATAGGAAAGGAGAGGGAATTCTTTATTATTTAGGTTTGGGACACCTCACATTAAACTAATAAAAACCACAAACCAGACCATGGTTTTTGCCCATGGTTTTGGCCAAAGGGGAGTGGAAAAAAATATTTTTTGAGGCCAATGGCCTAAATTATTAAAATAATAGGGTTTCTTATGTGGAGGTGAGCCATACTCTAATGGAAAACAATTTAAAAAGACTAAATATTTTATAAGCATTGAAGGGTCCACTAAAGCTTTGTAAAATAAATCAAACTAACCCAAAGTCACATTATTTTAAGGGTAAAACATATATTGGCCGAAAAATAATGTTTATATTATTTTATTACTTCACTATTGGGTCATTATGATGTCATAAAACACATTATATTTTTAACAGTATTTAATTTTTACCCAAACATTTGACTGTATCATAAAGTTATGAAACATTTACCATTGGTTAATTTCAAAGTCCGAATTCCAAATATGATATTAATTTTATCTAAATAATTTTCCTAATAAGTGAATTTTAAATTTTCAAATAAAAACTGACATTTATCAAAAATTTATGGGTTTTGACAAAAACAACTTTCAAACCTTAATAAAAATTACAATTGCATTCATAAAATTATTTGATAAATTATATTTAATAAAAATCAATTTAATAATAATAATATTTAAATTCAAAAATTCTTTAATTCATAAAAATAGATTTTTTAGTTGAATATTAACTAAAAATTCTTTTTATTCTTTAAAAACTATTTACAAAGTAACAATAATAAATTGAATGCACATTCTTTATACACAAATAATGTATGCAGTCATAGTTCTAGGGTCTTGTTACATAACCCCTTATAACACCTTCATAAGACCAAAGGGTAAGGTGTGTGATGGTGACATACTCTTGGGGTGGCCCAGATAACATCGCTCGGGTGGTAATCTCTATTAACTTCCACTTCTCACATAGTCGGTTCCGCTCAAGCTTAAAGTGTTCAAGCTCGGCTTGGGCATGGTCAAGAGTGAATCCCAATGATGCCACATCCTCTCTGAGCTTCAACAAATGTACTTCGTATGGGGAAAGTCTACTGGATGAGTCCATCACTTTCTTTGTCTGAGTAAATTAGATTTGTTAAAGCCCTATATTTATACTAATCAAGTGATCACTATTTAAGGACTATATTAACAACACTCACAATTTTTAACTATATTTTAAAATCCAAAAACATAAAACCAATGAAGTTAAAAATTTATATAACCATAATAAGACATTTAATTGGATCAAGATAAATTTCTATTAATGAATTTTTGGGTCGTTACAGTCTATGACTCTAAGGTGTAATGACCCATCCAATGGGTAAATCCTGTGGAACCTGATCATGTTTCCTTCTTGGTAAATTCATAGTCAATTATGGTGTAATATAGGTTGATCCAATAAAATATTAGCATATACACTACGTCGAAATGTTGTATCCCTCATTGTGTGGTTATTTTCCCCAAAATATTATACTTACATATCAAACATCACAGTGTAACCCTTGAGATTTAGTGTAACACTTCACATTAGAGAAACCCTTATTGTGAAATCCCTAGGCTATGGTGTAGTTATCTCATCTTGTAGATTATCATGGAGAAACCCTCACTAGTTGAAGGATATGTCATTTTTACGGGAAAACATCCATAAATACATGACTTCAAAATGCATAGAGTTTTGGTTGGTGAACATAATTTCTATTTGTTTTCAAAGTTACATTGGTTTTAAAATATATCACGAGGTCACTCCTTGTGGATATGATGGATATACACTTTAAATTTTGGAATCTTCATGGGGTTTCACTACTGTAGGAACATAATCTCAAATATTCCTGGTATTTTTGAGTTACTTTTACAAAGCCTTCCTAATTAACATGTTAACATTACATGAGAATTATTTCTTTGATGAAAGTATTTATTCTCACCATGAAATATTCTCATAGATATTTTCACTGATCCATTAGCATGGTGGTTTATTCACACCTGATTACATGAGACTAAGTTGGTCACGGAATTCAATGTTATGTGTCTTTATGATGAAACAATGGTTCAATGGATTACTCTCACCATGAAATTATAGAATTAATTAAATTGGTAAAAACTACTTAAAAAATGAAATAATGAACAATTAATATAACAAAATAATTAATTTTCTTAAAGTACACATATTACAAGATCAAAATCATCATCAAATGTATTTGAGTTAGGATTTTTATGTTTAAGAATAATGATTCAAATATATACCATTTTTTCCCAATTTAATAAGAAATAATTTTCTATCAAATAAAATTTTGTAAACAGAAAATTTTTGTAAAATATAATGAGTTCATGGTAATATAAAATGAAATAAATTCTAATTATCTTAAAATAACTAAACAAATTAGGTAAAGTTTTATATATTGTATATATGAAGTTGAATATTTTTTAAGGGTATTATAAAAAAATAAATATAAATGATAAAACAAACATGATAGTTTGAAAGTATATATATATATATAAAAGAATCCAAATTAAATAATAATTTTATAAATATAGTAATTAAATATTCCACTTTCCTTTTAAATCTACATGAATAATAATAGTAATAATAATAAATTTCATAAAATAAAATTTTATGACACATGCACACATAATTTTCAAAATAATTCAACGAAATTGTTATTATCATCATGGGATAAGATTGTTTTGAATATATGGATAAAATTATGAATCCTCCTACTTTTCTATCAGATACATTCAAGATACTATCTAGAGAAGAATCCTAAAAAAGAGAAGTTCTCTAGAAAAGAACTACCAAGATAAAAGTATGGAAATACCTCAAACTAGATAATGAGAAATACATATAAAGAAATTGGTAATTTATAGTCATATATAAATCATAACAATGAAATATATGTGTTAGTGGGCTTCCATATATGCCCAATGACTTTGATGATGTTTCAATAAAAACTACACATGTTTACTATGAAAAAACTGATATTAAATCACATTAAATCCCTCTAATGGAAGAAACCCTGAATAAATTAAAAACATAACTTTTATATATCATATTATCATAAGAAATAATCAAATTTATTATAATTTACCAAGTGTTATCCACATGAGTAAATGAATAAAAAATAGAAATTTTAAAAGATAAAAATATTGAAAATTATAAAAATAGTTTTGAACAATGCGTAAAATTTTTATTGATTCAATATAAAATATTTTAGATTAATATGGTGCCGAAACATGGGTTCACCATTTAAAAATATTTGTATTCCCACTTTCCAAAATTTTTTAAAAAATATAAATGTGGCCTTATTCATTTAAATTGTTCTATACAAATTAAAAAAATCACATTTTTGTCAATTTAAAATACAAAGACATTAAAATTAATAAAACAAGTAATACAATAAATTATTCATATAAAAAACAAAATATATATAAATAATTTGAAATTTTGACATGAATTCATAAGTATAAATGGTTGTATCAAATAATAGAAGAGGTAAATAACCAATTACATCTCAGTATTGATTTAAAAACATTATAACCCAGAATCAAAAGAAATATAATAAATCAAATAAACCTAATGTATCATAAAATAATAGTAATATTATAAATTTAATGGGATTAATGGATTTTGAAAAAACATGGTTATAAATATACTTGTGAGGCAAAGAAATGGTGTTGCCTTATACCCAACGGAGGTGTACAATGTTAGACATGGGATCCTATATCAATATATATATATGAAAATTCCATCTAAAATTGAGGTTTTATCCATCCCATTGTGAAATCCACAATAATGAAAGAATAAATTGAAAAAAATATGATTTGTGGAAAAAATAGAGGAATCGAAGGAGTAGTGGAAGAAGAAGGAAGATGAAAAAGGAGGAAGGGAGATTGACCTAGCCTCTATAGTAAATATATCAAAGATAAAAAAGGAAAATCAAAGGGAATAATATGGATTATCCTTCCACATTACCTCATTTAACCACGATGCCCTAAAAATTGAAAATGGGATTTCCTTAAATATGATAATCATAACCAATTTTAACCACTATGAAAGAAAATAATGATAATAATAATAATTATTACAATAAAAAATATTAACTCTAATAAAACATTTTCTTATAATAATTTATCCATTAATAAATATATAATAAACTATACTAACACTATTTATTCAGTTGAAGGGATTACTAACCATAAACAAAATAAACACCTTGTCAATCTAGTTCGTCATGCCTCATCCCTCCTTATTAGGATTATAGGTCACCTTCTTGGACAGTAATAATTTTATGACCCAAGGGATCTATTTTTAAAAGCCCATTATTTGGCCTAAAGGCCCAATTATCTAGGCTAAATGAACCTTATATGAATTTTTCATTTAACATACCCAATATCTCTATAATACCTTCTCATGCAATTTAATTTCTATAGCACATGCTATAGAACCACTATAATATCTATAAAAATACCCAAAAAAATACCACTACTATTTGAAATGTGTTTAGATGTACGATTACGGGGTGAGTTTACGACTCATGAAATCCCCCACTATCCAATTATATAAAAAAATTATAATCACCCAACAAAATGATGATGATGATGATACAATAATAACAACATTTTTTGTTTTAAATAAATAAAACACTTCCCATTTCATTGGAATTATTATTTAAATATTTTGAAATAATTTAAAAGTGGTATCAATGTTTTATAAAATTATAATAACAATAATAAAACCCATCATGATAAACTTTTCTTGAAAAATAAATATTCATGAACATTTTCAAGTAATAAATAGTCATATTGTATAGTCTTGAGTTCATGATCCTAGCCAAGAATTTCCCATTGAATAAGAAAATGATATGTATAGTGACTAAGCATTGTTTGAACACCATGAACTTAACCATGAATATTAATTAAAAAAATTAAAATATAAGATTATAATATATTTAACATAAAAAATTTAATATTATGTTTATAAGTAGGTGGATGTTACATTTTAGTTTTGAAATAATGATATTTTTTACATATTTGTATAATATATTATTTATATTATTAATTAATGAATTAAATTATAAAATATTATACCTAAAATATTTTTCTAATATCGTATCATATTAAATATCTCTTACAAATGTTTTTCATAAAATATTTAAATTAAAAATAAAAAAAACAAAAAAAGTGAATATGTTTATTATATAATTTTTATTTTCTAAATTTTTTTACAAAAGTTTCATTCTTAATTATGACTAATTTACAATTCAATTGAATAATTGTGATCATAAATTTGAAATAACACTTATTATTATTATGAACTATTTCAATAAAAGTACATAATAATGTGATTTTTTTTAATAAAAATACTAATATGGCTAATAAAAATTCATTTAATAATACTATGAATGGGTTTGTTTCCTCTAACATGTTTTTACAACCCATAGGAATCATGTATTAGAAATTATTACATAAATTTTTAATTGAATCAGAGATTGATATAAATTATTTATAAAGTTAATGGTTTATTTTGGGTTAAACATAACATGAATAAAAAGAAATTTTGTGTAACATGGTGACTAACTAAATCTAGGGGTTCCATGAAATATCACATAAAATTTTGAAACATTCTCATTTCACTAGAAAATTATACATGAAGGTCATATCTATTACTCACCTACCATATCTATAACCTATTAGAAAAATCACAATAGTGAATTTTTATATAATCATTTTCCAACATCTATTAAGACCTTTATAAGAAAAGAAAATGTGTGTCACTAGAAACTATCCTATAGAGAAATTAAAAGAATAATTAGAGAGATTTTATATATTCAATTAATATTTATTCCATAATAAATCTATTCGTAGATATCAATTAAATATTTATATAAAGTTTTATTATAAAAAAATGATACATGATATTTTTTTCTAGTGGTAGATCCCTAGTTGAAGGAAAATTATTGTTTTTACTAGATCAGTTATAAAAAATATTTTTTTTTTCTTATGTATTTACCATAATTTTTATGTGTTAATAAAATTTGAGAGGTGTTCAAATTGTGTTCAAAGTGTAGGGTATAATTTCAGAATTTAAATTCAGATCAAAATATTGAGATATGTATCATCATTAGAAAGTGTTTAAGCATGTGGTAAAACCTTGAGAGTTCTTCCAGGTACACATTTGATTGAAGGAAATTGATGGAGGTGTCATTGTTTTGATATTTCCATAGTTGTCTTAACACAGTATGATGGGTGGGATCTATTTCATGGTTAGGTGATAATCATAGAATCACACCGAAATAAAGAAGTGAACCATGATGTAAATGTATTGTGTCATTCAATGGAAATTGGGTATTATGGAATGTTGTATTTTTTGTGAAATTTATATTGGAATCTAGTGTGTGTATATGTAAGTGTCATGTGATTCCTTGTCATGGTGGAGGTAAAGAATTTTTTCGGATGATACTTTACATATTGGATATGTTTTTATGTAATATAACCTTATGTATGAAGGTAACATAGTGGTAAACAATGTCACATTGTAATGATAACCCCTACATATTTCCTATGTAGAATTTTGTGGGGAATACCATTCATACTGTGACCATTAGATAGAGAAATAAAATAATACCAGATTAAAGGAATCCTGATGTGAATGGTGAATTAAAATCCATGATGGTTGAATGAAATGTTTTAATGTGTGAAATTACAATTTATGAAGGTCTTGAATTATTGAATTCTAGTTTTACCTGGAGACCACATGTTAAATTGTGAAACATAGATCTACTCCATGATGAGGTTTATTGTCACATGTGTTGTGTCATAAGGTTGGATGGATACATCATGGTTCAAGTTCATTAGCATATCATTACACTCCAGATTCTAGGGTCATAACTTTACTTGAATCTTGGAAGTGATTTTAGGTTTTTTAATAACTGAGGTAATGCACACCACATTGTGACCTAAATTTCCATGTTGTAAGGGATTTCTTGAATAGGATTCAAATCATGAGTCATAGGTATAATTTCATAATGGGTATTTTTCTAGTCAGGTTTCAAAATATGGGTATATTTTTCATTCGGTATTTTTATATTGGGTTCCCTTTAACATATTTTTTTTCAGGATGTTTGAGTTAGGGAAGGATGAGCTCATATTCCCCTATATTTATCTCCTAGAACCTTATGAATTTTGGGGGTTTCAGTAAGGTTTATCTAGGTATTATGAGTATTTTCTAACTAATCTCAAACATATCATATTTCTATATAATTATTCTCTAATCTTAATATGTGGGGTTTAGGTAATTTATTTATTCAAGTAATACATGGTTTAATCAACCCAATATGATGGGGTTTTTAGTTTTGTCGGATAGATGATTTAGAATTATGAATTCACTAGGTTTTTTGTTTTTCGATTGAGAAGTCAAGGGGGAGAAATTGGTGAACCCTGTTCCTTAATTATTTAGTTTTGGGAGATAGGATAGGCCTTGTGTTGATGGGTCATAGCCATTTGGTCATAGATTAATGCGGGAGAGGGTGAATGATATTTTCATTAAGATAATAACATTAATTAATTTAGTTTATCTATAAAAATATCCCGAATTTTTATGCCTTTTTTATATAATGTGATATGTGGTCTTTCCACATGTGTGTGGTCATCATTTGTATTAAAATGATTTTTTTCTTTTTAAAATACCATTATAAGAATAAAAGTGTATTAGGGTATAATAAATTCATGAACACTATATTGACTCATCGGTCAATGATGGAAGAGGACTTGATGAAAAATATATTCTGTACAGTATATAAACCATAGAGGGGTTAAAATTCGAGAATATAGTATACTGGAATAGGAGATAGTTTTCCTTAGTCACTACTATGTAGGGTTGGGTACAGAATTAGAAATGGTTATCCTTGGGATATGCAATATGGAATCATGGAATATTATAGATTATGTTCATTAGTTGATTTGTGTGTGTGGTGAGTGATACTCTTCTAAAGTATCTTTAGTATAGATCTATGTGGGGAGACCATCAAAAGTATATATATATAAATCTAGTTTCATAGTATAGAGAAATATTCACTTTGGAAGTGAAATGTATGTTACTCCTTTCCATTGTGTTGGGGTTATATGGTGTTTCATGTGTGACCGACCATACCATTATGTGAGAAGATAAATATTATATGAATTTATTCCCATTGAGTATAGAAATTTATCATTGGTTTGGGTCTGTCAGAAAGGAACTTGTGTGGGGTATATAGAACTTTTTATGATTTAAGGTAAAAATAGAGGGTTCCAAATTTTTTAATTGAATTTGTTTTGGCCTTAGTGTGATTAAAATTTTCTTAGTAAATTATCAAATTTCCAAATGTTCATTCACCATAAGTAACTCTTGGGAGCACCATTATTGAGATAATACCCCTGTAAAAAGTAATTATGATTTCATTTCACTAAAGGTAGTATATTAGTGGTAGTAATGTAATACTAATATAATATTAATGAGGGTCTCTGGAATTAAGTCTCTGGTAGAACATTTCACGGTGCCAGTTCACTGGAAGTAGTGGTAACAATTGATTGTGGGAGTTCATTGGATTAATAAAAGGGGAATTCTATGCGTGGTAATGCGGAGGAGTATCATGTTATACCTATAATCAAGGATTCGATCATGTATCCCGAGGAATAAATTAAGTTAGATAGAAGGGTAATCTTTTAGGATATAAACTGAAGTCTAGAAAAATTGATAAAATGTACTAAGAGATCATGAATTTCATGAAGTTTATAATTGGAATATATAGAATATATATTTTTAGATAAAAGAAATAAATGTTCATCGATGTCGTTGATTTGGATAAAAGTTCATCACGAACTATTCCCATGATTTCTATGATTGATATAATGAATAATATAGGTAAATAGAAATTAAAAATTCCAATAAAACCTCAACCATTTAAGTCAAATGGATGTGAAAATAGGATAACATGATGGGACAAATATATTAGTGGTATTTTATAATGGATGTAATACAATCTAAAAATGACTGACATAGAGCTGATGAGGAATGCCAATGGATTTTATAGGTCTAAAAAGATCACACTGAGTTGCATCCAGTTTGTTGAAAGCTTGAGTGATGAAGAAATTGGTTGAACCCTACATGGGAAGATATCAGAAGGATTTGTTGTGGAGGATGTGAGTAATAGAAGGTAACATTTGTTATGTGTCTATTTTTAATATGAGTTAGGTTACTATAAGTTTTAATATCCTCATAACATAGAATTTATTCTTGAATAACTGAAAGAAATTCTATTATCATCCCATGTATATTAGACATAGTGTCTGAACCATATATTCCTTTAATAAATTAGGCTTTTTATTTTTTCATTCATGTTTTTGTTCTTCATTTTATTATTCCCCTATATATTCTCTGTGTGTAGAATCATGAGGTCACTAGTTCCAAATGCCTTGGAAGACCCAATTTGGTGGCTAGGATTCTGGGACTTATTAGATATTTTATTAAATTTCATGGGGAATAGATGATCTGATGTAGTATTTTCATACTAATAATGAAGTTTCAGTACCCTTGATTATTTAAAGGGAGATGTTTTAGTGATCTTATCAATGCCTTGATCACCGAAAATTTATGTCAAATCATCTTTTAGTTCTTGTTTGTAAAGCATGGTATATTGATTTGTATTCCATTTTTTTTGATATTCAATGACTAATGTAAGAGTATTGGGTTGTCAATGTTATGTAGTTTATCATAATATTTTAATAATCTCATTAGATGGCGGTGGTCTCACCAATGGTGTTTTTGGAATTTGAAAACTGTAATTGGATTTAGAGTTTCATGAGGTATGTTCTATTTACTATATTGGTATTATAGATCATGATATAAGGTGATGGAAATTATTATTGAATATGATGATCCCTTTCATTTTCTAAATTCTATGGGAGCTCATATTTTTAGTGGAAGGAATGTGACAGGTTAAAATATTTTGATGATCAAATGGTGAAGTTGAAAATCTTGTAAGATTCTAGTTTTCCACTCTAAGAGGGTTTATAGTTCTGTTAGAAGGATAATTCTTCCAAATGTGAGGTTAGAAAATTTGAAGGCCATTATAGTATGAAATTGTATTGATTCAGAAATTGGAGATCAGGTAATTGATGAATCAAGTTCATAGAAGGAATTGTTTTATGGAGAAATAGTTTTTTGTTATAGTAAATGATTATCGAGGCTAAACTTACAATATATTCTTGAAAGGATCTATTTTCAAAGATTTTGAAAACCAATAAATGGAGGAGATTTAAAATAATGATGATAAGTGTCATTCTGACTAGGTTTGGAGATAGTAATTTGATATTGGTGGTTTCATTGATCAATATAATCTATGTAAGAGTAATAAACATGTCCCATTGAATTATGGGATGTAATAGTTATATCTGGAAAAGTATTGGAATTGTTTTTCTAGCATGATATTAAATCTTCAATAGGTGGTCATTTGGAATAAAGAAGGAATTGTGGATGGTGTGTCATTTCCCAATGGGGGGATTAATGGTTATGGAATTTGTCGGAAATATTTCATATCTTGAAGAACACATTTATAAATAAGTTAAAAAGTTATTTATTATTAGACTTGAAGATGGAGTTAGAGGAATGAATGTTATGAGAACATTGATGTTAGAGTGTACAATCATTAATGGCAGGATCTGGTGTTTGTATTCCAATGGATTATTTCCTGGATTAGATTGTATCAAATGTAAATTTAGTTAATGAAAAAGAACCATGATATATGTGGATGATAAGATGACCCCGAAGATGACGAATGTGAATAGTGGGATATTTATAATATTATTGGATGAGTTTTACATTATCAATTTTTTTTAACTTGGACCATAGAAAATCACAATAAAAAATGAACCTAAAACCCGAAATCTGTTTCCATGGTTTTGAAAACCTTGTTTTTAGGCAGCTTATAGTGATGATTTTTATAAACCGTTCCAATAGAACAACATATAGCCAAATATATATAAAACTGAGGTGTTAGGTTTTATATGAACATCCAAAAAACATGTAAAATTAGTGGGAAAGGGATACTACCTGAATTTGGAAAATTGTGTCCATAGGCACCTATGGCCATGTTTTGAAATGTTGCATATACACCTAAATCCATGGTTTTACCCATGTCCATAGACACCAAAGGGCATAGTTTAAATCAAGTCTATATCCACCAAAAATTATGATTTAAAACATGGATATAAGAAAGTATGGCCATGGTTTAAACCATTAATATATACATCTAAGGGAATAGTTTAAATCGTGGCTATAGCCACCTAAGTCCATAGATTAAAACCATCGCTATAGCCAGCTATTTCCATGGCTTAAAACCATGTTTAAAGACAACAATTTCAATTATTTCAAATCATGGTTATGGTTTTTTATTTTTAAATGGTTATGAATTATAATTATATAGTATTATATATACATTTATATGTTTATATATAAAAACAAACAAACAAACAAACAAACAAATATATATAGTAGAGATTATCAAAGTGGTAATGTGTTGGAAAGATTATAGAAGACGTTGGGGGATAAAACCTCATATGATACATTTATTTTTTTAAGGTTGTTTCCATGGTTTCAAATCATTTCCATAGACCCCAAAGGCTCTAGTTTGAAACCTAATATAAAGCCACCCAAGGCCATGGTTTCAAAATATGGACAAATCAATCTAATTCCATGGTTTAAACTATAAGCATAGAAACCCAATTCCATGATTTAAATCATGTATATACCACAAAAGTCCACAATTTAAACTATATATATAGGAACCAAATGATATGGTTTAAACTGTGGATATATGAACATATTTACTCACTTTAATCTATTGATATATCTACTTATTTCAAGGGTTTAAACCATGGATAACCATTGGAAATTGCAATAGAATCCATGGTTCTTATTAACCATGGCCTTAGAATATGGAAAAGGTTCTTTAGACTATTGATACATTATTAAACCATGGAAATATACTGATTTTTAATGTTTTATTGGTTATTATAAGAGGATATTAATTTTTTTAAATCTTTTATAGAATCCATGAAATATCTT
This sequence comes from Viscum album, assembly GCA_963277665.1. Lineage (NCBI taxonomy): Eukaryota > Viridiplantae > Streptophyta > Magnoliopsida > Santalales > Viscaceae > Viscum > Viscum album. The sequence goes on along the minus strand of OY728143.1, from coordinate 27,960,604 downwards.
TCATAAAAAATATTCATGATAGTGAATTCCATGGGAAGGTTCAAGAAATGGTGTTAAATTTTATTTTGGTTCTATTTGTGCATGAAATAGGGTTTTTTCATTTCCATTTACTATAGGATCTTCCTCATGATAATTCAAAAGTAAAAAAGTATAATCTTTTTCTTCTCTATTTTGTATAGTATATTTAAAATTTAAAAGATGACCATTCTGAATATGGTGAATGGACAACCTAGATTCCTGGAATGTGTGTCTTTGTGATGGATTCAAATCAATATAAAGGATTAATGGAATATTTCAACACCCTAGGATTTATAGTATGTCATCTCTTCAAAGTATTTCAATAACTTGGGCTACACACAACACCATGTTCGAGTGCACCACGACTTACCAAACTAGCCATTCAAAAAATGTGGTTATGAATAGTATTAACCACATATTAAATTTTATATATCCTATATAATTTTAACATTCTTCTTTTGTGTTTCTTAGACATAATATAAGAAAAATTCTATTTTTTAGATAAAAGAAGTATTTTTTAGAAAATGCAATTTAACCGCCTTTTAATAGAGAACCCTTCTCAAATCCAATGTTTTACACTTTTATATATTCAATTTGAAAAAATAAAGTTCTTATATTGAATCGGGACATGAAAATTTAGTTTGGATAAATTTTTGGTGTTTTTATGATAACATTCATATTTTGGTGAATTGTGAAAAATACTAAATTTTAATTGAAAACAACTTTTTTAATCGAACTAATTTATATTGTTAAATTATTCATTTGAGTGGTTTTAAAGTATCATTAGAATATATTTTTATCATTTAATATAATTTAGGCTATTGGATTTAATTTCACATTTAAACCAGATTTAAACAGTTTTCAATCTTTTGATAGTTATTATTTCTTAAAAACACACTCTTTTTTAACAAGGGGAATTAATTTTAAATTAATTTCTGCAACTTATGTGTTTTGAATTTGAAAAAATGGATTAAATATTTTGAATTAGGTGGTTCAGATTTTTTAAATAGGGAACTTTTTGATTTAGACATTATGAATATTTACTTCAGTAAATATTTTATTTACCATGGTTAAAGGGTAAATATGGTAAATTAGAATAAAAATTATATTATAATAATATTAAATTACCCTAAAATGTATCCTATTCCTATTTGTTGACACATCTCTAACCATGGTCATCCTTGGGTCAATTTTGGGACCCCATGGAGCCACAAGAGAGTGATAATGACACTTTATATTAACTAATTTAAAGTAAAGACAAAAATGACATAAACACATATCTTTTAGTAATTTTTTTACATGGGGTTATATAAGTTATAGTTTGGACTATAAATACTTATTAGAAATATAAAACTATTTCCTATATAATTATTTTTTATTTAAAATTTTTAGGCATTAAATAATTAAATTTATTTATGTTACAATGATGATGCAATAATTACCTTATTAATGAATGAATAAAATAAATGGTATTGTAAATATTAAAATAAATATAATTTGAAAGTTATGATTCCATAAAATAATTTTATAGGTTAATATGAAATTTTTGGATTTATTAAATGTATTTGGTTCTAATTAATAAAGTTGTTATGGCTTTTACAAAAACCAAACACTAAATTGTGTCAAAATTGACAAAAATGAGTTTTTAAAATAAATATTATATTATTAAATTATATAATAGTCTTAAAAATATAAGGTTCTAACAAAGAACTTATATAATTATAGGTATATTAATATTTAACCACATGGGGTTCTCTTGGCTTGTTATAGTAAGTTTATTAACCATATAATATAAAAATACAAAGAGACATGGTAAATGTCAAACTATTTAACTGAGAGTTAAATCTAAAAGATAAGGTTAATATGGTGACCTAAAACTATATAAAACCATTTTTTTGAAATTTTTTAGACCCATCCCCACCTTATCATCTAAATAAATCATTTTTTATCCATTATAAACTGAACATTATTTTATTATAAAATAATATTTCAAGCTTTTCCTAAACTGACCCTCACCTCTCTTATAAAAGGGTAATTCTCCTTATCTTAATTTCACACCTCCAAACCCATTTGGATCAGCCAAAACCTACCCAAATATTCTCTCAAATATCCTACCTTAAACCAAGAGGCCTTACTTTGATCAAAAGATTCATTTTTATCAACTCAAAAGGAAACACCCGAAGAAGAGGTAATAATTTCACCACCCGCTTTCAAGTTCTTTTCTTCTTCCACATCCCCTTTATTTGTTGTTTCCTTACCAAAATAATAACTATAGTACCTTCTACATACTGTGATGTTATTATAAATATGGTACAACCATATTCATTATTCTATCCATCTTATAAATGACAAAGTCACCATACGTGCGTACGTACGACTTACCGTCTGCATGTCAGGGTGTAGTTTGTTATTCAAACACTTCATTATTTAGATAGGTATAATAATAAGTATAAATAATGTAACTAATAAATAAAAAATGTTAAATATTATTTATATATGATATACCATACAGTTACATACGATTTCACAATCAATATAATGATATTGTCACATGTGAGTACGAACAGATTGCGGTCTCCACGAACGCGATGCGATTCATTCCCCATCATAATAATTCAAGAATATTTTTATTTTATGATTAAAAATAATGTTTATGAACATAATATCATTATGTATATGAATTAAATGTATCATATCTATAACAAACATGGCTTAATTAACTAAGCATATAATGGTAAACGAATCAGTTAACATCCGAAACGATGATACTACTAAAATATTATTAACAAAGAAATATTAGAAGATCATATATGATATCATATTTATGTATATGATTATTTTATAATTTAATAACAATTATTTAAAAATTATTTAGCAATTATATATGAGGTTAACGTACTCTCGACTAAGGTAAAGTACATGTTAAGGGTTAATTTCACAATCTCTTTATTATCCGAGGTTGTTTTTACGTTAGTATCTACTAGGACCTCTTTATCAACCACATCCATGTTTATTTAAAATGTATTTCAAAACATTTTTTATATTTAATATACTATGGGTTAAAGTCATTTATGCCATTTTTGACTTTTTATAAAATATTTTTAAAGGAACCTTTCCATCATTTTCCAAAAAATGTACTTTATGACCTGTTTGACAAAATTAAGGTAAGAATGTCTTTTTTTAAATTATACGGTGGGTGTGGATATTTTCCACTCTTATATCATCGTCAATGCTTCTCGTACAAGAATATAAATATATTTTCAAAATAGATTTTTTATTTTATAATTATATGAATTTTAAATTATTTCAAAAAAGAAAGAGATATTTCTCTCCAAAAAGTTTTGATTTCATCTATGTTAACTTCCTTTGATGGATTTTAAGCCTGTTTGAAGTTGATTTATTATGATACAAATCTTTCATATTGTATTGAAGGTTTTGTGATATGTTGACTATGGATGTGCTATTTTTATACCATTCATGGTTTACGGATAAAGTATTGACATTTTGTATGATAGTTTTAATACGAATATTTATGTCATGTTTAAACCTTTTTATATGAGGAATTCATTGGACTTAGTATGATAGGTGGATCCCTCTATAGCTCCACGATGCATCGGTAGGTCTCATGAGACAAACTAGTGTCTTGGAATAAGGCATTGTCCAAATCTTATTTGTAGTATTGGCACAAGGCCTTGACTATGTGGTTATGAAGTTTGGAATTATGGATTCCCTCATTATGAAATTGGCTACTGGTATTGCATGTGATTATTAGACTAGTATAATATCCATGTGAATATGTAAATGGAATTATTTGATTTATATTTGTAACACCCGAGACTTTTATGTTATATAAATTATCAAAGGAATCTTTTTCTACGCAACACTTGCTTGACTTGCTTTACACGCAATCGCGACCTTCCTCGATAGCTTGCGTCGTACGCAATACCGAGTTTCACTAAACAACAATATGCTATTAAAACTAGCCGTTATGAATAGTAATAACCACTTTTTGAAATTTTATAAATTTTATTTTTCAAAATGGACTTCATTTTTGGACTCAGAATATCGAAATTAGCCTAGGGTGAAATTTTGGTATTTTTCTGAAAACTTTCAATTTTTGATGAATAGTGAAACCACTAAGTGGTAGGTTAAAAACTGAATTTTGCATAAAACTTAATTTTACCGCTTCTGTGAATGGAATTTCAAAAATCCGAGAGACACGGTTAATATCAAGGACTAAAATGTGGTTCAATAAGATGAAAATAATTTTTTGGTGAATAGTAACTTTTTACTTTTTTTACCGCGGTTAATAGTAAATTGGGTAACTAAGGGTAAATATGATATTACTATTACCCTAACACATGTCATAATTCTATTGGACAAGTGTAATTCGACCAAAAACAAACTTAGGAATAAAATATGACCATTTAGGCCCACTTGGATTAGATTAGGACATTTATTATTAATTTATTTAAAGAAGGGTTAAAATAGTTAAAATCAAAGTTTAATAAGTAAATAATTTTTAATATGGGGTTATACTTAAGATAAATTAGATTTTAAATATTCATTAGAAAGCTAAAAAGATTTCCTACATGATGGTATTTTATTTGTAATTTTTAGACATCAAATAATGTAATTTATTTATGACACAAAGATGATGCAGTAATTATCTTATTAATGAAATATTGACAAAATTGATAATATAAATACCAAAATAAATGTAATTTAAGACTTTTTATGAATTCCACTAATTTTCTAGGTTACTATGATATAGTATTGTTGATTTAATCAACTTGGTTCGAACATATAATTCTGTTATGACTTTCACAAAAATCATATATCAAATAGTGTCAAGAGTGACACAAAATAGTTTTTAAATAAAATATTATATTATTAATTGTTATTTTATTCCTAAAAATCTAAGGTTCGGCCAAATGACTTAGATAAGGATATATATTGTAATAATAAACAATTTGGGGTTCTTTTGGCATGTTATAGAATGTTTATTAACCATATAGTGAAAGAAAACAAAAAGACACGGTAAAAGTTAAATTAATTAACTTAGAGTTAAATCTAATTGATAAGGTTAAAATAATACCCTAAACTTGTCTAAATCCTATTGGTTGATAGGATTTCGACCCTTCCCCACTTTATCTTCGAAATAAGACCCTTTGGAACCATTATAAACCGATTTTGACTTTAATATAAAATAATATTTTGAGATATTCCTAAGGTGCCCCTCTCCTCCCTTATAAAAGGGAACTTCCTCCCCCTCCTCCTCACACCAATTTGAGCAATCAAGCTCGGCCAACCCCTGCCATTTTCTCCTCTCCACTTCCCTAGAATAATCCTAGAGGTCCTGGACTTATTCAAAGACCAATCTTAGTTCCCTAAGTGGAGGATTCAAAGAAGCGTTCCAAAGAAGAGGTAATATCCATTACCGATCTTTTCAATTTCTTTCTTCTTCAACTTCTTCTTCTTTAGTTGTTTCATGATAAAGTAATAACATCAGTATTACTTACATACTGATATGTTATTATAAATATGAAAAAAACCTAATTCACCTTCTATCCATCCTACGGAAAAATGAAATCACCACGCGTGCGTACGTACGGAATACCGTCTCCATGCCGTGGTGTAATCTATTTTCCACCATAACCTTACAAGGATGGGTATAATGGTGTAATGAGTAACTATATATGATTATTATGAAGTAATATTGATACTGAAATAATATATATATATACTCCAATACAATTCCACGATCATAGGAACGATATCATCACTCGTGCGTACGTACGGAATACCGTCTCCACGATGTGATGCGACTCGTTCTACATGATCTTCATTTCATAATGATTATATAAATGAATTGAATGAATGAATATGGTATATACTACACTAATACCATTCTGGAAATGAATTATATATAACCTAAAGATAAGAATAAGAATTTATTCAACAAAACACGCATAAGAACAAAAAGTTATAAAGACCCGAGTAACAAGTAACAATGAAATATTAACAAGAAGTTAATAATATGACCATATATGATCTCATATCAATATGTATGATTCTGGAATAAGTCAATAACATTATTTAAACCATTATACAGGAGCTTCGGACACGAACAAAGCAAATTGGACCTAAGGTAAGGGAAATATCACAATCTCATTTTTATCCGAGATTGTTTATTCGTAAGTATTTACTGGGGTGTATTTTATCATCCACATCCATGTTCCCTCAATATTTAATATTGTTTCCATCCACTTGAAATAGTTTAAATCCAATTTTACCCTTAGGTGAGTTTTTAGTAAAGAATATGAAAGGAATCTTTTGTCGTTTTTCCGTACGAGGTACTTTTTGACTTTTCCGACAAAAGTACGAATAATGTTTTTTTTAACTTTTATGGCTTGAATGGATTTTTAAAACATTATTTCCAAGAATCTTCCTTTACAAGTTTTCAAGTTTATTTTTAATCAACTTCTTTTATTTTAAAGTTGTATGACATGTTATGAAAGGAAAAAATGTTTTTGAAGAAGAAAGGATATTTTCCTCAAGAATGAAGTTCAAATGTTTTATCAAAATTATTTTCCATATAAGATAATAAAGGGTTCTGTTTTTATCCCTATTATTACATTGATTTGATCATGTTGTGATGGAATTATTTTTATGAATTCCATTATCTTATATGAATTGATTTATGATGTCATGATGTTTCAAGAATCCCATTTTTGTTACATGTGTTATGCGATGATGTATGTTTTATGATTATGTGGCACACATAAGAAAGGATTCATTATAAGATGGGTGGGACCTATATCTCCCTCCAATGCATTGGGTAAAGATTTTATATCTCATGAGATAGACATGGCTGGAACGGAAGGTTATTTCGGTTCAGTGATACAGGACTGAAACGAGGAGTGAACTCGGTTCAGAAAGGGACTTTGTCCACTAAGATAGTCTTGGAAATGAGTCATGACTAACAAGAAATGATTTTCCATGATTATGTGTGCATGCCACAAAATTTCAAGTTTTATGTTATGGGGATCTCATTTTCACTTCTATTATTTATTCCATGTTAAGATATTATGATCTCTTTTGCAGGTTTTGATTTTCATAAAGATATGATATGATTTTTATTTCCTTTATTTGCCCTTGCTGAGCATTTGAGCTCACCCTTTTATGTTTTCTTTTCCCCAGGTCAGGAAGATGGATATTAAGTAGAATATGCTAAAAGGGACCCTAGATATGATGAAATAAATGGGAGACACTCTAGAAGATTTATGAACCAGTTGTTTATGTTTCCCAGTTTCTAAAGACACTATACCTATACGGTCCTTTGTGGTTTTGTCATATGTTGTAATAAGTGTGCTTCAATTTTGAAGTATTAACAATGTATGTAAAGTATGGGTCGTTATAGTTGGTATCAGAGGAAAGGTATAGTCAACCTTTGGAAACTAGGATGTGAAAGCCTTAGTAAGAACCCTAAGGATAAGTCTAAGCATAGAACACAATCTTAGTGTTTTAGAAATTGCCTTGAATAACCTAGGATAAGACCTTAAGCATGAAAATTTTATTCTTGAATTATGTGGTTTCCTATTATAATTAGTGTTGCTCACACTATTCTTCTTGGTTTTAGTCAATGGCTGGAACCCGAAGGAACCGTGTTAATGCGGAAAGCGATGGGCAATGCAATCATTGTCCCCCTGAGCAACCAAACGATATGGGATCTGGAATGCAAAATCTTGTAGCCATGCTCACACAACTTTCTCAAGCTATGAATCATGCAGGATTTCCAAACGAACAAAGGAGGGAGCAACATTCTGTTGAATCCTTCATGAGGCAGCGTCCACCATCTTTCAGCGGGTCTACTGATCCATTAGTTGCTGAACAATGGATTAGTACTACTGAAAAGATATTTTCAGTTCTTCAATGTTCTGAGCATGATAAAGTCATCCTAGCAGTGTATCGTTTGGAAGGATATGCGGATCAATGGTGGAATCTTGTTAAGAATACGAGGCAAAGGGATGAAATTGAGTCTATGGAATGGGACGAGTTCAAGAACTTATTTTTCAATAAGTACTTCCCTCGTATTCTCCGAACAAAGATGGAGAAAGAGTTCCTTGAACTGAAGCAAAGGGATGATGAATCTGTTGGTACCTATGAAGAAAATTTTACTAGACTTGCAAGGTACGCTTCTGGTATTATTATCCAGCCTGAGAGTAAGATCGATCGATTCTTTAGTGGCTTAAAACCAAGTCTTCGAATGGCGTTAGCCATAAGGGACTTCAATAGCTACGAGGAAATCGTTCGATGTGCTCTCAAAGTCGAGATGGAGATTGGAGTAACCCATCAGTCGCATGGGTTTGATAAGAAGAGGAAGATGGAATTCAAAGAAAAATCTAAAGAGCACACGGAAAAGAAGATGAACTTTCCCTTATGCTCAAAGTGTGGAAAGAAACATGGAGGGAGTTGTCTTAAAGGGACAAGTAAATGTTTTAAATGTGGAAAGGAAGGTCATCGGGCATTTGAATGCCGTGATAATGGGAAGAAGATGTCTAATGATGCAAACAAAGGAAGGGATACACAGAATGAACCTGCTACACTTCAATGTTTCAAGTGCAAGGAGATGGGGCATTATGCCAATCAATGCCCAAATCCAAGGGTTGATGATGATGGTCGACGTCAACAAAATCTTAAGGCTAAAGACAAAGGAAAGTCACATGCAATTTCTATCAGCGATGTGGAGTACGATAACGAAGTGGTGAAAGGTACACTTACCATCCACTCTAAAGTAGCAAATGTTTTATTTGATTCTGGATCCACCCACTCTTTTATTTCTAAAGAATTTTCTAAGGGTATCACCGTATTACCTCAACAATTAGATGTTGAGTTAGCCGTGACAACACCTAATGGCACATCAATCGCATCAAAAGTTTATAATTCTTCTCCGATCGAAGTTTGTGGGAAAGTGCTTCCTGCAAATCTTGTGATCCTTCCTTTAGTGGAATTTGATGTGATTCTTGGCATGGATTGGCTTTCTCTACATGGAGCTCATATCAATTGCCAAAGAAGGGAAGTCACATTTCATATTCCAGATCAATCTACGATCGTCTATCAATGCAAGGATGAACATAACCTTCCAGTGGAAATTTCTTCCATCTTATGGGTATTGATCCCAGTAAATGAAGGTTATTTATCTCAAATGGTTGGTGAGAAACTCACGATTAAGAATATGCCCATTGTACGGGAGTTTGATGATGTATTTCCGGAGGAATTGCCGGGTCTTCCACCAAATCGTGAAGTTGAGTTTTCAATAGAACTCGTACCGGGTGCTTTGCCTATTTCAAAGACACCTTATAGAATGGCCCCAATTGAGTTGCAGGAATTGAAGAAGCAACTCCAAGAGAATCTTGATAAGGGATTCATACGCCCTAGTGCGTCACCTTGGGGAGCACCTGTTCTATTTGTTAAGAAGAAAGATGGATCAATGAGACTTTGCATTGATTATCGAGAACTTAACAAGATCACTATCAAGAACAAATATCCTCTCCCACGCATTGATGACTTATTTGACCAACTACGCGGAGCTCAATACTTTTCCAAGATTGATCTTCGTTCAGGGTATCATCAATTAAGGGTCAAAAGGGAGGATATACCAAAGATGGCTTTCCGTACAAGGTATGGACACTATGAATTTATAGTGATGCCATTTGGTCTTACTAATGCCCCTGCTATCTTCATGGATCTAATGAATAGAGTCTTTAGAGACTATCTTGATCAATTTGTGGTAGTCTTTATAGACGATATTATTGTCTATTCAAAGAGCAAGGAAGAGCATGAAGATCACTTGAGAATTATATTGAAGACCCTGAGAAAGGAGAAGCTTTATGCCAAATTTACCAAGTGTGAATTTTGGCTTCAAAAAGTTTCATTTTTGGGTCATATAATCTCAAAAGAGGGGATATCTGTGGATCCAGCAAAAACAGAGGTTATCGAAAGATGGTCAAGACCAACAACAGTAACTGAGATCCGAAGTTTTCTTGGTTTGGCTGGATATTATCGACGTTTTGTAAAAGATTTTTCACGATTATCTAATCCACTCACCAAGTTGACTCGGAAAAGAGTTAAGTTTGTCTGGACAGAGGAATGTGAAGAGAATTTCAAGGAGTTGAAAAGAAGGTTATCCAGTGCACCTGTGCTCACACTACCTTGTAGTGGAGAAAGGTTTGTGATCTACAGTGATGCATCCAAGAAGGGATTGGGGTGTGTTCTTATGCAAAATGATATGGTGATAGCTTATGCCTCACGACAGTTGAAAATCCATGAGCAAAATTACCCAACACATGATTTGGAGTTGGCTGCGGTAATCATTGCATTAAAGATTTGGAGGCATTACCTTTATGGTGAAAGGTGTGATATTTATACTGATCATAAAAGTTTAAAGTATATTTTCATACAAAAGGAGTTGAATATGCGTCAAAGAAGATGGTTGGAGCTGATTAAGGATTACGACTGCTCAATCCATTACCACCCTGGGAAAGCAAATAAGGTGGCAGATGCATTAAGTCGACAAGACCATGCTAGTTTATCCATGATGAGGATCACAAAAGATCCAATATTTATGGATTTAAAAAGGATGGATCTTGGAATAATAATGGAAGGGGAAAAATCTTATCTTTCTCAAATGAATGTTCAACCATCTATACATGTGAAGATTAAAGAGGCACAGAAAGAAGATGTCGAGTTACAAAAGAAGGTGAGAAATGTTCCTGAATTCAACCTTGATTGTGATGGGATAATAAAGTTCAGGAATCGTGTTTGCGTTCCTCCCATCCCCGAATTAAAGAATGAGCTGCTGGATGAGGCTCATAGTTCATCATTTTCTATTCATCCTGGAAGCACGAAGATGTATAGGGACCTGAAAGAGTACTTCTGGTGGGATGGCATGAAAAGAGATGTTGCTGAATATGTCTCTCGATGCTTGGTTTGTCAACAAGTTAAAGCTGAGAGACAGAAGTCTAAGGGGATGTTACAACCATTACCCATACCCGAATGGAAATGGGAAAACATCACTATGGACTTTGTCACAGGACTTCCTAAAACATCCAAAGGCAATAATGCTATCTGGGTCATAGTTGATCGTCTTACAAAGTCTGCACACTTCATTGCTATTAGAGAGGATTTCTCTCTAGATCAGCTTGCCAGGATATATGTAAAGGAAGTGGTAAGATTGCATGGAGTACCACTTTCTATTATATCTGATCGAGATCCGAGATTTACCTCGAAGTTCTGGCGAAGTCTTCAGCATACTCTGGATACAGAGTTGAGTTTCAGCACTGCTTATCATCCCCAGACAGACGGTCAGTCTGAGAGAACAATTCAAACCCTAGAAGATATGTTGAGAGCTTGCTCTATGGATTTCAAAGGAGGTTGGGATCAACACCTACCTTTGGTGGAATTTTCTTATAATAATAGCTTTCACTCCAGTATTCAGATGGCTCCTTATGAAGCTCTCTATGGAAAGAAATGCAGGACTCCAACTTGCTGGGATGAAGTTGGGGAAAGAAAGCTATTAGGACCTGATCTCGTTGATGAAATGGCAGAAAAGGTTAGATCTATTCAACAACACATAAGAGCAGCTCAAAATCGACAGAAAAGTTATGCCGACAACCGAAGAAAAGACCTAGAGTTTGAAGTGGGCGATAAAGTGTTCTTACGAATATCTCCCTGGAAGAGGGTTATGAGATTTGGAAAGAAGGGGAAGTTGAGCCCTAGATATATCGGTCCTTTTGAAATACTGGATCGTGTTGGGAAGGTAGCTTACCGATTGGCGCTTCCACCGAATCTCTCTCAAGTTCACGATGTGTTCCACGTATCTCTCCTGAGAAAGTACATTCTAGATCCTTCACATGTACTCAGCTCAGAAGTTGTACCGCTGGAGCAAGATCTTTCTTATGAAGAACAGCCGATAGAGATTCTGGATCGTAGCGAAAAAGTCCTACGAAACAAGACCACTCGCTTGGTGAAAGTTTTATGGAGGAACCACCAACTTGAAGAAGCTACATGGGAGCTTGAGGATATGATGAGGGAGAAGTATCCTCATCTGTTTGTTACAAAGTGACGAATTTCGAGGGAGAAATTCTTTTTAAGGGGGGTAGAATGTAACACCCGAGACTTTTATGTTATATAAATTATCAAAGGAATCTTTTTCTACGCAACACATTCTTGACTTTCTTTACACGCAATCGCGACCTTCCTCGATAGCTTGCGTCGTACGCAATACCGAGTTTCACTAAACAACAATATGCTATTAAAACTAGCCGTTATGAATAGTAATAACCACTTTTTGAAATTTTATAAATTTTATTTTTCAAAATGGACTTCATTTTTGGACTCAGAATATCGAAATTAGCCTAGGGTGAAATTTTGGTATTTTTCTGAAAACTTTCAATTTTTGATGAATAGTGAAACCACTAAGTGGTAGGTTAAAAACTGAATTTTGCATAAAACTTAATTTTACCGCTTCTGTGAATGAAATTTCGAAAATCCGAGAGACACGGTTAATATCAAGGACTAAAATGTGGTTCAATGAGATGAAAATAATTTTTTGGTGAATAGTAACTTTTTACTTTTTTTACCGCGGTTAATAGTAAATTGGGTAACTAAGGGTAAATATGATATTACTATTACCCTAACACATGTCATAATTCTATTGGACAAGTGTAATTCGACCAAAAACAAACTTAGGAATAAAATATGACCATTTAGGCCCACTTGGATTAGATTAGGACATTTATTATTAATTTATTTAAAGAAGGGTTAAAATAGTTAAAATCAAAGTTTAATAAGTAAATAATTTTTAATATGGGGTTATACATAAGATAAATTAGATTTTAAATATTCATTAGAAAGCTAAAAAGATTTCCTACATGATGGTATTTTATTTGTAATTTTTAGACATCAAATAATGTAATTTATTTATGACACAAAGATGATGCAGTAATTATCTTATTAATGAAATATTGACAAAATTGATAATATAAATACCAAAATAAATGTAATTTAAGACTTTTTATGAATTCCACTAATTTTCTAGGTTACTATGATATATTATTGTTGCTTTAATCAACTTGGTTCGAACATATAATTCTGTTATGACTTTCACAAAAATCATATATCAAATAGTGTCAAAATTGACACAAAATAGTTTTTAAATCAAATATTATATTATTAATTGTTATTTTATTCCTAAAAATCTAAGGTTCGGCCAAATGACTTAGATAAGGATATATATTGTAATAATAAACAATTTGGGGTTCGTTTGGCATGTTATAGAAAGTTTATTAACCATATAGTGAAAGAAAACAAAAAGACACGGTAAAAGTTAAATTAATTAACTTAGAGTTAAATCTAATTGATAAGGTTAAAATAATACCCTAAACTTGTCTAAATCCTATTGGTTGATAGGATTTAGACCCTTCCCCACTTTATCTTCGAAATAAGACCCTTTGGAACCATTATAAACCGATTTTGACTTTAATATAAAATAATATTTTGAGATATTCCTAAGGTGCCCCTCTCCTCCCTTATAAAAGGGCACCTCCTCCCCCTCCTCCTCACACCAATTTGAGCAATCAAGCTCGGCCAACCCCTGCCATTTTCTCCTCTCCACTTCCCTAGAATAATCCTATAGGTCCTGGTCTTATTCAAAGACCAATCTTAGTTCCCTAAGTGGAGGATTCAAAGAAGCGTTCCAAAGAAGAGGTAATATCCATTACCGATCTTTTCAATTTCTTTCTTCTTCAACTTCTTCTTCTTTAGTTGTTTCATGATAAAGTAATAACATCAGTATTACTTACATACTGATATGTTATTATAAATATGAAACAACCCTAATTCACCTTCTATCCATCTTACGGAAAAATGAAATCACCACGCGTGCGTACGTACGGAATACCGTCTCCACGCCGTGGTGTAATCTATTTTCCACCATAACCTTACAAGGATGGGTATAATGGTGTAATGAGTAACTATATATGATTATTATTAAGTAATACTGATACTGAAATAATATATATATATACTCCAATACAATTCCACGATCATAGGAACGATATCATCACTCGTGCGTACGTACGGAATACCGTCTCCACGATGTGATGCGACTCGTTCTACATGATCTTCATTTCATAATGATAATATAAATGAATTGAATGAATGAATATGGTATATACTACACTAATACCATTCTGGAAATGAATTATATATAACCTAAAGATAAGAATAAGAATTTATTCAACAAAACACGCATAAGAACAAAAAGTTATAAAGACCCGAGTAACAAGTAACAATGAAATATTAACAAGAAGTTAATAATATGACCATATATGATCTCATATCAATATGTATGATTCTGGAATAAGTCAATAACATTGTTTAAACCATTATACAGGAGCTTCGGACACGAACAAAGCAAATTGGACCTAAGGTAAGGGAAATATCACAATCTCATTTTTATCCGAGATTGTTTATTCGTAAGTATTTACTGGGGTGTATTTTATCATCCACATCCATGTTCCCTCAATATTTAATATTGTTTCCATCCACTTGAAATAGTTTAAATCCAATTTTACCCTTAGGTGAGTTTTTAGTAAAGAATATGAAAGGAATCTTTTGTCGTTTTTCCGTACGAGGTACTTTTTGACTTTTCCGACAAAAGTACGAAGAATGTTTTTTTTAACTTTTATGGCTTGAATGGATTTTTAAAACATTATTTCCAAGAATATTCCTTTACAAGTTTTCAAGTTTATTTTTAATCAACTTCTTTTATTTTAAAGTTGTATGACATGTTATGAAAGGAAAAAATGTTTTTGAAGAAGAAAGGATATTTTCCTCAAGAATGAAGTTCAAATGTTTTATCAAAATTATTTTCCATATAAGATAATAAAGGGTTCTGTTTTTATCCCTATTATTACATTGATTTGATCATGTTGTGATGGAATTATTTTTATGAATTCCATTATCTTATATGAATTGATTTATGATGTCATGATGTTTCAAGAATCCCATTTTTGTTACATGTGTTATGCGATGATGTATGTTTTATGATTATGTGGCACACATAAGAAAGGATTCATTATAAGATGGGTGGGACCTATATCTCCCTCCAATGAATTGGGTAAAGATTTTATATCTCATGAGATAGACATGGCTGGAACGGAAGGTTATTTCGGTTCAGTGATACAGGACTGAAACGAGGAGTGAACTCGGTTCAGAAAGGGACTTTGTCCACTAAGATAGTCTTGGCAATGAGTCATGACTAACAAGAAATGATTTTCCATGATTATGTGTGCATGCCACAAAATTTCAAGTTTTATGTTATGGGGATCTCATTTTCACTTCTATGATTTATTCCATGTTAAGATATTATGATCTCTTTTGCAGGTTTTGATTTTCATAAAGATATGATATGATTTTTATTTCCTTTATTTGCCCTTGCTGAGCATTTGAGCTCACCCTTTTATGTTTTCTTTTCCCCAGGTCAGGAAGATGGATATTAAGTAGAATATGCTAAAAGGGACCCTAGATATGATGAAATAAATGGGATACACTATAGAAGATTTATGAACCAGTTGTTTATGTTTTCCAGTTTCTAAAGACACTATACCTATACGGTCTTTTGTGGTTTTGTCATATGTTGTAATAAGTGTGCTTCAATTTTGAAGTATTAACAATGTATGTAAAGTATGGGTCGTTATAATATTGGCCATATTATGTATAATTTTATGTTTAAAAGGCTTAAGTTCTAGTCTTATACATTGCCTTAAATGTTTATACATATTTATGAAAGTTTATTCTATATTGTTATCTTTACTGAGAATCTGAGCTCACCCCTTTCTACATTTTATTTTTCCCAGGATGTGAAGAAGTATTTCATGGTTGAACTGAAGGGATAGGCTAAGGGATATAAGTGTGTTCAAAGGAGACAAAATGTTTTTATTATTTTTATCTCCTAATGTAATGTAAAACATATTTATGTATCTAGTACTTCCAAGGCTTCTAAACTAATCGGTCTTTCGGGACATGATTCCTTGTATAATGACAATGTTATGTAATAATGCACTGAATCTGGGTAACTAGGGTCAGGGAATTACAACTATCATTAGATTATTTGATGTAACTCTCTAATATAGGTGGAATACACAAATGTTTGACCTTAGGGATAGAATTAGTTGGAGTTAGGAACCATGTTTCCATACTTTCACTGACAAGATATTTAGTGGGACTTCTTCAAACTAATGAAATCAACCATTCCAATTTCACTGGAAGAAATCTAGTTTTGATTATTACTCTAGAGTTTAGTGCACAAGAAAACACACTATATTTAGTGGAACATATCAGTGTTTCAAAATAAAACTTCTTGAATAGTGATACCATAGACTTGGTTCATGGCACAACTTGTTAATTAAAATTGATAAATTTAAAATAATAACTAATCAGTTTATGTTTTCTTAAGAGGAATTTCAATAGAATCATACAGATTAGTTCCATATATTCAACGAAATAACAAATTGGGATTTTTTTAGTGGAATTATTTAATATGATAATGAGTATGAAGTTGAGAACAATATAGATTATACATAATTGTGGTGAATTGAAGCTGATTGGATGATATTTTTGTGGTATTGAGAATAAAAATCGAGTAGAATATTATTATAATAAATCTATGATAGAATTTATCTGATAAAACCAAATGGTTTATTAAGGTTGTGTAGATGTTTAAATATATGAAACGAGGTTGTGAAGATAAAAATACAATGTCTTTTTCAAGGTGATGATTTTTGAACTAGTCTTATGTTCTAAGACATATGTTAATTGTGATTGAATATGACACATTGGTCTTAATAAGAATTAAGGCCATATAAAATGTGAATAAATATTACTTGAATATTTTTTTAGGTGGATTTTATGGTTGAGTTACTTTAAGTGGAACATGAATAATTGTGTGAACACTAAAAATGTAGATATCCATCCACAAAATACAACATTAAATACCAATTCCCACTACTGATGTGGACAGTTCAAACTCTATCCATTATGGAGTGATGGATAGAGGTATCTATAATGGTATTACTAGAGGCCAAACAATACCATGAGTGTGAGTGTGCATGGAGAGTGTGATAGTTATATTTCATAGTGGGGAATGGCCATGTGAATCCCATTGTATATATAGCGTATCTGGGTGACCACTCTGACACTTGATTCTATACAGGTTGCCTCGATAAGTATGATAAATAAGGGTAATTCTGAATGAATAACTAATGTTGGAAAATCAGTGTTCATTAACTGATTATAGGATTTAATGTTTCTGTATAGAAACGTAGCCATCAAATATATTAAATCAACACAATCCGATTGAGACCATTCCTTTTATTTTTCCTTGAGCATCGTATGAGAGATTTTGTTAAACATAATCTTCATAACACACCTCCTATGGACCAAGAAAAATCATTCAATTTCCTTGTGATCATCCTAATGATTCTAATATGATTGAATCAACAAGAAAAATCATTTTCATGAAATGTATATGCCTAAACCTACGATATATTGTGTGGAGATTTTATTTTAAATTGACTATGATTTCTGAAGATACAAATGATGTTGAAGTGTTAGTGTGCAATTAAAGTAAGTTGATGAACAAAATATAAGCTAGTACAGTTTTGTTTATAAATAACCTAATATTTACTCTTTTTAGTAGGAATATAATTTATATCCAAGAGATAATTTCAAAGATAAATAGTGTAGAGAATTCTCTTTCCTTTCCCGTAAGGTTTCTATACATTAGAGATGATTATTTTTTCCAACGTTGGCATGATAATGGATTGACTTCCACAAACCAGTATCAATATTCACACCATGTTATGTGAAGGATAATAGAAACTAGCCCCACATATACTATTATGTGAAGTGCTTGAGAATAATTCATGAAATTTAATCCATGCATGAAGGATGTCTTTTTTGAATGATTTTAGGATGAGAACATGATTACCTTGTTTTTCACGAAGACATAATTGGATAGTGTGATATGCATTTTACAAGGAATAAGGAATTTTTGATATTTAGTTGTTCTTGATATATTCATTATACAAGCATGAAATAATATGCATGAATTATTTTGAGCTAGTTACACAGAGAATCATTGGTAGTGAGTGGTATGATTTCATGAATTGAGTATGAGTTCTTTGTGAAAAAGCAATACGCAAGGATGTTTCCATGCGCATGTAAAAATTATTAAAAAAGGGAGATGGACATGAAAGTTTTATAAATTCATGTTGTTTGAAAAGGTCACATGGAATTACATTTCACAATAAGTTTGTAGTATATTTTTACTTAAGCCAGATAATTATGTTAGAGGATATTTATATCTGAGTAATTTAGTGATAAGTCATTCTATGTCTTTATTATAAAAATGAATATTTTTCCCATCATAATTTCACTAAGGAAACTGATCATACATATGTGATAAAAAATAATTAATCTATACCCACAAACTCATGTAATATCTATTAAAGGTATATGAAATTGTATATTAGAAAGCATGATCTAGAAAATATTATTGAGGATGTTCAATAGACCATCTTATAATGAATCACTCTTCCTATGAAAAAAGAATTTTTTTGATCACTAGGATGTATAACCATGAACAGCTAGAGGATCAACTACTGGGGTTTATGAACATTTTCAACTTAGAACATTGTAATTGATAATGAGATTATATTGAAGAATATGTAATTCTAGGGGTTCAAACCGGTTCTTACAAGGAATAGGCCTTAGTATGATACCTTGAGAAAATATTTTGTCTTGTGTTTAATTTAAATTAAACATGGAAAACAAGTTATCCTCATCATAATATGTGATAGAGGTTTGAATTAGAATATGTTAAAAGAAAAATAAAATAATTTACTACTACATGTCAGGCATAGTTCACCGCCCGACCCATCACAATGTGACTACACGATCCATTGAAATAAAAATCCCAAAAGGGGATTACATTGAGATTCATGTGAGAATGATTTCATTAATTTGGTTTCATTGATTTAGAAGTTAATTCATTGGATGTATAATTTTAGAGCACCTTAATAGAAAAAACATGCCAATACTATGGAATTACATATTCCAACCACTGGTGTTAGTTAAACAAAATCTAATATCTAAAGTCAATCAATTTGATGTTTGATGGGGACCTTTTGAATTAGGTCATTAGTGTCACACTGCACAATGTTATTTCACCAAAATCATTGAGAATAATTGGATGATTGATTTTAGAAGATATAATACAGTTGAATTCCATGCATTGGAATGATGAGGTGTTTCATTTGATGCATGAACATGATGATTCATTCATGTATATGGAGAAATTTTTTGGGGAATATAGAACGGGTAGCTTTCCATATCTGAATAGAATTTTGGATCATGTGATAAAATGTGATTTGAATTCATGACTTTCATAAATATACTCAAAGTGGTAAATTGATATTTTCCCTATCTATATGGATAATTAATTTATTTTTAATGTCATCAATGTAGAGAAGGTTGAAACATTCACTATTAATTGGGTTTTGAATGTTGATACTATAAATATTAAAGTCAATTGCATGTTTTATATCCTAATATATTGTTTCCTAGATATTTCATATTTTGGTGATAACTAGATGATTGGATATGACAATATAGTAGTCGAATTGGTCCATGGGAGCAGTATGATCTGATCATTGTTGGTGGAGAGCTTATGAGACTCAAATAAGGCTAATTCAGACTTTTTAGGATTTAAATTTAGTCTATCCAGGACTTGGTGACTCATGGGATGAAGTTAGAGGTTGAATCCAGCATATTTATTGATTAGAAATATTTTGAGAAGAGGTTTTGATTATTGGATAATCTAGTTGGTGAGCATTATTATGATAAAACTTGTATGTTTACTATAGTGTGTGTTATATATGTAACAAATAAGTTCTACATGAATGAATTAATGAGATTCCATCATTCTCCCATGGATCTTGGACACAATGTCTTAACCATGTATTCCTTTTGTTCAATATGTTTATGATTTTTTATTTTATGTTTGTGTTCATTATTTACATGTTCATTTGTGAATTTTATGGATGGAGGGACATGAGGTGATACAAATTAGATGATAGGCAATGAATTAAAGTAGTGTTTAGGGTGAATGGACTTACCAATTATAGTCATTGAAGTTATTGGGGGAGGGGTGAATGATCAGATTTATGTGCCACTTTTAGTAATTGGTGTTCCATTAAGATGGATTACTAGAAGGGTGAAAATTCTTTGATCATGCCTATCCCAAAATCCCCAACACAATAGAGAGGATATGAACAATGTGATAACATGTTGGTAGTCTAGTATGAATATGGTGATTGAAATATAGTGTTTACTTGAGAAGGAAACCTAGGAGATTTATATATTTTTATGTGAGTTTCTAACAAATGTGATGTATGCTGATGTTGTGATGATGTTACATAAAGTGGGAACTATTCCCCCAATTATCTTTAGGGATATCTGGTTCTGGTTCTTATCCAACCAATGATTATAATATTTTATGATATAGATGGGGTTTTTTATCCCCCTAAAAATTATGATATGTTCTGATATCTGGGTTGGGTTCTCATCCCCTGATTTATATATATTGGTATTTGGGTTTGGGGATATTACCCTCAAATATATATTATGGTATACAAGGTGGGAGATATTACACCCAATTATATGTGATGATATATAGGTCGGTGTGGTTCCCCCAAATTATATAGGGTGATATTAGGAGTGGGATATTATTTACTAATTAATATGACATAAAGTCATATTAAGGGTGCGAACATAACCCCACAATGAATATGTTATATATTGACATCTAGGATGGACTCTTATACCCAAATGAATATGAAAAATTTTCATATATGGGGTTAGAATTTCCCCCTGATGATTATAATATATGGTGATATCTAGCATGGTTTCTAGTCCCAACCCCTGATGACTATGATATAAGGTGATATCAAGGATGGATTCTTATCACCCTGAGGATTTAATATGGTGTATAGCGGTGTAATTTGAATGTGATATTTTGACACTTTAAATGGTTGATACATGTTTATATGAATCTCATCATTGTTCGATGTTTTTATAGTCGATCTTGTGTTTCACCATAGAACCTGAGGATTGGTAGTTTTTTTATTTTATTACATTATTGATGTTTAATTAATTATATTTTTTATATCACATCATTTATAAACAACATATACTAGTTCTATTATGAAATCCTTTGGGGAGGTCTACTGAGTTATACTAACACCCTACTCTGGAGAACATTTAACATTTGTACCTTTGAAGACCTCATGTTTTCAGGTACATGTAGCGAAGAGGCATAGTGTTGGATTTAAAATCAAGATAGCTTGGATGGTGTCATAAGACGAGACAGGGATATGACATAGCACTAGGTTTTGTTTTAGTTTGTTTAAATTTTGTTGTTGTTATATATTATATACCCATTAGAGATCTTATTTCTTGACCTATCTCTTGTGACATTTTGATTAGTTCATTTTCTTATAGTATTTTGAAGATTATATATTTTTATTTCTGTTTTTATGAGATGTTTCTCTTACACTATATGACATTTTTTGTGGCTATTTTATTATCATATACACTAATTTTTTCTAATCCAATATGAGGATACAATCACCCCATGTAATCACAATATACACACACTTCCTTTCAAAAACATCTGGCATACAGGGATGAACACCTAAGGTCACATGGAACTCTAATCTAGTTACTATAGAGTGGGACATGTTAAGATGTTATAAAGTGGAATCAAAGTTTTGCATATTTTGTATTATATTTGGGATATGGTATAAAAAATATATGATTGGTCATAATATGGGAAAAACACTATGTCATGTCCTTGAATAACACCTGAGTCCATGTTACCATAGTGTTTGGATTGATGTTCCTACATTTTTATTTTTAACTATGTCCATTCTTGAAAAAAATTATACATAATTATACATGGGTTTTCACTTCGATCGAGGTGGCTAGGGGAGTGACTTCATGCATCATAGTGGTAATATTGGTTCACACGACATGTTTATACTTTCCATTTTTTTAAAACACATTCTTGAAAGGAAAAATATTTTTAAGGATACCTAAAGTGTCAACAATTACTTATTTGGTTTGTTTTCAAATAACTTATTGGGGGAATTATACTAAACCAAACCAGATGGTTCAGGTGTTTTTTGATACATCCATCCATATGGTGATTTTATCTATAATCATGATGATGTGACTTATTATTCAAGGAAATATTATGGTCAATAGATTCCCAGTGAGGATCTATTCCTTGGAGTGGGTAGGTGTCTTGAGTCTAAGATTCCTGACATATGTATATATGAGAACCCTTGAGGAGGAATATTGACATATGATTTTCTTTATGTCATTTTTGATAGATGCATGGACATTATTCCATGATTTTTGAACTATAAGCTATGCGACATGTTGGTTGGGTGTGAGTATCTTGAAATATTAGGATATGGATCAGGATTTGGGTGAGTTGTGTTTTTTAATTGATCAATAAGACATTTTATTGTTATTGTCAAAGATGAGTTATGATGTACAAGGCTAGCACGTGGGATGGGATATCAAATCTTGTGAGTTCCTTCAGAGAAAGAATATATGGGATGATAAATGGTATTGATATTGATTCATGGAAGGTGATATGAAGTATTTGGTATAATAATGGAGACTAATTATATATTTTAGCTATGTAATCATGAGTATTTTTTGGGTTGTGAAAGGTATAACATGTTTAAGAAGAATGATTGGAAAGTTAATTAGTTATTCAATCCTAGTATTGATAAAAGGAAAAAATATAATCTGTTTTTATTTTGTTTATCATGAGTGTGATCCTCATATTGATGATAAACAACTCGATATGGAATGGTGCAAATGGTATGGTAGGGTAACACTGATGAGAATGCTTAATATATTGTTTCATATTTTGATATAGAGTGTAGTTGATCAATATTGAGTAATTTTTTTGATGGGTACAATCTTACCATGGATTAATAGAGCGTGATCTGGTTTGTCCTAAATGGTATATGGATTTGTGTAACCTATAAATTACCAAATGGAGGTTATATTAGTGTTTGATTAGATGTTATTGGCTATGGAAGAAATGTGAGAAATATTTATTAGTGGATTTGGGGAAATATATTTGATTTCAAAATAGGGTTATGTAGGTCACATGACTACTGGGGTGATGGAATGATGAAATGTGTAAATTAATGGTGATAGTATATGATGCCTTATTATTATGTGAATATGTCATTTTGGAACGTATATGATTGGTACCTTGAGACCCATATCTGTTTTAGGATCCTTAGAGTTTATATAATGTTGTCGTGGAGTCCAAGACTCCTTAGTTTCCAAACTATATAGAGTTATGTTGTGGGTTTTTGATGGGATTAGTGTACAATGACATGTGGATTGGGATCAAGTATGAGATGATAATGGAATGGTGCGAGATACATTATTAAAATCAAGGAAATTGATTAAAGGGTGTTGAACCTTGATGTTATGATGTCGGTTTCATAGAAAATGGGTTGATATGGATAATAGTTTGGTGTTTCTTGACCTATAATTGTTGTTTCATCTGGGTACAACAAATGCATGGGAAAATGACTTTTTAAAGTGATAAGGAAAACCAAAACGTTTCATGAGTTTTTGGATATGTCTAGAAGATTATCCCATGTGAGGGATGTACTATGTTCCAATGATAAATGTGTACTATGGTTATGTGACCCTTGGGTTTGTGGAGAAACTTTAGGTTTGAGTCACATACTTTGAGGGATATGGAATCAAGAGTGTTCTTTACCTTTGATGAGTAAGATATCATATAGGGTGTGAAATTCTAGTAGGGAAAGTTATATCTCATAGTGGGATGGAGCATGAGTGTATTATGATAGTGAGATAAGATGTGGACCTTGATTTAGGATCCTTGACTAATCAACGATATTATTAGACATCTATTGTATGAGGTATCGAAATATAACATAAGCCTATTTTAGAAACACGAGTAGGAATCATAAGTTTCAACATTCGGTTAGCGATGGATATTTGAAAATAAAATTTCAATATATTGGAAATCAGGGATTTCCTATGGTGAAGGGTACACCATAGACTATCTAATCAAGCAACATTAATTTTATCTAGTTTTTGAAAAAAAACATCAGTGAAATGTAAATACATACAACATAGAGGAGGGTTGTGGTTTTGTGACAGTTCATTGATATATGAAGTTGATTTTTTTATTAAATAGTGAATATACAAATGTAGATTTTAGTTGATAAGAATCAATTTTATTCATTACATTTGGTATGTGGAAGCCACTAGATGTTAGAGAATTATTAGGTGTTATGAATGGGTTTGTGTTTAAAAATTTGTTCGGTGGTGTTTCCACATCCATTGAATTTTTATCCTCATGGATAACATGAAAAAATGATAAATGAGCTATGTATATATATTATAGAATCAATATCAAGAGTTTCCCTATGGGTTTCAATGATGACGGTGGGATGATTTTCAACACAATGTCGAATGAGTGGTGGTTCAGTGTATACCAATGATTACGGTTGATGGTGTATGTTTTCTAGGGTTCAGGAGACTTTGAATGACATCAAGTGTGTGGAATTGTTTTTTAGTTAATTAAAATAATTGGCACCATTATTTTATATATAGTGGGGTTTTGGGAAGTAGATCTAGTTTGGGGGACCTGTTGGCAAGACAATAATTAGTGCGGGACATAAAATTAGGGATGTGCATTATAAATAAATAATGAGGATGGTTTATGAAATATGTATAAGGATAATTCTCAATTATTAAATGTATTGTTATCGAGAGTTTATAACAACCAATGTCATTAGAATTTAGTGAAATAATGGGGAATTTTCAATTTTTCATCCCGAACACAGTCCATTTTGATGATTGATTTTTAGTTTAGATTTTATAGAGTTATAACATCTAAAGGTGGAGTTTTTGGATGTGATATCTTTTCTATAGCTATGATGGGTGCTCGGGTGAGTGTTGGATGAGGTTCAAGGAACCTTTTCTGTGAGAATTTTTTATAGGTGGGTTTTCTTTCCATGATGAGGGAGTGTCATGTTTCGGCAATGGGATGATCAAGGAATCATTTCATATATAATGGGATGGCCAAAAAATGTTGGTTTTAGGTCACCTAATCACTAGTTGTTTCATGGTGTGAATGATTTTGTGGGTTTGATTTAAAGTGGAGTCTAGGATGTGTATATGTAAGGGTCAGGAGATGTCACATTATAGAAGAGGGTGACATATAATAGTGATAAACATTTATTTATTGTGCATTTATCGAAGGAAAATACCCTTAGGTGTGAATTTCATGTGGTGGTGTAGGGTGTCAACTCTGTGATAATAATCCATATGTTTCACCAGATAACCCATATGTATTTCCTTTTTCAAATTTAGCGAGGAAGGATTATATACAATGGACTCCATGAAAAATTGTGAATTCTTTCCCTTGGGTAGGTTTCAGGGAATGAAGGTTGAATACCACAATATGTCCATATAAGGGTATTTTTTGAGGATCAAAAGTCCCCACCATGAGGTTCTATGATAAGAGAATTTTGGTTCTTCCTAGAGGCATGATGCCACATCGTTACCACCTAGTTTTCATAGTGATACAATTAATGGTGAAATTTGTTCTTCACTGAGGATGGTGAGTATTTTCAAGGATCATATTTTTTGGGAAGTCATTGTGTTGTGGAGTCTAGGGTCATTCCATGACATGACCCTAGGTTGTGATGGAGAGTTTTTAGTATTACTAGAGGGTAAAAATACCACTTCGTGACATAACAGGCCATATCATGGAGGATTTATAGAGAATGAAACACATTATGTGACATAGGGGTCATGAAAATATAGGTAATTTTATAGTTTGGTTTAAATTCTATGTTATCATATTATTTTTCTATTTTGACATTAGGTTCTCCTTTGAGATCTTTTAGTTTCAAGAAATGAGATTATAGAGAGGCTTAGATCCCATTACACCCTATTTCTCTCCTCAAACGTTAGGATTTTTTTCCTTTAGGTGAATTTTCCCCATGGATTAATGTGGTTTTTCTATATTCTCAATCCTTCCTTCCTTTTACATGATTTTTCTATAATTTCATCAAGTGGGGGTTTTGAATTAATTGGTGATTCCGTTATGGAATAATATAATCTTATTTATATGATAGATATTTTATGTGGTTTTTCAAAGGACTGTGTAAGGTGATGAATGTATTATATTGAATATGATTTCATTGATATGCGTGGGTGGATACAAAAGCTGGTTCACAACCCATTTCCTGAGTATTCATTCATAATATACCACTCAGGATCCATATTTATTTGTGGAAGTCATTTTGGACTAGATGATCCTGGTAAGGGGTTTTTAAGCTATTTTTATAGGAATAAATATTATTATGGTAGGAGGGTTGAGAACATATTACTAAAGATTATTTGTTTTGTTATGTAGAATATGATAGGTGGTATTTCAACTTTTTTGTTATTGATATAGTGTTTAGAATGAATTGTTACTTTGGGACCCCTTGAGAATAATAGATTTTTCAAATGCCATAAGTGACCCTTGAACAATTTCTTGATTCCTTGGTAATTGATGGTTGAGGTCATAACCATAAATATGGACTATTTTGTATAGAAAACCCAATAAATTTCAATTTCCCGAATATAATATAGTGGTTGTTGGGATTTCTTCCCTATTATACCTTCTAATTAGTAGATAATAATGGATTTAGAATGGTTTTCATAGGGATGAATTTCTTGGAATATTGAAATACACTAGATCCTCTTGTGTAGTTTATTTTTGTGTGGGGTGAATGATCCTCCTCCACGGTGGTGTGTGTGTGAGAGGATTAGAGTGGGGACCCCATGGAAAAGATTTATGTATATTTTCATTATGATAAAACTAATAAAGATTCAAATTGGAATTGAGATAATCATTATTCTATTCCCTTGTGTTTTGTTTATAATGTGTTTCCTATATAACCAATATGGGAATTATGTTAGTGTGGAAATATTTTGGGAAGTGATGTCCTTGGAGTAAAGGTTGTGATGGTATAATTGTAAATGAGAAAAATAAACCCATATAGGGTTCTCAAAAATTGATTCAATGTAAGGGAGTGAAGTTCCCATGAATATATAGACCATTAAGAATAGGGAGCTAAATAATTGGGGATCTTTTATAATTTTTGTTTACCTTAAATGAACCACTACATCTTGTTAGATTATTGATCCTCTAAATGTTATTATTCAACCTCACTTGTGTTAATAGATACTAAATTAAATTATGTAACACAATATTTTACATGGTCAAACCCTAGTGTGTGTGACTACATCCTTACCGTGTCAACTCCCAGTGGTCAATAGATATCCACTATATAGGAAAGTGAATAGAATAAGCCAAATCCAATTAATCTCTTTATGTCTTCTGATATTTATTTGTACAACCTCCCACTAGTTATAAATTACTCTTATAATTTATATACAATACAATAGAAGTCATGAAATATTCTGACCAAAAAATTATCTGGAATATCAATATGGTACCTCCCATTCGGGTATGTCTCTATTTGGTGCACCTCAGTCAAGTAAAATTATATCATGAACATCACTATATAATGATGTTCCATTTACATATATCATCCCTATATCCAATTTACCCCAATTTAGAGTGCCTTGATTTTGTATAATTCATTATATTGAACCTCTATATGGTTCTTATGACTGATTAACTATATCCATTGAACTTTTGTTTAGTACCTCTTTCTAGGGACTCTTCATTGACCAATAAATTCATTGGCTAGAAAATAATTATTCTTTTCTCACAAAAACTACATAACTTTAACTATTTTATAAAATAATAAATAGAAACTATAAATAACCATTCACCCATTTCAATAGAAATGTTTCCTTAAAATGTCAAATAGAAATCCTGGGCACAAATTTGTATTTTCCATCTCAACAGAATGCTCTTTTCATGAAATTCAATGATTCTAAAATATTGTAGTCAACCTTATTTAAAACATTCTTCCTCAAATATCAAGGTTAATAATACATTAAAATATTAATTAAATATCCTATTATTTATGAAAATTAAATGAATATATTAGCATCACAGGGTTAATTAATTTAAATATTTTATATAAATAACCTAAAAACTCTATCCAATTAATGAATGTCTAGTGACTTCATAAGAAATACGTTTTCTATTACTATTTTTTCTAACTCCCCCTTTACTAGTATGCATAATCTAATTGACTAAATCAAATAAAATCATCCTTACCCATCTAATTCTTTTCATATGCCTCTTATGTTCAATGGACATCAGATACGTTTATCATACATAACCTTTTTGATGATATGGAATCTCTGCATCTAGTCACCATATGTCCTCTGAAACTTCATATAGGGACATTTTTAAAAAAAATCTTAGTAAAAATACATATATATTTTTAGATGTAGAAATAATATTTCTCTATCTGATTCCATCCATCAATTATCCCCACAAAATTATGTCTGGTCAAACTTCTAAAAATGTTCTTCTGATCTCTATCATTTCCAAATCCACATATTTTCTTGTTTGATCATATATGTTTTATCATCTTGATTTTATCACTTCATCTGAATAATTCCTTAAAAATTCACTATGTCTGTAAAACATCACACTTCAATTTCTAGTGAAAAGTTTCCCATGTCATTATGATGTGGTTACAACAACTCTTTCTAACCGGACTTTATTTGATTCCAACTTCATAGATCAACCATCCTTTAGTAGGAATATAATGAATTGTTATCATTTAATATTATATATATTTAAAATTCAACACATTTATAATTTTTCCTTTATTCAAACATACTATCTATAAATGTCATACACCTTTTTATAAAGACTTTATACAACAACTACCCTTACTGTATAACTTTTAACATTATAGAAACTATATGCTTTAGAAACATTATGGGGTTTATTTTTAAATATACATTATACTTCCTTTAAATAATCATCTATATTTATGGATATATTAATGATATTTTGTTATTTGAGGACTAACATATCATCATATTATTTTTTAGAATAGTTTCTAAAATTACATCAACAACTCATAAGAAGAATTTATTAAAATTCATTAGCAAATAAAAAATGTAAGGGGAAGATCACATTACACTCATCATGAATGAATCTAAGAGAATTTAACAAATATTCAGGGAGATGCATACTTCCTGATAATCTAATATTAATTTATTGTTGTTATTTTGATGGTTTTACTTTCAGGATTGTACCCTTGAACAAATGTTCTATCTCCTAATCTATTGAAACATACATCTTCAACATCTAATGCTATTTATAATTCTTCTAAATTTTATGAAATTATTATATATTCATTAGTGGTACTATACTATAATATTTATATAGGAACATTTTCCCTATAACACTTTTCCTTTAACTTATTGTTTTGAATTTACTACTAACAATTTACAAACAAACAATATATCATCATCATCATCATCATCATCATCTAATATGAGTTTTAATCTCTCCATTTGGATTTATTATGAACACCCAATTCACATTTATTTGTAATGAGATTTCTATCTCCCTTTATGATAATGAATTCATTGCCCTTTTTTCAGGAACTTTATGTGAGTTAATACTATTATCTCACCATTAATGATCTAAATTTGAATCCCTCTATATTTAGGGCGTGGGAGGAAATTTCTACAAACCATTTATTCCTCTCCTATTTTTTCCATTGTATTAAATAGAAACCTCAAACATATTGATAGAAGGAAATAATGACTTTTATTAAAGTATTATGTACTAAATAAACAAAATCTAAGCCTATGTGAACCATTATTGGTGAAAAAAGTGTAATTAACTGAAACATTAATCATGGTCATGAAATTTAGCAAGTGATGCCATCTTCTAAAACCCATTATTATTGGGAAAAGGTACATTTATTTTCATTCAATACAATTTTTTATATCCTTCTCAAAGAAATAAATCCCAAATGCTAATGTATAAAAATTAACTTTTATATCATCTTAATAATTTAATTAAGACTTATTCATCAAAAATTATATTTTCTCTTTTACATTTTTACTTCAGTTTTCAGATTAAAAGGGAAATATAGATAAATAAACTTAAATATGAGAAAGAATTTAATATATTCTTATTTTTTAAAAATTCATTATTATATTTTTGATATTCAATGTTTACTACTATGGAAAAATCAATGATTTCATTAACATAACATCAAAATATTGATTCATATCCTTTGGATGTCCAAAACCATTCTCATCATTTTAATGTTATTATTTTTCTAAAGTAATCATCCTACAGTATACATAAATTCTCCCTTTAAATAACATCACCAATATTTACCTTTTCAATATAGATTTTTTGAATCATACAAGGGAATAATTAGGATCCTTTTTTATTTTATAGATAAATAAAATATGGATGAGAAATATTTCTCAACATATGAACTCTCTTCTATATAACTTCATTTATCCTTATTCTTTCACCCTTATCTTTAAAAATATTTATATTCTTTGGTGGTATAGTTTTCTTATCCCTACATTTTCTTTTATCCTTCTCTGGTGAATTATTCTTAACTCCATCTACTAATGAACATTCATTTATATCATTTTATTATGTATCTATTAGCCATGATTCCCCTAAATATTCTAATCATTCAACTAATATGAACTTTGAAAATGTTAAAGTACCTTCATTTTTTTAATTTATTTATAACACCACTACATCTTTGTACATTTTCAATAATTTTATCTACAAAAATCTCATGTACTAATAAAATTTTTAAATAATTTTTAGAATAATTTCTTTCATTATTACATCATTTAAAAAATTCTCAAGCTATTGTATTTAACTCTTAAAAGGTAGCTTCTAGTGAATTTAAAATTCTTCATTATAGATGCATTCTCACATTCCAATATGCTTATGTCATTCTAAAATTGATTAACATGGTATTTGAAATTCATTTGGTTAACATGAAAACTCATGGTATATTTAAAATGTTCCATTAAGTGTCATTTTCTACTGAAAATTTATCAGTTATTATTGGGTAAAAATATCCTAAAAATTTATTCATAGATTCTAAATTATTATTTTCTCCTATTTGGTTTCTCCCAAGGAAAGCTAACAGTGTAAAATACTTTATTTTATATTTAGATTTTGTCGACTCTTTCCATTAATAATACTTTTTTTATGCTTTGTATGACCAAGACATAATTTTTCTTCACCATAGCAATTTAATTGACAATTATCAAATAAATTTTTAGGTTACTCAGATCTATATAATGTTAATATATATTTCTACTTTTTTAAGGTTAGGAATTCATAGTTGAGTTTCATATTCCTTTAAATTTTCTCCCACTTAATATTATACTTAATTTCATTTAATATCTTTGACTATTTTTTTCCATCATTTGATATCCATGAATCTAAAAATTTAATATAACAAAAAATAAACTATAATACATAGCTTATTCTTGATTGTATACCATTTATGAAGAATCATTTTTACAAAAAATCATTTCATTAAAATATCTATTATGAACTTCTTTACACCATGTGGGGAACACTTTTCATTTTCATTTCATACATCCACCTTATTTGAGTATGTGTGTTTCTAATATTTATTTACCCATTTTTGTCCAAAATTTTAACCAAAATTAAAATTATAGGATTTTCTTTTAATTGATTCAAGAGAATTAGTGTTCACCTTTTTTCATCATATTGTCAGAAGATAACGCTTCTGGTTCTTTCAAAATTTTTATATAGTTAGATTGAGTATTAAATTATTTAATAACTCCATATAAACATTGGTAGAGATTATTATCTCATCTTCATGTGATGATTTAACTTGATTAGCATCCATGTTTCTCAATATCAATACTTCAACAAGGCACATTAAGATTAATGTGTTATTCTTATTTTCAATACTACTCAAATTATCTTCACATAAAAATATAAATATTGTATCCTTTATTCATCTAACATAATCACGAATTTTAAGGAATCAGTATGTTCTTTTACTGAATTTAACTTGGTCTCCAATTAAAAATTCTTAACCTAAACAACTACAATGTGAGTATGTTCTAGTTCCTAGAGCTTCGCACTAACAACT
Organism: Viscum album; assembly: GCA_963277665.1. Taxonomy (NCBI): domain Eukaryota; kingdom Viridiplantae; phylum Streptophyta; class Magnoliopsida; order Santalales; family Viscaceae; genus Viscum; species Viscum album. Next base: position 27,928,268 of record OY728143.1, on the reverse strand, counting down.
TTTGTAAACAAATCTTAGTAAAAAAAAACAACTTTAAAAATATTATACCATAAGGGTGAAAATTTATTCATACAATATTAATTATTGATCCATAATCTCATTGAGTGTAGTCAAGGTGTGACAGATGTTTTCTTCAAAAAATTTTATCATTGCATTTTATGCTCTTCCTATAGAGATTTTTCAATAACATTTATTCTTATAATTTTATATTCTTACTGAGAGTTATTATAATATAAATTAGTTTCAATTGTAGGGAATATTTCCTTAACAATTTCCCTTATAATTTTGATCTTAAAAAACATCATTACCGTCCTTATTCTTTAATAGTGTACTTTTATTAAGAAAAAAAGTACATTTTCTCTCATTAATTCAATATGCTTTGTATGAGAATTACATTCCATGAAATTATTCACCAATTCATTGTCGGTATCATCACGTTCAATATTTATTGATTATATTTCACCCCAATATCACTAAGTATGGAAGAGACAGACCGCTGCTGCTTCACTGGATTGGCTTGTGGTAAATTCTCCAGCAGCGGTTTCAGAACTTCCGTCTATAGGCATAGGGAGAGTGACAGTCTAGCCTCGAACAGTTAGTGAAAAGGAATCCCCACCAAATTAAATATTTATGGTCTGGCTAATTCTTCACAGGGCCCTCCGGACGGATGAGAACATCCAGTGCAGAGGAGTGACCACAGTGTCCCGTTGCTATTGCTACACCAGCCCCCGAATGGAGTCAACGGAACATCTGTTTGTGCACATTGAATGGGATATGTATTTGTGGTGTTAAATGGGATCCAGTCTTTCCATTTAGTGCAGAGACGATACCTATCAAGATTTTTGTATAAGCTGGTTTCGAGACTTCTGCTCACGGGACATTGAAATGAGAATTCATGCAACTGTTATGGCGGTTTCATGTTGGAATATCTGGGAGGCAAGGAAAAAATCTAGAGAAGGTGTAAAGACTTAAACTTAGCGATGAACGTGAGAAGCCAAGCAATGGTGGCTGAGATAGGAAATCTTCTTCAAAGATTATAGGATTTACCCTCCTTCAGAAGGGTTCTCCCCAGATTGACTTCCAAGACAAGCACATGTTCAAACACCTGAAAGTGGGTTCAGTGGTTACTTCCTTGCAACAGCTTAAAGCTCAATGTCGATGGTTCCTTCATTTATGGTGAGATGAGGGGTGGTGGACTGGTTAGAAATGCTAATGACTCAATTATATTTGGCTTTAGCACCTTCTATGGGTCGAGCTCATCCTTGGGTGCAGAGGTTAGGGCCTTACTCACAGGTCTCTTGTGGTGAAATTGCCTCAACTTCAAGGTGGAGAGTATCGAATCGGACTCCACTGTGTCCGTCTTATTCCTCCAAGGTATGGCCTAACCTTCATGGGATCTATGCTATCTGGTGAGACTTTGTAGGACCTTTATCAATCAAGTATGTTCTGTAAATCATATCTGGCGCGAAGGCAATTTTTCAGTGGATATGTTGGCCCGTGAAGGTAGAGTTAATGAGGACATTGTTATCTATAACCAGATGGGTTCTCTTTCAAAGAGATGAAACCAGGTTATTATCAAAGACGCCCTCATCCTTCAACACTTTAGGCCACCAAGATTTTGTTGCTTTGGTTGTGACATGTTGTTATATTCTCATTCAATAAGAAGATAATTTTTAGTCAGTATATCTAAATAGAGGGAACCCTATCTCTAATACAAATTGAAGTTCTTATTAGCATATATATACCATCTAGAAAGAGGGTGTTAAATTAGAGGTGAAATTTTATAATTTCTATTCTCTTGAATGTAACCATTTCAACTTGTTGTAAAATTAATACTCAAAACATCATTGATTGTCCACACATGTAAAAAAAGATAATAATGTACAAATATGCACATAATATTTAAAGAGGTTCACTCCCAGCATGGGTGAATACATTATTTCTATGTTGACTCTCATTAGTCAATGTATAACTATTATATAATGAGAGTGAATAAGATTATCCAACTCACTTATAGATAATTTTATCTCCTAATATGTATTTATAATATCTCTCAAAAATTATAGTGTTTTCTTATAATATGGACCCAACAAAATATGAATCATGAAATATTCATGAATTTTTTTTTCTGGAATCACTATGCCATGCCTCTACATCTGATATTTCTCTATTGGACACATCTCAGTATAAGACAACTTGGTCTTTTATAAATCTATCTAGTACAATTTTTTATTATCATCTTAAATGACCATCTAGTATGACTCTCTTCGATGCACCTCAAATTAAATCACCTCAATTTAGTATAAGTAAATCTTTTCACCTCTATCAGTTTCCCCAGAAAGTTTCACAAATTCATGATATCTCTATCTTGAGACTCTTCATTAACTAAGAACATAATTGTCTGGATACTCACCTAGATTCTTCAAAAAACTCCATTACTTTATATATTTGATTTGATTAGGAACAAATACGATTTGTGATCCCTCACCCCATTATATAGTTATACTTAATATAAAACTGAAGGATATTGAGATAAATCTAATTTGAATTTTACAACCCAAATCACATTTTATTTGAAAACCATCTGTAACATCCGGGTTCTGGGTGCCACCCAATGGATCCCCGTACCTGGTTGGTCAGATGGCCTTAAGCATATTTCTGTGAACGGCAACGGATTCTGACTAGAAGCGAGGGCCTTGGGTGTGATAGTGGGGAAACTATACCCACATTGGAAGAGTAACATAGAATACAAAAATGTATAACAGTAGAGGAAATAGTAATGCCATAAAATAAGTAAATAGCATAAGACTGAAAGTAAATAAACAACTGCATCATAAATATGTAAATAATGATGCATGCCACAAGTATCTAGGAAAATAGCCAAAAAAGTCACAATGATGGAATAGAGTACTAAATGAAAGTACAAAGAAAAACAAGTAAACTCCAACAGCATCGCATGCCCCATCTTGGTCATATTCTCCCCAACTCTACAACAATCAAGTACCTGAAGTAGAAGGGCTCTTTCACTTATCTATACCCGTAACAATGTAATCTATTTGGGCCCAAAAGCATGACCCAAACAGGGTGTGAGACGAATTCCAGTAGGCAAACACCCAAATATCTACCTATCTATCAGTGGATATATATAACAAGAAAAAATGAAGAACGAAGTAATAAACATGGAAGTATTCAAAAGTAAATAGTCCTACATTTTCAACTACATTCATTTACATTTATTAATTATTCAACCAAACATTAACACGTAACCCTATAGGAAATTTCTCACATCCTAACCCATATGGTTCAATTTATCATTTAATAAAAATGGTATAATGACCCCCTAGGATAGATCACACAGTCTAACCCCTTTGGTCTCATGCAAACAAAGACTCTCTGAGGAGCACTCACCATAAATTCTCCCTATAGTCGTTTAATGATAAACTATAGATTCTATGAGGAATCACTCAATGTCAATTCTTCATGTAGTCTCGTAATGATAACTATATACACTATAAGGGAGAACTCAGCGTCAATCCCCCCTATGGTCTCACAACATGAAAGGTACAATAGACACTCTTGGGAAGCCTTTAACATCAATTCCCCCTACGGTCTTACTACAACAGGTTCCCACTACCTTGGTTAAAGAAAACTCAAACAAATGATACTTAGTAGCCAAAGTAAATCACAAATACTACTTAGCTGAATGGCTACAATGCATAACACAATAATGTTAGATAAAATCAAAACATCTTAACTACACTAGGCATAGAAAGCAGAGCATCTTAACAGGAAATTCTAGAACCAACAACCATTATTAGATAAACATATGGGAAAACATATCCATAACAAGTTAATTATCCCTATTTACAATAAAAAAACTATTATCAAGCAACCAGGGCATCACATGCATTAAAAGGGTTAAATCCCCTAAACATGCAGAACCCTAAACTAGGGTACTAATAACTTTTTGCACATAAAATTCAAAGACAAACTAGTTAAAGGAACAAACCACCTACCTCGGGGTTGCATGATTGATATAGTTGAATCTCAGCCTTTATTTCGACCAAGAACATCATAGATACACAAAAATGTCAAAAAATTTCAACCTTGAATAACTCATGTAAGAGGAGAAATCAAGAGATGGGGATCTAGAAGAAGGATGAACTCACCGATGTAGTTCCAATGCAATCGACAATGTCTGATTTGGAGCACAAATGGTCGATCAGGGGCTTTAAGAAGAATTGGCGATCTTCGGTCACTCCTGGATGAGATGATGTTATAAGAAGGAGGTTCTTTCAATTAGATGCAACCTCAGTACAATTTTCAAATAAAAATAAAAATACACAGTGTGTTCTTTAAAGATACGTGGTGTGTATATTCCTTTACTGAGCCTTACTTTAGGTATCCTCAAGGTCCCCCCACATGGCCACGTACTCAGCTGTTACACGGACAATACATGGATAACTACGAAAACCAGGTACATAGCATGTACTCCTATGTACATTGTGTGTACTCCTTAAATTTCTAGAAAGTACTATTTTTCTCAAAAACACAAAAAAAACAAGATCCATACCTGAAAAGAAGATTCTGGTTCTTTCAAACATCCCCCCTTAAAGAAATTATTCCTTAAATTTCCCTAAGGAGGAAAAGAAGAATCCTCAAACAGCTCTGGCCATTGCGATCACACTTTGGCCTCCCTCTCCCAAGTCTCATCCAATACAACCCTATGCTGCCATAAAAACTATACTAGAAGAACAAACCATAGATAGAGAAGCTTCACACTATGATCAACAATCCAGATATGATGCTCCTCGAATGATGCGTCCACCTTCAACTCAACCTATTTGGGTTAGAAAACATGAGATGAGTTTAAAAGTGAATTCCATATTTGAGAAACATGGAAGACATCATGCATAACCCAATAGATCTGAGGTAACTGCAACCGATAGGCTACCGGCCTGACTCTCTGAAAAACCTCAAACAGCCCGATGTCTCTCGATGAATGCTTACCCTGTCTCCTAACCCTCCTATGTCCCATCCTCAGTGTGACATGTAGAAAAACATGATCTGTGATCTCAAACTCTAGAGGTCAACCTTGTCAATCAACATAAGACTTTTTCTGTGACTATGTTGTATTCATCCTCTTCTGAATCAACTCCATCTTCTTTGTGGCCTCCTGGACAGGATAAGGTCCCATCATAGCTACCTCTCCTGCCTCTAGCTAATATAGGGCTGATAGACATGTCCTACCTTAAAAATTCTTATAACGTTCCATTTGAATAGTTTTCTGAAAACTATTATTGTAGGAAAACTCCACCAGAGGTTCATGCTTCTCCCAAGAACCTCCAAAATCTAGGACACATGCTCCAACCATGTCCTCTAGCACCCGAATTGTATTCTCAGACTGACCATGTTTTTGGGGATGGAAAATTGTACTAAGAAGTACCCGTGTACCCAAATCCCACTATAGTCCCCACTTGACCCTAAAAGTAAAAGGAGTGTCCCTATCTGGAATAATATATTGTAGAACCGCATGTAAACGTACAATCTTCTAGATGTACAATAATCCCAGGTTATCTATAATGAAGGTATCCTTACTTAGTAAGAAGTGTGAAACTTCATGAGTCCATCAATGAAAACCCAAACTACATCATTCCCTCAAGGTGACCTCAGAAACCCCATCACAAAATATTTCATGACATCATTCCACTTCCACTAGGGAATGAGAAACTACTGCAAAAGCTCTTCTAGTCACTGATACTATGCGTTCACCTGCTGATAGGTGGAACATTTGATGAAAAAGCCTGCAACATCTCTCTTCATACATTTCCACCAATAATAAAGGTGTAGATATCTATACATAATGGTGATACCCAGATGAACTTCCCAAACTGAATAATGGAAATCCCACATCAGCTCCTTGTATATATCTGCTGACACCCGTAAACACCCACTAAATTTCATGATATCATCCTTGCCTAAGGTCCATCCAGGAATAATGTCCTCTCCGCCACACTCTCTCATAGAACTAGGCCTTTAGCATCTGACAGTTGCCTCATTCGCACTTGCTCAAGTAGAGTAGAGGCAACAACTATAGAAGAAAGAAACATCTGTCCCTATCTGTTGTGAACCTCCAAATGCATCTCAGAGAATAGATCCACAAGCATCCACTCACTACTGGACTCATGAACTTTCTCTATCTGATTTCTCCTGCTCAACGTATCAACAACTATTATTCCTTTCCTAGGCATATAGGTAATCTCGAAATCAAAGGACTGATGGTATTCAACCCACCTTCACTGTCTCAAATTCATATCACGCTGTGTGAAGATATACTTGAGACATTTGTGGTCAGTGAAAACCACAAAATGATCTCCCAAAATATAATGTCTCCAACAGCACAAGGCATGAAAAACTTCATCCAACTCAATATTGTGCATCGGGTAATTCCTCTCATGTGGACTCATCTTCTGAGACTCATACACATTGATTCCTTCCCCCAACATAAGCATTGCTCCCAACCAAATACCTGAAGCATCATAGTAAATAGTATAACTCTTTCTTGGAACTGGAAGAACTAGTATCAGTACTGAAGTAAAACTCCCTTTTATCTCATAAAATGATGATTCACAGAAATCTACCCACAGGTACTTCACACCCTTCTTATTTAGGCTCGTTAGTTGTGTTGCTAAGCGTGAAAAGTCCTGTATGAAACATCTGTAGTAACCATCCAGCACGAGGAAACTACGAACCTAAAATATTTTCATTGGATGAATCTAGTAAACTACTTCTCTGAATTTATATGGGGCTACTAATACACATCTCTCAGAGATAACATGACCCAAGCAGTGAATCTGGTCCATCCAAAAGTGGCATTTTGAGTGCTTAGCATATAACCGATGATCTCTTAGTGTAATCAAAATGATCTCAAGATGGGTATCATGGTCGTGTTGTGTTTGAGAGTACACAAAGATATCATCCAGGAAAACCACCACGAAGGAATATATATATGGAAGGAACACTCATTTCATGAGTGTTATAAAAGCTATAGTTGTGCTTGTGAGACCAAACAGCATAAAGAAATACTTGTAAAGACCATACCTGCACCAAAAGTTTGTCATAGGTACATCATATGTTCTAACATGAAACTGATGATAACTGGACCTCAAGTAAATCTTTGAGAAGACACATGCACCTCAATTCTGGCCAAATAGATCATCAATCCTTGGTAAGGGTTATCGGTTCTTGACCATCAACTGGTTCAGCTTCTGATAATACACACAATGACTGAGGGTACCATCCTCCTTTTTAACAAATATAATAGAATAACCCCAAGGAGAGGTACTAGGTTAGATGAAACTCTTTGTTTGAAACTCCTCAAACTACTTCTTGAGCTCCTATAACTCTGGTGTATCCATCATATAAGGAGGAATGGACACTGGTGCTGCTCCTTGCACAAGCTTAATCGAAAAGTATACCTCTCACTTCAGAGGAAAACATGAAATTTCCTATGTAAATATTTCCCTAAAATGATCCACCACTTGATGAAAGTCCATCAATGAAGTCCCCTAGTCATCTAGATATAGACTAGCAATTTGGGATGTAACTCCTCCCCACCCATGATGCTCATGTCCCGTGCTGCTAGCCGGGACTTCCCATTTAACCTTATGAAAAAATGATCCACCCTAGGGTGACATGAAACTCACCCTACTACAATTGAAATCAAAAAAATCATGGAAGGGAACTAACCAGTCCATTCAGAAAATGAAGTTATAGCCCATCATCTCTAAGAAATAAAAGTCCCATAAAAAGTGACATCCACTATCCTCAAGAGGGAACTCCTTAAAGTGACGTACACTAGTCGTTCTATTCCCTAAAAAATTGTATAGAGTCAAGATACCAGCAGAGGTAAATATACAGATCCCAAGGCTATCTACAACAACAAAAAATTTGAAACTATGGGAAACCCCTATATAAAAGAGTGAAAAGCTAAAAATTTGGAAACTAGAATCATACATCTAACTGTAGAGTGTCTGGGATCTTACTTTTACTGGACCTACTCCAGTACAATAGTCTATCCTATACCATAACCTTGTGACCCTGCCTAACCACACTGAGATGATCCACCCTATTGTCACTGAAGCCTTGAAATTAGATACCACAACCATGACCTCGACGTCATCCTGAACGGCTGGACAAAATCCATTTCATAGACTGATGAGAAGCTGGTGGTCCTTCTCTTGAATAAGGAGTCATGGAAGGACCTCTTTCACCAGCTGTTGGGAAAAAAAGCTGACAAAAACCCTAAAGATGACCCATCTTATCGCAAGATCAGAACTCAACTGGATCTCGTGGGTAATGTTTCCTTGTATGCTTGCCCTTCCCACACTAGTATCATACCACCTAGATACCTAAAGGTGCATCCTGCCTACACAAATATCCCCATGTAGACATCCTGGAACACTTCCTACCATTTTACAGGGAAGAACCCACTCTAGAAGCTGAACTACCTTGGCCCATAGCTCCAGAATCCCTTAGGTTGCGCTCTGTGACCAAAACCTGGTTGACCATGGAAGGTATGGTTGTCAACCAGAGGATGTTCACCTAATATCGGATGTCATTCCTGAGACCATAATCAATATTCCTTTCTAGGAATATCTCATCACCCCCTAGAATGGGTGTGAAGCTCAATAGCTCTATGAAGAGAGAAGAATACTCCATGATTGTGAGAGTACCCTACTCCAAACTCAAGAACTCCTGGGCTCGATCTGCCATCCAATTCTCTAGGTAGAAGTAATCATAGAAGGTATGCTGGAACTCATCCCTGGTCATAACCTGCTAGAATCTCGTTGGTGATATCACATCCCACCATCTCTTGGAGGAGTCCCAAAGCATGTACATATGCAACACCACCCTACACTTCGTAGGAGTCTTGAGATGTTCTAAGATAGATAGCACGTCCTCTATCCATGACTCTGCAGTCTGCGGTCCTCCATCCCCTGGGAAAGTGGGAGGATTCTCCTGCTGAAACACTCGCGTCAACTCTACCATAGGCAGGGCATGATGTAGTGCTCCCTGGAAGTTCTTCATAAACCTTATGAATCCTTCTCAGAACTGTACATCAACACCTATGTCTGGGATGATGGTTGGTGCCAAGACATGCACGACAGGAACATATGATTCTAGTCCCCGATCTATAATGTCTGATGTCTGATCATTTCCCTGTATTGGGCGTACCATCGGAGGACATCTTAGTGTCTTGTCATTGAAAGGTCAAACACACATATCATTTTAATATTATCAAGGACTGAAAGTTATAAGCACATTAAAGGAATAATATAAAGAAAATATTCATGTTTTTCAAAATAGGGATATACGGTGTGTGTGGCCCCTACACGACGTGTTCCCTTAAGACTTTAAATGGGAATGTACTTCTTTTAGAACTGGTCATGTAACACCCTTACACACGGAATGTTCATGGATGTGTGACTATATGATGCATTAGATGACATAGAATCATCTCATCTGGTTGAAACAGAAATAGAAACCCAATAATATCAACAATAATAGGACAATACATGTGAAACACCCAATGGTGAAATCAAATAAACTATAATAATTGAAAAACCAGAAAAATTGAAATATTTTTTGTATATTATATTTTTCCCATACACGGGTTAGATACTCCTAGGAACAACTTATTACTAACTACCTATTCTTTCTTATCCATATCTAAAAGCTCCAAATAGTAATTCAAGAAGAAAATAATTTGTCTGATACCACTTGGTAAAGTCCCGGTTCCAGGTGCCGTCCAAAGGTTCCCCATACCCGGTTGGTCCCATGGACTCAAGCGCATTTCCCAAACACCAGAGGCTTCCAACTAGAAGTGTGGGCCTTAGGTGTGATAGTGGAGAAACTATGCCCTCATTGAAAGAGTAACACAGTGGAAACAAACATATAACAGTAGAAGAAATAGTAATTCCATAAAATAAGTAAACAACCTAAGACTGAAAGTTTATAAATAACTACATATCAAATATGTAAATAATAATTCCGGTCACAAGTATCTAGGAAAATATCCAAACAAGTCACAATGATGGAATATAGTACTAAACCAAAGTAGAAATCAAAACAAGTAAACTCTCAGAGAATCGCAAGCCTTAGCTTGGTCCCATGCTCCCTAGATCCACAACAATAAAGTACATAATGTAGAAGGGAGCTTGCCCATATCTATACCTGCAATAGTTTAATCTATTTGGGACCAAAATCATGACCCAAATAGGGTGTGAGAAAAATCCTAGTAGTCAACCACCCAAAGATTTGTGCCAAACTCTCCGTGAATATATATAAAAGGAAAAAATGAAGAATGAAGTAATAAAAAAGGAAGTAATGAAAAGTAAAAATTACAACAGTTTCAACTACATTCATTTAAATTTATTAATTATTCAACCAAACATTATCAAGAAAAACTCTGGGAAAGTTCTCACATCCAAAACCCTCTGGTTCAACTTATCATTTAACAATAAAGGTATAATGACCCCCTGAGATAGCTCAAACAGCCTAACCCCTTTGGTCTGATGCAAATGAAGACTCTCTGAGGAAGCACTCACTGTCAATTCCCCCTATAGTCTTTTAACGATAAACTATAGACTCTATGATGAAGAACTCAATGTCAATTACCCCTGTGGTCTCATAACGATAACTATAGAAACTCTAAGGGAGCACTCAACGTCAATCCCCATGATGGTCTCGCATCGTGAAAGGTACAACAGACACTCTGTGGAAGCCCTCAATGTTAATTCCTCCTATGGTGTTACTAAACTAGGTTCCCACAACCTTGGTTAAAAAAAGTGCACAAAAGATACTCAACATACAAATTAAATCACAAATACTACTTAGATAAATGGACCCAATGCATAGCACATGCATGTCTGATAAAATCACTCCATCCTAACAGCACTAGGAATAGAAAGATGATCAGTCTAACATGCAATTATAGACCCAACAACCCTTATCAGATAAAAAATGTGAAAACACAAACATATAAAGGTAATTAACCCTATTTACAATCAAAATCCCATACTCAAGCAACCAAGGCATGGAAGGAAATATTAGGGTTAAATTCCCCAAACACTTACCCTAAAATATGGTATTAGGCACTTTTTTCACATATAATTCAAAAATAAACTATGGAAATGCACAAAACACCTACCACAACATTGTACGATCGATATAGTTGAATATCTACCATTTATTTGACCTAGAAATTTTTAGATCTACAAAAATGTAAAAAATGTTCAACCTTGAATAACTCATGTAAGAGGAGAAATCAAGAGATGAGGCTCCAAAAGAATTAATCACTAATCGATGCGATTACAATGCATTCAACAATATTCGATTCAAAGCACAAACAGTTGATTGGGGGCTCATAGAAGAATCAGTGATCTTTGGTCACTCCTGGATGAGACGACGTTAGAAGAAGGAGGTTCTGTCAATTAGACACGACCCTAATTTATATTTATCAAATAAAAATATAAATACATGGAATGTTAATTAAATATACATGACGTGTATATTCTTTTACTGATACCCACTTTAGGTGGCCTCTAGGTCACCCCACATGGCCATGTTCTTAGCCCTTACATTGCTAGTACATAGATACTGACAACAACCAAGTACACGTGGCGACTCTTATATACAAGATAAGTACTCCTTAAATTTCTAGAAAATCCTCTTTTTCTCAAAAACACTAGAAAACAAGATATATACTGAAAAAGAAGATCCAGGTTCTTACACCATAAATGCATCTAAATCATCATAGTCATATTTATTTAACAATTTTCTCGTAGAATATCACCATCAATGATCTATTTAAATATTTAATCAATGTCACTAGATTTATGAGCATTAATAGAAGAACATTGCATCATCATGGTAAAGGAATTTACATATTTATGTAAAGATCCTCAAAACTCTATCGAATGAATGTCTATTTACTTCTTTCATAAGAACTCCAATGCGCAATGATGTTCTATCGAACACCCCATTATTTGATCTGCATCATGTGATTGACTATATCCAGTATGATTTATCTAATGATATACTTCACATAAGTTTTTATAACATGACCTATCTGATGATTTGGGACATCTCTATCTAGTCATTCTAAATTAAATTAGACTTTATAAACAAATCAGTACATAAAATTATGTATAATATAACATCATAAAAATGTTAATCCGTTGAAATCATATTTCTATATATGAATATTGTCCATCCATTGACCCCATGAAATTATGTCTAGTTAAACATGTTTGAAATTTAATCATATAGAAAAAAAATTTCTTTTTCATGGTTTAACTCTAAAACATTATTTTTCTAGTCACCTTTGTAGGAACAATATGATATGATACAGTTATATTAATGAATTCTTTAAATATCCACTATGTTTAGAGGGATTCATACATCACTATCTTGTAAAATATTGAACTTGTACATCATATATAGTTAAAATATCTCTTTTTAATCAAACATTGTCCAATTAAAAATTTTGAGATCAACAATAATTCATTATGAACATCATAGATTCTTAACTATGAACATTGTATAGATTTAATATTCAAAACTGTTACAATTTTTAATTTATTTAAAATTTATATTTTGAAACATCATACAACTCTTTTAGATTAATTTGTATATTGAAAACTGTAACTATGTAACTTTGAAATTTGAAAAAAAAAACTTATTTTGGGATATTCATGATTATTCACCAAATTTTTAAATTTTATACACCTTTAAAACAACTTAGTGGGAATCATTAATAACATCAAGATATTGGGTTTATTGAGGATCAAAATTGAATCATCTAACTTTTTAAGGAGTGTTTCTTACACAGCTTCAAGATATCATAAGAAATTATTCTTAAAATTATTTGGAAACATATAATGTAATGAAAATATAACCATACACTCCATAGGAAAGAATCATAGTGAATTTCAAATATTCAGTGATATTTTTCATTATGATTATTCTATATTAATTCACTATTTTTCTTATAATGGTTTTATCATTGGCTATACATCCATCACAAGAACTAAAACCTCTTTATGAGATGTCACTAACTTATTCAACTTCCAGCGTCATAGATAATGCTTTTAAATCTTACAAAAAATATCCTATATTTTTCAATAGTACAATACTACATACTTTTCATGGGAAGCCTTTCCCAAAGATCATTTTAATTTAACTTACCCATTTCCTTTAATTATAACTACTAATAAAACATACAATATATCAAAATCAACATCCAATATGAGTAACAATGACTATAATGGGTTATCTTGTCTCATATTAACTTAAGATACAATTTGATCAAGATGATAACATGGTGGTATCCTAGTATGAATAGGGTGATGGGAATACGTTTTGTGTTTGAGATTCCTACTTAAAATATGTATATCATGTTTGAGTGAGTTATCAACCTAGGTGATGTATATATATATGATTTTATGATGGTATACATGGTGGGAAATATAACCCTAATTATATATGATGGTATGTTGGGAGGACACTATTCCCCCCCCCAATTATTTGCACTAGTATATTGTGTGGGTACTATTCACAACAATTATATATGTTGATATCTAGGGAAGGTATTTATCCACCAGATAATTATTAAATATGTTGATATTTGAGTTAGGTGATTACCCATTAAATTATATATGATGGTTTAGAAAGTGTGAGTTATTTCCAACAATTATATATATTAGTATATATGGTGGGATCTATTCCGTAAAATTATAAATGATGGAATATAGGGTGGGAGAAATTTCTCCTTTTTTAAATAGTGATATCAAGGGAGGACATTTATCCAAAGATGAGTATTATGAACAGTGATATATTAGGTGGGAACTTATCACCCAATGAGTATGATATAGGGTGATATCTAAGTATGTAACTTATCTCCTTGATGAGTATTATATATGATGGTACCTAATATGGATTTTTATCCCTTGATGACTAAGATACATGGTGATATCTAGGTTGGGTGATTATCCCATAATGGGTATGATATATGATGATATCTGATGTGGGTGATAATCCTCCCCATGATTGAGGATGGTATATAGTGGTGTTATGAAAGGGATTTATTATGGCCCTTGATATGCTTCTGATATGTTCCGAGACATCGTAGCATTAGTCAAAGAATTTTTCATTGATCTTATGTATAAGCGTATAAACCATATATTAGAAGTTATTTTTTTATGCTTCAGATTTTTTTATTATGATAATGTCATATCATCTATAAACTGTATACACTTGTTATGTTAGTGACACCATTGGTGGTTTCCTATGAATTTATATTCACACCCTGCTTGGGTGGCTCTAGCACATTGGTACCAAAGAAAACCACAAGATCTTAGGCATAGGTAAGTTAGAGGCCTACTATTGGATGGATAAGATGGATATATTGGATAGTGTCAGTTGATGGGGTTGATTAATTACTCAAGACCATTTTGTGGTCTTTTTTAATTAAATTTTGTTTTAATTATAGATGATCTACTCACCAGATATCTTTTTGGGGTATGTTTACCATGTGTTGCATTTTGGACAGTTTATTTCGTTATATATTGTGATATGTTTTTTATGGCATTGGATGCGGTGTTACTATAATTCCCTTGAATATAATAATGTCTAGTTATTTTTCATTTACTCTATTTTTGACTCCCATATTAGGGTATAGTCTCCCTATGATATTACCATAGACCCTCATATTTAGTTGATAGACTCTTGTTTATAGGGTGACAAAACTAAGTTTACATGGTTCTCTGATATAATTGTCGTGGATGATCCAGGTTTTAACATTACCCCTAAAAATTATTTAGTACTAAATATAAATATGCTCAATTTAAAATTCTGAGTAAAAACTATAATTGAATAAAACAAATGAATAGATGTGTAAAATACATACCACCATTAAAGATATTACTACTACTATAAAAATTTAGACTATTTTCAATGGAATTCCCAATATAACCCCTATTATATTTGACTCTATATCTAATTTATTGGTTATAGAACAACCTAATTGTTCTTATATTTACCCATCACATTTTGAGTCATTTTTCCAATTATAATTTCAACCATAATCCCCATTTCAACAATTAATTACATTTAATTTTCAGGTTCATTACTAAGAAAACAATAATCATACATATTTTTATAACTATTCAAGAAAATAACAATTGAATTATTTTTATAATCAATAAATTAATAATACTTATAAAAAAATAAATAATTATTTTAACAATTAATAGTATTTTTATCCAAACTACCAATCCATTAGCAATTTTCATCAAACTATAACTAACCATTTTCTAATTAAATAGTTTATAATACTAATCATTGAACTAATTAATTTTAAATTAATAAAATATCTTAAATAAAATTCTAAATTTTCTGACAAACAAAATTTTCAAAAATATAATCAAAATTTATATGATGGATAGAATAATAACCAAAATAAAATAAAAAACAATTTAAAATTTTAGGTTAAAAAATCACCTTTTATTAGAAAATATATTTATTTTAATTAAAATCAACATTTATTAACCGTTATAATTGTGAACTAGCCACTATTTTGAATAAAAATGTTGATAAAATTAATCAGAATAACTAGAATCAATACAAATTTAATCATGGAAATTTTAACAATAATAATGGATCTTGAACTTCAAAAATAATTATCAATGTTATTTTAATAAATTCAAAAATACCTTTAAATCATCTAACCAAAATATATAATATTGATAATACATATTCCTTTAATGTTAAATTCATTTATCTTTTAAATAATAACTGAAAAATTCCTTCCCATATATTTCTAAATCCTATGGTGGGTGTGGATGTCATAATATTATGTCTCAAAATACATTAAATAACCATGAATGTCCAAAAAAATTATTTCAGTGATAAATAAAAATAAAATTTATAAAATTAATGAATTAGGGGAAATAATTCAAAAAAATGATAGGAATTATTTTGTTAATATTGTAAAATATGCTATTAATTTCCATAAAAATCATATGATTACCCATATTATTTCATTTACTTGACCCATGAATGAACCTAAGAAACATATACTTATAGAACATTATTTTATTGGTAATTTTATAAAAGTTGACATAAATATTCTAAAATTTGATTCTGTGAAATAGAATTTTATATAGGGAAAAATATATATTCGTATGAGGATGTTGAATTATTTTTAAAATTTGTAATATTGTGAAATCTGTATCAAATTTAAAGTATCTATACTCATCATAGATTCTTTTCATACAAGAAATTTTGAAATTGAAAACTCATTTGATTACATGAGATATTTCAATAAGGTAATAAAAAACCAATTTAATAAAGAAATTCAATGGTGTAGGTTTTAATTATTTATTAAAAATAAATTTTATTATTCGACTTGATAATAAAGTAACCATCTACCCAAAAACATTATATTATATATAGTTTTGTGTTAAATAATTAATTTTTTCTATTTATTTTTTTCAATGTAGAGGGGGTGTCATTGAAAGGAAATTCATTATTTATTTTTAGTATACCCTACTTAATTATTAAAAAAAATGAAAAATGTTGTTCATGTTCAAACCTTATCCCTATTATTTTATGATTAAATTATTATTTTAAATAATTTATATAAATATAAATAATTAAGTGAATAAAAAATATATAAAATTAATTCAATAGATAAATAACACATTTTCTCAAACTATAAATAATTTAAATTTATTTACAGTACGTGTGAAGAAGATAATTTTTATGCAACTTGTTCAGTTAGTTTGGAAATGTTTATAAATAAAGATTAAAAAAATATGGAAATTAAATTTGTGATTTTTTTTATAAAAATCAGAAATAGAAATTCATTTTTCGATATATTTAGTTTCTATTTGAGAATGATCTTGTCCTCTTAAACATATTTATGTAGATGAATCTCATTTGAATGTAATTAAATTATCTAAAATATTTTAAATTGAAAATTATATTGAAAATTTAATATTGAAAATAAAAAATGTGGAAAACCTATAACACGTATAATTATAAGAATTTATTTAGTCTAAAATTGATAATGTTAAGACAGATTTTTTTTAAAAAATCATTTGAAATTGATGTTAATGTGAATGGATTATAAATTTGAAAAGAATAAGTATTTAGAACATTTTCTACAAATATATGAAACGAAAAATCTAAAATATGTTTTGATATTTAAGAATGTAAATTCATCATATAAAAATTATAATTTTAGTCCTTGTGATTCTAAATTAAATGTTCATGTGGTTTATGTCATATTAGGGTAACCATTCAAAAAAATATCATGTATAAATTTTAAATATAATTTTTTTATAATGTTGTAAAAAATTCCAATAATTATTTATATATATTTAACAACAAAATATAAGGGTTAATTAATTATCATCCTTGACAAAAAATGGATGGTCATAAATTAAACTTTTTCTGATATACCTAGTATTAATTATCTATTATATATAGAGAGATTTCATTTTGAATACTTATCCAATCATACTAGATAGCTACAAAAAAGATTGAATTTGTCGATACATGATGTAGTTAAAGAAGAAGACAATATATTATCAAATTTTGGAAGAATTTATATTATGATATAAATTTGGAGTGTTGGTTTGGTGTAGATTATTCAAAAAAATTGTGTCACTTTCATTACAAATGAACAAGAAGATTTTATTCATACTAGAGTAACAAATAAATGAATAATTTGTATTAATTATATGAAATTAAATGAATAAACTCTGAGAGAACCCTATCCATCTTTAATCAAATATAAAATATAGTATATAATATCTATAAAATCATATTTAAACTACCTAGACTGTTATATCAATACTTCTAGATTCACATGGCAACAAAAGACCACGACAATACTTGTTTCACTACCACTTTGATACATTTTCTTATAGGAGGGTGCCTTTTTTTAATATTAATTCCCCTATAACATTTCACATGTTCATGAAATGTATTTTAATTTATTTTCTTATGGAATATAGAGAGATATTTTTGGATTAATTTTTAGATATATGAAATCTTTTTAATCTTGATAAAATATAAAATATTAAATAAACGTTTCCAAAATTATTTAGTTTTAAATTAGTATATTTTAAAATTTTTTGTTAATAGTGACATATTCTTAGTCAAATTATTTCATTATGAATTATTTTTTATATATTTATAACGTTAATTCTGTTTAATTTTATCTTCAGCCAAAAATTATAATGGATATAATATCATGTTTAAGGAATGATGGTTTTTTAAAAATATTTATTGAAAATTTTAATACCATTCATTGTATAGTGACTATGTTATTATAGTACATATATACATTAATTTTTAATGATCCATTTCAAGAAAAAAAAAATTATTTCAAAAAATTCATTAATAACTATACCTGATTCACCAAAATGGACATTTCAATTTTAGATAATATTTAACGCTTCTCGTAGGGTAAAAGGAGATGTATTGGTCTAGAGAAGAGGTAATATATCTTTTTCATATTATATTTTTCTAAGATATTAAATAAGTTAAATTAATATATATTTTAAATGAAAAAAATTACATTTAATTTTTTTTATGATTAATTTTTATTGTATTTATTATGTTTCAATTTTATTGTTTCGATGGCCATATTATTGTTTGAAATTTATGAATGATACAATTATGAAATTATATAATTATAATATATACATTTCTTATTTAGGATTTTAGTATTGAAATTAAATATTCAATTGGAAAATAAAATTGTTTACTTGATCACATAACTATGATAGAAAATTGTGACAAATATATGTTATTTATTCTGATTTTTATAATTGAAAACTAGTTTTTATATAGATTCAAAGTAACCTTGGAGTACTTAGTAATTAATTTTATTATTTTTTCACTTTAGAATTTTATTTTTGATATAAATAAAAAAAATTAAATAAATAATTAGGGAATTATTTTTTTTAAATACAATTTTTTAATAAAAAAATATTTCAATTTAATCATATAGATATATTTTCCTTTTGATGACATAGATTAATTATAAAAGTTTTCTATTATTTTTCTAGTCATGTTCATTTCAGTCCCTAAATAATATCTACAAAAAATATAGATTATTGATTAATTTTTCATATTTATTTAACATCTCTTACAAATATTTTTATTTATGTGCACAATGTTAATATTTGTGAACAATCTATAAAATAAAAAAATGGACTCAACATCATCTCATTATTTATGTGGTTTTTGATATACATGGGTTGATTTTAGGGGTCGTTTTGACCATATTATAGTTAAAGTTACATTATTTTATCTATTGATTATATATCTAAATGGGTATAAGACTTAGTTACATAGAAATATGTTTCTTTAGTTATTTTTAAATTTTTAAAATTTAAGCTATTTCATAGATTCATGATTACATAAAACATTATTTTTATCATATAACTGATTTTCATAATAATATTATTGATAATTTATCGAAAAAATGGATCCAACCATAATTTATGTACTACTTCAAATATAAAAATATGTTAACTAGGTTTTCAAATATAGAGATTAAAATATTCATTGAATTAATTATGAGAGAGAATACAGTCTGAGAAATTGAGTGAATCACTTTTTCTTTCCCACACAATCTTTGAAACTCATATTAATATTCCACCTTTTAGAATTGTATTTTACAAATCATGTAATTTACTATTACGGATTCTTAAAATGTATTATAGTGTTGTGAAGACATAAGACGTTGAATTAGAATCTTCACACCTTTAAAGAAAAATAAAATTATAAGAGTTGAAAGAAATAATATTATATTCATTTTATAGTAATTAAATATATAACTATATTTCTAAAATATTTCATGATAACCATTTAATGAGAACTTAATTCTAGGGTGGAGATAAGGAAGTTTTTAAATTCTATATTTAAATTATATCTTTTTAAATTGAATTCTATATAGGATATGAAATATAAAATATTAATAGTTTTTGCATTTGGTTTTCCATTATTCTATATCCTTCAACATATTAAATTTTTAATGTTAATAGAAAAATTTGAAAAAAATTATATCATAATATATCACAAGAAAATGATAAAACTATTTAAATATTTTCCCATGTTGGGGAATTTTGTTGAATTTTATTTTAATTTTGGTTGTTTTTATATTATTTTAACCATCTGTATTCATTATAGATATTCATAATAATTAGGAAGATTATTCCTGCCTCATTTTTAAATGTATGATCGGTTTATATATGTTTTATGGTTACTTTTGTATTTATTTTACATTTTAGAACATCCATTTATAACATTTTTTCTTCTACATATTTTTCAATATATTTTAATAAAATAGTAAATTTCATTATTTTATTAATTTTTTACATATATTTTTAAGACAAAATAAGTGTTTCTATAGTTACACACCAGTATTATATACAAATTAAATAATTTTTTGTTATTATTTTTGTGTGTGGTTTTAATGAAAAAACAGTTGTGATGTTTTTAAATTATTTAATTTCTGTTAAATAAATTTATATTTTCTTAATTTCTAATTACGCGTCAAGGTGTATATTTATCCGTTGTTCATCTATATTTTATTTCTATGTGTTTTGGATTTAGTAACCATTCATTACTGTTAGTTGTTTAATAAGTATACTTATTTTAGAGTCACTTTTGAAAATTAAATTTGAATTAGCATTCATTTTAGACATTCTATTTAATGATTTTTGAATCTATTTGAGATTAGTTTTCTAAATATATTCTAATTTTTAATCCATCTTAAAATGACACAATTTTTTATTCCCATACCTTTAATAACTGCGCATTCATTCCAAAAAAGGTATATCATGATCATATCTTTCATTATGAGTGAGTTGTATTCATCTCTATGATTTTTATGCAAAACTATCAAAAATTCATTATTAAATTTTTATTCAAAAAATAACCTCTATATGACTGAGGCCCTCTTTAATAGAAAAGGTGTTATATTTCAAACAAAATATGTATTTAATCAAATATTTTTACCATTATATAACAACCATATTCCATGTAGAATCTTTTTTAATTACTTAAGAAAATTTTTGATCATTTGAATTATAATAAATCCTTTCACCCATTATTTTTCTTTTAAAATTTTGACATATAGGTGTTCTGTTGTTTTTATTATTTTTATAAAATTTCAAGAGGATATAAAATATTTATCCAGGCTTGAGTGAGATAGCACCAATGTTTTGACATTTTGTTCCAAATTTTCTACAATTTCATCGGCCTTCATATCCTAATTTATTTTCTATTTTAATAAATAAATTTTGTATATGGACATGTTATATACATTGTTTTATGACATCATAGATAAAAATAATATTAACTTATGATGAATTAATGAACAAGTGATATATTTTCTAATTTTATAAATAAATAGTGATGCAACATTAAAATTAAATAAGATTGCTAAAAATTAAAATAAATAGTGAAAATTCATAAATTTAAGTCCCTGTATTATAATCCATTGAAAATAAGGCCCTCACCACATCATGAACAAATGGCGTTGTTTGGTTATTTTCTTATTTCTTTCCATTTTCACGTGTATTTATTCTATTTAACATAATTCATTCATTTTATTCAATAATTGAGTATAATAAACCTCCTTTCATTTTCACATTTTATTTTATTTTCATTTTAGAAGTGCAAAAAGCCATAAAAATATAAAAAATAATCATAAGAGTGTAATTTTTTCCAAGAAATTTAGAGTTTAGAATATTCATATAATTATATTTTGATATATCTAATAAATAATTAGATAATATTTAACCCATTATTTTAAATTTTTATTTCATTAAGATAGGATAGAGTAAACTGTTATGAGGGTGTATGCCATCAAAATTTGAAATTAATTTAGAGGTCGATCACATAACATAATAAAATTTAAGTAGTGTGATTTAAAATGATTTCATTTTTTAATATTCACAAAATAAAATCCATATATTTTTTCACTATATGTTATCAAGTTTTAAATATAATGATTTTAAAATAATATATATATATATCTATATTATGTTTATATTTTAAATATTTCTTATTAAATATGAGAAAATTCCAAGTATTAAGTTTGTGTGAGGGATTATAATTATATTTTATTCATTTTCACATTTTTAATAATTCTTTTTTAATGTGTTTTATGGTCTTAATATATTTATTAATATAATAAAAAAATATAAAAAAATATATATTTTCCATTATTTTCAATATTTTTATATTTATAATTATATATATATATATATATTATTATTTATATAATAATTAATGATTAAATTGGAACATAATGTTAAACATTGTGTTTATATTCAATAAAGATTTAACGAGTTTTTCAGTCATGCCCATCAATTATAAATTTACTTTTATTCTTACACATCCTTTTTAAATTTATTTCACTATTTTGTACATTTTATTTCACTATAATGTATCATTATTTTATTGTTACACATCTCTTTTAGATTCAATTTTAGTGTTATACACCAAAGGTAACCATTTTTAACTACGAGTTATCATTTATTTTATTATTATGAATCCATTAAAAATTTAATTTTACTCCTGTGTATCCTTTTTAAATGTATTTTATAGTTACATATCGATTTTACAATTACATATATTTATTTTACTATTATTTATCCACATTAATATTAATTTTTTTCATATAGATCCTATGTATTGTTAAATTTTCTACTAAAATTCGTTTATTTTAGACTTGAAAATTCTTTGAATATGTAATTTTATGCACATAATTCAATTTTAAATTTATATTTCTTTTATTTATTTACAATATTTTTATTTTAATATTTTGTATCTTTTATAAATTTAAATTTACTATAATATAACCTATTTAATTTAAATCATCATTAGAGTATCTAAGATGTGAATTATAGGGGTATCTCGTTGTCTAGACTCACTTTCGATTATCACCCCATTCCATGTGTGTCCTTATCACTGTTATATTTACAGTTCTCTTCATTGTTTCTTCATTTGTTTGGTAAACATTATTTTGTACAATCAAGATGTCTTATTTTTTTTCCATGGTGTTTTCCACCTGTCTTCCTCATTTCCCCACCGCATTATCTTTTACCCTTCATCCTTGGATATATCTTCATCTTTTCCTCCTCTCTTGTTTGAAAACCCATTTTATGTTCTCTATTAGTGAAAATGACTTTGTAAATCACTTCCTATATTGGTATTCACATTTTATGAACTATCTTATGTCCGTTTATCTGCATTTTCTTTCATATATACAACACCATGTATACATAAAGTAGTTATTTGGATGGTTTATCATGTTGGTTACTTTAGTGGAGGATTAATGATGATAGAACAACAGAGACCTCCCGAGAAAATAATGTTCCATATTAGAGGAATTCCTTTATTTTCTAGCATTGTGGAAGGGATAGACCCAACATCATATTGGAGAACTCTCTTATAGTTGGAACTCTTTATTTGTCCTAACTCTAGGGGTGATCACACATTTATAGAGTATTTTGGAATTTATATCCCTCCACTGAACCCTATTAATTAGATTGTTTAAAAAAAGTAATTATAAGTGATATTAGTACATATATATTTTTTACTAATAAAATGCATTTATAATTTAATTTTTTATCATATATATAATATTTAAATGTTTATTTTTATATAGATTAATAATTCTCCATTTCAAAATATTTTATGTCTTATAATAATTTCAATATGTAAAGGGAATATATGAATTAGATATTTATAAAAATTAAATTTTTTAATTAAATCTGTTGATTTTAAAATTTTTCTTTTGCCCATTTTTATTTATGTTGGGTCATTACTTTCTATTTCAAGATATCATGGAAAATACATGTTAATATAATGATATCATGAATAAGAGATACAAACTCAAATAATATATATAAAAATACTTTGGATGGTGTTATAAGGCTAAAAATATCCTAATATAATGAATGTTTACTTATATGGACATGCCTTTATAATATGGACACATGGATATTCCAAAATAAGAGAATATTAATATATCATTTTATAAATAAGAATTTCCAATTCATGAATAGGGGTTCAAGATATTAAATTAATTTATAGTACTTATAGTCAATATCATTGATCATTTAATTATAGAATATAATTCAGTAGTTATAGAATGTGATATATTAGAAAAACAAATCAACTTATAGAGAAGATAACAAACAATTATTTAGATATTAAAGATTTATATGATCATTCTATATCATTTTTCAGTTGTTTTTTCATATAATTAGTGATTAATCTAGAGTTAATCATAGTGTATGTTTTAAAATATTTCTTTCAATCCACTTAATTGTAGAAGTAATCATTCTTTCTTTCAAAACCATTTTAAATTAATAAATTTTTAATGTTTTGTTTAGTATAAATAATGGATAGTGAGTAGATCCTTTCGAATTGATTCATCATTTGATTGATTGTCTAATAAATTATTTATTCTAATATATATTAAGGAGTTTAAATTTTATTATATTTAATTATTGAAGATTATATTATAAGTTATATATTAATTATAGGCCATTACAAGAGTCTAATTGGATAAGATTAATAATATAAGAATTCATTTATTATAGGTTGATATTAAAATTATATAATCCATTTGGAATTATATAGTTTTGGGTTTGTTTTAAGGATTAATATTAAGACTTTATGATTTTATTTTTAGATAAATCATAACCTATACCATATCATATTAAGGTAATAAAATTTATAAAAAATAATTCAATCCCTCTCCCAAACTAATTTAAAATCATGTGAAAATATATATTTTTTCATAATCTTCCTTAATAATGTTAACTATGGGATATGTTGATAATATCTGAGAATATACACTAGATAATTAATTTCTATATGAAATAAATTTGACAATTATTCCACCACATTCATATTATGATTTTCTAAAAAATCAAAATATTATTTAAAAAAACAAATTTGGTTGTCTCATAATCAATGATTGATTTAAATTCCACAATTAGAAAATAAGTTATTTTTCTCAATAAATGTAGTATAATAAGATGTATTTCAGTGGATTTGTTTTGAAAAAACCATTATCTGTTTCAATTTAAAATAAAATGTTCCCCTTTCTCTCGATATAAATTCACATATACTTTTGGAAACACCATTGTCAAAATATATTTTCCCAACCACAATTACATGAGTTTTCCTAAAAAAACTAAACATGTGTTTAGAAAAATTAACTTCCACTTGTTATAAAGGACCCAACAATGGATATATCAGTCATTCGATATCTAGCTATTATTCTTATAAATATTTGATTCCTCAAAAGTGGGCCTCCAAATATAATTTAAAAAATCTATGATTACTAATATTAATTTCTATATCTTATATATCCTTATTCAAAAAATTTATTACCCAATAAGACATCTATTTTAGTTCTATTATTTAGTGATATGGTATGTCAAAACCTACTAAAAAAGATTAGGTACCTATTATAGTTTTGAATAAATTTTAAATACTCAATTGAAATTTTCAGGATTCTTTACCAATAATTTCGATTAAAATCCACTACCTTATCTGGTATTTGTTTTCTCCCATAGATAATGAATTTTAGTGTTCCATTACCATGTTCATAATATAATAAAATTCTAATATAATTTACATTTTCTTTAATTAATAACCCCAAATAATAAGTTTTTCATTATAACATCCCTTAGTGGGTAACTATTTGTATGACCTGAGATTGGACCCCAAATGGCATGTGGTATTCCCCCTCATACAAAATAGGTTGTCAAAATGTTGTGCGGTTAGGATAAAATCACGTGGGGATAAATTCCATCAAAATCAAAGTAGTAAGTAAATAGTAAATAAAAAACTTTAAACAGAATACCAATTACAGTGAAAAACACATAATTTGAATGGTATGTTAAATATACACAAAACCACACACCAATAAATAATTGATCAAAACCATGTTATAGAATATGATTATACATCGAATGGAAGATCATATAATATGGGTATCCTATACAATACTCTAGAATAAAATAATAAATAATCAATGGTAGATGATATACCAAGACCTTCTCCTTTCATTAAAACTATCTATATATCCCCAAAAACATTATCCTATTCTCTCACTTGTATTTGGGACCTTTATCCATGCTCCTCATCGAACAAAAGTTTTTCATATCCATTGGTATGCTTGTGCACTATGTTATTGTAAAGATAAATAGTCCATAACTAACATTGTCTCTAATAAAAAGTATTATACATGTACATTTATGTATCACAAGGAACAAAAATATTAAATATAAAAAATATAACAACATTTGTACAATGAGGTTCTATAAAATCAACCCTTCTTCTAATAAATTCTTAACAATTTTATTTTTTTTCAAAATATGGGATATATTTTTTCTTATTATATAATATGAATAGTGTTTGAAAACAATCTAAAAATAAGCCTCATTTGAGAAGAATTCTCTTAAGATAGATTAAAAATTTCCACCCAAAATTATAATAACACAGGATCAGATTTAGCCTTAGAATACTTGGATCTCCAAGAACACAACTCATCCTTAATAGTGAGTTGAATATAATCTCTCTTAGTAGTATATTATAATCTTACATCTATAAGTTGTTAAAAAAATATATACTTTGTTGAATGAATTTTCTATCATCTATATGATGAATTTAATCTCACATGTTAATAAAGTTATAGTTTGATAGTATTATTGACTCTTTCTCTATGGTGAAAGGAGAATCACTAGCATCAATGGAGTACTACATAGTTTAATTGAGTATCACCCATCCCAATGGTAAATTAAATGTCACTTGTTACCATAATGAATGGTTTGATGACTGAATAACCCATATATCATCTCATGAGATCTTATTTGACTTATCCTTGTGTTTTATGACAATAAAAACATTAATTTTCTCATGTATATCCTTATATTGTCATATGGTATCCTCTTTATAAATACATCATACACATATCCATCTCTGAGTATTAAAAATCGATAAAATTATAAGAATATCAATTGAAGAAAATTCAAAATCATAATCAGAGACATGGGAACATATTTTTTTTATCCCTATCCCTTGGTTGAAACCATCTCACGTCAAAAATAATGTTTCATGAAATCTCTATCTCTAATCCCTCATATTTCATTAATGATCACACAACATGTCCCCTGAGAACTAATATGATCAATGGGGAATTGTCATCATAGGAACCACATATCCTTATAAGTAAAATCACACTTGTAATTAATTTACTTGGTAAATAATCAATAAATCTATTCTAAAGGTATTATAGTAATCTAATCATTAGTAAATTACGTAGACCACTACCCTTGATAGTTCATGGATTATAATCACATTAGACCTCACATTTTTTATACCATCAAACCACTACTATAGAACATGCATCCTTATATTAAATGATTTTTTCATAGGGCTAACCCTTATCATATCCCATTCCCTAACCTGTAAATAAATGTAATCATTTTGAGGTTAAATCACTAGTTCACCCCTTAATTGAAATTCCTTTATATGTCTTCTATATCCCTTAAGATTGTTTTATTAATTCTAATTAAAATAATAGGGAACCCATATTTTATATCACATATCCTACAAATTTTTCTAATTACCAATTTCCATGATCACCCATAGCTAGTAGATCAATGTGAATATTGGACACTTATACACAAGACATCCATGTGTTACAACAACCGTTTCCCAATTTCAGTCAACCATAGTGTGTTCTACTTTAAATATCAATTATACAAAACAACAATAAACATAGTATTATATGGGTATGTAATGAAATTATAAAACTTTAAGGACCTATTAGATACATGACATTCTTATCTCATCTCATAACACAAACATAAATCCACATCAATTTAATTTTAGTACATTAAAACATTCTTATCATCACTAGAATATCAAAAAACTTATACCCACACTTCTAAATATAATAAAAACAGATACTAATAACCATAAAATTGATTTATCCTTTCATTTATTTCCCATTCTATCACTGACCAAAACACATTAATAATTTTCATCATCCGAAATTTCTTATCTCAGCAAATCACTCTACATAATTAATTATGGACTATTTAAAATTAATATTCATAGTTAATTAAAAATGGAACTACATTTCTAGAACTCACAAAGTGTCACAAACTTATCAAGACCTAATAAAACTACATGTAGTAATATTATAGACAACCCCTATCTCCTATATAAGAAAAATTCCCATTTCAATTCATTGAAAAATTCATCACCAATTAATGAAAAATGTATTATCGTTAATATAGTGTATTAACTCTAATTAAATAGAATATGAAGTATTTTAGTCATCACTCCATGTTATATTATAACATCTACACCAGAAATCCTTATGATTTAGACATGTTTATACCATGATCTGGTGGAATAATTATCATATATCTTAATATAAACATAACAAATTTGGGTATGTGAGAAAAGGATTGAAGAAAAGGTAAGGAATGAGTGGAGAATCCTACATTAAATTACCATAAATATATATCCATATTTTCCATAAATGAAGGGGAACCAATGGTGGAATACAAGAGACTACCAAATAAATATTACACACCATTATCATAATTCTACTTAAAATATTAGGGTTTCGACTTTGAAAAGATGTTTGTATACACTATTTAAAAAATGTGTCCCAGGGTATTTAAAAACATTTGGTGGCCCTCATAGAACATCCAATAAGACTCCCTAATGTTATAATAGCATGTAATGTACCCATGGTGATGTATCCTATAACCAATACATGGAATTGATATGTCTAGTGGCCTCCACTAGGATTTTGGGGGCATTTTCTTGGAGCCTCTTGTTCCCTCTAAATTACCTGAAGCTTGATAACCCACTACATAATTTCCTATTTATCAATAAAATATATAAAATTACTATTTAACATCTAAAATATATCTTTAATCACTCTATTATTTTTCTTAAACACAAAATTCAATGTTACACCACCTAAAAATACCATGGATTTCGATTCTTTCTCCTAGTCCACTAACCTCGGATGGTTCATATTGTTCCAAAGATCCCACCCTAGAATTTATCTTCCTTAAAAATAAATATTTTTTATATTAATCAAGTTCTATATATCATTTAGATACAATAAAAACATATTTCCCATCTATATAACCAGTAGTGACATTCCAACACCATACCAGTACCATTATAACCATCAATTCTCTATAAGAAACACTCCCTAATCTAACATATGTGATGTTCAACCTTTTAATGAAAAACTAAATTAAATTCCACAATAATACAAATATGAGTTCCTGAATCATTCCATTTGATGATCCACCACAATAAAATTTTTGAAAAAATCGGAAAATTGTACACTATGCAGCAAAATAAATTTACAATCTCCACAATGATATATAAATCTATATGAAATTTATAAAGGAACCGGACACTGAGGTCAAACATCAAAGTGTTTAACAACCATTTCTAATTCCATACCACTATTCTCTCAACACTATACCTAAAGACCTCCAAGACATCCATTCCATATTTAATAATCATACACTAAACATGATTTATGTCATACGAAGCCCGACTCCATTGATTAAGTATCCAAAAAATAATGTTACCTATATAATATATCCAGTTAGTGGTCAAAGATACAAATATATCCTATACACTACAAAAGTGTTCACATTCCTGGGTATTTCCCGTTGGCTAGAAACACCACTTTCATCCAAGCACCAACATAATGACCCAATCATCAATGTAATGGTTACACTAAATACACTAACATATTCATTCAGAATAACTCATATGAATAATATTAGCACCCTTAAACATACCATTATGTGATCTGTATAAAAATATATGTCAATGTGAGCTTTTAATTTCTATGGGAATTTTTATTTTGGGGCCAGAGGATGGGTTACTTTGAGTTTTGAGATTTTTATTGGAATATTTATTGTCATATAATATTGAAGAATTTTTTGGATACAAAATGAGACCCAATAGAAGTTTCATGATCTCTAGTGGGTATTGGAGTGTGGTTGGGGTTTTACCCTAGATGAAATTTAAACATCTTTAGTATTTCACACAATGACTAGAGTTTTTTTTCACATTTAATGTTTTTAATTATAGTGATGATAATTTCATGGTAGATGGATTTATAATGAGGAGTGTGTTGTGATTATTGTAAAATACATATAACCATAAGAACTAGGCTTTCTCTTGAAATGGTTAGTCAGGTGGTTAACATGAACCTTATGAATTAATCTATTGATCCTTATCAAGTGGTTGCACCATGAAGTGAGTTGTTGGACCATGATGCTGATATTATGAGGTGCTGCCACTTTACTCAGGGAAATCATGTTTTATACTATATGGTTCGCACCCTGATAGAGACAGGTGACGTTTGGGACCACTTCCTAGGAATGTTTACATCGTGGCCCTAATGGTCGCACAACGACAGAGCAGAAAACATGTTTTTAGGGGTGGATTGGTAATTTACCAGACATAACCCAATTATTTTTGTAGATCATAGTATGGGTAAATACTAAATTTTTCCTAATAGCCCCCATCCATCTCCACACATATTATCAATTAGATGGAGTGAATCATATTGATTTTTCATTGGAGATTCAATATATAATTCTCCTCTTTAATTCAATTTTATTTAATATCATTTCCTTTGATTCTGTGTGATTCATCTACTAATTTTATGGTTATTTATACTAGATCATGGTGTAAATCATCAGATATGATAAATCCTTTTCTCAATGAATATATAATGAATCATACAAGGATGATTATATATTGTTTCTATTTAATTTTTTGAAGGTACAAAGCCCAATTTATTTTGTTAAATTTTATTTATTAGCCATCGATTTGAGTGATAAATTATCCACATTTGTGTTTCTTAAGTTCAACTATATGTCAGGAGTGGAATTCACTACTTCTCTTATGGTTTCGACATTGTTTTTTCACTCGGTGAGTTTTATGAAACATTACCATTTTTAATACAATTGTTTTATTAATTTTGATATTTTGTAAATAATTAAATTGGGTTTTATAGATTGAGATACGTGATTAGGAGATTATATAAGGCCTAAAGAATCATGGGTTGTGGATGAACTTGGATTTATTTAAGGAAATTGATTCACATGATGGAGGTGGGACCTATACATACCCTTTGGTTTATGCTTTTTGTATATTTTCCACATATTATGTGATCACTAAGATTTTAAATGATTGCACTATTTATATAAAAATTATTTATAATGACCCTAACAACAAAAGACAGAAGCCAATTCCCACTTTATTTCATTGGAATTTGATGCAAGGAATCACATCCCAAAGGTATTATTATTTTACTAGTCTTGCAAAATTATATAAATACAAGTGTCTTGCATTATATTTGAAAACAAAAGTTACTAAGTAACTTAATTTCAAGAATATCATTAGTCCAACTAGAATATCAGTTCTTGTCAATCATAATACTCCTCATGGATTACTAGGAAAGTAAAAGAAATAATAGTTATCTAAAATTATTAGTAAGGGTTATGTATAGGAAAAGAAATCAAGAATCAATAAGAATAATCAATATAAAAACTTAAATAATTGAACAGTCATTTCATGTAATTAGAAAACTATGATAAGATTTCATCCCTAAATAATATCATTATATAAATTTCTTAGATAATAACAGTAATAGAAAGTGAAATAACATAAAACACATGTAATTTAATCAATAACATGACTATCATAACTGGAGAAGGAATAACCAATATATAATGGTAAATATTTGAAATTACATTCCATCTAATAAATATAAGATAATTAAATGCATCCAGGGATTTCATAATTTGTAAATATCATGGTTAATAATAAAATAATTATAAATTAAGGAAATTATTAATTATTGAGTGTCTTGTCTTATAAACACGATACCTCTACCATCAATATCTATCCTCAAGACATTTTAAAATTTAGGGGTTGAACACCATTTATCTAAGTCTAGCCATTTATTTCATCTCACGAGACTACTGATGCATCAAGGGGGTATCTATAACCATTCCCCAAAAATGTATTCAATGTCTAAATAATTCCTCACATATAAAATAACTAATTTAATTAATGAATTTTTTTCCTTATCATAAAATATCTCTATTAAGTATGGAATATTGATTTATCAATATTATCCCAGATAAACAAATAACATTCAGAATATTACATTGTACTTATAAATAGTATATGGTTTTTTAAAATAAACATATCCATGATATATAATATGGGTATTTAATAGAAATATAATTTCTATTGGAAAATGAATAATTAAAGGGAAAGTTAATGACTACAAAATATTGAATCAATGTAGTCAATGTCAACACTTTCCTTCATCAAAATGATCATAAACCATCGAGATGAATAATAAAGAATATATATAAATAAAATATAAACCCATTAGACTATGTAAGGACCCATAAATTTCAAGAATTTTTTTTCTTAAATACTTTGGAATTTTATGAGTCTGCGGTTTCTGACAAGACTTGATTCCACGTCCCGGTGTGCCCGAAATCAATTTCTGAAGTTTTGTTTGGGTACGTTTTGTAAACGTACATGTAGATTTTTCTATCTTTTGAAATGGTGCTTGGAATTGAAATATGAGGACATCTATGAACTCACAGTGCCAGTATTCGCTTAAGGGGACCTTTACCGCAGTTGCATTTTATGCGGGTGAGATTTAATATTTGGGGATTTAGAATAAAATAAATAAAATGTGTAGTACCCAATTTTATTTATGGATGTTAGTTATTTCCTCCCAAGGGGAGTTAGAGGCGAGTCCCACACCCACATAACCTCCCAAGAGAGGATATTTGTGAGGTGGGGCCCACACAAGCTCTTACCCTTCATCTCCCCGAACTCCCCTCAACTCCCTTAAACCCCCTTGTTTAATTTGAAAACCCTCCCATTAATTATGTGATCTCTTCACCTCCCCCTATCCCCTTAATTTATTCCAACACTTTTAATTAGTTAATTGAATCCTCCAATTAATTAATTAAAGTGTTTGAATTTTAAAAATTCATGTGTGAATAAAATAATAGCCTTAGCTATTATTTTATTTTGGGCATTCGTTGTGTTGAGAGGATTTTGGGGAGAGCTATTGAGAATTTGATGAAGGAGTTCCTCTCTTCAACGAAGAACACCGTCCTTCCAACGAAGAACCACCGAAGAATGACGATCGTCTCTTTTGATCTTCGGCCAAGCCAATGGAGAAGGAGACACCTGAAAGGAATGCTGACGATGTGCCATCCTCAGATCCTTCTTTTCCGACGTCAATGAGTTGACGCCATCCACCCGCAACGCCGTCTTCCCCGACGCCCGATTACCATGAACCTTATTTCGAGGTAGGGGTTTCATATAATTTATAAGTGAATAAATTGTCTTGATTGTGTTGATTTCTTTGGAATAACCTCGGCCAATTGTTACCACCTAATGCGGAGGGCGCGAGCCAGAGAAACACGGCCCGATGACCCTCCGATGTTTTCCTGAATTTATTCGTGATAGAGGCGTGATGGAAGAGGTGGAGACGAGAAAAGGCGGCAGCAGCACGCTGATGGTGTGTGAAGAACCACGGCACGCAGCCGTGGGCTGCTCGACGGACGAAGAATTGGTCGGCTAAGCCTGCTGGACTGAAGGGACTGCGGTGCCATGAAGGCACCATGCTGCGAAGAACCGCGGCCTGCGTTCCGCGGGCTGCTTGGCGGATAAACCAGCAAGCAGTCGACCAGACAGGCTGGGAAGACCTACGACGCCAGAAGGGCACCGCGTTGGAGTAACCACGGCCTGCCCGTGAGGGCTGCTCATGCCAGGAAGACCGTATGGGTACGACCGGCCAGATAGGAGGGCGGCGCCGCTTGGCGCCCCCGGTTCGGGAGACCGGGGGGTCGTTCCCCCCGCAGCGCTCGACCACCCAGGCCATGCTGCGCTGGGCCGTGCCCCGCCGGGCCGTGCCCCGCCGGGCCGGGCTATGCAATTCACTGAGCCAGTCCAACCCTCTGCCAAGTCGGACCCTCCAGGACTGGGTTGACCCGACCCGCCAGCCCACAAGGCTTGACAGGCCGGGACCATTTTAACGTAAACGTGAATAACTTTAAGACCACGCATCCGATCCACGTGCTGTATGTGGCACTGAGACCCATTCTACGAGGATGTCCTTTTGAGATACTCTAAGTGAGTTTTGAACTACTTTTTAAAACAGATGAGTTTGGAATGAGTGTATTTCCAACCGGGCCTCTGGAACGGAAAATCCAATAACTCTCAGACCGGGCGTCCAATTGATGCGCCGTCTGACGCATTGTTTTCCATTTGATGAGACAGAACTTTGGAAAACATCAACTCTAATCTTCTTTATAGTTGATGTATCGACCGTTTGACTCGAGTAGCAGACCCTTCCAGAATCAGGTGTGCTGTGTGCAGGAACCCTAGAGCTGGCTACAACTACGACGACTACAATGCTGGGATCCTCTATTGGTTTAATGACGATAAAAACTGTACTTGGATCCTCTATGGGTTCGAAAGCGATGACTACTATACTTGGATCCCCGGTGGGTTCGGCAACGATGAGTACTCTACTTGGATCCTTCGTGGGTTCGGTAGCAATGACTACTGTACTTGGATCCTCAATGGGTTCGACAGTGATGACTAATGTACTTGGATCCTCTGTGGGTTCGGCAACAATGAATACTGTACTTGGATCCTCCATGGGTTTGGTAGTGTTGACTACTATACTTGGATCCTCCGTGGGTTCGTCAATGATGATTACTGTACTTGGATCCTCTATGGGTTCGACAGTGATGACTTTTGTACTACAATCCTACATGAGTTTGGTAGAGGAGATGATTCATAGGCTAAATTGAATCATCTCTACCCATTTTCGTGAGTTGTATACCCATGTGAGTTGAGTCTTGATTTTCAATCATTATCATCATTGTTTTTGAAGTCATTCGTGTGTGGACTGGGTCGTGCTTGGGCTCCGGAGTTGGAGCCGAACTGTGATTCGTGACTTAGGTATATGCATGGGCATATACCTAAGTAGAGTTGGTTGATGCTTTGTGATTTTATCTTTTCTTTTTGGTTTATCCTTCGTGTATTATAGGATACCTTCGGGGGTCTTGGGGTCTTTACCAAGTATCGTTATACTCACCCCTACATGGCCATTTCTCGCACTACGTTGTGTTGGATGCAGACAATGGACATCGCTGATCGTGGTAGAGACTTGTGGAGCTAGACGGTACCCACAGGTGGACCACTTGGTGGAAAGTACACGGAGCGGACCGACGGACCCGAGGTGCCGAGGAGACCATCTATACCCACCATTTAGGTGGGATTCCCGGACGATGACTCAGTGGTTGCTGCTTTACTTTACTACTGTTGTACTAGACTTTTAGTTGTACTGTAACTACTGTTAGGCTTGTATTTCTAGCCCCTTTCTTTTCAGCACGTAATTTGGTATACAGTTTTACATAGTGCTTACTTCTGTTGCATACTCTATTGTGTTTTTTACTATATAAAGGCAATGGATTCCCTTCTTATCGGGATTTACACCATTGGTGCTAGTTGCCAGCCCCTGGCCTATGGAAGGCTGGCTTGGGGTAGTCACGGCACGGGCCCCGAGGATGGGTCGTGACAAATTGGTATCAAAGGATTCGGTTCTACCATATAACATAGGACACTGGTCAATCTTTTCTATGGAGAAATATTGTTAAGAGTATTGAGTGTGGTTTTCAATCAAGGGAGTCTAGTGTTGGTGTGGCGACTGGCATATCCATACACCACGACCTTGATCTCTGAATTCCGACGTAGTGCATGAAAACACTGATTGCATGTGTGTTTCATTTGAAAATGTTTTATTCATGATTAATTTTTGTCATCTCACCTGGTATACTGTTTAAACTTTGGCGAACCTGTTCCTTTACAGGATAGCCCCACAAAGGTAGCCAGCTAGGGTTCCGAGTTACGTACGAGATGGTAGCCCCCTGCGCGACGAGGCCTCGGTGCAGGGACCCATCACAACAGAGGCACCAACGATACCACTACCCACTAGGCCACCGATACTACCAGCTCTAGTAGTAGAGAGTTTATGCCGCCTGAGTGTGTTGCACGAGTTACAGCAATAGAGGCCACCCATGTTCCAGGGAGAGGCGGACCCCAAGCAGATGAGGATTGGCTAGAGGCTATGGTCAGAATTTTCATATTGGTAGGGACACCATCCGACCATATGGTGATCCTTTCCGCGAGTCTCCTGCATGCAGTAGAAGGCAGATGGTGGAGCCTGATGCTCAAGGTTCATGACGAGGCATCACTACTCTAGAAAGACTTCGATAGCCTGTTTTGGGCAGAGTTTGTACCAGAAACCCTTTGTGCGGTGCAAATTCTTGAGTTACTTCATTTGCAGCATGGAATCATGATAGTAGCTCAGTATTTATCGAGGTTCACTGACCTCTTGCAATACACCACGGATATGGTATGAGATCCATTCTTCAAGGCCCGAACCTTCGAGTATGACTCAGGAATAAGATCAGGGCTTCGATAATCTCCCTCAACATACCGACATAGGCTGGGGTGCTGGAGAGAGCCCTTCCAGTGGAGAGTTTTTTTGGTGAGCAGTCACCAGCAGTGAGACCCTCCGACGGACGACACGTAGCGGAGTCTTCTGCAGT
Source organism: Viscum album (assembly GCA_963277665.1). NCBI lineage: Eukaryota > Viridiplantae > Streptophyta > Magnoliopsida > Santalales > Viscaceae > Viscum > Viscum album. The sequence continues at coordinate 27,891,429 of OY728143.1, read as the reverse complement.
CGACAGTAGACAGTTGACACAGAAGTCTAAGCGGACTATGCCAATAGGTGGGAGACCTTAGGATATAGGTTCGGTTGGATGGGGCACACGAAATAGAGCCAGCTATAAGAGGAGCATGCAGTGCTATGCATGCGGCGGGCATAGTCACATGGCTCGAGACTACCCAGCCCGACCAGTAGATGAAAAGCAGGCAGTAGAAGAACCTTCCATGCAGAGGAAATGTATTGACCGTGGAGGTCCACTAGGAGCGGGAGGACGCGGAGGACGAGTTGATCGAGCAACAAGTGGACATGAGTGGGACTTACTTCACTGTTGTCGTAGTTTTTGGATTCTTTGTGTCTTTATACTTTGATCTGTAGTAATAAAAGACACTTGTCCTTATGATGTTTGCTTCCCTGTCCTTTTTGTATGGTTGTTACTGAGAGGTTTCGGTTAAAACCATTGAATTGACCCTCACATTAGAGATTCCTACTGGAGGAGACCGAGTGACATCACACTGCCACTGGCAGTGTGACTCGACCCTTGGAGGTGAGAGTAACGGTTGGATCTCTTGGTAGTAGGGTCGAGGCCTTATGACGTCGTCCATGGAATGAAATAGTACCGTTTATGTCAGGATTGACTGTATTAGGTAGAGAAAGTGGTTCATCCAGGGGATGAGACCAGATTTGAATTTTCGGCAGTGTAGATATCATAGAATCTCTTGTAGGATGTAAGTGAAAAAGGGTGGAGTCGAGTTCTTTACAAGTGGCTAGTGACACCCATAGTTCATTGAGCAAACGGTTTACGATTTAATCTAAACCCAAAAGTCTCAGGTGTGTCTCTCATAGAAGGACCTGAACCTGAGACAACAACGATGGCTCAAGTTCCTACAGGACAATGACTTTGATATAGTCTATATTCCTAGGAAGTGGAACATTCTAGCTGATTCTCTCAACAAGAGATAAGGCATTCAACTACCAGGGGAGGCGACAGAGCAGCTGCCCGCGTTACAGATATCCTTTGTGGATAGAGATGGACCAGCCTTTCTACCATCACTCACAGTCACTCCTCCACTCCTTCAACGAGTCAGAGAGGCACAACGTGGGGATGTTGACTATGAGACGAGATGTGCTCAGATATCCATAGGGCAGGAACCTAATAGTTTTTCTGAAAAAGGGGAGCACGTCATCCTCTTCAGGGGATGTACTATGGTACCAGTTCCACTGTAGGAGGAAGTGCTGAGGGAGTATTACACTTCCCCTCTAGCAGTACATCGAGGAGTGTCAAAGATGTATCAGGACCTCAGACAATAGCACTGGTGGCTGGGTATGAAGAAGGTTGTAGCAGAGTTTGTATCATGATGCCTCACTTGTTAGCAAGTGAAGGCAGAGAACTAGGTAACAGCGGGCTTGGTTCAGCCCTTAGAGGTTCCAGAGTGGAAGTGGGATGAGATATCCGTGGATTTCGTGGCGGGGCTTCCACATACATCTAGAGGACACGACTCTATTTGGGTGATCGTAGACCGACTCACCAAGTCGGGCCACTTCCTACCGATCCGAGAGCAGGGCTCAGTAGAGATCTTGGGACGCCTATATATTCAGGAGATCATATGGATTTATGGTGTTCCATAATCTATCATTTCTGATCGTGATGCTTATTTCACTTCCCAGCTATGGAAGGGGTTACAGGAGGATTTTGGGACACAGCTACGTCTGGGCACCACCTTCCATCCTCAGACGGACGACCAGACAGAGAGGACAATTCAAACACTCGATGACATGATCTGTGCATGTGTCCTTGACTTTGGTCGTAGCTAGGAGGATCCACTACCCTTGGTGGAGTTTTCTTACAACAACATCTACCACTCCACCATCGAGATGACACCTTATGAGGCACTGTACGAATGACCTTGCAGATCACCTCTGTGCGGGACTGACCCTGGGGAGTTAGCACTTATAGGACTAGAGATGGTTCAGGACACGAAGGAGAAGGTGCAGATCATCCAGTAGAAGATGAAGACTACACATAGTATACCTAAGTCCTATGATGATAGGAGACGGAGACCAATGGAGTTCGAGGATGGCGACCACGTTTTCCTATGGGTCTCACCTCAACGAGGTCTACAGAGATTTGGTCGGGGCCATAAGTTATCTCCACATTTCATCGGACCTTTCAAGGTCCTCAGCAGAGTAGGCGAGGTGGCTTACCGCCTGGCCCTTCCACCTCAGTTGCACCGGGTGCATGACGTCTTCCACGTATCTCAGTTGAGGAGATACGTGCACGACCCATCCCACATCATTGATCATGGAGATCTGAGCATCGATGACCGAGCGACATTTACGAAGGTCCCGATGGGGACTGAGGATTGATAGGAGCGGGTCCTACATGGATGGTCAATTCCTCTGGTGCGCAATCGCAGACAGCATGGGAACCTCCAGGAGATCAGTTGGGAGTTGGAGGCTCAGATGCGTGTGCAATACCCCCATTTATTTCCCTAATGTGTGTTGTAGCTTTATGGGGACGTAAATACATGAGGTTGGAGTGATGTATAGACTCATAAATTTTATGGAAATTTTTTTCTTAAATACTTTGGAATTTTATGAGTCTACGGTTTCTGACGGCACTTGATTCCAAGGCCAGGTGTGCCCAGAATCAATTTCTGAAGTTTTGTTTGGGTACATTCAGTAAACTTACGTGCGGGTTTTTCTATATTTTTAACCGGTGCTCGGAATTGATATATGAGGACACCAGTTAAATCGCAGTGCCGAAATTAGCTTAAGGTGACCTTTACCACAGTTACGTTTTATGCGGGTTGAGATTTAATATTTGGGGATTTAGAATAAAATAAATAAAATGTGTAGTACACAATTTTATTTATGGATGTTCGTTATTTCCTCCCAATAGGAGTTAAAGGTGGGTCCCACAACCACATAACCTCCCATGAGAGGATAATTGTGAGGTTGGGCCCACACGAGCTCTAACCTTTCATCTCCACATAACTCCCCTCAACTCCCTTAAACCCCCTTGTTTAATTTGACAACCCTCCCATTAATTATGTGATTTCTTCACCTCCCCCTCTCCGATTAAGGTCGGGTCGTGCCCCACCGGGCCAGGCTGTGCCCCCATAGGCTGGGCTGTGCAATTCACTGGGACGGTCTGACTCTCTGCCAGGTCGGACCCGCCAAGACCGGGTTGAACCGACCTGCCAGCCCACTGGGCTTGAAAGGCCGAGCCCTTTTCACTTAAACATTAATAACATTAAGAACACACGTCCGATCGACGTGCTGTTTGCGGCACTGAGACCCATTCGACGAGGAGGTCCTTTTGCGATACTCTAAGTGAGTTTTGAACGAATTTGGAAAATGGCAGGGTTTGGAATGAGAATATTTCTAACAGGGGCCCCTAGAATAGAAAAGCCAATAACTCTTAGACCGGGCGTCCGATTGACGCGACATCTGACGCGTTGGTTTTCTTTTGACGAGACAGAACTTCAGGATACATCAAATCTGATCTTAGTGATAGTTGATGTATGGACCCTTTGACTCGAGGAGCGGACCCTCCTGGAAATGAGCGTGCTGTGTGCCGGTACCCCAGAGCTGGCTGCAACAGCGACAACTTCTCTACTAGGATCCTCCATGGGTTTGGAAGAGGAGATGATTCAGAGGCTACATATAATCATCTCCACCCCTCATCATGAGTTTTATACCTATGTGAGATGATTCTTGATTTTCAATCCTTATCATCATTATGATTGACTTCTTTCCTGTGTAGACTGGGTTGTGCTTGGGCTCGGGAGTTAGAGCCGAACTGTGATTGGTGACTTAGGTATATGTATGGGAATATACCTAAGTAGAGTTGGTTGATGCTTTGTGATTGTATATTTTCTTTTTGGTTTATCCTTCATGGATTTTAGGAGACCTTCGGGGGTCTCGGGGTCCCTACTGAGTATCATTATACTCACCCCTGCACGAGAATTGCCCGCACTACATTTTGTTAGATGCAGACGACAGACAACGCTGATCGTGGTAGAGACTTGTGGAGCTAGACAGTACCCGGTGGTGGACCACTTGTTGGAACGTACACGGAGTGGATGGAAGAACCTAAGGTGCCGAGGATACCATCTTTACCCACCCTTCAGGTAAGATTCCCGGAGGACGACTCGATGGTTGCTACTTTACTTTACTACTATTGTACTAGAATTTCGGTTGTACTGTACTTACTATTGGGCTTGTATTTCAGGCCCCTTTCTTTTCAGCAGTTACTTTTGTATACAGTTTTACTTAGTTCTTACTTCTGTTGTGTACTCTGTTGTGTTTGTTACTATATAAAGGAAATGTATTTCCTTCTTATCATGATTTACGCCTTTCGTGCTAGTCGCCAGCCCCGGGCCTATAGAAGGAGGGCTTGGGGTAGTCACGGCATGGGCCCCAAGGATGGGTCATAACAGACTATTAATAAATGGTTTTTTCATTTATTAATAGAAATTACATAAAACTATCTTTAAAATTTTCTTGGGGAAAATATCCTTATCATTTTAATATTAAAAATTTAAAACCTAAATCATCTTGAGAATAATTTTCATTGAAAATCGATTTTTAAAAATAATTTTCAGAATATTAGGCAAAAATATTCTTTAAATTTATCATTATAAAAATATAATGGAGGATTCAAAGGAATAAAGGCCATTATATAGGGTAATTTTGTACATGTCGTACAAGATAAAATGAACATTCCTTTTTACTATAAAAATGATATAAAAGTTTCTTGTTCAAAAAAATCAAGAAGATTCATTTAAAAAAATTATAAAAAGTCAAATTGGGTAAAAATATATTTACGAATCTATTGGAAGATGTTAACAAATTTTTGGAAAAAAAATTATAATGCAGTTCATTGCTTGAAAATGGATTCCTGACTGAAGAGATAAATGATGTTGAATATTCTTAAAAATATTTTATCAATTAATTTATGTAGAATAGTGTAAGAAAATGGTAATATTAATTGAAAATATGATCAATAACTAAATAAGGAGAGAATTAATTTTCATATTAGATAATTATTAAATATTTTCATTCAATTAAAATTCATAAATAAAAAATATTGTCTGGAATGAGATTGTGAAATAAACACTTAAAATGATAATAACATTGAAGTGATATCTGGTCAATGAATCAATAATGTATATCAACTGTACGTCCATATAGAACAAGTGGAAATAAAACAATAGATAATCAACAACCATTACACACATAATCATATATTATCAAAGACACAATAGTAAAAAATTTGGTTACAACCATTGCACAAAAACCAAGGCTATAGATGTAATAATTGTGGCTATTACCTATATCCATAGGTCACCTAGTTGTGGAAACTATTAGTGTTAATATAGGTTCAAAACAATAGCCATAGTTTTGAACCAAATATGTATCCATATATCCACAGTTTCGAATCATATAAATGTATCCATTTATAGGGTTTCAAGTCATCACTAGAGACCTATAGCCATTGCTTCTAACGATGTAAGTAGGTTTATTGACATAATGTGAAATGGTGGAAATTGGTTATAACCATGTCTTGAAACTATTATAATTTATCTATAGACATTTTTTGTAACAATACTGTGGCTATTGGCTCTAAAGAAAATGTGGGTTGTTTGATTTGAACCCCCAAGCTATGAATTTAAAACTAGGAACATAAAAACTACACTATATCTATTTTTTATTATTATGTATATTTTTAGTATATATATTTATTACTCATGGATATAGTCAGAAAATTTTTCCTACAGGTATTCCAATGCATTTCTATTATGAAATAAATTTTCTCATAATTACACGGGAAACCTTTTTCCACGGTTTTCCAGAACCTTGTCTATTTCCAGGGACCTATATCCAGGGTTTTAAAAAACTATGGTTATATCCAAGACCAAAAATAATATATCTACGGTTTAGGAAAACATTGGCAATAAATTATACATATATCCACAGTTTTATCTAAATTTTGGCTATAACCTAGGGAAAAAACTATATCCATGGTTTTGGAAAGCTATAGCTACAAGTATGTTGTAATAAACTTATTTTCTAGTTCAGAAAATAAAGAGTAGTATTATCAAATGAATAGAAACTGAGTAATAAAATTCCATTTCACAGGATAACTATTAATTCATACGCACATAATTGAAATAATTGAAATTAAAACTTAAAATACCATGAATAATGTATTATTCATGCTATTACAAGTCTAATGTATAGTATATACAACATATATGAGATATTTGGGGAACAAAAATACAATTATTTTCAATGAAATGAAATTAAAATGCAATTATTTACCTTACCCATCATTTTTGTTAAACTTGCATTAACATATTTTATTATGATATAAAACATATTATTAACTTAAATTTGAACAATATTAAAATTTTATAATATCATATATGATCTTTTTTTAACTATTCATCACCCATTCTTTAATTATATTTCATTATTTTCATTGACCCGAGTGTTAATTGCCTTATTTTCACATTAATTCTTTTGTCATGAGGGTTCAGATTATTGTTAATTATAGGTCACTAAAAAACCAAGATATTGGAGTGTTGAATGAGGGTGGAAACATTTTATTTAAATGAGATGGATCATTTCCCCAAGTCTGTCGGAAGATGTTGAACCTTTCTGATGGAATCGAGAAATTATCAAACAGTCAGATACAGAAATAGAAACCAAACATAACCGTTTTTACTTTGTTCAACACTAAGGGATAGTCCAAAAGATTTTACAATGTCATTGTGTTGGTAATACCTAAATCCATTAATATTCATTGGACGTTGTGGATTAAAATTATTTATACGCAATCACTATGTTCTAGGAACACATCATTTAAAATATTTTTAGGGACATCATACTTCCTCACTCAGATAACTTATGGGGACTCCCCCTAGCTCATTTCCTTGGGTGAGGTCTCTCATAGTTTATCGACATGAATTCAGTTCAATAGATTAGTAATTTTTGTGTTTGTACCTTATTTGTATGAGTCTCTATATGCACCATTTTTATGAGTTGATGCACTCGATATCACTATTCACTAAAAGCAGATGTTCAATACTAATGTTTGAAAAACTCTTATCCTTTATGAAACCCTAATTATGTTTCAAGGAAATATCATCATTTTTAAACCCAAACACTTTCTCAATGCCACTAACATTCATTAAGAACCAAGCCTTATCAGAACTCTATGACATTTTGAAACTCTTACTCTTCACAAAACTCCATTTTCAAGAATTACATAGCATCAATATATTATAAATCAATCAATTTTACAATGCTTATATCACAAACAGTTCCTGATTCACAAATATCTCAGTATTTTAAAATTTAGAGTGATCTATTATTTTCTAAAATTCTCTTTATTATTCAAATGAGGTGAGTCTAACTATTTATAGACCCACCACTTTTGAAATATCCCAAGCTCCCAAAATTATTTTTATAAACCTCTTCAGTCATGATCACGAAGCTCATTTATTTTCGAATATCCTGTTGAATTATCAAATTCATTAAGCTTCTCATAGTCATGTATATTTCTTTCACCCAACCATGACTCAACCTTTTTTTTGCAAATCCTCTTTCAAAAAACTCAAAATATTGATGACTTCATATTCTTTGACAGATCTACATATCTTCCTGATACTAAAATCATCATGAAATACATGCCATCAATATATATAGGAAGAGTCAGACCTTGAAAAACTACTTTTAGGATGATTTATCCTTATTCTGTACATTAATCCCCATAAATATGTCAAAAGCTAGAAACACATGTCACATTCAACACCAAAGCCTTGTGAACTATAAGATCAATTTCCTTTAACACTCCTTGATAAACCATGTGTGTATTAAAAACAAATACAAACTAGACACTATTTACATATTTGAGAATAATTAGTTCCAACGTTGATATTATATAGTTCAATCATATCATGAATAATAATAGTGAAAAATATAATATATTTATGCTTCAATTATTCTTTTAATATAAATTAGGAAATTTTGTTATTAATAATGGTTTATTTTTCAATCATGGAGATGGTTGGCTATACATACACATGAGTAACATTTCAATTTTCCAATGATCGTTATTAAAAGAAGGTATGAAATATTTTTCCCATACAGAATGAAAATAATATCATATTATTTAATTAAATGTACTTTTATATATCATGCATGTTTTGTGGTGACAAAAAAGTGATCCACATCACTTCATGAGGGTGATAGTCTGCACGTACACGAATAATGTTATAATCATTAAGTGGGTGAAAAAGTATTTAATCATTAACTTTATCCATATCAATTTCCATACAAATCAACAATGAAAGATGAATCTCATTACATCGTGACTATGTAGTCTACCGTACACAAGGGTGATGGTTTTGTATCATAATTAGAAATGAAATTAATATGATATATATGATAAAATGGTTATATAGATATAATTATGTTATAAATATCATATATTAATTTTAGATCCATTATCATATCCAACCAAGATAGGTTGTAATAGAGAGATGCATGATATCCGTTAATGAGGTGGTAGTCCACAATACAAACATATATTGTTTTCCTATCCCATTTTATGGAACTGGATTAATTCTAGTTAATAAACTTAACATAACAAAATATATTTATATGGAAGATACAGAGGTTATTATACTGAAATTATTTAATAACAATTGAAGTTGGGGGAGAAATAAATTAAAATTTCTCATTGAATAATGTTACGTATTCTTCCAGTATCATCATTATTTTTTCATAAAATACATACTATGATGGATTTGTAATAAAATAATTCTTCTAGTTTGAGAGGATATAATTTTTTATGTGATTTTTTTAGTTCCCGGCTGAACAAAATAGGTTTTATGTTGTATATAATAGAGGAGATGGGGTGGACTTGAAAAGTGAGCTTAGTGGAACACTTTGAATTTTTGAAAAGAATGAATTCCTCCTAAATATGATTAATTTATATATAATTGATGTAATTTAACTTTAAAAGCAAATAAAAATATAATTTAGCATTATAAATTATTAAAAAAATGGAATTTTACAATTACATTTTTTCATTTTCACTATTCATAAAAAAATGAAACTTTTCTGAAAAATACCAAAAATTTACCCTAAGATAATTTTGATATTCTCATTTAAAAAATCAACTTAACTTTATCAAATAAGGTTTCAAAATTTGGAAGAATTTAATTTTATATTATGTTTGTAAATCATGACTTATCAATCTTTTTGAAATATACACTTTTAGAAAACATTTCTTATTATTTTAAATGATTCTTATTGTGTTTATAATCTATATATAACCATAATTTTCAAATTTAAGTTATTAATATTCCTAACTATAAATTTAATAGCTAGGTTATATTGATATTCTATATTCAGGTTCATTTAGACTTGGGGTTTCATGTTCCACAAGCTGTCGATGCGATTAAATATAAAGAAATATATTGTGGGGGTTATATAAGATTGGCGTTAAGTGTGGAATAAAATATCATATAAAATATTATTATTTTATAATTTAATGATATAAAATTATCCCCACCTTAAATAAATTTCTTCCTCATTATCTAAACACAGTCATAGAAATCAACAGATAGATATTTGAAATTATATTGTAGAAATACACCATTACAAAAAGAGTTAAAACATCCTCTTAGTAAGATATAAAGGAATGTACCAATGTCATATTGAATAACACATGACTTGGTTTATATGTTGGGGAAAATTTGTTGAATTTAAATATGTGGACATTGAATAAAAGTGTAAATAATTATTGAGAGTGATTGAGTTCGTTGAATATAAGCTAGTGAATGATCACTGAATAGTTAAGGGCCTAAAAAAATATAATTTATTTTGTGATTTTAAAGTCCATATAACTCATCATAAATTATTATAATAGGATAAAATTTTCATTTCATGATCCTTTCCCTAAATTTTATGAATTATTTTTTTTTTCTAAAAATATAAGTAAAGAAACTTAATTGATACATTTTTATTTTACAGGAACAATTTCCCCATATGGTTGTTCTTCTATCTACTTCTAATTCATCCTTTACTATAAGAAATGAATATATAAAATGGAATTTTATTTTATTTATGATGAAAAAATGTTTATTTTTAATCAGTCGTATGATCCGTAAAAGAGTGACAAATTTTCCTGTCTGAATCTAATTATTTTCCAAAACCAATATGGTTAGGAAATGTTATACAATATAATAAATCAACCTATATGTATCAATGTAACATTCCTAGTTTATTATTACTATTATTTTAACAATATACAAGGACACATTACGCAGGATGTCATGTTGGCTAGTGGTAGGTGCTAAACCCTTATATTTCATTAGTCATTTGTTCAAGCCCCACATCATTATCAAATTTGATAGGATATTACCCAACTTGTTTTTGTCCATTTTCTTATAATATATTAATATATTTCCTATAACATTCTAAAAAATATGTTGGGAATCCTTGAAAAAAAATTAATCATCAAAAAAACTTTTTTACTATGGTTTTGAAGCAATATTTTCTCTATAAGATATAATAATCATATTGAAATATTATTATAATATCACTATGGGTCATGTTAACCCTAATGGTTTTTAATACCATTAAAAATATTTCTATAAAATGTAATGGAATTATTTCTTGAATTCCCATTTCACTAAAACATTTTCTAAACTAATGTGTTCCAATTATATAAATTTCTCCCAAAATATCCTTATTCTTGGTAGACTCCCAATACATAGACCCTAAAAAGGGATGTTTAAGAAATTTAAATTATGATCCAACATAATCTCAGATAACCTTTTTTGTATCCCTAACTATTAATTTAATGAACAAGTATATGATTCTAAAATTTATCAAAATTATTAGATTTTTGAGGATTCTTTTTACCAAAATACCATCGGCTAGAATACTTCTAAAATTTAACTCTTGAACCCAAATACAGAAATAAAACATCCCCTTTATTTTTTTCATATGTTTATCCATAGTCTAGGGTTAAACCATTAGATGGATAATTTACCCAAATAATTACCAGGTTCCCAACATTTAAGATAATGAATTTGAAATGGATCCCTAGAATGAGATATATTTATTTCCATTTTACTCTTATGTTTTACAAGTAAATTCATTTATTTATATCAAAATTTCACACAAATAAACCATTTTATTATTTCACAAAGACACAATATTTTTAATCTAAGAAACATTAGGTTTAACCATGGTCATTCATTTCCATCATAAATTAAAATCTCTTATGGTGTCTTGTAAGGAAAATGTGAATTTTCTTAAGAATATTCTGAGGGAATATCAAAGTAGGTGAGAAGTAAGTCACATATTCATGCACCATGTGATGATCAGGTCATCCCTAATGTTCCATTTTTTGGATTTATTTCTCCTTGCTACATTTTTTATAAACAACATGCATTATAATTATACATATAATTTTTTATTTAATGAAAAAACCAAATAATCTCTACCTTACCAAAATTTTGTGATGTTCTTCAACACTTATCCCCAAAGTATAAAATATGTTCATGATCCCTGATTTATGTTTTACTAAATCTAGCTCACAATGTTTATACTAAACTTTCTATGATACCAAAAAAATGAGCAAGAACCCAGTAGCTCAATTATGGTTTCTACTTTATTATATTAGCATAAGATATAAGAAATAAAATCCAAAAGGACTGAATATTTTAGTAGTATGTCTAAAAGTGGTACATAATTTAGACATCCATTAAATTTTAAAAAAAATTACAATATTTTTTTAGAATATCATTATTCTCACTATCATATCATTACATGTAAATAATATTAAACCTCAAAGATTCTTGGTATAGAAAGAAAAATTTGGGTGATCCCAAATGAAAAATAATTGTTATGTACAACTGAAGAAAGAATGAATAATTAAAAATAGTAAATATGTCAAGGTTGATAAATGAACACACATTCCATGTAATCAATAAACTTATAAGGAAGTGTATCTAGAGATAATATGAATGCTAAAATATCATGGATAATAATTTAAATGGAAACATAAATAACTAAAAAAGTATTCAACATAATCAATAATATGAATATTATAACTGGATAATGAATAATCTATACATAAATGTATATAATTTAAGACACATTCTATTTATTAAATAACTAAGAATTAAAAAAACAGAAAATAATATAATTTAAAAAATATAATGGATAAAAAATAATTATAAAATATTGTAATGCATAATTATTGGACATCATGTATTAAGCACATGATACCACAACCTAATGATATATCCTCAAGATACATTATAAATGTTAGGCAGAAATCCATCTAACTCAGGATACCCAATTACTTTATCTCATAAGACTGTTGCATCATCAATGGGATATTGATTAACATTCCCTACCCATTTCATGCATGTCCAAATATTTCCTAATATATTTAATAATTTCTTTTTAATTTGCTAATAATATAAATTATCATCAAATATCTGTATTGAGTAAGGAAAACAAATTTTTTAATATTTCCCCAGATAAAAAAAATTTAATGTAGAACATAATATGTATAAATGATATATGCTTTAAGAAATAATCATATCCTTAAAAAATAATATGGATAATTTTTTGTAATTTAATGCCCACTTGAAAGTAATTTTTTAAAGGGAAAGTTGTTGACAAAAAATGAATCTAGGAAATGAATGTCCATACATTCCTTGGTCAAAATGACCACAAACCATTCAGAATATGAATAATGATGGTTTCGTTACATTATATAACCATCTATGTAAGAATAAATGGTTTTATTCATTTATCAATTGAAATACCAAATAAAGTTATTTAAAACATTTCTGAGGAAAATATCCTTTTCATTTTTAAAATTTATTTTTAAATCAAGAATCATTTTCAAAATTATTTTCATTGAAAAAAAATATAATAAAAACTAATTATTTGCGGAATATTAGTAAAAAAACTAATTATAATGTCCCTTATGAAAATAAAAATGAAGATTCAATGAAATGAAAGTCATGATGGTGACTCATTCCATTCATCATGAACAATTTAAAAAGAACATTATTTTTTACTGATTTGTTAGAAAATTAAATTAATATTACATTTAAAAAATAAAAAATTAAAATTGGTAAAAAATAATTCATAATTTATATATAAGTTTTATAAAAATTTAAAATATTTTTAGAATTTTTTTTAAAATAAAATAAATTCTAGTGTAAAGAAAAAAATAAACATTTATTGGCTTAAAAACATTTATAAATTATTTCAAGTAATAGACAGTGAAAAAATGGTAATATTACATGAAAATATAATGAATAATAACTTTTATAAATGTTAAATGGCTCCTTTAGACAATGATTATATTATTTCCTTCCACTAAAATTCTAAAATAAAAAATATCAATTAGAATGAGATTGTGAATTAAACACTTGAAATGATCATAATATTGATGTTAGAATTAGATAATTTAACTATTATTTGTATCAAAATTAAATACAAATTAAATAAAAATTAAATAGGTGTGTATACAACAATATATTTCAATATTAATTACACCTATAATATTATAAAATAAATTACAGAAGAGTAATATTACCCAATGAAAAGAAACTGAGTTATGAAATTATTTACCACTAGGAAAAATTAAATTTAAATATAATTAGATGAGAAAATTAAATTTAAAATGTTAAATATCATGAAAAATATAGTATTCATGAAATTACATGTAAATGTGGAAGTATATATACAACATAAAATAAATTAGCTGCATAACTATTTAATATTCTTTAATGAAATATCATTGATATGAAATCCCTTACCTTATGCTTCTTTTTGGTTGAACATAATTGATGATATTCTATAGTGTTTAAAAAAATGTTATTAACTATTATAATTTACATATTAATATTTATAATATCATCTATTATCCTTTTATAACAACTTATCACCTGTTCATTAATAATCATTGATTATTTTCATTATCACATGTGTTAATTGCCTTATTTTATCATTCATGCTTTGTTATAAAAGTTTTGGATATTTTTCATATTATATATTACCATAATTTAAATAATAATAAGCAGGAAATAATTATAGAATTTATATATCAATTATACATTTAATTAAAATTATAAAATATTGTTATGAAAAATGTACTATGTTACAATCATGGAGATGGTAGGTCATATGTACAAATGATTAATGATTCCATTTTCCGATTATCATTATAGAAAACAATATGAAATTAATTATATTTATATAATGATCATAATATTATTATATTTATCTAAATACACTTTTATATAATATCCATGTGTTTTGGTGAATAAATGTGAGTTGTATCACTTCGTGAAGGTGGCAGTCGACACATACTGGAACGATGTTATCATCTTTAAGTGAGTGAATAGGTAATAAAGAAAATAATATAATATCATTAAATAATCATTGATATTTCATTAATATCATAATTATTTAATTAATAAAATATATTTCCAATAAATTTATCTTTATCACTTTCTGGGAAAAGAGTTACTGAAATACCAATTACATTACTTTAAGAGGTGGTGGTATGTTGTACACTTGATTGATGTTATCGTATCTCCTACATAATGGAAATTAACATGTTTTATATGATATAATTACTCCAGAGGTATAATTATGTCATAATTATCGTATGTATACTTAAGATACATCCTCATACTAAACCATGAAATGTGGAAATGGAGAGACGAATGAAATCTTTTTACAAGGTGGTAGTTTTTCTTACACATGAATGAGGACTTTGTAACACATTTTATGGTAGTGGATATGTTTCTTGGTAATTTAAATTAAATAAATAATATAATTATAAGGAATATATTATGATTATTATACTAACATGGTTCAATAATTGTTGATGGAGGCTGAGGAATAAATAAAATAAAAATACTCCATAAAAATCATTACCTCTTCTTTGGGTATCTTCCTCAAGTTTTCACCAAATCCTTCCTTGGATGGATTTCATACCAAAATAATGATTCTAGGATTATAGGAGGAATTTTGGAAGTAATTTGGTATGTTATTTTCTGAAAAAAGAGGTTTTACGGTGTGAATAAGAGGGGATAGGGGTGGCCTTTAATATGTGAGGTGAGTTCCACACATGTAATGTTTGAAAACAATGACTTTAAGATACATTTTTTCTTGTAACAAGGATACAGTAATCAACCAATATCAAGACTATAAGTTATAAGGTGTAAATAAATACATAAAATATATTTTAAAAAAGTGTATATGTCAATTTAACACATATCATTTTAGTTTAACATCCCTGTAAACCTCTTTGTACATTAACTGTGGTAATTAATATTTACTGCTTTGACCATTAAATTTAGTCCAAAATTAAGACGAAAATATTTAGAAATATAAATTATTCTGATTAAAAATTTGAAAACATTTTTTCCAAATTTAATTATAAAATTTGGAAAAGTTAAACTGGAATTAATCTCATAAACACGACGACAATGTATGTTTAAAAGACAAAATGTTTTAATGATTACATTGTTTTTATATCAATATTCAATATAAAAATGCATAAAAGACCCAAGTTGGACTAATTAATATATAATTTAAGGAATTTTAACTTTAAAAAATTATAATATAATTTAACACTATAAATTATTTAAAGGAAATTTATTTTTTCAATTAAGATTCATTATGTTTTCACGACTCAACTATAAATGAAGATTTTTAGAAAAAAACCAAAAAATAACTATAATATAATTTTGATATTATAATTTAAATATTGATGTTCATTTTATCAAATGATTTTTCTATAGTGGGGAATGTAATAAGAAATTATGTGTGCAAAGTGGGACTAATCATTCTTTTAGAAAAATACACTTTTTTAAACTGAATTTCTTTGTCTTTTAAATGATTATTGTTTTATTTCTAATTGTTATATTTCCTGAATTTGCATGTTATATTAATTAATATTCATTCTATCCAATTTAATGGCTTGTAATTAATGTTATACTATATTAGGGTTCAGTTATACTTGTGGATTCATGTTCTGCAAGTTAACAACAGAATTAAATTTAATGAAATATATTTTGGGGGTTATATAAGAATGGTGTTGTGTGTTTTAAACATTATTGAATAAAATTTTCTTATTTTAGAACATTGGATTTTTTCCTAAATTATTGTAATTAAATTACATGAATCCAATTATGTTTCAAAGGATACAAAGGACCCTTTAGCTTTAGAAATTCTATGGGCGATGATAGTCAAAGTGTTGATTACAAAATGTATACCAAAAGGTGTATGGACCCAATGGGTAAAAAATTAAATAAAATGAATAAAAATATTTTAGGTTGTTATAAGTTCCCTTGGAGAACTAAATATATATGAGAGTTTTACAATGATATGATTTAATTGGGTAGTCCATCATGGGGCCTAGAGATGTCTAATATCATATGGGGATAGTTAATTTAGTTCACGAATAAGTGTTTCTTCCCCACTAGTACATGAGTGCCCAAGTCCATGTAACCTATGAAGATTTATGATAGGATGGGTGTGAGGAGACAAAATCATGTATTTAAAATCATTATGGAAATAATTTAATTCCTCATGATTGGTTCTAGTATTGATTTTCCTAGGAGGACAATGAGAAATTTATGAAATTATTGAAATTTAAAGGGAAGATATTCACTTTGATAGATAGGCATGGTCAAAGATACGATAATTAGAAATAGGATTTCAAATAGGTTTTGTAGATTACAATGAGACCTATAGAACCATGGTTGGTTCCATAGTGATATGCTGACTCTAGATAAGGGTAGTTGAGAGGATCTTACATCATCGATTTGAGTGGCACCTAAAAAATCATGAATTTATCATGATGCTCTAGGTTGTCCATTGAGAGAATATCCTAAGAGATTTGTGATGAGAACAACATATAAATATAAATTTTTCTGAAAGAATTATTGATATAGGAATAGGTGGATGTTGGAATCTAAATAAATATATGATTACATTATATATTATAGGAGGGATTCACTCCCCATAATATTTTATAAATGAGATTCCTTGAAGACATCCTAGAATATGGTGTTTACACATGATGACATGGATGAAAATGATAGAACCACAGATTTGACTACTTCACTAAATGAAATTTATATGCCTTCGATTCATGGGATTTCTATTATAAAACATAAGAATGTGGATTCCATTTATTCCTATAATCTAGTTGTATGCCTGATGAATTTTATTCATACAATACTCCATTGGATCTATATTTTACACCTATATAGGATGCCTCTGATATTCACCGTGGTCCACTAATTGTACCTAATATGATGAGACACATCATATTACCTCCTAGGATCTGTATTTGACACTTCTTCTATTTATATTCCTAGGATACTCCCTATGATATTTCTTTAAGTCTGATATTGTGATGGGAGCAAGTTGATCCCTCCAATAAGGAATGTACATAGAATGTATGAATGTTCATGATATCCTAGAGTAGGGATTTTATTCCCCAAATATTTTGTATCTTGATACAAGACATCTTACACTATCAAAAAAACATTTATTTGATCACTTGTGTCACCATAGGACTCTAGGATCAACAACAGTTAATTTATTCTTATTAATTAATTATATATTTTATTGTAACCATATTAAAAGGGAATATAATGGGTTTACTAATTATGATATGGAACCCTTTTTTGGGGCTCTACTAAGATCTACTCACACCTTGATTAAGATTCCATGGAACTTGGGGGCTAGAGAATACTCCACGAATCACCTGTCTAGGTTGGTCAGAGGCCCATTATTGCACGAAAAGTGGAATAACACATATAGATTAATAGAATGTGATATGATAATGTTCAAGGAAGGTAGTAAATTATCGTTATTTATTTATTCAATTATTTATCTTCTATATGTTATTTTCCAAGATGGTTGCCAGTAGACATATACTTATATAACAATACATTTGTATTACTAAATTATTCTACATTACATTTTATTATAACCAAATTATTGTTGATTTATTTTGTGTGATAAGGTAATTATTTATGGTTTATTTTTTTTACTTTTAGTGTTTATTTCTCTAATGTCACTGTATTTTCTCTCTATGAAAACACATTAGTCCCATTTTTCTAGTTGGAAATATTTAGTACATAAGGAAGCATTCTAGTGGTTATGTTGAAATGTTGACTGGTACAATAGTTGAGTTGTATGGGGTGAATAGTAATTATAATGTGGTAAGAAAGAATTGTTTTCATTTCCTTACAATTTGTTGATATAGTTGATATGGATTAGGGATGTTTCGCAACATGTAAGGGTCCACAAATTGGTTCATTAGGAACACATTTTTCAATGGGACGTTTATGATACTAGGGATATAGGATTATTGTTCTTAATTTTTGATTTTAGATTTGATATAATTCTTTAAATATGATGTGTGTGTTTATGATAGATATATTTGGTTTTTGGATATTGTCCAATGGGATGGATTTGTTTGTACATGAATCATTTTAATCACATAGGACACATATGAAATTCATGAGATGATATGTAATTTATATCACTAATGTAATGTGGTTAAACTAATTAATGTACTGAAAAAAACTTATATGGAGTTTTTTTATACATCATCTTGGGGAAATTATATTTAGCTAAACCACATTAAAGTTTTTCTAATGAAAGGTTATGTGGTTGTTATAATGGGATTTTCTTTACTAACTACTATACAATCCCTTTATATATTTGATGTATAGTTATCCCTTATAGATCAATATAAGAATTTAATTCCTTAATTATAAACCCATTGTGGGTCTTTTAGATTCAATTTTGGTTACTTATATGTTAGAAACATTCTATATGGGGTTTTCATGTATATCCTTTTAGTTTAATTCTACACACCTAAACCATTTGGATATGGTGTACTCATTATAGATCATTATAGAATGATTCCATTATATATGTCTAGATTAAAACATATTCCATGTGGGTTCAGTATCATATATGGATTTCCCATCGGGACATTCCCCCTATTTGGTTTATTAATTTTTATGTGATGTCATGTGATTATATTTAAATAAGGATCCTAGAGTGTGTATTTTCATATTTGAGATTCCTTGTGATTAGTTGATATGGGAATAGAGGAATTTCCAATGATTATTGGTTAATGTGAGATATATTTTATGGGCTCATTGCAAGATCCTAGTGTCATCGAGATGAGTTTCAGTATAAGAAAGAAAAATAAGAGAGGGGTTATCATGGACTTTGGATTACAATTGAAATTTATGTCATGGGTACATAACTTAAGTTTGATATTGATGGAAATGATATTATTCCTGGTATATGGTATATGCATGGATATGCCTTGTGTTTATGTGATATAATAAACATGTTGTTAATTATTATTGAGGTTAGGTTTCAAAGGGAATGATAATTAACATCTCAGACCGTTTTGAATTTGGAACCACTTTTAGTGGAATGGTGTTATCATCGTAGAATATTTTTATTTTAGAATGATTCTTGTGAATGGGTTGGTCATGTGATTTTTCTTTGTATGAGTTATCTATTATAATTTTTATGTAGAAAATATTTATGTAATTATAGATATAATATATTGACATTGAGTAGAGAATGGTTAGTGGTTTAGGTGTGTGAACCTTGGTTTTTTGATGTGTAAATCATTGTTCTATGAGTACAATTCTTTGATCAAGTAGTATGTAAGTGTAGTCCCATATTGTTTATATGAGATTATGGGTACCATTTACATCACTTATCAACAGTTTCCATTCAGTATATAAGTTAGTGGAATGTTATGTATATGATAAGGAATGGAGGATAAAATTAGTCACTTGATGTCCTGATGGAATGGGGTGATGGATGAGAATGAGAGATACCTATCTAGGGTGAGCGTTGATGTTGGAAATGGTTAGGGTATATTTCTATAGAGAATTCTATATTTTTCAATGATATAAAAATAATGGGTTGTTCGAGAGGTGTTAGCATGGGTTTTGAGAAGTGACACAGGTGCACTCATTGAACTTTTTTAGGTTGTATCTGAGGATTAGTATAGATAAATCCACATAATGGGGGGCTAATACATTTCATGTTTGAGGTTGTGATCCTCCTTATAGATATAATTTTTGAAGATGTCATGAAATACATTCATTGGGAGAAAGGAGACGACGGTGGTTAATGATTTATATTAGCAAATTAGTATAAGTTGGATGGTCATGAGTTTTAATTAGGTGTCATAATGGCTGGATATTTGTATATCATCGTGTTCCCCTCATGTTAGTATGGTTATGAAGTTAGTGTGTTCATTCAATAGAATTTCTAGGTGCAATTTTAATTTTTATGTGAAGGTGGTTCTAATTTTATTGAAAAAACATGGAGAATACCATATTTTGGTGATTTAGATGGGGTATTGGGCTGAGAATATGTGTTGGAATTAGTCTTGGGATAGATTTAGTGGGATTAGAGAGTGGGTTTGATTATAGATGTATGGATTCTAACAAGTAGAGTATGATGATAAATTTTATTACTTGAGTAAACAGCCCTGGAATTAAAATAAATATCAAGATAAGGATTCATCATCAGTTTATGGATGATCATGTCAATAAATGGGGGCTTATTAATGTCTTTTATTCATATTGGTTGAATTGATAACATAACTATATCTGGTGTGTCACTAGACCACTCATTATGAATTTTCAGTATGAATTTATGATAATATAGAGTTAAATGACTTGAAATTGGCCTTTATTTTTATATTTATATAGTGGGGATCACCATATGTCTGGGTATGAATTG
Source organism: Viscum album (assembly GCA_963277665.1). Taxonomy (NCBI): domain Eukaryota; kingdom Viridiplantae; phylum Streptophyta; class Magnoliopsida; order Santalales; family Viscaceae; genus Viscum; species Viscum album. The sequence goes on along the minus strand of OY728143.1, from coordinate 27,870,574 downwards.
ATTAATGAAATATTGGTGTCTTAGGATAGACGTGTGTAATTGATAACTGTGTAAATATTGTCATTAATGAAGAGTTTTTATCTTCTCATTTGGTAAATTTTGATCCTTGTGTTTTTTGTTTCATAATATAATCTAATTAATCATTTTGGGGTAGAACAACGTTAATTGAGAATAAATTGAATATTGATATTAGTAATGATTATTGTCTTGGGGACCACAAAGGCATCTTAGGGAAAATATGTTCTATGGTTGGGAGGATGTATAAGCTCATTTCATTATGACCATATAATTTGAGGAGGAATTTATTTTTTGGATCTGGAACAAGGGTTGTTTACCAGATTGAGATTCATACTAAAATTCCTAAAATTAGTCCATTTTAGAAACATTTTTTGTATATATAATGATACATGATATGTGTTTTGGGTTCTTTGGTGGGTGTTAGAGAAGGATTGGGAGGAACCCTTGTTGAAATAAATAGAGATATAGTATTTAATTCCATGATGGTACATTATATATGCCTAAAGTTGTTTACAAGAAGGATGGACATGCCTTAACCATGGGATTGAGGGTGAATTATACAATTTTGTTTCTAGAAAAGGGAAGGAATAGTAAAAATTTGGTATCACCACAATGGAGGTAATTTTTCCATGAACATTAATGCCACAATTTAATGTGATTAACCTTATGAGGTATGGTGATAAACCTTTTGATGTGGTCTCTCTATGAAGTATGGTTTAATGGAATAAAAATTCATGGCTAACGGATATCCCCTTTACCTAGGGTGGCCACATTTAAACCCATAGTGGTCATTCCATGGTATAAGAAGAAGAGTTTTAGGCCTTCTTAATGGGGTATATAGGTTTCACAACACTCATTACAACACCACAGTCGAGTTTTGGTATCATTTTTAAGAGTTATATAATAGTAATTTATCAGTTTCCTACCTTTTATTTTGGTCGAATGTAGAATGAGGAGAGTCCTTTTTTGTGCATATCCCCCTTCATTCTCCTCTCACATTCTCCCATGAACGGGGTGAGGGTTTTGAAATTTTCATCTATGTCTTAATGTACGATTACCATCATCATTACACTTTATTTTGGTTTCCCTTTAAATTCACTCTATTTTGGCATGACTCAGCTGGAGAATGTAGAAATATTTCCATTGTAAAATAGTGAAAATTATTTCATATGATGAGTATTTTTCATGTTGTGGATATAAAAAATACTATAAGGATTGCCTCATGAGGTTCCTTTTCATTTTGTAGAAGGTATACCACCAATTAGTTTTTTATTGTGGGTTTGATTTAATTGAATTTAATTTTCTATAGATTCAAGAAAGTAATTTGTGTCTTTGGTGTGGCTTAGGTATAGGTTTGTGTTAATAGTGTACCACACCACATCAATCATGGTTTTAGAGTCATTATACTTCTTGGACTGATTTAGGAAATTATTCCATTTTTAATTAAATTATTCAATTAATATTAAAATAGTATAATTAATTGAATTAGTAAATATGTATTGAGATAGGTTCTTAAATGATATTGGAGGCATAAAAGAGCATGGGAAGCGTCTGATTATGACTTGATTTAAGGAAAGTATTTCAGATGTGATAGGTGGTCCCGGAACCTGTCCTACCATTTATATGTAATATTTATAAAAAAATTTATATGTGGTCTCACCACATTTGTTTGAATGAAATATTTATTTTAAAATTTATTATTCCAATTAATTACAATGAAATAAATTATGTTTCAATGTATTTGATGGATCCTTGAATTCAATTGATTCCCCAACCATCAATGGATGTGGTCTAGATTATAAAATATATTCATTAAATTATATTAACCCCTATAGTTATAATATAAATAAAAAATCAATATCATGATCAAAGGTATAGGCCCTTTTAAACACATTTCTATAAAGGAGAGTGTTTGACAAAGATTACTGTCCCTACTAGGCCATGATGGGACATAAAGATGTCTTCAATCCATTGAGATAGTTTTCATGTGTCGGCGGTGAGTGTTTCTTGCCCATTAGTAAATGACTTGTTGTGCGAGTTTACACTATATATATTTTTGATCCGTTGGGAGTAAGGGGACATACCTAGAACTAGGTAAGTGAGATTAGAGTTATGAACTCTTTTTAGAGTAGTATGAATAGGGATTTTTCTAGGTGGAAAATGAAATCCTTATATTATAATGGAACTGTAAAATGTTACTATACTCACCATGTGATAGGACTGGATCAGGAAATTGGAATTTAAAATAGGATACAATGTAGGGAGTCTTGCTAATGATGACACCTAAGAGACCTTATTGGGTGACCAAGTGATAAATTTTACATAGATAGAGTTATTGTATAGGACATTTCATCATTGATTCTATCAGGAAGCTTAAAACATGTTGGACTCTATCCCCTTTATGAATATATTTTAAACCTTAGATATTATATGAGGGAAACAATACCCTCATGTATATATGAATTAAATTACAAAAAGATGTCCCAGGATCGAGTGTTTACATCTAATGATGTGGATTCCTAGGATACTACCATGAATTAAACTATCTCACTTGATGACTATAGGATTCCTAGTATGTCTAGGTTTAGCATTTATGTCTTATAGTTATGGATGACCAGTAATAAAATGATCTTGTTGTACAAAATATGACTTGAATTCTAAGGATAATCTATAGGATCTAGTTGTTACGACTATATGGGACTCATGGGATACTCCCTAGGATCCAGTGATTACACCTGGCATGATGAAATGCCTCGGAATACCACCTAGGATCTGGGCTCCATCCTTATATTATGAGATGGATAAGATAATACCTTGGATATTTTTTATACATGATGTATTATGGTTCATATGGTCTTAGGGAAGGACTAGTATCACCCTTATGTTATGTATCATACATACAAAAATTTTTCCCCTGACGAAATAGGTATAGTGAATCTCAGGTGTCAACATAGAACAAGATGATAAATAGTGGTAAATTTACTTATGATTATGCATTGAATGTTTTATTCCAAGAATACATCATGGGAATGAACTATATTTACTAGTTATGAAAGGGACTCCGGGGGTGGTTCCCTTATATTTTATACCGACAATATTCTCATGAAACCATAACAATTTGGTGCCCAATCAATCTTCACTTATCATTATTTCAGGTAGGGTCTAGGATTAATGTTTAATGATTGAACATGAAAACTAATTCAGAGTTATAGAAAATGATGTCATGAGGATTGGTGATGGAAGTAGGCCTTCCTTGTATTTTTATTCTTCAATATATCTTATATAAGTTATTTTAGGAGGTTATTTTCTATATGATGGTATGACCACATTTTTGTATGATTGTATGCTTCAGAATTAAATTTTTTATAGCATGATTCTTAAATATAGCTTATGTATACTCTAACTATTTATGATGGATTATGTATAGTAATTTATATTATATCATACTCAGATATGATACTATAGTATCCCCACAGTAAATTCATAGAACCGCACTACTATTCGGAAACCTATGGTGTACAGGGTTCCACACACTTGGTCAAGGGGAGAAACTATTCAAGAGACCAGTCTAGTTTTATTGGGTGATTGGCCGTTAAATTCCACACCATACTATTTAACTTATCCATATAAAACAATCACCCAATATAAATCTTTTATTACCACTTAAAAACTATTACTCATGATTCTAAATTGTTTCATTCCAATTTTCCTATACCATGATTCATTGTCCACGGTCTATAACATTATGGTTCTCTATGCCTTATAGTATAATTCAATAAATGATGTGTGGCCAAACACCCAAGTATCAATGGATGTAACTTAATGTTATATACATCACTTACTGGAAGTCAAATTCTATATTATAACTCAATGTGAACTCTATATAAATCCATTTTGAATTACTGAATTTCACTAGTTCTCACCATACCATATATTAAACTCCCTCTAAATTTATTTATATCTTTCCAATCCAATTGTTTCTATTGATCCTCATTGAATAAAATGGTCATATCATTAATTATTATATATTTTAAAATGATTCAAATAGTTAACCCATCGACAAAACCATGATAGTTATGTAACTATTTAACTGTCAATACCCCATCCCCCACATTAGTTAAAACTCAGTTTACCCACTCTAATTGGTTTGTCCACACTTGATTATTTCTAGTTAAACACTTTCTACAGATCACATGTGAAATAATGTTGAAGGGTTAGGTCCCTTAATTATTTTAGGATCATGTATAAATATCTAATACCTTTTCATTGGTCATCTCATACATAATAACACCTTCAATGTGATAATTCACAAAGTCTCATCGGAATCCATTGACATCGCTCTATAAAGTTTAGGAATCTAATGATTCCTGAACTCTACCTTCATCCTGACTCCCATGATATTCTCTTTCACCCTCCAATTTATAGATCACACCTCCTACCCATGGAAAATCATTCTTATCTGATAACTAAGATCACTATCTGATGGTCAAGCAATGGTAATCAAATAGAAAATACACCACCTAAAGTGTGAAAACCCATTCTATTATACCTATAAAAAGAGACTGGCTTGAAATGAACCATCATATTGGTACATAACTACTAATTTTATAGAAATAATCAGATTTATATGTGGTTTTACACCATAGTGTTAACTTAATATTCAACTCAACTCCTATTTTTATGAGGCATAACTCATTAATTCTAGGATCACAATCCTAACTAGATCACCATGAATCCCATTCATGTCAATCAACTCTCATATTAATCACTATATTTACTTTTGGTTCTAGACATAACTAAATTATATATTACACTTAGACTAATTAACCAACTAAAAAAAACTCATGTGTCATTCCCATAACATAGATCATCAAAAAATTCTTCAAATATTTAAAATAATAAATGTGTCCAAGATAACCCCTATCTCTTAAACAACACTATGAATCATAACCAGCTTTTTAAAAAATAATAAAATCACCCGACTCTTCTTCTAACATATTAAACTCTGCCCACATTAAATCATATCTCAATAGCTATAAGGCCCCGTCCTTAAAGCTTACTTAATATTGAATTAAATGAAAAATTCACATGGAGGATCTTTTCAGGTTTAGAGTTTTAGAGAATTAGGACATAACTATTACATCTCAAAAGATTACAAAGTAGAAACTTCTACTAAGTTTCCATAAAATAAAAACTCTTAAAAAGAAAAATGTATAGTTCCATGTTTTAGGTAGCATGACTTTCCCTTGATCCCATCCTTGACCCTATTCCACGTTAAGTCCTGTGAAAAACATTTCAAAAACTTGGGATGAGCATAAAAAGCTCAGTAAGGGATACACAAAGAATGAAAACTGTTAGTTTTTCAAAACAACAAGTAAACCACTTATACTTTATCAAAGTAACACTTTTCACCTTTTCTAAGTAGTAAAAACTCTTCACTGAATAAAAGTTCATTACTTACCCTTCTGTAACCAAAAGATTACCATAAAACCCATATAAAGATCACATAACATATAAAGGTAACTTGGGACATAAACATACTTAAGTGGAATAACCATAAGGTCGACTTCCACACATATCACTTAATGGAATAGCCATTTGGCAAACTTCCATACATACTTAATGGAATAACCATATGGCTGACTTCCATACCCAATGCATTGGAGGTTATAACGTAACCACCTGTCCTGGTATTCACAGCACCACACGTCATATGGTTTATCACGTAACCACCCGTAAAATGTCCAAGTCCCATCATTACACATAAAATATTGAAAATATAAACATTTAAATAAAAACATTTAATTTGCAATCACAATAAGTAATTCCAAGATATTGATTTAATCATTCCATTTTCAAAAACCATTTAAAAGATATTTTTGAATCAAAGTGTCCCATACCACTTTGAAGCTTTTAATGGAATTATAATTTTAAAACATTAATGTCCATATAAATAAATACTGAAAACCATTTTGAAAACATGGACATTAAAGATAAAGATTTAGAATAATAAATCTTTAAAACATTTAAAACGATATTTTTGTGAAATAGTTTTTAACAAAATGAGAGACTCTTGAATACAAATAATAGCGGAATAACATTTAATCCGAACTTTATAATATCATTAGAATAAAGTTATTCATGATATAATATTTCAAAGGATAGTATACACACCATATAAGAGTGAATTGGTTCATAACAACAATGAAGTCTCAAAAGAAATGTAAAATGAGATGAAATCCATTATAAAGAAGGTACCCTTAAATTAAGGATAAATCAATCTCATAATTATGTGTGACAAATATAAATACACCCAATATAAGTGGATATTAAGTGTAAAACAATCAAAGGTTATTCACACATATTCAAAGGATGACATATTCAATAACTACATGTTGAACCCAAAGAAATCGAAATTGGGTAAAGAAGTTCCCTTGGTAAAATTCGACAGCCTAACGACGTCACATAAAATTTTACAAAAATGGGTGATGAGAGAGATAAATGGGATCTCATAACTTGGACATAAAATTTACATAAATAAGGATATATAAGAACATATCCCAACATAATATTATGTGAATTAAAAGACATAACAAAAGAAGTCTTTTAAAAAGAGGAGGGTGAAAGGTTCCCTTACTGACATGGTTATCTTTCGAAACATGCACCCCGTGAAAGAAGGACAATACAACATTGATTTAAATAATCATAAATTAAAGTATATTACACAATGAGTAAAATAATGGGAAGTACATAAACCACTCAACAGAAATTGTGGCAAATGTAGCATAAATCTCACGGGAATAAAAGTGAGATGAAAAATCCCTTACGAAAACTCGACAGCCTAACGACGCCACTTAAAACTTCCAAACTGGATTGATGAGATCAAATAGGGTCTATAATAATATGAACATAAAAATTAAAGTAATATTAATATAAAATAACATCCCAATCACAAGAAATATGAGATTAAAAGGAATGGCATAAAAGGGTGTACTTAAAAAGAAAGAGAGGAGTATGATCCTTTACCCCGGGTCCGACTTGACTCGATCGTACTTTAATATCCTGAATAATAAACTTGAGTTAATTTCTACTTCCTTAAGAACCTTTTTCAAGTTCATTATTCCTTTTATATCACTTATTAACATGTCATAAACATTATGTAATCATTTAAGTTAAAAATGTTCGTTTTGTCGATATTTGGTTCTTAAGTCGAAAGTGGACTTCTTACAATTACATGTTGTTCGTGTGGTCAAAGGTTCATTGTATCCAGAGTTGTATTCATGATGTAGATATCATATATATCATATATATCTAGTATATTCATTCATTTATAATATTACACGACATTTAGAGTTAAGGAATGAAATGCACCATTCATGGAGACGGTAAGCCGTACGTATGCATGAATGCTACTTCCATTTCTATTTCATATTTAATGGAATTAAAACATAATGATACATAATAGTATTTTAATTCCAGTATGTTATCATATATAATATCATTAAATATATTTTTTATACGTACCACATATGGTATTAACGAATCAAATCACTTTGAGGGGGCGGTAGTCCGCACTTCCTTAAATGAAGATATCGCATTTACCCATAATGGAAACCATAAAGGTATGCCATAAATGAAAAATACAGAAGCATAAGTAAAACATAAACATATTAGATATCATATATAATATAGTTTCATCTTAATGAACACCTTTTAAGGTGTTAAAAGAATGTTGAACAATCATCGTTTCGGGAGGCAGAAATTCTCCATCCACAGAAACAGTATGTTCTTTAACCATTAGATGTAGGTGAGTGTAAGTGTAGCTAGAATACTTATTATAAAAACATCCTAGTATATTGAAGATACCAGAGTTTTTACAAAATAAATGAATAAAAAGAGTTTAGGGGTTTGGAGAAGCAAAATAAAAAAAAGGACACAAGTGAAGACATTACCTTAAAATCGGGTAACTCCCTTTGGTTTGAGCTCAAAGGCTTCCTTGGGAAGAATTCCTCCCAAAGTGAGGCTTCAAGGAGTTAGAGAGGGATGTAGAGATACAAAATGGGCAGAGTTTTTCCGAGCCAAAGGCTTTTGGATGTGTGGTTAAGGAGGTAGAGGTGAGGGCCTTTTATAAGAGGAGAGGAGGGGCACTCTTGGAAAGGTATAAAATGTAACTTTATTTTCAAATGATTTTCTCATTTTAATGGTCCCACATTGATTTTTTTAGAGGATATGGTGATAAGGGTTCGAAATCCACCCATCCTATAGGTTTTGGACATGTGTAGGTCTTAGATATTACATTATCTTTCCATTTTATTTAAATCGTTAAATAATGAGGTCATCGTTGCATCATCATGATGTCATAAATAATTTAATTTATTTAATGTCTAAAAATTATAAAAAATACTATGATGTATTAAATATTTTTATCTTTACAATTAATATTTATAGTTAATAATCTAACTTACATAACCCCATGTAAAAATATTTTAATAAAACATCTCATGTTTGTGTCATTTTTACTTTATCATTAAATAAAAAGGTATTTATGTCATTTTCCAACCCAAGTGGCTCCATGGGGTCCCCAAGTTGACCCATGGATTGTATCGGTCGGCCATGACAAATCCAATGAGGGTAGGACATGTGTTTAGGTCATTTCATTTTATTAAAACATTATTCTTACCTTAAACTACACTAATTACCTCTAATCGCGATTAAAAACTTAATAAGTTACTATTCACCAAAAAATTATTTTAATCCCATTGAACCAAATTTTACATATTAATGACAAACATGCATGTTGTATTTTTGAAATTCAAAACACAAAGGTTGAAAAATTTCATTTAAACGGAAAATCAGTTTTTTATAAGTACCACTTAGTGGTTTCATTATTCATCAAAAATTGAAGTTTTTCAAAAATATTACCAAAAATTCACCCTAAGCTATATTTGATATTATAAATTCAAAAATGATGTCTATTTTACAAAATTCAAAACATATAAGTTACATTAATTAATTTAATAATTAATTCCCACTGTCAAAACAAATAGCGTGTTTTTATGAAACAAAAAGTATCAAAAGATTGACACTAGTTTAAGTCCGATTTCAAAGTGAAATTAATTCCATCGACCACTATTGGATTAAATGGTAAAAATATATTCTAATTTCAATTTAAAACCAATTCAAAATACAATATATTCATATAAATAAATTAGATTAAAAAGAGGTTTTGAAATAAATACAACATTTTTCACTATTCATTAAAAATGAACTTTTTCAGAAAATGCCAAAAATTTACACAAAGTAAATTTTGATGTCCCGATTCTAAAGAATAATTTTATTTTGTCAAATATAACACATAAAGTTGTCAAAAAGTGGATTTAAAAGAGATTCGCCATCAAAAGGCGGTTAATCGACCATTTAATGAATATTAGAATGTTTACGCTTAAAATTGGATTCATTTGCATTTTTAATTCTCTAACATTTATTGTAAAAAGTAAAAATATTTGAAAAAAATATATAATCACTTTTTAGTTAGTTCTGTTCATTCTTGCCATTACAATGGCTAGGCGTTAACTACCATTTAAAATAATATTATTTTATTATTAGAGTGCAACGTAAGATTCCCAAGAAACTCGTTGTTGCGTATTGGGTACGCCATCGAGCATAGCATACCCTTTAAAGTAATATTAATATTTTATTCACAAATATGGATAAATGTGAAAATGTCTTACTCTTTATTTACCCGGGGTGTTACATCCTTCCCCCCTTTTGGGAATTGCGTCCTCGCAATTTTAAAATTGGGCTTGGAAACATCCTTGAAAGTCCCACATCGGAACAAGAGTCGGTAAAACAATCACTTTAAAATAAAGAAAGAGAAGTACATAGGTCACCTGAGTTAACCCATACTAGGATTCCATGTAGGAAAAAATGGACATGGAGGAGAAAACAAAGGGTCATGTTCTGATGGAGAGTGATAGAAAACATGTTTAGGAGAAAGTTAACCACAAGAAAATCACAAACTTGTGATGTGATAAACGGTATTCGATTCCCCAATAGGAAAAGTTAATAGACAACATTTTTGTTTGAAGTTACTTTTTATTGAGGAATTTATTCATAAGGAAACATAATTACTTATCATGTATACATTCAACTTATATTAGATTTATTACACAAATTCATACTTTCCCCCAAAAGACGAGTATTTAGGAAGACTTGTACACATTAAGAGTACTATAATCAACTTCTAGAGGATCACCTAATCCAAAAAAGAGAACTATATACTTCCCATATCTTTAGACTTTAACCAAAACCAAAACCAAAAAGGTTATTACAAGATCAGATAATCCAGAAAAGGACAACCCTTTATAAAAATAAAATCTATTCTTAACCTCAAAAATTTGTCCAACAAAACCCAAAGTTCAACGAGGACCATTCGATAATCAATTTGTCCAAAAAATTATTCAAATTAAAAAAAACTAAGATTGAAACCCAAATATTTGAAGGATTTAGTAACATAGTCTTCCAAGTTAAATCGTAACATTTATCTCCAAACAACATCAGTTGCTCTTAATGTCTCGTATTGAAAATTAATTAACCTAATCACATATCCTCCATGATAGGTTAATAAATTTCCGTAGATAACCCAAAATAAACATACTCTTAATTCATAAAATCATCTAACTAAAAAGAATCAGTCAAACTAACCAGGGACTTCACGTAGTCCAGTGGTAGGCGATAAATACCAGTCACACTTTGGTTGTGGGTTCGATTCCTGCAGCTTTGTCCGACGCCACGGGTTGTCACACGGTCTACGTGTTGTCCATCTTCCAAAACTATATAATTCCCAAAACATTTCCCAAAATGAGATAAAATCTTCAAAAATAAACATAACATATTTTAACCTCAAGTTTATCTCATGCCTTTCATTTTCCATCATAACACATAATAACCCATAATTACCTCAAAAGTAAGGTTCATATAAACCCTAATGGTTACCTTTATAATTATTACCTGAACATCCACATCGATTGTCGTACATGATGCATTATAGAACATACCAAGGATCAAGTGGTTGATCATGACTCCTTGATATTTGCTTTAGAACAACTACGAGTTTCCTCATTGAATACCCCATTTCATCCAGTCTCTTAATCAGAGAACCACCATAGTTTCCTTCAAACCAATTGTCACTTTGGTGCCTGCTAGATCCATCCATTTACTAAAACCAAAAAGGTCAATGTGAGTATATCAACATAACCATCATGTACTAATGAGGAAGATAAAAACTAATATATAATTACTCATTCACTTTTTCTGAAACTATGGCCCTTTCTGAAATCCTAACCATTATGGTAATGTCACTTATGCTTAGAGGATACCCTAACCTCTAAAGTTATCTAAACCGACCTTTGATACCAACTATAAGGCCCCGGACATAAAGCTTACTTAATATTGAATTAAATGAAAAAATCACATTGAGGATCTTTTCAGGTTTACAGTTTTAGAGAATTTGGACATAACTATTACATCTCAAAAGATTACAAAGTATAAACTTCTACTAAGTTTCCATAAAATAAAAACTCTTAAAAAGAAACATGTCTAGTTCCATGTTTTAGGTAGCATGACTTTCCCTTGATCCCATCCTTGAACCTATTCCATGTTATGTCCTGTGAAAAACATTTCAAAAACTTGGGATGAGCATAAAAAGCTCAGTAAGGGATACACAAAGAATGAAAACTGTTAGTTTTTCAAAACAACAAGTAAACCACGTATACTTTATCAAAGTAATACTTTTCACCTTTTCGAAGTAGTAAAAACTCTTCACTGAATAAAAGTTCATTACTTACACTTCTGTAACCAAAAGATTACCATAAAACCCATATAAAGATCACATAACATATAAAGGTAACTTGGGACATAAACATACTTAAGTGGAATAACCATAAGGTCGAATTCCACACATATCACTTAATGGAATATCCATTCGGCCAACTTCCATACATACTTAATGTAATAGCCATACAGCCGACTTCCATACCCAATGCATTGGAGGTTATAACGTAACCACCCATCCTGGTATTCACGGCACCACCCATCATATGGTTTATCGCATAACCACCCGTAAAATGTCCAAGTACCATCATTACACATAAAATATTGAAAATATAAACATTTCAATAACAACATTTCATTTTCAATCACAATAAGTAATTCCAAGATATTGATTTAATCAATCCATTTTCAAAAACCATTTAAAAGAGATTTTTGAATCAAAGTGTCCCATACCAATTTGAAGCTTTTAATGGAATTATAATTTTAAAACATTAATTTCCATATAAATAAATACTGAAAACCATTTTGAAAACATGGACATGAAAGATAAAGATTTATAATAATAAATCTTTAAAACATTTAAAACGATATTTTTGTTAAATAGTTTTTAACAAAATGAGAGACTGTTGAATACAAATAATAGAGGAATAACATTTAATCTGAACTTTATAATATCATGAGAATAAAGGTATTCATGATATAATATTTCAATGGACAGTATACACAGCATATAAGAGTGAATTGGTGCATAACAACAATGAAGTCTCAAAAGAAATGTAAAATGAGATGAAATCCATTATAAAGAAGGTACCCTTAAATTAAGGATAAATCAATCTCATAATTATGCGTGAAAAATATAAATACACCCAATATAAGTGGATATTAAGTGTAAAACAATCAAAGGTTATTCACACATAACCAAAAGATGACATATTCAATAACTACATGTTGAACCCAAAGAAATTGAAATTGGGTAAAGAAGTTCCCTTGGTAAAATTCGACAGCATAACGGAGTCACATAAAATTTTACAAAAAGGGTTGATGAGAGAGATAAAGGGGATCTCATCACTTGGACATAAAATTTACATAAATAAGGATATATAAGAACATATCCCAACATAATAGTATGTGAATTAAAAGACATAACAAAAGAAGTATTTTAAAAAGAGGAGGGTGAAAGGTTCCCTTACCAACATGGGTATCTTTCGAAACATACACCCCGTGAAAGAAGGACAATACAACATTGATGTAAATACTCATAAATTAAATTATATTAAACAATGTGTAAAATAATGGGCAGTACATACACCACTCAAAGGAAATTGTGGCAAATGTAGAAAAAAATCTCACGGGAATAAAAGTGAGATGAAAAATCCCTTACGAAAACTCAACAGCCTAACGGCGCCACTTAAAACTTACAAAATGGATTGATGAGATCAAATAGGGTCTATCATAATATGAACATAAAAATTACAGTAATATTAATATAAAATAACATCCCAATCACAAGAAATATGAGCTTAAAAGGAATGACATAAAAGGGTGTACTTAAAAAGAAAGAGAGGAGTAGGATCCCTTACCTCGGGTCCGACTTGACTCGATCGTTCTTTAATATCATGAATAATAAACTTGAGTTAATTTATAATTCCTTAATAACCTTTTTCAAGTTCATTATTCCTTTTATAACACTTATTAACATGTCATAAACATTATGTAATCATTTAAGTTAATAATGTTTGTTTTGTCGATATTTGGTTCTTAAGTCGAAAGTGGACTTCTTACAATTACATGTTGTTTGTGTGGTCAAAGGTTCATTATATACAGAGTATTATTCATGATTTAGATATCATATTTATCATATATATCCAGTATATCCATGCATTTATAATATTTCATAACATTTAGAGTTAAGAAATGAAATGCACCGTTCATGGAGACGGTAAGCCGTACGTACGCATGGACGCTACTTCCATTTCTATTTCATATTTAATGGAATTAAAACATAATGATACCTAATAGTATTTTAATTCCAGTATGTTATCATATATAATATCATTAAATATATCCTTTATATGTACCACATATGATATTAACGAATCAAATCACTTTGAGGGGCGGTAGTCCGCACTTCCTTAAATGAAGATATCGCGTTTACCCATAATGGAAACCATAAAGTTATGCCATAAATGAAAAATACAGAAGCTTAAGTAAAATATAAACATATTATATATCATATATAAATATAGTTTCATCTTAATGGCCATCTTTTAAGGTGTTAAAATAATGTTGAACATTCATCGTTTCGGGAGGCAGAAATTCTCCATCCACAAAACAGTATGTTCTTTAACCATTAGATGTAGGTGAGTGTAAGTGTAGCTCGAATCCTTCTTATAACAACATCCTAGTATATTTAAGATACTTTAGTTGTTACAAAAGAAATCAATAAAAAGAGTTTAGGGGGTTGGAGAAGCAAAATAAAACAAAAGGACACAAGTGAAGACATTACCTTAAAATCGGGTAACTCCCTTTGGTTTGAGCTCAAAGGCTTCCTTGGGAAGACTTCTTCCCAAATTGCGGCTTCAAGAAGTTAGAGAGGGATGTGGAGAGACAAAATGGGCAGAGTTTGGCCAAGACAAAGGCTTTTTATGTGTGGTTAATGAGGTAGAGGTGGGGGCCTTTTATAAGAGGAGAGGAGGGGCACTCTTAGAAAGGTATAAAATGTAACTTTATTTTCAAACGAGTTTCGGATTTTAATGGTCCCAAAATGATTTTTTTCGAGGATAAGTTGATAAGGGTTCTAAATACACCCATAAAATAGGTTTTGTACATGTTTAGGTCTTAGATATTACATTATCTATCCATTTTATTTAAATCGTGAAATAATGAGGTCATCGCTGCATCATCATGATGTCATAAATAATTTAATTTATTTAATGTCTAAAAATTATAAAAAAACTACTATGATGTAGGAAATATTTTTATCTTTCCAATGACTATTTATATTCAAAAATCTGTCTTATTTAACCGCATGTAAAAATTGTTTTAATAAAACATCTAATGTTTGTGTCATTTTTACTTTATCATTAAATAAAAAGGTATTTATGTCATTTTCCAACCAAAGTGGCTCCATGGGGTCCCCAAGTTGACCCATGGATTTTCTTGGTCAGACATGACATATCCAATGAGGTTAGGACATGTTTATAGGTCATTTCAGTTTATTAAAACATTATTCTTACCTTAAACTACACTAATTACCTCTAATCGCGATTAAAAACTTAATAAGTTACTATTCACCAAAAAATTATTTTAATCCCATTGAACCATATTTTACTTATTAATGACAACCATGCATGTTTTATTTTTGAAATTCAAAACACAAAGGTGGAAAAATTTCATTTAAACGGAAAATCAGTTTTTTATAAGTACCACTTAGTGGTTTCACTATTCATCAAAAATTGAATTTTTTCAAAAAAATTATCAAAAATTCACCCTAAGCTATATTTGAAATTCCGAATTCAAAAATGATGTCTATTTTACAAAATTCACAACATATAAGTTTCATTAATTAATTTAATAATTAATTCTCACTGTGAAAACAAATAGCGTGTTTTTATGAAACAAAAAGTATCAAAAGATTGACACTAGTTTAAGTCCGATTTCAAAGTAAAATTAATTACATCGACCACTATTGGATTAAATGGTAAAAATATATTCTAATTTCACTTTAAAACCAAATCAAAATATAATCTAATCATATAAATAAATTAGATTAAAAAGGGGTTTTGAATTAAAATACAACATTTTTCACTATTCATTAAAAATTGAACTTTTTCGGAAAAATACCAAAAATTTACACAAAGTAAATTTTGATGTCCCAATTCTAAAGAAGAATTTTATTTTGTCAAATATAACACATAAAATTTTCAAAAAGTGGATTTAAAAGAGGTTCTCCATCAAAAGGCGGTTAATCGACCTTTTAATGAATATTAGACTGTTTACGCTTAAAATTGGATTCATTTTCATTTTTAATCCTCTAACATTTATTGTAAAAATTAAAAATATTTGACAAACATATATATTCACTTTGTAGTTAGTTCTGTTCATTCCCGCCATTACAATGACTAGGCGTTAACTACCATTTAAAATAATATTATTTTATTATTAGAGTGCAACGTAAGATTCCCAAGAAACTCGTTGTTGCGTATTGGGTACGCCATCGAGCATAGCATCCCCTTTAAAGTAATATTAATATTCTATTCACAAATATGGATAAATGTGAAAATGTCATACTCATTATTTACCTAGGGTGTTACAATAGCACTTGGCTCTATTATATAGTATATGGATTATATTATCTATTTTTTAAACCTCTCAAATAAATAAATAATTGTTTTATCTCGATAATATAATTCACCCCATATTCCATCACAATCTCACTATAGTACTTATACTCATTGAAATGTCTACATACCAACTACAAACTCTAGCATTATTTTCAAAACCCTTTGATTCTCAATGATATTGCTATCAACCGATACATATCTATGAAGTCATATAAGTCAGTTTTATTTATGTAGCACTCTATAAATATGGTTTTTCAAAAAAATTGAATGTGTTATTATCGAAATTTTAAAAAACTATTCCCTATTTGACTCTTTAGAACCATTTTTTTAATCATATAAAAGCATTAAAAAATCATGTGAACCTATATTCTAGGCATGATGCATGAACACACACCTTTTTCCAACCAATAAAATGTGTAAAAATATAAACCATAACTAGAAACATTGTACAAACTAAAATAATCATGAAATTAATTTATATTTTAATAAAAACACAACCCTAAATAGAATGAAAAATATATTTTCACCCATTCCCTTATTTTTTAAGCAAAATCATAACATTCATACTAAATTTTGATCGTTCATTTCTTTATTTATCCTATTTAAAATCATAAGACAAAAAAATTGTATGATGCCATTTTAAAATATATATATATATATATATATATATATTGTATAACCGATCAATATAGCACAAGTCCAATTACTGTCAAACCTCAATAATACCTCCCTATATACAATATGTTTCCGATATGTGATGGGGTTCAGAAATTATCACATGTAGAGATTGTACCCTTACTATCATATCAGGATATAATAAATAAATAATTGAACATGAAAAATTATATAAAAAACTTCATCTAAGAATATATTATTACAGTGGAAACATATATTTGAAAAAAAACCAATCTCAAAAATAAAAAATGACATCCTAGTTATTTTTAGCTGTTATAATTCAATGTAAATATCATTTACCAGGAAATTCATATGAAATACACAAATAGGAAATAATAAAATACTTAGAGGGAGATACTATACCCATTCCTCATCATAGACTCAATACTATATCAATATCCTAGTTAATTTCATAAAAACCTCTCTTGTATGACCGATCCATTTCCTTATCCTTAATATCAAATATATGTTTTGTACATCCAATGAGAATCACTTGTAGGGTGTTATCATAAACATCACAATCCACTAGAAATGGTTTCGAAAATTTAAAATATTATATATGTATATTCACGTACCAAATTAAATTAATTGTGAAAATAGAAAATTAATACAATTGGCCTTACTATCAGGTACTCAAGAAGACACCCTAGCATTTAACTCACACTTGTATTGGAACATTCTAGACATTTCGATGGATTTTACCATTTCCTAGCATACCTGTAAGGTAGGATAACTATATAACTATAGGTATACCTATGGGAAAATGCCTCCATCATGGGATAAATATACCGTCCCACAACATAATAAGATAGGATTTCATGTAGAATTATAATATTGGGTTATCCTAGAACACAAACCATCCTTTGTGGTGAATAGAATATCATGTATATTCTTTTATTAGAGAACAACCTATAACCTATACGGAAAAGAGATACATATATTAGGGTTACGAACTAGATACAACCATACATATCTATTATTGGTTGGTAGTATACACAAAAATTTACCATTTAAAAATAGTGTTTCTTCTAGGTGAAATAAGTATCATCCAACCTAGTGGTGAATGAAAAACTCACTATTTAGAACAATGATAGATTGAAATCATGCCAAACCCATGATTAATCCCACATTATAGGATTTAGAATATCCCCGGTTACCTATGATAAGAGAAGCATTAAAATGATTGGGTATACTCTCATAACATTAGAAAATATCCTCTAAATTATGGATACATGAACATATTCATCACTAAGTAGTGAATAACGTATCCCATCATTTATACACCACATAAGAATAATATCTCAATCCTAATCAAAATCATGTCCATTAATTTCCCATACCTATCCCTTAGCTATAACCCATTACACCTCATACATAATGCATCCTATAATCTCTCCCTATTAGTCCTCAACTATCATATGTGATCAAACATCATATTTCCTGAAAATCGATAAGATCAATAAGGGTTATCCATCCTAGGTTCTACACATCAATCTTGGAAGAACATCAATAGTGATATATGGCCTTATCCCATTTCTAATAAATAAATTCCCTATGTTGCGGTGCAAACCAATTATTTATATACTAAATGAAATTATAGTAATTATTGGTTATGGATATTTAAAATATCAATCCACATTTTTTTATAGTATCATCCCACTACTATTCTACATGTCGCCTTCTACATAGTTTCATTGCCATAAGGCTACCATAAAATAATACCATACAAAATATAAGGACCCGGCCTTAAAAAATTACATAATATTGAATTAAATGAATAATTCACATTGATTATCTTTTCAGGTTTAGAGTTTTAGAGAATTAGGATATAACTATTACATATCAAAAGATTATAAAGCAGACACTTCTAATCAGTTTCCATTTTTTCATAAAATAAAAACTCTTAAAAAAAGAAAAATGACTAGTTCCATGTTTTAGATATCATGTCTTTCCTTGATCCCATCCTTGACCCTATTCATCTTTAACTCCTCTGGAAAACATTTCAAAAACATGGGATGAGCATAAAAAGCTTAGTAAGGGATATAAAAATACAGAAAGAAAACATTAGTCCATGTATACATAAAAATAGATTAAATCATACTTTACTCATAACACATAAACACTTTAACATACCTCATGAAATCATAATATTTATGAATAAATCATATAAATCATAAGACATAAAGGTAACTTGAGGCATTCGTAAAGTTCTTACGTAGGGATTAACCCTCACGGTTACGTTTGGAATACCCATTGCAATATATTCTCTAAATCTCTTTGGATAAATCTTAGCGTTTAACTCCTTTGCATTACCAAATGCATTGAAGAGCTATCTCGGCATCACCCGCCCATATTTTATCACAGAACCACATGACTTCATAACAATTTCCAAGAACCATAACATAATCTTATCACATAAAACATACATAAAGGAAACATAAAATTTCCACATTTCAATAACAAGGTATCAATACAACACATTGATATAATCACAACATTATCAAAACCATTTTCAATACCAAAATAAAAGAAATGTAAAACATGGTATTTGTTTTTCATTTAAAGAAGTTATGGCTTGTAGAGGAAGCTGAAACTCAAATAATGGTCACGGCGGTGGAGAAGTCGTTGTTGCCGCATACATAAAAATATATTCCTTTTGTCATTTTGTAAAACGCTTCATGTAAAAAGATTCCTTTTTAATGAAACTAAAATTCAAAAGGGTTAATTATTCAACTAAAAAAGAAGGTCGTATATACATTGAAGTATGCCTCAACGAAAAGAGATTGAGACGAAGTCCCATACAAAGACAGTATCATTAGATTAATCATAAATCAATTACATAATTATGTCTGACAAATATAAATACACCCAATATAAGTGGATATTAAGTGTAAAACAATCATAGGTCATCCACACATATTCATAGTACGACATAATCAAGAATTAGAGGATTAACCCAAAGAATTGAAATTGGATTAAGAAGTTCCCTTACAAAAATTGGGTAGCCTAACGACGTTACATCAAATTTCAGAAAACGAGTTGATCAGAGAAAAACGGGCATCTCATCAATTGGACATAATATTTATAGAAATAAGGATATAGAAGAACACAAACCTACATAATAAGATGTGAATTAAAAGACATAACAAAAATAAGACTTTTATAAAGAAGAGGGTGAAAGGTTCCCATACCGATTTGGTATCCTACAAAACATACACCCCATGAAAGAAGGACCGTACAATGTTGATGTAAATACCCATAAAGGGATTTATACTACTCAAATAATAGAATAATAGGATTTACATACACCACCCAAAGGAAATAGTGGCAAATGTAACATGAATCTTACGGGAATAAAAAGTGAGATAAAAACCCCTTACCTCGTTGTAATCAATCGAGTCATATGACCAAAAGATAATAAAACCAAATGAATCACATAATACCATGAGTATAAATAGAATAATGATAATATATATGAAATGGAAGTACACAATACACCACATGCAACAAATAATTGGTGAACAATGGAAATCTCACAGAATTAAAAGTGATATAAGAAATCCCTTTACCTCAAGTCCGACTTGCCTTGTTCGTTTCTTTATATTCCTAAATAATAAATGTTGGTCAATTTATAATTTTATTAAGGAATTCTTTTAAATTTTATTATTCAATTCATATCACATATTATCATGTTATAATAATTAGTTAATTATGTGAGTTCATACCATACGTTTTGTCGATGTTCGGTACATGAGTCAAAAATAAACTTGTTTGAAGAGAATTGTCCATGTAGTTATAATTACATCATCTATAAAATGGTGTTAATGATTTAAATATCATATATATCCCGTATATATTTATTTAATAATATTCCATAATGTCTGGAGATAAGAAATGAAATGTACCTTTCATGGAGACGGTAGGCCGTACGTACGCATGAACACTACTTTCATTTTTTTGTCCTATTAATGAACATTAAAACAAAATTAGACATAGATATATTATAATTCCAGTATAATATATATATTATATAGGTAAAATAAGTTCAATAATTACATTATTTATAAATTCCATGTTTGGCATGAATGAGTCACATCACTTGAGGGGGCGGTTGTCCACACTTCCTCATATGAAATTATCGCATTTGAACAACATAAAAAGCATAAATGTATGTTTTAAATATAAATAAATAAGCATAGAGATGACATAAATATAATATTTATCATATATAAATATAGTTCCATCATAATGTCCACCATGAGAGGTGTTAAAAGAAGATTTATAAATCATCGTTTCGTGAGGCAGTAATTCGCCACCCACAGAAACAATATGTTCTTTAACCATTAGATAGAGGTATGTGTAAGTGTAGGTAGAATACTCATCATAACAACATACTAGTATATTGAGGATACTTGTGTTGTTATGGGATCAAATAATAAGAAGATAGTGGTGAGTGAAGAAGGAAAATAAAAGAATGAAACTCTAGAGAAGACATTACCTCTAAATCGGGTAACTATTTTTGATTTGTGCCAAAGGATTCCTTCGAAAGACTTCTGACCAAAGTGAGGCATCTAGGAGTGAGAAAGGGACGTGGATAGATAATATGTGTAGATTTTGGATGATCCAATGTCTTTAAAGGTGTGGGTAAGGGGGTATAGGTGGGGCCTTTTATAAGAGGGAGGAGTGTCACTTTTGGAAAGTCTTGAAATGTTACTTTATTATAAAATGATTTTCAGATTTTAAAGGTCACAAAATGATATATTATGAGGATAAGGTGATTAGGGTTATAAATACACCCATCTAATTGGTTTTAAATAAGTGTATGTTTTAGATTTTACCTTATCTTATTATTTTATTTAAATCATTCATTAATGAGGTAATCACTACATCATCATAGTGTCATTAATTAATTAATTTATTTAATTTCTAAAAATTATAAAAAAATATCATGATGTAAGAAATATTTTTATCTTTACAATTATTATTTATGGTCTAATATATCATTTATTTAAACGAATGTAAAATTGTTTTACTTAGGATATACAAACCTTTGTTATATTTCTCTTCTATTTTAAAAATAATGTCATAAATGTCACTATCACAACCATGTGACTCTATGGGCCCTCACGTTTGGTAAAAAGATTTCCATGGTCGGAAAAAACTCAAAAAAGAGGATTTGGAAACATTTTGGGTTCATTTAATATTATTATGATATTATTTTTTACCCTTAACTACCCGATTACAAATTAATCATGATTATTAAAGATAATTAACGACGTTACTATTCACAATGTCCAAAAACAAAAGAGTACTAATTAAATAAGTTGTACCTTATGATTCAAAATATAGAATAAATTTTTCCAAATTCAAAACACAGAAAATTTAGTAATTAATGTAAAAATAATTCTCATTGTCACAACAAAAGACGAGGTTTTAAGAAGTAAAATTTATCAAAAGATTGACTTGTTTTTACATCTAATTGAATAGTGAAATTACTTCCAATGAACAAAATTTTATTAATTGATAAAAAAAAAAAAATTATACTTTAAAACCAATTAAAAGGACAATCTTACTTTATAATAAAATTAGATGAAAATGCAGTTTTGAAGTAAAATGCAGTATTTTTCACTATTCATTAAAAATGAACATTTGTCAGAAAAATACAAAAAATTTATCCAAAGTAAATTTGATATTCCAAATTAAAAAATGATGTCCATTTTACCAAATTCAAAAAATATATGTTTAATTAATTAATTTTATAATTAATTCCCGCTGTCAAAACAAATAGCGTGTTTTTAAGAAACAATATCTATCAAAAGATTGAGACTTTTTTATATCCAATTTCAAAGTGAAATTAATTACAATGACACCAATGGATTAAATGGTAAAAATATATTCTAATTACACTTTAAAACCAATTAAAAAGATAATATAACCATATAAATTAATTAGGTTAAAAAGAGGTTTTGAATTAAAATATAGCATTTTTCACTATTAAAAAAATGAACTTAATCGAAAAAATAAAAAAATTACACAAAGTAAATTTTGATGTCCCAATTATAAATAAGGATTTTATTTTTTTCAAATATAACATATAAAATTGTCAAAAGTGGATTTAGAAAGGGGTCACCATCAAAAGGTTGTTAATCGACCTTTCAAAGAATATTAAAATATTTATGCTTAAAATTGGATTCAATCTCATTTTAAGCCTCTAAAATTTATTGGATAAATGTAAAAATATTTAACAAACATATATAATCATTTTTTAGTTAGTTCTGTTCACTACCTCCATTACAACGGCTAGGCATTAACTACCATTTAAAATAATTTTATTATATTATTAGTGTGCAACGTAAGATTTCAAAGAAACTCATTGTTGCGTATTGGGTACGTCATTGAACATAAAATCTCCTTTAAAGTAATATTAATATTTAATTCAAAAAAAATTAATAAATATAAAAATGTCATATTCTTTATTTACCTGGGATGTTACAAAAAACCCCCTATGCCAAACCAATTGGTGGGTGGTTATCTCACAATTATGTCCCTCAATGGAACTTTTTTATATATCAATTAAGGATCTCATTAAATTTATCAATAATCCAAATTCAAAACCATTAGGATCCTCTATTTTAGGACTAATAACCAATATAGTTCTACCAATAGAAATTCACTAAGCTCACCCTTATCCAATTTCATTAAGTTAATGTCACAAACCAATACAAAAGACCATTATATTTTATTAGATACATTAATTATGGTCAATAACCCTCCACAAAATCCACTTTCCTTAAAACATAGAATTTACGATAAGAAAAAAAATCCTATGAAAACTATGTCATCAAGGAAAAGATTAAGGGGACTACTACAAAAATATGAAACCACACTCATCTCACAACACACACAAAACCCAGCATAATTTTGTTTCATTCAATTAACAACCACTAACCACTAATAGAATATCATATTGCAAGAATAAATTCAAATAAAAGACATAAAATTAGAGTCCACTGACCTCAATATAGATATATCCCTAAGAGTTTCTCATTAAATCTATTACCCATACACATCATTATTTGTCATCATTTATGAGTCTCTGACTTATTTGTGGACTACATCTTAATTAATTAAAAACTAGTTTTAATTAATTTATGTAATATACCACCATTTTCATAATTATGGTAAAAAACACTTGGTTTAGAAACATCTCTTAAAAAAATACAACTGAAGGTTGGTAAATCATAGAAAACTATCATTTTCTGTATGTGAACAATATTAAATTTATCATTTCAATTCATCAAGTAATTCATGGAAAATATGAAAATAATAATAATAATATATATAAAGATTTAGTACATTGAAACTATGTCTCATAGTGAGAATTAATCCCTTCCTTAGTATCCTTTAACAACCACACCTGTAATACCTATGAGTTTAAGTTCAGTATACCATTTTTTGGTGGAATATTCATCTAGTAATTTAATATGAACATCAAAAAATCATTTGAGAGGAATCAAAGTAGAAGAAGATGAGAAAATAGGAAAGATTGCCTTAATTATATACATAAACTGATCTCTATTAATGATGGTCTAAGGGAGGAATACGAAGGAAAATTGAATTCTATGTCACCCTTCCCCATTACCACCTTATTAAATAAAATTATAATGGTTCATTCGTGAAAGGAAGATTATGTACACCAATTTTAAAAATTGTCACAGTGTCCACAATATGTCCTTTTTACCTCAGTTGATATTTCAGGATACTACTAGGACACTACTGACCTCCACCAAAACCATGGTGGAGTGGCTGATAGCCACTAGAAGGCTATTGAGAGTATAGTGGAAAATTTTGTCCTTTTATCATATTTTTATTGTATCCCCACACCTTCCATGTTATTAAAAAAATTCTAAATACCGTCTCAATTAATTTGTCACAATTAATTGCACATCTAAGACTCCCCGTTAAACATATCGATCATGTCCATCATCTGTTACTTTAATTTTGAATAAAAAAATTCAAGTACATACTAACATTTCATCCAATATAGTTTGACCCTTTCTCTCTCTCTCTTTCTCTCTCTCTAAACAACGAATTCAATAGGTAGGGTTATTGTTAAATTGTATATCCTTATCACTAATAACTTTTTTAGGCACTATAAATCAATCAAGAACATTTTCATTCAATAATGTCACTATAACTTTGTTTTTTATTCATTTTCAACTTGACTTCCACACACATTAACATGATACATAGGAATATAAAGATGTATTTTATGGTTATGATATCTGTAAAAATATATATGAATTAAATTGCCCATATTTCAAACAAATAGACTTCAATAATTATATTATGAGTGATTTTATTTTTCAACCAATGTTTCTTAGTCAATTGATGAAGTTACCCATCACTAAATTTTCCTAATGATATTTAATAAGAGTAGTCTAAAATAATAAACATTGGAATATGTTTGAAACTATTTGGTTTAGTATATTCTTTCTTATTAAGGTAATGATTTATAAAAATATTGTACACACATTACCTCGGAATTTTGAATCCATAGATGAATAATTACATAAAAAAAATATTTAAATAATAATTTATCATCTAGAAAATAATTTAATATAATTATTGAGTATGTTTTATAAGGATATAATGTGAAATAAATATAAATATATCCCAGGGGAAAATAATTTATTAAATTTCCATACCATGAACGATAATGTAAATCACAATGGATCAAGTTTTTTTCAAGAAACTCATAATCAATACCCCATTGCTATTCATGTTTTAATATAGGTAAATATTTGGATATCAACAAGGAATTGGAAAATTTGTTGTATTATTTTTTCATTAATATATTTATTAAAAATTTAAAATCAGAATAGACTATATATTCCATTTTTAGACATCATTTGTAATCAAAAAATACATTAGTAATATTCATATACAATATCAATTTATGGAGTAAATGATATAATATAAAATTTATTAAATCATAGAGCTTTTTTAAATGTTATTTTTTTCATTATTTGTAATTATTTTAGGCATTGATCAATGTTTTTATTGAATTATTGAGACGATTAATGATAATATATAATATCTATCTATGTTCTTCTTACTATATAGTTATATGTGTCTCACATCAATTTGAAGTATGATTCCATGTTAGAATTTATCGTAGTCAATGAATACACTATATTTTTTAAAAATATTGAACGTTACTATAAATTGATAACAAAATAAAAATAGATATTTTATGGTAAATACATCATGACTTATGTATGAAATATTTTGTTTCCTTAAAAATTTTGAATACCCTGTAAAATATAGGATTCAGTAGATATTTTATCACCTTTATTTTAATATTATTTACCTTAATTCCTTACTGAGAAAAATTATATCCATGTATAATGTATTTTTTTACGATAAAATTATAATTATTAAAATAAATTACTTCCAATTTAAATGTACAACATTCAATTCTAGGAAAACAATTATTAGGTTAACTTTAATGAAGAACATATATACTAAAAAACTCTTCGATAAAATCTCCAAGAATCCATCTATCATCTCATAAAATATTTGTTTCGTGCATCACTAGAAAGATTAATTTTAGTTTTAAATCATAAAATACATTTAATTATATGTAGGGGTTTCATATATACAAGTAATAGTATCCTTTATTTGGCGTTCTTGATTGAATAAAATATGATAGAAACTAATAGTACTCATGAACCAAAAGACATGTCACAAAAGGAAATAATGTTTCAAATAATAAACATAAGAACTCTCACATATTCAATCTCTTGTAGGAATAAATTCATTAATTATTATTTATCACTAACATCCCTCACTCCTTTCAAAAAAATAAATAGTTTGAACAACTGAAAAACATAGATCATGTAAATGATTCCTGATTAGAGATGAATGAAAACCTATTTATTAAAAAATTCATTTATGGGAGGAGTGAATCTTCATTATAATTTTCATACTAAATTAATTCTTTACACTAGAATTTATTTTTGGGTATGAAAGGTATGTTTTATTTTTCTTATATAATCTATGATCTAATCAATTTTACTTTTCCGTACTCAAAAACATCATTATTATTTTCATCACTTATTATTTGGTCAATTATTATTTCATAGTATTGGAGACTGTATAATGTTATCTAAATAGTCAATATTATAGAATATTCAAGATTTGTTATATTATATTTAGTGTATTGACTATTTACGCAATTAACATTGTATATGACTATATTTAGTGATTCCCTATATAATATACATTTTTTCCTCTGTTCTTGTAAACAATTATATTCCACATAATTATCAAGTTCCATTATTTTGAATTATACTTCTCATTAAATTCCAAATTTTTCTATTAAATATTTATAGAAAAAATATTGTACAATATTCTAACTTAACTCCATGCTTGACTACATTAATCAAGTCAATTGTAACATATTATACATTAAAACAAAAAAAAACTAATTATTATTGATTGAAATGTATAAAATATATTCCAGTGGTTAAATTTTTTTAGGGATAATTTTAGAATCACAATATTCCTATATTTATATGATAAAAATTCAAAATAGAAAATAAATATCATCACCATAATGAGGGAATCTTGGAAAATGTCCTAATGATATATAACTAACCTATCTAGAAGTTAAAATTTTACCTATATTAATTTTGTTTCTTTATGGATAATCTTATTAAAAAAATTTATTGGAAATTAGTTGAATTTTACACCCAAATAACATAATTATTACTTAAAGTTTTTGACTCATTTATACATGATAGGGAAATAATTATTGAAGCATAATGCTTTAGATTTATTTTTCTAAAAATAATTATTGATCACTCCTCACATTATAATATAAATCCTATGTAATATAATTTCATATATTTCAATAATGATCCTTAATAAGTATAGAATATGTAATAATTTTTTAGATAATGATGAAAAATGGGAAGTTCATAATTTTATTAATATTTATAAGACTTGTATATGGTGATATTCTATGTTTCATTATTTCATCCTCTTTGGGGAGGGGTTTTTCTTTATGATTTAACTTTTGATTTCTTCCATCATTATTCTTGTTATTTCTAAATTCTAATCATAATGAAAATTTATTCTTCCCATCTATTCATATTTTGATTAATTATCCTTACCTTTACTACATTATTTTTTACTCTTCTTCAAACATTAGATTCATCATAATTGTGATTCCTATTTAATGGATAAATTTCTTTTTTCTATTTGTGTAGGTTATACTTAATGGTACCCAATGGTGTTGTTTTGAGAAAATTATAGCCCAAAATGTTTTTTATCAGTGTAAAGTTCTAATTTAAAAAGGTATGTGGTAAGTAGGATATACTGATTCACCTTGATTATAATCCAAACCAAAACTATTGGATGTTGTTTTGAATACCCAATGATCGATTGGATTATTTAAAACTCCTTAAATCTTGTTTATATTTTGGAATTATATAGTAATCATAACCAGTAATGTTATAAACACTACAAGAAACTACCATGAATTACGGTTGATTAATTGTAGAATCATATTTTGTTTTTTGCATTATGTTCAGGAAACTATTAAATTTTGTGTCATATAGGAAGAAATTTGGTATATAGTTTTTTGATCATTGAAATAAAATTGATTTCATCTTCACCCCTATAAATGGGATAAGATCCCATGTAGTTTAGTTCCAATTAACATGACACGTTATACCTTTTAAGTTTGTGTAAATAGGACTAAACCATATAGGTTAACATAATACGACAAGGAAGGCTAGGTGAATGGTTCCAAACATTGGTTAGTATGTGACTTATTCATGGGTATCCATTTATGGTTTCATTAATGGGTTGTATATCCTAATGAAAAAACTGATGGGTTCAACCCATTGGGATGTGGTATACTAATAAAAACTATCATTTCATTAAGGATAGGGACTAACGAAGGAAATATGTTGACCCCTGGAGTGGATATAGATATCTATATGGAGTTGTGATGTAATTAGGGATATAACCTAATATAGGAGTATAACCATTGTTGGAAATTATCTTAGTGTGGGAACTTATGAAATGATGGATATCTGGGGATGAAATTTTTGGGCCATAAAAATACATCCAACTTATCCTATAGATTATAAGAATCATAGCCCATGTAGTTAGATAAATAGGTTTTAATCTCATTTTCAAGGACTATACCATCTAGTTTAACGACATGTTGTAAGGATTATGGTTGAAGAGTTTAACATCATGTGGTAGGGGTGTTTTTTTCTTGAATGGTTTGGTAAAAGAGGATATAGTGGGACTTAATATTTAAAACTTCCATAGAACAATGGTCAGGGATTGCATCGTCCATGTTGTCCAAATGAGATGAATTCACATTATATTAATGTAATGATAATTTAAATTCACTAATACCACATTATTTAGGATTGATATAATAAGAAAGAGACATCATAAGATCAACCACATCATACAATTGTGTTTCGATAAGACTTACACCTAAACAAGATGCTTGATATTGAACATCCATTTACATCCATTTATTTAAGAGAGTGGGGATATAATGGATAGCTGGGATATATAATTTTTCATGAATAGAATGGGGATTATTCTATGAGAGTTTTCCATGTTCAAATCTACTCCCAGCCCACTGAGGGATGAAGGAGGGACTATGGAGGCCTAGCTAATGAGGAAGAATAAGGGAATAATACATGAGTTTTTAACATTCTTAAATTTTTGTCTATTTTTAAACCCTATATCGGGGAATATGAATCATATTATAGGGAAATAAAGGTGAATATATTTCCTGATTCACATCACAATTTAGGATTTAGGCAGAAAGTGAGCACTGATTCCTAAAGGGAGAATACTTTAACTATGTCCTCTATGATTGGGGTCATCATTACCATGGGGAAATAAGTTTTCAAACATCATGAGGACCATATATACTAGGTAAGTAAAGTGAGGGATATACTTTACAAGCTTAATTCCTAATTGAAAGGGGATCACTCTTCTTTGCCATTCCATAGTCATATAGATATGGTGGTCATGGGAAGGCCTTTACTTTTCATTTTTTTTGGGTATTTATCTAGGGGAATGAAGACCATATGGTTCAATAAGACCCCAAGATAGTGTGAAAATAACATTTTAATGGATTATCATGAAAAATGAATTTTTGAACATGGGACCATAAAAGGATACCCACAAAAGTGTGTGGGATCATGCGATCACTATATCTATTCAATTATCATCCACTAAATGATAATTGGTCCATGTCGGATGGTTCATAAAACATGTATCTATTGGGATAACTCTCATGGTATGGATCTCATGGGAATGGATCATGTAATGGTTCTATAATAGATAATCCAGTATTATTATTTCTTTCGGTCTGTGGATTTTTTCTACTTGTGGAATCCACCACTTTCTCTATAGCTTTATTTTATCTCTTTCTTGGTTTTCATCCTTCATTCCCATTTTTAGAAATGTGTATTTATTTGAAAATTCTCATTATATGGATCGGTACTTTCTCATGTCTATGGCGGTCAATTATTGAATCATTTGACCATAAAAGAGAGCATAATCACATGACCACATAATCTTGATCGAACTTGTAAGGAGAATGACTCTCTGTCGTATAAGATGGTTGAATCACATTAATTTGGAAACATTATTTGTAAGTGATTTCATGGATATACCTATGAAAAAAATTTAATTATCATAGGATTATTTGGTCATTACCACAAAATGATTTTCTTCATGATGATATCATGTGAAGACTATATTTTCATAAAGATATCATTTGAACATTTCTTCTTCATGATGATATGGGAATGAAGCCTCTCCACATGATAATGATGCGTAACCAAACATCATAATCGATTTTCATGAGGGATTTATGTAAGGAAACTTTTCGTGATGTAAACATGAAGTGATCATGATGTATAAGGATATCAGAAGATGAAGGAATCCTTATGATAGCTTCTACATGAGGGTCACGTGATGGAAGAATGGAGCTCTGTATGAATCCACTATGTATGATTCATCTATCCTCAAGATATTAGGAGACATGAATGGACATGTGATGATATATAATGATCGAATCTACTCTCATGGTGGTGGTCAACATAATGGATTCCACATGTCAGTTACATGATGGATGAAAACGTATGTGATGGTTATTGTATAAAGATACCCAAATGGAGTTCAGATCTATAAATGAATCCTCATTTGTATAACCTTAATCCGGTTATTTGATGGCCTATGATCTCATGATCCTTTCTCCATATGACTTCGTTATATGTTCAATCACATGATTGTATTTCCACACAGTATCATGGTCCCATTTCACTCACATACTCTCCCCACTCCCCCGCTATTACTATATTTCAAAAATATAAACTATGATATTTATTGACATATTGGGCCTAAGAATACGAGATGTTATAAATGATTATCTGGGAATTGATTCCTCCAATTATTTCATTTTTTGTTAATTTTACTTTTTATTGGGATCCAAAAAAAACCTCTCTTCGAATTGAAAGAATTTTTAAAGAAAATAATATTAATTAAAGAAAGTAATAATGCCATTTTATCTTCTATATAGATTATATAATAATTATTCCCCATTAAATTGGTGCAATCGGGACTAGAACTATGGATAAATGGCTTATATTTGTCTAATTCCCAGATCCTAATGAGTGTAACTACAGTATTGATGGAGTTATGTTGGGGAACCTATGAGTTATTTTGGAATCTTATTTTATATCTCCACCCTATATGTTTACAAGGATTCATGTTAGGGAAGCCTAAAAGGAAAGAATAAAAAAATTTCTTAGCTCCCCCTTTTTTGATTTTCAACATGAAAAGTCTTATACATAATTGAAAAATATTTTATAGTTGTGTAATTTCGATAGAAATAAATTTATATGGTCTAAAATTGTGAAAAAACATCAAAAGTTCTAGGAATGAAATGAAATATTCTTACATTTAATATGATTTATGTGAGAATATACATAAAGTTGAGGATACAAAATCCATTTGAATGATTGGATAATAGGTTGTGTAAATTATATTCGAAGTAGATCGAACCAATCATAATGAAATGGGATAAGTACATGAAGGATGAACTCTAGTCATATTGGGATAATAGGTTCTACTATGATGTTTTCATTGAATATAGATGTTATATTTCTCTCCCCTTAGGATGAGATGATTCTAACTGATAAGCTGATGTGAGGCTACCTATGCAGGCCCGTACTGAGGAATATATGCATATTCAAACATGAAATGATGCTAGTTATGGGGGGATGATGCTAGAGAAGGGTTAAAGTACACTAAAGGTTATTTCAAAATGTAATGAAAACATCATCAAGGTAAATAATATATAATAATAATTACATTAAATTTTTTCTATATTGTTTTATCTAGTGAGCACAACCTAGATTTTTCTATGAAAATATATTGGAACCTATTATATTTTCCCCTTTTCAATTTTCACTCTATCTTTTTCATAATCCCTGATGATGAGAGCCATAGTATGTGGATACTTGATTTTTTTTAGGATTACTATTTTAGGTTTTCATCATAAAACATTTTATGTCTCTTTTACAAGAATATTAACATCATTCTCCTTGAAATCTAGATGTAATGATTTTTAAATTCAAACATATTTGATGAAAATTTCAACATTCCAATTGTTAGGATTTGTAATTCAGGATATGTAATTTGTGAAAAATCACTATCTATATGGGAGAGTTTAAAAAATGAGTGTACCATTATACCTTTAAGATGAGTGATCATAGTGAAAATATATTCCACAAAATTATGCTCTCATATTAAAGATATAGAATTAGGATGGGTACACATAATATTAATACCAGTATTATTGCTATAATGAGTTATGTTATGATATTTTCAGGTCATACCGAGGTTTCTGATCCCTCCTAAAGAGAATAGATTCCTTTTTTGATAATATATATTGAGTGTGCATATGCATGGATATATTGGGGTATATATACATATTAAAATTAAATATTCCCTTGAAGAGAATCATATATACTAAAAATATCCATGGAAGGATCATTCAATTTGAGAAACTAAAGGAAAATATAATAGAGACACAGTGAGAGAGTATAATAATCAAACATATCTTATCCAGATTATCACCACCCTAAGAGAATGAGAGGAAATGACTGATGGTGTGTCGTAGGGTGTATACTGTATGGTCTAAATGTCCCTCCATTCCCTGAATAAATCATGAATAAATATACATAAATTTCTCAGAAATATCCCTATATAGATCGATCTCATATATAGGGGAAAAATGCGTTCTCAATCAACGGTAATTTCCGCTCGGTCTAGGATAAGATATCCAAAAATCAATACATACACAAATATATGGGAATAAATCCCTTTGAATCTTTAGTAAATGTAGTTTTTGAACATATATGGATCATACATAGGGTCAGATGTATTTATACTCTATGAAACCTATTGATTGAATCCCAAATACTTCTATACAAATTGATCTTTCATGTAGTTAAGAATGTTCTCATTGGACACAAACATCCAATTCATAGTTTACTGGCATGAATCTATGATTAAATTATCTAATTATGCTGAAACTTATCTTTTTTAACCAAATTAATTCAATAATAACACTAAGCTCACATGATTGATTTTCGTTTTGAGAAACTAGATGTGAATGGGAACTCAGCCATATTAGTTGAGAATTCACATTAGGGAAGGATATAAGGGGCATCTTAACAATATATAGTACTATACATGACATGTTCATTTCTATACATGATAAAAATTTAAGGGGTTAGGTCACTAGGATATCCCATGCATGGGTTTATGATAGGTATACTAGGTGTCACTATATATCAAGTGATAATATGAAACAAAAAACATATAGTTCATATATAGATCCCATACGGATATATACCTTGTATGTTGGGAAAGTGTGTTTTTTTTCAGTCCTGAGTGCACCTTGACATTATACTAAAATGAGGAACCCTTAGGTTGATCTATCTCATATACATGGCTGGGGAATTTATATATTCTATTATGGTATAGGGATGTAAAACCAATCCATGTATTATATTTATATATAGGGTAATATTCGATACATCCTTACATGTATCTATCCCTTATATAAGTTATGAATACCATTTGATATCCCATAATAAATAGGTTAAGGTATTGATGTATCAACCAGGTTTCATTAATTTTACCATCAAGAGGTGTGGACTATGACCATGAAATTTTACATCATGTGGTATGGTAGTTTTCATGTTGTTTTATGTTGTGTTTCTAAGACGTATGATGGGATATTTAACATTATGCATCCTATAAGATGACGTCATGAAATTTAGTGTCATTAATATAGGATTATAATAATGTGATCTGTCATTTTAAATACTTGTTGAGGATCCTCTCATATATTAAAGGATTTATGCAATCATCACCCATGGTGATCAGGGTGTATGTATTGTTGGGGAAAACCGTATACATAGTTTAATATCCTCCCCATTTTTTTTTACAAATTTGAAGGCTTATCCACCGGTATCATCATAGTTTTTAAGGATAACATGATATATCCATCTAGGAATGAATATAAATAAACCTTCTTATTGAAGGCTATCATAAATCAGTTGTCATAAATATCTTGGTTTTATAGTGTATGAACACTCTGTTCATCAAGTAGTTCCAATACATCCAACCACCTCTTGAACAAGTCATATTCAGTCATATGTTTATATATATAAATATACAATAAGGTTAGTTGAACCTTGATAGAGAGCATGGCCTCTATCACATATATATCCGAGTATGTGGTCAATTTTGTAGATGTGTGGGTCATTGTGCGATTGGACCACAAATCTTCAAAGAGCTTGTATGACTAGGATTTCACATTTCTATTCATTA
Organism: Viscum album; assembly: GCA_963277665.1. Lineage (NCBI taxonomy): Eukaryota > Viridiplantae > Streptophyta > Magnoliopsida > Santalales > Viscaceae > Viscum > Viscum album. The sequence goes on along the minus strand of OY728143.1, from coordinate 27,835,748 downwards.
TCTTCTGAATAATTTATACAATGTATTTTTAAAGGATTATATCATTTCATTCACTATTTCAACTTGAATTATTAATGGTTGGACTAAATATTACATTTTTAATATAATTTCTTTATCTTGAATGAACAAAATTTATTACCATTATAAATTACTATCATGAGAGGGACAAAAAATATTTGGAAAATATTTGACTCCATGAGACTAATGAAAACCTTTGTTCTTTTATCCTTGTGGTGTACCACCTTGGATCATTTTAAAAAAATTATATGGAAGTAAGAATGTTTTTGAACCGCTGATCTAAATGATTTAGATATGCCTACATGGCCTCCATTCCCCAGGTGAAGAAAGTACGTGAATGTCTATAATTATGAAATAGATATAGGGGAAGGTTGATAACGTTTTCATACACTAAACATGCATGAAATTTTGTTGAAAATTCAAAAAAATATTCTTTCATCATTGGAAATAAATAACCATGAATCTTAATTTGAATAGATAACCTAGTTCTTAATTTATTGGTAATTCTTTCCATGACCTAGACATCTTTCATGATGATAATTATATTTTTCCCTAAATATATTTGACGAATATCCTATAAAATCCCATTTTAAGTGTAGTTCGTGTGTATTTGGTATTTCATATAGAAAAAAATTCACTTCCCAACATCAGAATTGTTCACTTCTATACTGATCTAATGGGAGGGTCCTTCTTCTTTTAATTTCCACTATTGGGGACATCCATTCAGTGGTAGAATCACCCATTGAAGAAAATGGTTCCACTTGCTCCAAAAATGTGTAAAAATCAGTTATATCTTTCAGGATTAATCTAATGGTTTTATATATAATCCTATCTGCACATTGTGAATAACTATATTTTCTTGGATAGGACCTTATAGAAATACTAAGTACTTGCTAAGGCATCAACCAAATCATTTTTTGACCATTGGAAATGGTATTGAATACGTTTCCTTGGTAATTATTCTATTAGTTCACCAAACTAATTGAATATAGGGATCAAATAATACATTTTAAAAGAATATTCTATGTTAAATTTTTTTATCACCATCTATGATTTGACATTTACATGACAAAGTGTTGTATAAAACTAAAGACCTATCACTATGATGAAAATGAGTTCTTAATATCCCCCGCATTATTAATTTATATTTTTAGAAGAAAAAGAATTATGGAAGGAATTATTTTTCTAGGGAGATGACCATGTCAAAAAAACTAACCTGATTTTATTTATGATCATCCATTATTTTTTCAGTGGGCCTCCATTAAGCTTCATCAAAATTCATCTCATATATTTCACGGAATAATGAATAAGAAATACATCTTCATCATGGAGTTTTGTGTCTATTAGTTGATTCTAGGTGAGGATATGTACCATTAAAATATCTATTAATGAATTTTCCTTGAGTAAATTTTAGGAAATAAATTTTATATAAAACTCTTACAGAATGATTCCCAATTATCCATTCATCCTTTTAGAATTGGGTGAGTGGGCATATATATGATTTGGTTGACATAGGACAACTTGTGATGTTTATAGTGCTAAAACTAATGACTGGTATTTTTCAATTTAAGCATCATCCCAATGAAATTATTCTAAACATTGTAATATCGAGACTTGTAATCAATAATTTTACTTCAATGATAGTAAAATATATTTTCCCCTACCATAATTTCTTTAGGGAAAGGATCACACCAAGTGATTTATCCTAATCAAACACATAGCGGATAAGTAGTTTCCATTGAAATGGTGTCAAAAATACTATCATGTAAATATTGTACTTCATTAGCCTATAAAAATTTCACTTAAAACCTTCATCCCATTTATAAGAGATTCCATTCATCATTAATCTTGATAAGGTAAAACATTTTCCTACCAAATTGGAAATAAAATGTTTGGTATATGTGAGATGTCAATGAAATCCCATTAACTCATTGATGATTTATGGTTCAGGAAGAATTATGTTTTCCGATATTTTCATGGGATAGACCTTTATACCATGGTCACACACCATTAAACCAAGTAATTTTCACGATGTTACCCTAATGGTTCATTTCATGCAGTTCATTTTTAAATTTTATTGACGCATCATTCCAACCCCAATTTCATAATCAATAATGTGGTCAGATAACATATATTAATTTTCTACCCAATCATCAGCATAACAAAAATAAATATTTTACAAAATGGACTTGAATATATTTTTCATGTTGCATTCTTATGTGGTGATAGTGTTTTCAATCTTCAAGTCATTATGAAATAGTAGTAAAACCCCTGATTAGTCTTTAAGTAGTGTCCTCCTCATTTTTATGGACCATCCAAATTAAATTATAACTCGTGTATCATTACATGAAGGAAATATCATGGATTCTAGTGGATGGATTGATCAATAGTTCAATGACCAGAACTGGGAAATAATCATTAGAAAAATTCCTGAATAGATATTTAAAATAAATTAATACGTGAACCATTATGTTATTTATATTATTAGAATAATATTAACATTCAATTATTTGAGTTGGACTTCTCTAATGATGTTAGCCTTTATAAAAATAACAATATAAACTTCTACCCTAGCAGTGAGGGTCGTATGCATTCACTTTTCCACATACATGTATCCATAGCGATCTCTGGTAACCAAAAATTATGGGTGGAATCTTTAAGGTCCAACCTATGAATATTAGTACAATTCCATGATAATACATCTCAAGGATTCTTTAGAAAATAAATATATTCCTCTTTTTCATTGTGGGTAATGGGGGAACTAATAAATGTATAACAAATGTATTCACCTATAATGAGATTTACCCATTTATCCTCATAAAAAATAATTTATGTAAATACCCAGACCCAATTACTGAAAATCTAATTGTTACTTAATTACATTTGAACTATATACCATATATTTCATCAGATAGGTCAGAATAGTTTCATAGTCTTGGTAAACTGGTTATATATTGGAAATTCACAATAGATTTTATATTATAAAATATAAAAAAGTGTTTTTTTATAATTATATTATTCCTCTTTGAATGTCCCATCATATCAATCATAAAACACTTCCTAGTATCATGGGAAAAAAACATAATAAAGGGGTGATCTTAGATTCTTAGATAGGGTAAGAGTACGCTGAATGTTATCATGAATAAATAAGTCTTAACAAATGTGGAAAGTTAAATAACTGAAATCACATGCCATTTAATCGATAATATAAACATGAAGAATATTATGGTAGGAATAAATAATGATAAAATAAATCCATGTAAGTTATCACATGGAATTCCAAAATATATAGGGATATTATTACTAATTTAATAATTACATGGAAATTAAAAACCAATCTCATAACGATAAAATATATAATTTCAGATGTCAAAACCTTAATATCAAAGCTTGTGATAGGATAACATTCAAAAAATGGGTTAGGCCTCAGCCAAAAAACCAATCTAGTTTTTTCCATGATACCCAATGATATATCATTGAGCTATGGAAGGCCATAATAATCACTTAATATGTCCAATTAATTCCTAAAATTCAAGGGGTGGAATATAATTAATATAAACTTTTTAATATAAAAAACATATAGAAGTTTAATAATTACCAAAATCAATAAATAAATCATAAACCATTCCAGATAATTTGGTCAATAATATGAAAATAATATATCCCCAATAAAACTAATCATAAACCATACATATATATTATATATATGGTATAATTAAATAATATTCCTAATGATGCATAAATGTGATAAGGGGTTTTTTCATTAATTATTAGAAAATTTATAAAAAATCCATTAAAAAAATTCTTGATGAAATTTTCCTTTTTATATTGAAAATAACTATCATAAATCCAAAATTTCTTAAATATTAAGAAAAAAAATGTCATTAAAAATATCCTTATGAACTTTCAATGGAATGTTCAAAAAAATTAGTGGTCATGATGATGGGTAATTTCTTACATGCCATATATTTTATAAACGACATTACTTTCAAACTATCATAAAAATGTTAAAAGTTCCTTTTTCCAAAAATGAAAATAAGATGTATTCCAATAGTTTTGTAAAAATTCCAACATGAGTAAAAAATAATTTTATCAATCCTTTTAATAACTAGAAAATATTTTTCAAAAGATTTATAAAAAACATGGATATGGAAGATATAATTATTTTAGACAAAATAAATAATGTTTGATTTTATTATAATCAAATTTCTTAGTCACTTTATGTATTAAAGATAGTAAAATGGTAATATAACATAATAATTTCATAAAAAATATAAGAGAATAAAATTTAGTTGTCAGATGAGTAAAAGATCTTAATTTGTCATCATCATAAATCTAATCATAATCAATCTTTATAGAATATGAGATTGTAAAATAAATCGTTACAAATTTGTTAAAATTTGAATTGTAAGCCCCCTGAAATAAATGACATAAAATTAAACATTGAATAAAATGAATATAAAGGGAATCATGATATAAAATTTTAATGGGGTAGTATATACCCCAAACTAAAAAACTATTTTGTGAATATTGCACACATCTGATGGAAGTAAATGTTATTTGGGAAAACCTTATCTAAAATCTAATTCCAATCGTACATTTCCAGACATACAATACACTAAATATAAATTTATTACATATATATACATATATATTAAACAAAAGACACTCATATAGTTCATATAATATATGATTTTTTGTTGTCTTTTATTAAATTCTTGTTAACAATTCTTCATTGAAGACATTGTTTCAATAAATTATTGAATCATTTTCAATATATATTATTAGTTAGTTAATTTTGATATTTTTTAAATTGATAATGGTTACAAAATATCTATAATATGTAATATCATATAAATATCAAATATATTCATTATATTTTTATTTATAGTAATCCAAACATGTTAAATATTGATGATTCATTACACCATTCATTGAGAAGGTAGGCCATATATAGGCCTGAACGTTGCTTCCATTTTCAAGAAAGATAGAACAGAAGGAAAATATATATTAATTAACCTATCCAAAATCATTATTGATTTATAAATAGAATTTATTTTAATCAGATAAATCATTATTACTATCCATGTAATTATAAAATGAAAACCATTTCACATTGCTAAGTGGATGTTTCAGTCTACATGTTTGCAGGAGAGACATTATTGTTTTCCAATACATTAGCAAGTAATAAGTCATTTGTGATATTATATGTTTTAATTTTTATTTATGTAATAAATACCACATATATTTTATTAACATTATCCTTAATTTATTCCATTTAAATCATAAGTGAAAAACGAGTCACATCGCTTCTTATGGCTCTAGTCTGACATATACATGAGTGATGTTACTATATCGCCCCATGAAATTAAAATTATGAATTTACTTATGAAATAATAATTTTAAATGTATAATAAAAACATAGATAAAATATAAATTTGTAAACTTCATCATTATATCAATCCTCAAATGGTGGTGATGGAAAACCAATTACATCCGGTTTTTGAGGTGGTAGTCTGTCGTACAGATAATAGATGGTTTCTTTTTTGATTTCATGGAAGTGTAGATGGTCATAGGTTATGGAATTAACATTATAAAATTATAGTATATATTTTATAATAAAATTATTATATTATAATAGTTTAATAGGTTTTAAGGTTGTGAAGAAGAAGTAAAACGAATAGGCACATTAATAATTTTACAACTTCTTCGAAGAACCCCTTCAGATTAATATCAAATTCCTTCATAAGAGGGTTTAATAATAAAACTATGGCCGATATGAATTTTTTTTTGTTTTAATTAATAGATTTGGTCCAGTATTTTCAAATCCAAAAGGATTTTGATGCTTGAATTTGGGTGGATAGATGGTGACCTTTTATAAGTTGGGGAGAGGACATTAATGGAATTTTTTAAGAGAATATTGTTTCCCATAATATGAACATGTAACATGGATCCAAGAAAGTAAAAAATATAAAACCTAAGAGGTGATAAGGTTCAAATATGACCATAAAATGGATTTTGGATGAGCTTTGGGCAATTATTTTACCCTTATCTTTTAGTTTAACCCCTCTAAAGACCCATTTTATCCCAAACCATGGTAAATATTTTTTTTAGTTTTTAATACTCATTATGACAGAAAATTCAGTTGAATTTATGATATAATAAAAATTAATTTGATTAAAAATGTATAATTAATTTTTTCAAATTAAATTCTTAGAAGTGGTAAAATCCAATTTTAAATTAATCCCACAAATGAACCTAAAATGGGGTTTTCAAGGAAAAACATTCAAATTTATGAAATATTTTTATATCAATGTTAAATATAAAACTAGTTATAATAAAATAAATTAGGTACCAAGTAATATAATTTATATAATTATAATTAAAACTCAATTTTAAAAATATTATAACTTTATAAATAATTTAAATGTGAAAGAAATGTTTCAATATATGTCACTATTTTCACTATTCAACAAAAATTTATCCTTTTTAGAAAATTCCAAAAAAATATAACAAATGATGATTTTGAAATATAGTTTTAAAAAATGTTATGTTTTCATATAAATATTCGATAACTCTTAAAAAATAATTTTAAATTTTGTGTGAAAAGTGCGACTAAACGAACTTTTAGAAAAATAATGTTTGTTAGAAATCAGTTATTCATCATTAAAATGTTTATTAATTTATTTACAAATAATATATAATAATGGAATTTATTTCATAATTTTTTAAACCATATGATTTTCATAATTTTGTTTGAACTATTCATACCCTCAAACTTAACATCTAGGTTATAATGGTCCATTTTCCCTAATAATATTTTAATAGAGTATCATGTTTCATTTGAACGAGGTATTTCATGTATCGCAAGCTATCAATGAGATTGAATTTATATATAAATAAATATATCATTGTGTCATGGTGTGCTATATTCTCTTACTTTCTTGGTGTAGTGTGTTATAAACTTTATTGAACATGTTGTTCCTCTTTTAAAATCATAGGGTCTTACATTCTACCCCATTAAATAAATTTCATCCACATGATTTAATATAAAGATTGGTAATCATGGACCTGTCACATGAAAATACCATTTTGGAAACCCAAATTTTTTAATGTGTAAATAAAACATCCCCTTTATAAGAGATAAATGTAATTAGGAAGGTCATCTAGAATAACACATAACTTGGTTTCCAAATTGGGGAACATTATTGCGATGTGAATAGATGGATATAAAAGAAATGAATAAATAAATATGGTGAGTTATAGAGATAATTGATCACAAGAATGTGAATGATATTTATAATTTCAATAACCACAAAACCATAAATCTATTATGAGTGAAAATGTCATTTGTTTATCATATACAAAGTCAATAGGATGGATTTTTTTATCAAAATAATTTTACTATTGATTATGGATTTATTTACTATTATATTTGAGAGAACTAGAATATATAAATAAAATTTCATCCTATGGTTTTTCTTAAATCAATTTCATTATCATTTTTTCCTCCATGAAATGTATATATGTGTTGAAATTTTTATGCTTGAATCACTATAATTAACTTTAAATGCATCATAAGATCCATAAAAGAGTAACAGTTTATTACTCATCTTTACAAAAAACAAAAAATATTTATAATAAATTTTCAAATATAATAAATTAATAATTTTTAGATTAATAATAACTCCCAAAATTCATCATAATCCATTTTATAAATATTTAAACTTAATAGTCATCCTAAATATGTATGAAAAAATTCAATGTCAGAAAACATAGAAGGAAGGTCACTATATCTACATTATATTACCCAGGCAATATAAAGTATATCTTAATGGGACATTCAAAATGTATGAATACATTTATCACTGTGAAACACTTATGAAATCATGAATTCTTATAAAAATAAAATCTCATTTTTTCTAATAAAATCTCATGTTTTCATTATTTTCTCAACATCAAGGACATATTAAGTATCATATTCATTCAATAATGCATTTTTCAAAAAGATTAACTTTCCACTGAATCACATTTCCTAGTATAATTCAACACGTGTGTTTAAATATGTATAAAAACACTATTGTTGTGACAACCTTACCCCAAAATACCTGGAGCGAGCACCTTGAAACATGATGTGTGAGTTTTGAAAAAAAAACAAAGCATTGATATTTTGCACCTCATGTCCAAAATAGAGGATCAATTCGGTTCAATTTATGGAAAACCGGCTACTTCTAACATGGTTCTTCAATTGAAAATTGTCACCTGAAAAAAATGTAGAGTGAGCATATGAATGAATAGTAAGGGGTTTTAATAGAACATAATATACCAAATATAATTTTTGAAAACATACTTAACTATTTTCCAAAAAATATTTTCTTAAGAAATGCTATAACACATGTAACATATCATAACAATTATATTAGAAATAAAAGATCACAATTAAAATCATACTAACAGAATTATAGGGGAACATGATTCAATTAAAAGAATGCTCATTCAATAGTAAAAATTAAAAGACATTCTAAATAAGTAATACTTATGAATAGTCAAGTACAATTTTAATAACTACAAGTAATACACAATCAGAGATGTGTATAAAGATAATAACATCAATTTCATATACTACTATAGTAAAATATACAATGGTTACTAAAATCACTTAGTGACAAATAAACGTCATGCCAAAAGCATTGGCGTTTTCTGATACTCATAAGTACTGGATCCTAATCATGGAATTTCTACTAGTTGAATATCCACTTGGTTAATTAATTATCATAAACATAATGAGGGATTAAAACATCAAACCCTGTCAAGACCTCATGTCAAGACCTAAAATGTCAACAGCCTCATTCCAAGACTTGATTGTATCATGAGAACTATTGATGCATAGAGGGGATTTCATTAAAAGTTCCCCAAACCGTTATACCAACTCTATTATATTCATTATAATCCAAATAGGGTTGTATATTCAAAATGTCCCATAACACATTGAATATTGAATTTCACATTTCATATTATTCAAGGTGTCCCATAACACTTTGTATAATATAATTTCACATTTCATATTATTCAAGGTGTCCCATACAACTTTGAATAATTTAATTCATAATCCCATAAAAGGTCATAAGAGTTTTAATTACTTTCATTTGAATATATATATATATATATAGTGAATTAGGCATACAAGTATTAATTACATAACTATCAACTGCTTGGCTTTATAATTAATTGGTGAGTATGATAATAAAATTATAGCATGTGTGATGAAAACTAATTCACTAAAATAAATATAAGTTTTGTTACATAAAATGATAACCATATAATTCCCCGACTTTATTAATCAATACATTTTGGAATTTCACCTAGATGCATAATCAATTAAAAAATAAAGAAAATATTTCAGGTATGGTATTAAACTGATAGCTTCTCATACATTTATTACTGATATGCTTTAGTATAGCACATCATAATGGTATACATAATGCTAAAAATGTAAATTATGAGATTCAACAAAAACTAAAACCATTTAATATGAAAATAATTCATTTATACATATGAATATAAAATTTGAAAAACCCCAAATATTATACTCATGAACACTCCATAATTACAAATCACATCGTATGTATAATATTGGGAATATCCACAATTAGGGTTTCAGGTTGTGTAAAATTTTCATACAATAGGGTGTATATAAAGAGTTTTGTTTTAAAAAAAACTAAACATATTTTGAAAACTCAAGTTTTATTTATTTTAAAGTAATCTTGGGAAAATTAAAAGTAAAATTTTGGATTCAAAGTTTATTTTCATACACATATATTCTCATATCCAAGTGAACATTATATAATAAAGGGTTTAAACCAAAAATCCAATGTCACCCATATGACTTTAATAATTTACTCACATTTATTAACAAAAGTTACTAAATTTTAAATCATTATATATGATTTAAAAGGTTTATTTATTAAAAAAATTATATAAATGTAAACCTCGATCACACATAAAAATTATATGAATTATCTGGTATAGCAAAAGTTCTTTCACTAAAATCAACTGACACATAAAATGTTTATTAAAAATGTTAATAAATCATTGAAGTCAAATGTTGAGAGACTTAAAAATGATCCATAAGGTGATTTATATAAACTGTATAATTATACATTCCTTTGTATACTATATATATAAGAAAATATAATTCCATATATTTAAAAAAAATATACCTCATCTTTGAAACTCCAAGTTTAGGGGACTTAAACATGAACATAATGGAGGTTCATTTTAAATTCTATGGTTATATATATATATATGTAAAAATAAAATTGGATATACAAGGTATATATATATTGTATGAGAAAATGAAAATGATCCTTCAAGTTTAAAGAGATTACATAATCTAAATTTCATAAGACCTAGTGTCAGGTATTTGTAGGTTTTCACCCAAATCTCAAGGATATATATATATATATATAATTATATATATAAGAGTATACGTATTTATATCAGTATATAAACTTCCAACACAACATTCAAGGTAATATAAGTTCCACTACATTCATAGTACAATTTGAACTCAAAACCATGGATACCTAGAAATGGTATAAGAGAAAATCTCAACTAAACCATAAGGTAGTTCACATATTTTTATGAAAATAAATATATATGTTTATACTTTCAAAAAAACAAGACAGCTCATTCCCTTACCTTGGTTTGAGGTGGAGGAGAGGCCTGGTGATTTCATTGAAGGAGGCTTGCTAGAAGCTTCAGTAGGGAAAGAACTGAGGGGTTCTTGGGGTGAAATAGGTTGTTTATAAACTGTATAAAATATAATAAAATTTTAATTCTACTATTGAAAAACCCAAGTTCTATTCGGTTTAGAAAAATATAAGGGGTTCAGTATTCATGGAAAACACATTAGAGGAGGGGCCTTGGATTGTGATGGGAGAAACCACTGGTGTAGAATAAATAATGAATGTAGGAATATGATTAATGGTCTGGCGTAGGCGGGAGAAGAAGAAGAACATATGGGAGAGGAAATTCGGAAAACGAACGGATGATGAAGATTAAATGGAGATTGATCTAACAGTGGAGGAGAAACCATGTATTTTTAAATAAATGGACTACTTTTATTAGATCGAGATTTGATAAGACAACTTAGATCAACATGGTGTTTTAAAAAAATACACGAACGATTGTGATTAAATGTTGAGAGATGTAACGGCTCTGGGTGATTCCAGGTTTAAATAAAACACGTACGACTGCTATTAAATCATTTGATATCTAATGGATCAGGGTGACATAGTATATTAAAAAGTCTTAGATGATCACAATTAGATCCATGTTGGATCAGACAACACACAAAAAGTGTGGGGGAATTCTACGGCTATTGAGGATCGAGCGTCGGATCGAAACAGACGGCCCAGATTGTGCGTGACGTGATCCAATGACCTGGATTCCATCCTGGCCAATTTTTCTCGTTCCACATCAAATCAGAGGGTGATTTCATGGCCCTTTATAAGACTGGATCTCTTGTCCTTATTCCAGATTACTCCTCCCCCTCCCAGTACCACCACGTACTAGGTTCTGCGGGTGTGCTCTTACTCCCACCCATGCCTCTATGCTGCCCCACATGGTGGTGATACCGATTACCTTGGGCAATCATTTGTGCCCTTTGAGTATCAATTCCACCTTCTAGGGCTGGCCTGTGCTAAGGCTGAGGGCTAGGCTTAGCTGTCTAGCACGTGCTGCCTCCCTCGGCCTGGCTAAAGGGATGGCCCCTCGTGAGTATGTATTTTTTATAATCATCCAACTTACAAACTGACCATAAAATCATAGAAAATAAAAATATTCATTTTAACTATAAAGAAAATATCTTACCTTTTATAAAACTTGATTTTCATTTTAAACTTTAAAAGTTTAAAGTACACCAATTAAATTATACTTTTCCTTGACTAAGAGTATTACTAAAATTATTTATAAACATGTTTACATATTTAGAGGTTAAGAAACATACCTACCTTTATTCAAAAAGTTATAACTTAAAATTTAATATTTCTATAAAAAAATCATTGTAGTATTATCATAGACCTTGTTTAATCATTAATAATGAAAACATTTACAAGATATTTGAAATATTTGAAAGGTGTTTGAAATCCCCACCTCATTTTTAAATCACCTAACTCTTGTTCAAAATATTACACCGTTTCCCTTTTAATGTTCACAATAAGATTTTATATTAAAATTTCAATTCATAACTTAAATATTTTTGGAAAACTAAATTATACCTAGAAATTTTTAATTAATACACCAAAAGACCAATGAATGTAATTATAACTATTAGAACTCAAAGATCACTCAATAAAATGGTCGTATTAATACTCTTATAAAACCATGCTTTAAGGTGTTTCAAAAATCAAAACAAATTGATGAAGATTGTGCACATAATCCCTTTGATCCTCAGTGCTGTTGCAAGAGATCTGGACATTCTATTGTTCATTATGATGGATTCGATTGACCCATATTATCTACTTGGGGTTTCTGTCATCTTGGGTGGTATCCCTATAATTATAAGTGGTCTTTTAAAATTTATTTTTGGTTAGTATGGTTTTCGTGTGACCTTGTTGTAATGTAAACACTTTGGTGTTTTATTTAAATAAAATTTCTGGTATTTATAATTTGAAAATTTGTTCATATAACATGAAAATAAAACCATAACAATACTATTACATGAGAGATTAGTTTTGTGGTGTCACATTATTACCCTACAAAGAATTGCGTCCTCAAAATTAGTTTCATACAACCACGCTAAAAGAGGCTCTATGACGCTCTCCACCACATCCTCTATCATAGGGCATCCCCATGTGTGGCCAACTGAATACCCATGTTGGTGTTCAACTCTTCTGATTCCCTATGCCAATCACACCTCGGGCAGTATGGGTTAAACTCATGTGGTGTACACTCGGGATTCTAGAGGGAGGCTCGAATGGTAGAGAGTTTAGAGATGTACGAATGGAAAAAATCTCTAAGAACTCATCAGACTGACTCTGGTCTGAGGATGTCATGGTTGTAGATGTGGTCATATAAATTGAAGCTCATGATTTGGTGCATATAAGCTGCGCAAGGGCTCCCCTCCAAGGTACCCTCTAGAAACCTTACCCGGGCTGTGATGTTTTAGGAAAGTGTGAGGCATAGGAAAAGACCTTCATGATACTTTACCCTCGGTATATACTCATCCAGTTGAGCATTGACTATGTAGTGGTAGATATAGGAATTCCCTTGGTAGGAGTAGAGAATTTCTGGACTATTCCATATCCCATAAAGATGTTTTCACATTTTTCACAGGTTTGAAAAGGGAAGGTACTCTTCAACATAGGTTCTAACTATAATAGCCTCTAGTACCTCAATGGGAAGAGATAAGATATGGGTCTATCCTTCCATCTGGAAATAGATTTTTTTCATGAAATTCCATTCAGTGAAACACAAATACTGAAATACCTTATGTTTGCTTACAGAACATGAGGCTTAAAATTTATGGATTTAAAATACCATTACTTGACTATAACGGCCATAGGAGAAGACCTGGCACATATATGTTGTGTGGAGGTCTCCCACTACTTTAGATTTTTGGAAATCCATAAGGGACCGAATGCCTTACCCTGTGCTGAAGCATCTAAAAAGTCCATTGTAGCACTTTGCCTGATGTGCGTAGGATGGAAATTTGATTTGCATCATAAAGTGGTAGTCCAAACCCGCTCCTTGGTAGAGTTAAAGTACATGGGGAGAGTTGGACACATCGTAGAGGTGTCTGCATGTCATATGAATATGTTTATAGTTTACAAAGTTATCGTGGTTGGCTATGTAAATTATGGTTTCTAGGGCCCCAATAAAAGGAGACATAAGACTGGTAATTCCATTTTCCATCTGAAAATTACGAAAAAATCATACTTAGTAATCCATAAGTAAATTATTTGTTTGTTCAGTTATAGTTTTCCGGAGTTATTTAAAATGAATACTCTAATACCAACTATGAAAATATGACCTCAGAATACCTGGAGTCAATGTCATGAATCATGATGTGTGAGTTTGTACAAAAAACCATGCACTAATATTTTTCACATCATGTCCCAAATAGAGGATCAATTTGGTTCAGGTTCTGGGAAACAAGCTACATTTGACATGCTTCTTCAGTTCAAAACTATCATCTGAAAAAAACATATGGTGAGCATACAAATTCCTAGTAAGGGGTTTAAAATTAACAAAATATACAAAAATAACTTTCTTAAAACATTCTTAATGATTTTCCATAAAACAATTTATTAAGAAATGTTGTAACACAAGTAACATATCATAACAATTGTCTAAGAAATAAAAGAGCTTAATTAAAATCATACTAACAAAATTACAATGGAACATGATTCAATTAAAAGTATATTGATTCAGTAGTAACAAGTAAAATATATTATAAATAAATAAGACTTATGAATATTAAATTCCAATTTTAACAACTAAGAGTAATACACAATTAGAGTTAGCACCTAAAGATAATAACATCAATTTCATACACTGCTACTGTGAAACATACAATGGTTACTAAAATCACTGCGTGCCAAATAAGCGTCACGCCTTAAGTATATAATTTTCTGATACTCATAATTACTAGCTCATAACTATGGATATTCAACTATTCTATATCCATTTGGTTAATTAATTATCATAAACATAATGAGGGAACTAATAATATTAGACCTTGTCAAGACCTCATGTCAAGACCAAAATTTCAATGGCCTCATACCATGACCTGATTTTTCTCATGAGAACTATCTATGCAATAAGGGGATTTCATTAATCGGTCCCCAATACATTTACCGAGTCTATTGCATTCCTCATATACCAAATAGGGTCGCATATTCAAAATCTCCCATACCTCTTAGAATATTTAATTTCACATTTCATATTATTCAAGGTGTCTTATACCACTTTGAATAATTTAATTTCAAATTTAATTTTATTCAAGGTTTCCCATACCAAATTGAATAATTTAATTCATAATTCCATAAATGTTCATAATAGTTTTAATTACATTCATTAGAATATATATATATATATAGTGAATCAAGCATATAAGTATTAATTATAGACCTATCAACTGTATGTCTATGTCATTGACTGGTGAGTATGATAAGAGAATTATAGCATATGTGATGACAACTAATGAACTAATTGAAATAAGAGTTTCGTTACATAAATTGATAACCCTAAAATTCTAGGGCTTTATTAATCAATACATATTGTAATATCACCTGGATGTATAATAAATTAAAAGATAAAGCAAATATTATAGTTAGGGTATTAAAATGATAGACACTTATACATTTATGACTTTTATTCTTTGGTATAACACATCATAGAGGTATACATAATGCTAAAAATGAAAAGTATGTGATTAAACCAAAACTAACACCATTTATTATGAAAATAAGTAATTCATACATATGAATATAAAAGTTGAAAAAACCCCAAATATTATACTCATGAACTCTCCACAATTACTAAACACATCATAAGTATTACATTTGGAATATCCACAATTAGGGTTTCATGTTGTGTAAATTGTTCATACAATAGGGTGTATACAAAGAATAGTGTTTTGAACAAAAACTAAAAATATTTCGAAAACACATGTTTTATTTATTTCTTAGTAATCCTTGGTAAATTTTAAGTAAAATTGAGGATTCCAAGTTTATTTTCATACACAAATATTCACATATCTGATTCCACATTATGTATTAAAGGGTTTGAACCAAAAATCCATTAACACCCATACGACTGTAATATTTTAGTCACATTGATTAATAAAAGTCCCTAAATTTTAAATCATAATATATGATTTAAATTGTTTATTAATAAAAAAATTATATAAATGTAAACCTTGATCACACAAAAAACTTATATGAATAATCGGGTATACCTATGGGTCTTGCACCAAAATCAATCGACATATACATGTTTATGAAAAATGTCAATAAATCATTGAAGTCAAATGTTGAGAAACATAAAACTGGTCCAAAGGGTCAGTTATATAAACTGTATAATTATACATGCCCATGTATACCATATATATATATATATATATATGAAAATATATTTTCATTTGTTTAAAACAAAAATATTTCCCTCATATTTGAAACTCAAAGTTTAGAGGACTTGATCCCCAACATAACGGAGGTTCTTTTAAAATCATATGGTTATATATATATTTATATGTATGTGTACATATAAAATTGGATATATAAGGTATATATATATATATATTGAATGGGAAAATTAAAATTGTTACTTAAGTGTAAAAATATTTCATAACCTAAATTCCATAAGACCTAGGGTTGGGTATTTGCAGGTTTTCACCCAAACCGCAAGGATGTATATATATATATAAGAGTATACATATTTATATAAGTATATAAACTTCCAACACAACATGAAAGGTAATATAAGTTCCCCTACATTCGTAATACTATTTGAACTCAAATCTTCGGAGACATATAATCAGTATAAGAGAAAATATCAACTAAATTGTAAGGTAGTATACATATTTTTATGAAACTACATATATATGTTTATAATTTCATCATAACAGGACAACTCATTCTCTTACCTTGGTTTGAGGAGGAGGAGAGGCTTGGGGACTTCGTCGAAGGATGATTTCTTGATGCTTGAGTGGGGAAAGATCTGAGGGGTACTTGGGGTGCAACGGGTTGTTTATAAACTATATAAAATATAGAGAATTTTTAATGATACTATTGAAACACTCAAGGATTATGAGGTTTATAAAAATACCAGGGGTCAGTATTTGTGGAAAATGCCTGAGAGGAGGGGCCTCAGATGGTGATGGTAGATACCATGGGTGTGGAAAAAATTGTGAAAGTAGGAATAGGGTTACTGGTCTGGCGCAAGTGGGAGAAGAAGAAGACCGCACAAGAGAGGAATTCCAAAAAACAAACAGACGAAATAGATTAAATAGATATTGATCCAACAGTGGTGGATAAATAGTGGATTTTGAAAAAATGGATGGCTATTATTAGAACAAGATTCTATAGGATAGCTTAGATCAATGTCGTGTTTAAAAAAAATACATGAATGATTGGGATTAAATAGTGTGATATCTAACGGCTCAGGGTGACGCGGTGTTTTAAAAAAAATACATGAATGACAGTAATTAAATCATGTGAGATCTAATGGATCAGGGTGAGATGATGTTTTAAAAAGTCTTGGACGGTCACTATTTGATTCCTGTTGGATTAGAAGATGCACAAAAAATTAAGGGAATTTCGTGGATGTGGATGATCGAGTGCTGAATCGAAACAAACGACCCAGATCACGCGTGACATGATCTAATGGTCTGTATTATATTCTGGCCAATTTTTCTCATCCTTCATCTAATCAGAGGGAGGTTTCACAGAAATTTATAAGCCTGTAGCTCTTGACCATATTCCATATTACTCCTCCACCCTCCTGGTACCACCCCATACCGGGTTTTGCAGATGCACTCTTGCACCCACCCACGCCTTTGTGCTGCCCCGCATGGTGGTACCTCCGGTTCCCTTGTGTGTTCCTGGGTTCCCTTTGGAGTATCTATGCCACCTTCTCAGGTTGGCCTGTGCTGAGGCTGAGGGCTAGGCCCAACCACCTAGCACGTGCTGCCTCCCTCGGCCTAGCTAGAGGGATGGCCCCTAGTGGGTATATTTTTTTAATAAACATCCATCTCACAATACTAACCATAAAATCACAAAAAATAAAAATATTCATTTTAATTATAATGGGAATATCATACATTATATAAAATCTGATTTTCATTTTAATCTTTAGAAGCTTAAGGTACAATAATTAAATTATACATTCCCTTGACTAATGGTATTACTAAAATTATATATAAACATGTTTCCAAATCAGTGATAAAAAACATGCCTTCATTTAATCATAAAGTTATAACTTGAAATTTAATATTTATATATGAAAACTATTATTGTATTATCAGAGACCTTGTTTAAGCATTAAGAATTAAAACATTTACAAGCTATTTAAAATATTTGAAAGGTGTTTAAAATCCTCACCTCATTTTAAAAGCACCTAAGCCTAATTCAAAATATTACACCATTGTCCTTTTAAAGTTCACAATAAGAGTTTATATTATAATTTCAATTCATATCTTAAATATTTTTGGAAGAATAAATTACACCTATATATTTTTAATTAATCCACTAAAAATACCAACGAATATAATTATAGCCATAGAAGTAATTGGTCACCCAAGTAAATTTCCAAATTAAGACTCTTATAAAACCAAGATTTAAGGTGTTTCCAAAATCAAAAAAATTGATGAAGATAGTGCACATCATCCCGTTGATGCTCAGTTCTGTTTCAGTGGTTCTGGCCATTCTAATGTTTGTTGTGACGATTCCGAAAGACTCATATTATCTTCTTGGGGTTTTTTTCATCATGGATTGTCTCCCTATAATTATAATAGGTATTTTAATAGGTATTTTTGTTTATTATGTTTTTTCATTGAACTTGTTTTAATGTAAACAAAATGTTGTTTTATTTAAATAAAATTTCTGGTATTTATAAATTTAATTTTTTTTGGATAACATGAAAATAAAACCATAACTTTACTATTACTTGAGAGATTTGTTTTGGGGTGTCACAATTGTAAAATACATAAATGTTCCAAGAATATCATAACTAAAAATACTTATACAACATAATTCATAAATCCATATACACTAATAAATTAATAATTCTATATAGGTTTTATTAATAGAATTATCTTGACCTTGATCCCTTGGCTTCTTTGGGTAATTTTTCCATAATTCTTGGAATATTATATTGTTTAGTACCCTATCAATTTATAGATCAATAATTTAACATTCAAAACAAAATTATTTCCCTTGAAATCATGTGCAAGGTGGGATTTCTATACAAAATTTTAGAAAATTTCAAATCACTTTAAGTAAGTACATGGTGCTTCATTCCACAATTTTTATATGAAGGAAAATCATGCGTTCTCTTATTCCCATTATCTATAATTTTCTATTCCATCCCCTTATTCTCTTATATCCCTTCAGATCCATAATCACTGGATAATTCTTTCTCTATCTTCATAGTACATGAAACTATGTCCTTGTATGATGAGAAAGTTTTGGAGACTAGTTCTCTTAAATTAAATGTCTTTAAACCATAACATAAATGGTCAAAATTACTATTTCTATTACATATATTGTTCATAAAATTCCATAATAACATTGTATGGTGGGATTCATATATAAAAAAAATTTAATCTTCCTTTTTTCTTAGACTCATGGATTGTCTCTTGGTATCCACTCATTTATAATTATGAAATTACTTTTCCGTGAATAGTACATTAAAATCATTTCATTCCATGTTTTTTATTTCATTTTCAAACTTAGTGTTTTCAATTAGTGACCACCATTTATCTATATCACTTGAGACATCAGAAACTACCATGATAACTTTTCCCTTTCATTTAATCCTATGGTTAGTAATATAGTCTCAAAGAAACTTATCTATTGATCAACTACAGTAGAACATATAGTCCCATTTAATGATGTTGGTTCCTAGCATATGATTTGGTCTAATATTTTTCTCACACATTATAGATCAGTAGGCTGCTCTATATGGGAATGGTTATTTCTCATAGCCTATATTAGTTTCCTCAATATGGTTATAATTTTTCTAGTTCTAGACACAACTATTTTCTTTATTGTTATTATCATTCCTATGTGGGAAATACATATATGGAATACATTCATAGATATTGGTCTCATTCCTTCAACTGTGAGATATTTCTAAAAATTGGAATATACAAGATTAGATAATAACATTATGAAACATATTTTATAACACTAAAACAAGTGAAATGAATATCATAAATTGAAAAAATTATTAAGAGAGTATCTCATGATCATAATCATGGATTCTTTGGTAAGGTTTTCAAATAATAAAAATATTTTCAAATCCTTCATAATGGTTTGTAATGAAAATTAAATTATTCAATGAATGACCCTTGTGAGTTTCAAAATAGGTGCATAGTAAGGCATGCTGTCATGTACAAGGTAATGCTCGACTTCATAAAGACATGACTTTTTCATGTTATTAACTTTAAGTAAATCTATTCTAGGACCACATATAAATATTGTATCTAGATAGGGATGTTTTTTCTAGGAAAAACCACATAATTTCTTCCACTCCAAAACATTATGATATTCTTATAATCATTTTCTCAAAGCCTATAACATATTTATGTTCAATAATATTTGTTTTCCAAAATCTATATCACAAGGTATCTAATAAACTTACTCTGATACCAACTGTAAAGACCCTAATCCTAGTAGACTAGATCCAATGGATACATTATTACATTGTGACTATATACAAGAGATTACATCACTAAGTATTGAATAGTTTAGTATTCTCAGAAAACTAGATATATACATGAAATTTAAAATACATTTTAAAACATATAAAATAACAATGTGTTTTGTTTTAGAACACCTTTCCCTCCTCAAATATCCCTATATATAAATCATGAAACACGTCCTTGTGTCCTAGACAAAATAAAACAATATAAAGGGGTGTTCTTAGATGCTCATTAAGGGTAGGAGTACAATGAATGATATCATGAATAAATTAGGAATAATAAATATGATAAGGTAAATAAAAAAACACATTCCATTTAATCAAAAAATTTATCAGGATGAAAAGTAAGTAAGAACAAATGATGATCCTATAAAGCCATATAATAATCACGAGATCTTGAAAATTATCCATTCATATTATAAGTAATATAATAATCACATGGAATTCAATAAATGATATCATAACTCATAAATTCACAACATTAGATATCACAACTGTATTGTCAAGGCCCCATGCCAAGACATCTTATCCCAATGGGTACAACCTCTTCCAAAAACCCAAGCTAGTTTGTCTCATGAGGTATATAGATTCATTAAAGGGTGGGAAGGGGTCTCAATATCACACTTACTAAATACAATGACTTCATCATATGAAAGTGGTAAAATTTAATAAACATAACAAATCATATATATAAACTAAAATATAAAATTATAATAATTACCCCAATCAATAAACATAATCATAAACCATTTTGAGTAATATGGGGAATGGTATCAAAATAGTGCATCCCCAATCAACCTAATCATATAACATTTGGAGAAATAATTAGGATGGAATAATTATAACACATTATTAATGAATAATTAGTTAAATATGGGGTTTTCATTGAGAAATAAAAATACTCTAAAAGTTCCATTAAAACACTCTTCATGAAAAAAACTTTTACCACTGAAAATCACATTATGAAATTAAAAAATTATCCAATATTAATGAAAATATTTTGTTAAAAAATATCCCCATAAACATGTAAATATTTTTTTAAGTAATAGAGTATTTATTAATAAGGTTAATTTTATACAAGTTGTATAATTTAAAAACATTCCATTTACACTATTGTAAAAAGATTAAAAAGTGCATCATTCAAAAAATGTCAAAAATATTGTATTAAAACCATTTTTTAAAAATTAAAATATATGAATAAATACCTTCAATAAATCCTTTAGTGATTGTTAAAATATTTTTCAATATATACAATGAAATAAAGGATATATAATAGAAAAGGGTTTTCAGCTAAAAAAGGAACTAAATTTCCCTTTCTTGAAATAATTTTTTTCAATCATTTTAATTAGGAATGATATGAAAATGTTACTATTACAATAAAATTCCATGAATAAACCTATTATAAGGAAATTCATGAGTTTATTTAGTGATATATCATAATATTTCATGTTTGTGAATTTAATCATAATCAATCTTGATAAATGATGAGATCGTAAAAAAAACCATTACCACTTTGGTACCTTGTCCATCTTAATCCCTAATAAATAAATAAATTAAATTGAGAAAATAAATAAAATTAATATAATATAATTCATTATATAATATATAAATATTTTGGTATATACACCACACAAAATTACTATGTGGATAATTTGGAATATGTCTCGCAAAAGTAAAAGTGAAACGATTAATGATTGAGTCACATATGATTTCATTCAACTGTGTATGTACATACTATATAATAATTAAATAAATATTATAATCCTTCTATAGAACCACAATTATATAGTTCATACTATATATTTTTTACTTATTTTCTTTGACCACCCACTTTTTAAACATTATTCATTTAGATCACGATTTCATGTGATAACTGATTCATTTTTTAAATATATTTGGCTTCAGTCATTTTGATCCCTTTACATTGAAATTTTTAAATAATAAAAATAATATAAAACATGATATAAATTTCATATATATTAATTATATTTTTATTTAGTGTAATCCATAAAATTAAAATGTTGAAAAGTCATGAAATTTTTCATGGATATGGTAGGTCATACATACGTTTGAACATTATTTCCATTTTCATGAATGATGGAATTAATGAAAATAAATATTAATTCAGAATTCCTAAAAAAACATTATATTATATATATCTTATACCCTAATAAAATCCATCCTTATTAACAGCTATGAAAAAATAAATTTAAAATATTTGACATCACTATGTGGTGGTGGTAGTCCACACATACGCTTGACCGACATTACTTTTTCCCAATAGATATTAAGGTAAGAAGTTAAATTTAAGATTATATTTCCATAAGTATTTCCATGTGATAAATATCACATATATTTCAATAAAATTATCCTTACTACTTTCTATGTAAATCAAATGTGAAAAATGAATCACATCGATTCACGAGGGAGTAGTCCACCATGCCCATGAGTGATGTTATCGTATCACCCTACAGAACTGTAAGTAATATTTTATATATGAAATAATTATCTAATAAGTATAATAATGTAAATAATATCATATAAATATCATAAATCACTCATTATATCTATCCTTGAATAGTGGTTATGGGAAACATATTACATTGGTTCGCAAGGTGGTAGTCTGTCGTACGAGAGATCAATGGTTTCACATTCTATTTAATGGAAGGGGAAAAGGATATATTTTATTAAAATAAAATAATAACATATTTTTATATATTAGATTCTAGTGAAATTTTATTAACAAATTTGACCATGTTTTGAAGGTGGTGGAAGAAGAAATAAACCCTATAAGCATGTTAATAGTTTGACCTGTACATTAGAAAACCAAAAAAGGTTTATACCTAAATACTTCATAGGAGGGTTACCCAATAATTTTAATTTATCTAGGATGCTGGGAAAGAAGTATATAATATCTTTTGGTAGGTATTGGTAGAACTAAAGGACTTTGAATGTTGGAATAGTGGAAGAGAGTGGGTTGTCTTTTATAAGTGGGGTAGATGACATACATGAAATGTTTTGAAATAAAAAATGTGTACCCACGTTTATAAAATGTAAATAGTAGAAAAATGGGTATATAATTTACCTTAGAGATTATAAGGTAAAAATATGGCCATAAAATGGTTATTTTACTTTTAATTTGTAACTCCTTATCATTTTTCGGTGGGTTTAAATTCTCAAGACGTTTAAATTTTTGGAGATTAGAGTTCAGGACAACCCTTTCCATGATCATTGGAACATAATTATAAGAGATTATTTATCTCATGTATTTTTTTAAATTTGATTAGATGCTAGAAATTTTACCCAGAATTTGAGATGGGTTTTTGGAGCTTCGAGCCCTGAAAACCTAGTTTCTAGACTGAGCAGACTATGGCGCACAGTTTGGAGAAACTGTGTGGCATCCTTGGTAAAACTATGGGGATATCTTGATTCATAGGGAATGGTTTGTTAAATAGTAAAAGAGTTGAAACATAGCCATATGGGGTAACTTGAAGTGTCTAAAATGCAAATTCACATGGCCTGCATAGGGTTTTGGAACGTCATGTGAAATATTGAAGTCTTAGTTCCACATAGACAATGATCATGCACAGGATTAACAATGTTTACCCAAGGCATACCGGCCTTACCTATGGGGTTTGGTTCCTAAGAAAAGGGACATACAATATTGGTGGGTTTTTATCCTAACTATTCTTCTATACATTATGGGTCACATAAAAGTGTGAAATATATAAAATTACCCTCCCTATATTTATGTTTTCCATCTGCATTCTTATTATCCATCATTAGCATAGAAAAAGGGGATCTCCATGTCATCTACACCTTAGGATTCGCGATCTACATCAAATACAAGCTATGAATCAATCATTGTTAGTCCCATAGGAACAATATCAATAATACCTTCGATCCTCTTACTTATCTTATTCCTTTCTCATGACATACACTGTGTGATGTCTGTGTGAGATGTATTATCCTATTTTCAGGTTGTTCATATTAAAATCAAATTTAATAAAAATTGATATGATTTAGTGGAAAATATTGTATAAGTGAGCATCTAACATCATGATGTTGGTGGTTCTTATATTTCTCTTGGATTTCAGTCATGTTTTGGGGTTGAGTTATTGATCATGTCATTGGATTGTGTGAGAGAGACCCTAATAATTTAATGATTGATTTGAAATTATTTAATTGATCATTAGAGATTCCTATGTGCATGCTTCCACCTGACTAAAAATGTTATGTTCCTTGTGCGTGTATTTTGACCTTGTATATATTTGGTTGGGGTTTTTATTTATTTAAATCAAATAATTTTTGATGATTATGATGGTTCCATGGGTACATGATGGGGTTTTTCCTGATGATTGATATGGTGTTGGCCATCTGAATGACGTGACGTAGTTAGTCAGGTAGGATAAAGGCCAAATTCTATGAGAGATGTCAATCCCAGGTCAAGTAATGCGGTCATCATGTTGAGGTGACTAGGTCATCAGATTACCATCATGGTCTGAGTGATAAGAGATGTTGATGACCATCATGTTGAGTGTGATGGTCGCAAGAGGAAGAGGTTCCAGGATGATATGTCATAGGTGCTTTTTGATGATTTTTTATCATCATTACTATCTGACGCCTCATTGGAGTCATGTACACAGAAATAAGACACTGATGGTGTGGTGGTGTTAACCAAACACGTGGGTAGAGGCCTCTAGTTGATGAAACCTGGGATGCTTTATTGCCTTAGAAATCCATGGGGATTGTGAAGATCCATTAATTGATGATTATTAGACCATCTGTTTCAGGGTGAGGCTTTCCTTATTATTAAGGTCATTTGGCTATGTTTATTTGGGAGGATTCATATCACCATTCCTTTGGATGCTGGCTACAAAACCAATGGTGTTAATTATTTAGAGGACATACATTATTATGCCTCAAGATTTCAGGATTTGAGATAATAGGATCCTTTGATCAGCGGTTTGAGTGACCATATTCTTATTATGGGGACGTGCCATCTTGGACTCTGGTACATTATTGATGGCATGAAGTGTAATGTGAAACAGTTAGAGGTGAGACCATAGGGTTCATGTGGGATGAATTTTCGTTATAGTTGTATTTGGAATTTATGTTAATGATCCTATGCACTATAGTTATATCAGTTATGGATTAATTAGTTCATTTCTTCCTTATATATGATGACAAAAATGGATAAAGGTTTATCTATATTATGTGCATGTGTTGTTCTATTTATTTTTAGAAACACTTTCTTTATGATATATATAAGTTAGGCTCACACTGTTGGTGGCATACTGAGCTTTATTCTCACACCTTACATGGTATCTTGGGGAATCATGTTGATTTTATGCTTCTATGGTTCGGTTAATGTTCATCCATTGGAGCTGTAACTTAGTGATCATGACATACTTATTTGCATGGAATGGATGGAAAGGGACCTTAGATGTTGCTACATCTACTAGAGTGTAATTTTTAGTTTCCATTCTATCAAAATTATTATAATATGTATGTACTAGTGGCTGGCCATAGGAGACCATTTATTTTTTGTTTTCTTATATGATATGACTTTTATACATTCTTCTACAAATGGTATCAAAATTACTTATTAATAAAAATTGTATTTTATTCTACAATTGGTATTCTTGGGCTTATTTATAATTATTGATCATATTCATCATGCTTTCTCTATAGTGGGTTACTAGTCCAGTTGGGTTATGGACTATTCTTACCCTATGTTGTATTTATTTAGACCATAAATATTATCATCACTAGAGTGTATGGACTATCCACTATCACCACTTAACACCCTCGCTACTAGTCGTCATCCTTTCGAATATGGAAAGGTGTGCCTAATTCCTAGTGGAATTGTAACCCATTTCATGGTACGAATGGAGAATCTGGTCAGGGAACTACAAATGGTTTTAATGTAATTCCATTTACCAATTTTTGTGGTATACTACTTTGGGTATGGTAAACTGAAGACATGGATGTTGATGGAACTATGTTTATATATTGTTTTTCTCCTTGTATCCCCATGCATGGGGGACAAACCAAGTTTTTATGGGTGGGAAATTATTTTTCTACAAGAATCGTTTAGAGTCGATATTATTTCCACCAATATTGGTTTACATGGATGTTATTATTGTTTATTATTATATTTGAAAACTGGTCTAGTATAGAAAGAGAGGATTTTGGGCCCTTGTCTTGGAATGGAAAGGGATGATTGTTTATTATTTCTTGTATAAATATAGGATGACTGGTTTAAATAGTTATTCCTATGTCAATTTTCATAGGATTTTAATTGGGAACATGGATTATGATAAGAGGTTCCAGGTTTCATATTGTGTCAACAATGAAAGCTAAACATTGCCTTCCTACATAGCCTCTCATTAGCGGCATTATACATAGAAAACGTAGGTAGGCATTTCGAATGAAATATGTGTTTAATATTATTTGATATCTGATATATATATATATATGGTCCAAGTTCTTATAAAAGTATGAAGGGATAATGATATGAATTGGGATGTTTAATATGTCAATAAATAATATAAACAATGATTTCTTGAGTAGAATCTTCGGTGGAAATTTACTCATCTACCATGGATTGATAGTTGATGTCTGATTGCATTATGGGTAGGTGAGGGGAAATGAGGACAAATATTTTTGTGATACATGTCTATGATAGGGGTGGGTAAAGTGTTATGAGTCTATATGTCATGTGACATGGTTGTGATAGGTGAAAATCATGGAGGTTAAATTGGGCCTCTTGTTAATGATTTCCCACTCTGTGTTATAAATATATATATACATATATATCATATTGTAGTTTTTTGAAAATGGAATTGGTATTTAGTGGGATTCCACCTAGGTGACATCAGATGGAGTGTCAGGTGGGTGTTGTTATGGTTTCACATGGGCATAAACTAGTTAATGACCTTAAGGGTCGGGATGAGGCCCTAATGGTTAGATCTGAGCATGAGCCTCAGGTATAGGAATATGTATAGGATCAGGTATAGGTGGGTCATCCATATGATATGGTAGTTTTGGTCCATGGATTGATGAGTATCTCAGGGAAAACATAGTTTGTGTCATCTAGGGGATTTGTAGGGGATCTTAAGGAACAATTTCATCCTTAAAATACATGACTCTGTAGTTCTTATAGCTATATCCAACACTATTTTAGGGAGAGGTTAGACCATCAAAATTAGATAACAAGATTGAGAAAGTGAATACAATCTACGACCATCTATAGAAACCCCTATTCTAGAGGGTTAACCAAGCTAAGTACATTTTTAGGGGATGAAAAAAATGATTGGGGGATGTACGATATAGGAAGTTTGACATCATAGACTGGCTTGGAAGGACATCAAGGCAATGGTCTTTGAGTATTATATTCCAAAGTTGATAAGGGAGGATAGATCTTGAGAGTTCCTGATACTACAGTAGGTTGACATGTATGTCATGGACTATGTATCTAATTTTATATACTTGTCTTGTTTTTTACATAGTATGCTGGATGATGGCACCTTGAGGGTGAGGCTTTTCGATGATGGTTTATGGAACACCATTCTTGTGTAGGTAAAAACATATTGAGTTTATCATCATTATTATAGGCCATGAATCAGGTGTTTATTTACATGGGAAATTTGACGGAACCATCATACTCCAGATGGGTGTCCACATTAGAAGATTATACAGAAAATGATTCTAATTGTAGGAATCGAGGCTTATAAGTGTCTTAGAATGGTGTTCATTCTTGGGAATTGAAGTAAAAACTGAGGATTGGGTCTTTAATAGTGTGAACCTAGTGTGGGATGATGGGACATGTGTGGATACAGTGTGATTCAGAACTGATAGAGGGATGATATTTTTGCCAGATAGGGAATATTGTGAGGATATGTAAGAATAATTCTCAAGCTACTAATAGCCAGGGATCAGGGTAGACTCAGGTGTTTGAGGTCATACTAGGAGTGGTAGTAGGTGCTGCTATCCGGTATTCCACTACACATGGATGTCATTGTAGATATAGTGTGACCCAGTAGTGGGGTTAGTTATTGATGGTTGATGGATAGTGGGGCACCATAGTAATTCAAAACCTTAGGTAGTCTAGTTTCATGATAGGTGCATGAATTGGACCGTCTAGGCACAGAATAGGTTGGGGTTTTTACTACAGTTAGAGATACTATGGGGGCTTGATAGGGTTTCCTTTTTCTTTGACATGGATTTTTTAGTCATATCTTGTTTAGGGTAAATGAGGTACATGTGGTATATTTTTGGAATAACTAGATATTGGTTTGTAGGTTGACAATGGATAAGATGCATTGTGGGATTTATGTGAGGTGAAAGGGGACATGAATTATTATAGGAATTTTATGAGATGATACATCTCATAGGTTCCATGTCTGATATGGGTACGAGGCAGGTATCAGAGGAGGTTTGATACTTTATGGGTCTTAGATGTAGAATAACTATGATGTGAGAACCTGATGAGGTTTAGAAGTGATGATGCATCATGAGTGGAGTTTGAGTCTTGGAATGGTCAGTGTACCATAGGTTTCCTTTGGTTTTGGCTCAGGATGAAATTTTGGTTCGTAACTCTTATGTTGGGGAGCACCTTGGGATATTTGACCTATTAATTTTTAACAAGGGTAGGTCATTTTGATTTTATCCTGAATATCATGTTTGGTACTATCACTGGGTAATGTTACATATCTCAATGATAAGCTATATTGTGGTGTGAATATTTTAAAGTCACGGGTTTTTGGAACAGGTTGAAATCCTCAACCCATTTGAATTTTTAGAATATGGTTTTCATACAAACTATTTCCTTGATCATAGAAACATAATTATGAGATAATCTATTAAAAATGGTTTAATTTTATATGGATTTATATGGTTAACAATATCCTTGGGCTTTTCAAGCATTTTCATAAATGTATGCCTCCAAAAATTAGTCCCAAAAAGTGATGATTAAGGGAATAGTTTATAAAATTTGTTCCACCTCTTAGGATAAACCGTTCGACCCTCCGGGTGCACTGCACACGGTATGTTAAACCATGTAGAATGGGGTGGACATCCTTGTGAGGATATCTATAGTTTTAAGTAGTGGTATTTGAAAATCTTGAACCTATTTTAAGAATACATTGCTTAAGTTTTCACTCTTAGTCCCATTTGGAGAGTCAATGCACACAACCTTTTTACTATTTGGCTAAACAATGTAGGAAAATCATCTGTTTTGGTTCTTATGTAGGGGTATCCATATGGTTGGATCATTTTTAAAAAAAATGTGTTTCAAAACTATTTCATTCACTTAAAAGTGGGAAATTTCCAAAATTCCCTCCGTCAATTTATGTTTTGTGTTCCCCTTATCCTTATCTATCACATCCACATTATAGGCGGTGAAATTTCTTCCACCTTATGATTTTATCTCTAATTGATTTATATTATTGGAATCCATCATTTTTGTCACATTGGAACAATATCATTAAGACCATCGATCCCATTGATTCTCTTCATCATTGATCTCACTATACAGTGTGATAAATCCATATGAGTCATTTTATCATATTTTCAGGTAATTCATCTTAAAATCCATTTTCTGATAAATCATTCCAATTTAGAAGTTAATATTAAAAAATTTAACACCAACTAATATGGGGTAGGTAGGTCCTAGGTTTCTCTTTTATTTCCCTCATGTTTTTAGGGGGCATTCTTGATCACACTATTGGGTTGTCTGAGAGGGAACCTAATATTTCAAAATTGTCATTTAAACTAATTAATTTAACATTGGAGGTGCCTATGAGAATTCTTCCATATCACTAAAAATGGTATAAGACTATTTAGAATATTGTAACCTAGTCATATTCAGTTCAGGAATTTATTTATTTAAATTAAATTTTATATGATGCTTGTGATAGTCCCATAGGAATGTGATGGGAACTATATGAGGATTGGGATAGTGTGGACTATATAGATTAAGAAATTTAGTTTATAATGTAGGGAATGGCCCCAAATATATATGTAATGTCGATCGCAGGGCGGGTGACTTGGTCATTGAGTAGATATGACATGATGTTCAGGTTGCGTCTATGAATCATGTTATATGAGATAGTGACGAACATCATGTTGAGAAACATGGTCACAAGGTCATAAGGTGATGTGTAGTTGTGGATAAGGTACTTTTTGTAATTTTTTCTCACCATGATTACCTGATACACCATCAGAGCCATGTGTACATAGATAGGACTCATATGATATAGTTGTGTTTACCACTCGTGGGGATAGTGGCCTTTGTTTTTTGTGGCATAGTATGGTGTTGACTATATGAGAGGGTGGAGGTGTTTTCCATTAAAATATATGGGGATGGGGAGGGGACATTTGTTGAAGGTGTTGATATGATTAGATGGGGGCTGAGTCTCCCTATATTATTAAGTCCATTTGTATTGGATTATTTTGGATGATGGATATCGTTGTACTTCAACATATCAGTTGATGAGATGCATATGTTTATTATATGGAGGAGAGGTATTTTTATGCAATTGGATTTTTGGATTTGAGAAGATGGAGTCTATCAAGTAGGGGTTCGAGGGATTAGAATGTTATTATTTGGAAAATCATTCGGGATACTGGTACATGACTAATTGGATGATGTGTCGTGTGAAACTTTTGGATGTAGAACCCAGGAGTTTACCTGGGATGATTTTTAATCAGAGGATTCATTGTGATTTATGATATTTATCCACCACACTATAGTTATACTGGTGATAGATAAATAAGGTGATATCTTCCTTATGGCAATTTACCATAAGGAATGTAGGTTTATTTTGGTTATGTTCATGGGTTGTTTTATTTATTTTAAGAAAAACCATATTTATCCGAGATGTAAATTTGGAACAAGTTGGTTATTTCCAATTGAGATTTATTATCACACCAACATGAGGCCATTGGGATGAATGTATAATTCTTTCTTCCTTGACCTGGTAATGGTTCATGCTGAAGTGATGGACTTAGTGAACATGTCACACTTCATAGCCTGGGATGGATGGAAAATGACATTAGATGATCCTACATCATCCAGAGTATTTTTTTTAGTTTCTTTTATATCAACATGCTTATTATATGAATGTTGTAGTGGTTGAATATGGGAAACCCTTTATTATTTGTTTTCCTGAATGACATGATTTGTGTTCATGCTTCTAAAAATCATATCATATTTATTTAATTCTACATGTGGTATTTTATTCTGAAATTGTTATTTTTGTGCTTATTTCTTATTACTTCTTCTTTCTATCATGCTTTGTCTATGGCGGGTTATTGGTCTAGTATTCTTATTTTATTTTATTTAACTATATTATATTTATATATACCATCATTATTATCATCACCAATGGTTATATTCTCCACATTATCACCTATTTACACCCTCCCTGCTAGCTGACATCCCCCAGTGTAAGGTGAGGCATGCTAAATGCCTAGTGGCACTCTATCCTATTGCACTGTTTGTGTGGATAATCAGTATAGGGTACTATATTATGGGTTGGATTTAATATTAATTTTGTAGTTTAACCCATTGTAAACCGGTTTTAACCCTAACCATGGAGAATAAGTTTAAATTTTTTCATTTTGCAATATGACCAAAAATTAAAATCACTATTATATATAATATAAATTATACTGATTATAAATACTTAAATAATTTTTCTAAATTCAATTCAAAAATGTGGAAAAATTCAATTCCAAATTAAACCCATATATTCGTTGAAAAACTATTATTAAGTAAAAAATAATTCACAAGATTAAAAAGTTTTTATAGTATAATTAAATAGAATATTATTTCCATTAATGTAAATAAATTTAATTTCAATATAAATGAACTTAATTTAGAATAAAAAATAAAAAATATAATTTACTTTGTAAATTATTTAAATGAAAATAGAGTTTTCAGAAAACATAAGTATTTTTTACTATTCATAAATAAATTAACATTTTCATAAAATTATCAAAAATTTAACCATATAAAAAGTTTACGTGCACATTTAGAAATTAATTTTTTAAAAATAAATTCTAGAAATGTTGTAAAATTTAATTTTAAACCATGTGATCAATGTGTGACCAAACCATCTTATCTAAAAATATAGCTTTCTAGGAAACAATTATTATTTTTTGAGGTTTTCATTGATTTTTTTCTCATTAATAAATAAACATTGAAATTATTTATTCATGTTTAAACCATATAATACTAATAATTTAGTTATTCTTATTCATACCGACCAACAAAATATCTATATTATAAAGGCCATGTTTAAATAACAATATTTTAATTGAGTATTGAATTTTGATTAATCATGGAGTTTCATGCATCACAAGATATAAAATAGATGGAATTTATTAAATATATATATATATATAAATACATCATAGGGTGTTGGATTCCATTATAATATTTGTGTTATATTTTTTATAAACTATTGAACATGATGTTCCTCTTTTAAAATCTAACAGTTTTATAGTTGAGACATCTTCCTTAAATGATGGTGAGGTATCACCGTGATGTTATTATTCTTCTCCTACCCGTCCATGTAGAAATACTGGATATGGTGAAAAAGTAATTTATTTGGTATAATTTAATAACCTTAGGGGGAGTTTGATCAATCATTCAGATACATGATACACAACATTGGGTATTACTATTCAAATAATTATCACTTTTAAGGAAGTTGTTCAGTGTTTTTCCATGTGATCGTATGGATTGTTGGGAATCGTTTCTCACAATGATCGAGGTCTCTAATAACCTAAAGTTCGTATCATCTATACTTTTTTAGTTTGGGGTTTTATCGTCTTGGGAAGTTTCAGAGCCATTACATGGTTATAACATCATATTTCAAGATGTTTCCACCCAATTTTATAATAGTTTGATCCATATATATATATATATATATATATATCTTCATATGCATCAAATGAGGATTCTGCTCCATATAAAACTTCAAACAGCCTGTGGCCAACATATTTCACGCATCGATGACATGATGATGTCACTACAACATGTGTGTGTGTGTGAAGCCATATTCTCCCTAAAATAACATTGTATTTCATATAGTAGTAGGGGACCACGAATTCGAGCTCATAAACTTGATTTCCAAGCTGGGCCTTCAACATGAGTTTTCTAAGTGGAATTTATTCACTTATATAATATCTATTATGTGTCATCATAGAGAGGTAATAAAAAATTATTACTAAAATAAAAATTATAAATGGCCTATTTAAGAATAATATTAAATAAAGAGACATCTTCTAGGAGATCTTAGATAAAATCAGCATTATTAATATGGAAATCCTGGTATAGGGGTATGATATTCCATATTCAATATTCCCAAAATCACTTTATATAATTGAAATGGTTGAGTGACATTAATCTGGATCATTCCCAACTCATTATACCTATTTTTTTTGGAAACATTCAATTTGAATATTTGTGTACTAGAGATGGCCTCATCCAATTCCTACAAAAGGTCCTTTGATATTTGAAGGCTATCTAGAATTGTGAGCCTGACTAGTACTATAAACAATTCTTCAAGAACTTCATATATATGATCTCGGGGCCTCTCTTTATTAGAAGATATATTTTAGTTTGTTTTAGGCCTAGAAGTCAATGAATATTGTGAAATGGGCTTATGAACAACTTATAGAGACACATCTTCTTATTATCGAAGTTGTGGTACCTAATTTTGATCATTATGGTTAAGATCAGATGAATGTAAATCAAATAATTGTTCTTCCATTAGAAATTAATCTTAATAAATTCATGATGACTCAGAAGATGATTGAATCCTAAACTAGACCCATTAGAGAAACTACCAATGAGTATCATCAATATATATTTCTCATATAGAGAGTCTACCAACAAGATATGATTTTTCTAGGATAAATTCTACCATGGTTCCATCAGCCTCCACACACTCTTCTTATTCATCCTTATTCCCTATTATATGTTAAAAATTAGGACACATATGAATATTTAGATTCTCCATCAAGAAAAGGGTTGATAAAATAAATGATGTTAACTATAACATATAATGACTCTTTATCCAATGGGGGTTAGGTTTTGTAGATTTGTAACAGTTGGACCATTTTGTTGGAAGATTCCCATTCTCCCAATGTTAAGGGCTAGAAATATTGGATAATTTGATCCAACATAAGGATAAATTTAGGATCCTATTGTTTTTATGAGGCCTTATCCCTCTTCTTCTGAGCATATTTTCTCTGTGAAATTTAACTCTCAAAATATGTTGATTCAGTTATCACTAGGTGATTTATGTATATGACTATATGATTTAATTTTGACCTGAGTATGGATTGTTATAGATCAATGGGTTTCTAGACCAATTAACCATGATTTTTTTCATGTTTTCTTAAGATATTCTATCATATTATTTCCTCCTCTAGTGGAATAGTGTAGATACAAGACAATAACTATTAGGGTTTACCCAATTTAACTTCCCCAGAATCATCTATATTCAATATTATTACCGAAAATACTTGAATATTATGTACCAACATATAACATCAGGGAAAATAATATGGGTTACCATTCAGTCTCACCTCATTCAGTTTCTTTATTTGTGGTAGTGTAAGTTGATTATTTGAAAAGAATGATATAAAATATTTTGGAACCTTATTATTTTAGACATAATAATTTATATTCTTTCTATCTTCAAAACATGAGTAACCTTTATCTCTCCAAACCTCACATTTAATATCATATTAATTTTTTGTCTCCTTAAGGATGGGTAATGCATGATATTAGGTGGTCTTTGGAACTAGGGATTACACCAATCTTGGGATGATTGTGAAAGTTATTATTTCTTCCATAAAAAATATTCTTATAAAGGTAGCTGGAACAATCCAAACATTAGTCCAACTATAGAATAGACTATAATCCTATTATTATCCTTTCAAATAAAACTCTCTATTTCATCTGGGAAATTTACACAAGATAATGTAATTTTGTTAAATAATCATATAGATTATATATGTATAACTCTACAATAAACATTAATTAAATATTCATATCTAGGTTATTTGTTATACCCTTCCACTTAGAAATTAAATATGTGTCCTTTTCACCCTTATTTTATTTTTAATTTGAATAGTCATTAATAAATTTCTTCATTATTGTAGAAATAAGTTGAAATAAAAACATTCTATAAAGTTCTTCCCAATTTTCAATTGACATGTCAGGGAGGATTATATTCAAAACAAAAGTTGATCCCTTCAATATTTATATAAAATACTTGAATTTGTACACTTATTTTTGATCATGTGTTCTAATCAAGTGTCCACAATAGGAAACAAAATTTACTAAATGTTGTTTTGGATCATTGAGTCTATTAAAGGCGTGGAAAGTGGGACTCCCAATGTTGGGTGGAGTAAAGTTCATATCCACCCATTAATGGGTGTTAAATATATCTATTATTAATGGATAACCA
The DNA here is from genome assembly GCA_963277665.1 of Viscum album. Lineage (NCBI taxonomy): Eukaryota > Viridiplantae > Streptophyta > Magnoliopsida > Santalales > Viscaceae > Viscum > Viscum album. Next base: position 27,799,806 of record OY728143.1, on the reverse strand, counting down.
TTCTATTATATTTAGGATATTTGAGTGATGATGGAATGGATGGAGTCAAATAACTCTAGTGGTATTACTGGATGATGGGAAGATTCATTGTGGACAATAGGTAAGTCTTGATATGACCTACTTTCATATATATTATTGTTGTTACCCTATATATGTGGATCGAAAATAATGAATTAATGATGCTTCAGGTTTTTTTGGGGATGATTTTGATAATATCTTACCTCTAGAGCCTCATAGAATGGTGGGATGTATTCCAAATTGATAGGGAGACCTAATCCCTCTCTAAAAAGTATAAGGGGGAATATATGATTATATAGAAACCATTTAAGTGGATACATTGGTTCCCAACATGATATTTTTTAATTGGAATATTTTCCGGAAGCTTCTTAACATTGAGATATCTCAATTATATTATCTCAATATCGTATCACAAAAATATATCCTCATTGGTATTACATTACCTCCATCACATTGAGGTTGGGATGACGCAACCCCATTTACCTTATTTATTTTTGATTCAAAATATTTTTCTGGGGGGTGAGTTCTTGGGGTTTCCATGATTGGGGTTTGTTTTATGTTTTTTGTACAAAAACCCACCCTGTAATGAAACTCGATGTGAGTTATATGCTAGACATGTAACCTGACACAAATCCCTTCATCACCATTATTTTCATATACCAGATTATCATTAGCGATATCTACCGGGATAAAAAGGATGTCACTGTATCATAATCTACATCCTAATTATATATGGAAACATCATCCCCTAAATAATTTTTAAGAGAGAAATAAAATTATGTTTTTCCTTTCACATTCATAGATGTTATCTTTTAAAAATGACCCCTATGAGGATTAATTATTCCTCTAACTGACTCTCTATATTGCAGCTAATGTAGATTAACCTATAATTAGATCAAAAAACTCTTTCTAACTATTTATATAGTGGTGATAATAAGTTATGAATCTGAATAAATTCTAGAGATACATCCAATGAGTCTTCTTCCAGCCCAATCAATAATAATATTCTTGGTGGGAAAATTGGTAATGCTATAAATTCTACTAGACCTATGGGTTGGGGTTTATCTTTCAAATATTCTATAAAATTATAGATTCACTAGTGCTTTGATGATCTAAGGGTTGTGTTAGTGGTAAATATGATGAAATTTACCCTAGCCTTGTATGTTGGGATTATACGATGATTTCCTTTAAATATGCTTCTATATAAACATCTTAGATTATTCATTCATTAACATGTAAATGATATTGATTAAGTTTCTATTATTATATTCTCATCTATATAGATTATTACTTTTCTAGGGGCCCCAGTTCTCTCAATAATGAAGCTTGGTCCACGTTTTTAGAGGCCATCTATAGTAATCAAATGATTGTTTGTTCCCATCATGGGAATTATATATTTGGATCTTCAATTGGTATGATTTTACTAAACTAACCTTCCATCATATATACCTCATGGCATAATGACCAAGACTGAGGTAGTAATATTGCAGGAGGTCTTCCCCAAGGGCCATTGCTAACTATTTTACAGGGTGAAATATACGGCTCCATATTCTCCCAATCCTGAAATGTACATGTCATAAGGAACACTCAAAGTAGTCTGTTGAAGTGTTTTTAAACTATCAATAAAACATGTAATATATTATTATATTTCATATAATATTTCTGGGATCATGTTGTCGACAAGGTAGTCAACTCAATTTGAATGAAAATATCACGTATCATTTTAATATGGCTAGAATATCTCTCAATAGTCATTTTTTCACCTTTGGTGATAGGTTTTCCACAATTTTATGATTCATTAGTATACACATTCTTCTCTTATCTTCTGAGTGAGCTCTTATAGGGATGTTACATTGTAAAACAAACAAGTCTGGTATACCTCCCTCAACTTGTTATACCCGTATTTCTAATTTTTTTCACATTTTAATAGGAATATTACTCAAACTGATTGGGATAAATAGTTATTTTTTATATAGGTAATGCCACTTTATTTTATGAAGCCTAAGATGATAGATGTTGTACTGATCCATACCATGATCATGATAGAATATTATTGGGTATAGATAGGGCTCCATAAGTAGTTATCCCTAATTTTCTAGTACCTCTCCATATGAAAGTTATTTCTTAAGGAGAGGATATCTCTATCATGGAAGCTTATCATATAGGGGAGGATTTCCACCATGGATTTCATGGTAAGAGTCTCTCTAATCCGTATTTATTTTTTCATGGGGAGGATTTACATGGATGATATTTCTATCCACTTAGGATGAATATTTTTCATATCCTTGAGTAGACATTGACTAGTATTGTAGAGATTCAAGGAGATTGGAATTGATTATGGTAGTAATATCAACCTACTATTTATTTGTATATGATTCCCAATTACCAATTTATTTAGACATTGTTTGTTGGGATGTTGAAGTTTTATATAGTTGGTGGGAAGCCTTGTGAATTAGGACCATTCGAGAAGGACTATGGTCTAACATCAGTAAATAATGATGACTTTATTTAATATTTTAGTGGAAATTTCACCACTACTTGGTGACCATAGAAATGTTCTAGGAAGTTATTGAGTTACCAGAAAATGTATGCACTAACCCCAAAGTGACTTTTAGAATGTGTTGACGAACCTCAGATGGAATAGGAATATGGTCCTAGTCATAATATTGATTATTTTCCAGAATATATTTGTTACCCACATGAGTGGGATATTTAATATTCTACCCCTCATATATTACCATTGGGGTCTATAGATATGATCTTTAATTAGTATATTCTTTAATTTCTATTTCAATCATTCCATCTTCCATGTTATGTTGACAATTTATACCCATTTTGGACACAAATTATGATGGGAAATTTATTGGATATTCTAAAGGTAGTAAGCATGATCTTTAAATTCCTTTAGAATATGTCACAGGATCTCTGTTAGATTTGAAATAGGGATATCATGTTTTTCTAAGGTGATTCTCAAATTATATAATCAAACCCCATTTTTAATCAGAATATTCCCCCAATCATGCACCTTATATTTCACCATGATATTATGATGACCCCCTAAATGATAGGAAGTATACAATCTTTCTTAATAGTAGCTACCTAATTTCATGGATAAAATACTTAGAAGGAAACAGTAGAAAAATACACCTATCCCTTTATAGTTGTAAAAATATATTGATGTATCTTATCCATGGATACTATAATTTTCTAATAGTTCTAATGAATCTGATACAGAATCTGATTTATCTCTTCCAAAGTTACGGAAATATTTTGGAATATATCTTCAGTTGATATAGGAATATGAAAAAGAATTTTATTACTTTTTCATCCATGGAATGTTGTCTGTATTTATATGGAAGGGAATGTATGTTCAGTTTCCCCTGACCTATTATAAATTACTGGAAATATACTTCTATGAGAACTGTAATATGGCATAGTTATTTGGGTGTTGATATGATATATGTGTATAATTTATCTAGGGGAAGGGTAAATTATTTTGTATATCTATTTAAAGTTAGAATATTTCAACTAGTTTTCTCCATGTTAATGGTAGAATTATCCTTCCGTTTAGGGGAAACAGATCAGTACACAGGGAGAGATCTCTATGATTTACTATAATAATTAGTTTTATATGTGGTCTAGTGAATAACTTCCTTTAAAAGATTCCAACGAGTACATGTTACATGTTTTTAATAGCACCGGTAGGAAAGGGGAGCCCTAATTTTCACCTCCTAAATAGTGATGTTTCAAAGGGGTTCTTCCACCTACCTAAGATATAAGAGGTACACATTTACATGTTATAGGGGAAGGATACCAAAATAGTTGAAAATGGAAAGAGGCACCACCTATTCAGTCAATAAATTCCATTGATGAGGCGGGTTGTGATATTTTATATTGAAATTTCCCCCTAGAGTGGCATCCAATGTCATGTGTATACTATTACAATGGCATTACCTAGGCATTCTCTTAAAAATATAGTACTAGAGTCACTGATTGGGTGATAATTCTCTTTATGTATATGATCCCACTATTTTTCACACAACTATGGTGTAAGAGTGGGAGTTCAATGAGGATTCCATGGTTTTATATTGACGTAAGATTTGAAATACAATGTTCCTATAGAAATGTACAAAATAAACATAGAAAACCCATCAATACAATATCAAATATTAAGATTATATTGCTGAAATTATTTCATCATTCACTCAATATTAAAACCCTCACATTAGGTTCATAATTAATTGTATCAATGTGTATTCATGTGAAGAGAGAAAACAAAGATCATGATTTTATTTTGACACCATTCATACTCAATATTGTTAGATTAATTATGTTTTCACAATTTGTTTGTTTCAATTAATATTCACATGGAATGGTCAAATTGTTGGTGGTGATGTTATTTTTACACTAAATTCCTTAAGAATATATTATTTACATCATTTTCACCCTTATTTGTTTGATGCATATTCACATCATTTTGTGAAACTAATAGTGGGAATTTTATTAATAAAACAAACATCTTTATGATACAAAATTCTTTTTTTCTTTAGTATTTGTTGTTTTGACCACAATCTATCCCATGAAGTTTATTATCGACGAATGGTCTATCTTTTCAATGTTTGGAGGTCACTAGAAAACACCGATGACACTATGAATATGAGTTTAACTAGGATTATAGATGTTTAGGATAACCACACCATTTAATGGGTGAATAATTACTATTTTGGAAATCCCATATAGATTTAAGAATTTGTGGTGAAATTTTACTTGTAATGTTAATAAAACTACTATTCACCCTCATTAATGATGTTCAATTTATTTTTTAATGAAATTTGTAGTTTAAATCCTTATAATTAAATAAATCTATAATTTTGTATCATAAAAGAAGATAGTTGGCACTTACTATTGGGATTAATCACATGAATTTTTTTTTTCTGACATACCATTGTGAAGGGAATTAGATCCCATATAGTTTGGTTTTAGTTAACAGGATAGGTCATGCCATTTAAGGTCATGTGACATGGTCAGATCCAAGAAGTTTAATGTCACTTGGTAAGGATTACTGGGGTAATGGTTCCAATAAATAGTTTGTGTGATTATTATTCTTTTTTGAAAACTTCTAGTATCCTTAATAGGTTATATGTCATAATAGATTTTTATGGGGTCAACTGATATAGATGTGGGAAATTAAGAAGAAGTACGATATCATAAGGGATATATCCCATTGAATGAAATATAATGACACCTAGAGGGGATATATCTCTCTAGGTGGTTTCATGAAGTCATTTTGGATAAAGTTTTACAAAATAATGTTTCATTGATTGATATGTACACTAATGGGGGAAGTTATGAAGTGATCGATATTTTAGGATATGAGGTCTAATACATGAAAATACAACTTCTATAATCTATTGAAGACATGAATTAAATCCCACATAGTTCAAGTAACACAATTAAAGGTTATATAAAATATCTATACCTTCTAGTCTAACATCATATGGTATGGATGTTTTTAGAATAGTTTAACATCATGTTTCATGGATATTTGTAACACCCATTGATTTTGTAATTTTTTCCTAATCAATTTAATATTTTTGGTTTCACCAAAAACTATGTTTATCTTGAATTACATGATCCACTGAGTTTATATTTCATCACATGCATCATTGAGTTTATTTTTCATTATACACAACATCGAGTCTTAACAAGATATGACATACTATTAAAATATTTTTATTTAATATGATAGTAATGAAAAAGATGTAAAAAAGAAGGGTATACATGGTATAAAATAAAATATGAAAATATATGTTCTACAAATTTATATAAAATAAATTATTTTTTTCCCAAATAATTATAAATAAACCTAAAAGACTCTTAAAATATAAGATAAATCATTCTTTAAAAATCAATTATTATGCACTCAAACGTGTTTTACCTAAATAAATTAAACAAATCACTTTTATTGATAGATTTTAAGGATATTTATGAACAATATATTCAACCAAATTTATAAAATCTATATCATGAATTTTATAGACAATAGATAGGAATAAAGTTAATTTTATTCTTAAAAATTTATTTTTTAAAAAAGATGTTTTATCTCCATTTGTGTGAGTAGTTTAAAATTATTTTTTAAAAAATTTATAAATTTATAAAAAAATATAATTTTTTTTGAAATTATCATTTAATAATTATATTAGGGTGATTTTTTGAGAATTTTATGGGAAGATATTTTATTTAACGAATAGTGAAAAATTCTTATTTTTATTATGAATTCCCATTTATTTTAAATCATCTAAAGACATCCAAAAAAATTAATATGATTTTAGAATTTACCATAATTAATATATATATATATATATCCAATTTAGGTCATTTTAATCAATTTTATATTGAATTTTGATATTAAAACCTTTTCATTATTTAAATGTTTCCACTTTAGAAAACAGTTTTCCCATCACATCTGCGTGATTAATTTTAAATTAAAATTTACATATTTTTCAAATTTTTTTGGAATTTTTTTTGTATTTGTAATAAGAATATTATATATTATCTAATAATTTAAAGTAGTTTTTTACCATAATGAATAGTAAAAATAGAAAAAAATTATTTCTGTGGTTAAAGTAAAGAAAATGGGTATCTACGGGTTCAACTCAAAATATATAGGTTAAAAATGAACCAAATCATGTAAAAAATAGATTGTTTTGGCCATATTTCACACATATATCTTTTATTAACTATAATGCTCCACTGTTTTTTATCATTTTTTCATGATACATACATGAGTACACCTTTTTCATTTTAAAAATCATTAGTTTGCTGCTCACCTCACGAATAAAAGACTACCCCACCTCATCTCATCTTTACCCATACAGGACCATTGGTTTCAGCCGGTAACTACCTAGATAAATTACATAATTCCCTCCACTAATAATATGACGCTTTGTGTGCCAAAAATCAATCCCAAGAATCGTTTTTGTTCAAACAAAAAAGAAGTTGTCTGGATAAGAGGTAACGCGCCTAACCGAGATTTCTAAATTATTTCATCATCCACATCCTTCAAATATTTTAAAAAAATGGTGATATAAGAAAATTAGTATATTATATCTATGGATATATTTGTTATATAAATAAACTACCACCATATCCTCTTCCCTTAAATGGATTATGAAATCATCCTTCATATGTACGGAAGACTACTGTCTCGCGAACCGATGTTATTCATTATCCATAATAACTTCTCACATATGTATTTAATGATTATATTCATTGATATAATATTATATTTAATATATTATTATTATTATGGATTTTTGATATCACATTTTCATACTTAAATTTTATTCTGCAGAAATATGTAAACATCACTCGTTTGTACAACAGACTACTTCCTTGCGAAGTGATGTGATTCGTTCTTTACAAACTCTTTACATGGAAGGTAATATGGATGGGTTTTATCAATATAATTGAAAAATTTTAAATAAATATTATTATATAAATATAATATTATTCGCTTTTACTCTTCCAATCCATCAAGAAATGGGAAAAGAATGAATATGTATGTACGACATATCATCTCTATAAACAGTGTATCTTATTTTTTTAACTCCAAGTTTTATATATAGATAAAAATTTGTATATAATTAATTCATATGATATTTATATAGCTGTTAAAATTAGGGATATAGTGGTCCCAAGATCAATGAATTAGGTCCAAAAATACCAAAACAAAACAGGTATTAAAAATAAAGCAGTTATTACCCAGAACATTATTTTAATAAGTAATTGTTCATAAACAGGTAATACAAGGACATAAGTGAATCATATATGGTAATATATATATATAATAATTATTCCTTAATAGATTTATAATAAACATATATTTACTATACATTATTTTTTAATTTATGTGAATGAATTTGACACTTGAGGTAAGGGAATTTCATCTCAAACGATTTTTTAGGAAATATATTATGTTATTAACCCATACTATTATATAAGGTAAATATAAATCTCAATTTATATATTATATTTTAAATAATATTATATTAATTATATTCTTTTTTTTATTTGGTGAGATTTTTTAATGGAGTTAATGATTCAAAAGTCTACTAAAACTTTACGGTATTTCTATCTCATTTTTATTTTTTGAGAGAAACATTCCATATTAAACATGTGTTTATTTTATATGGTGTACATGCATCATTTTAATTTATTTTATAATTATTATACTGAATATTATGGGGATTTTTTATATTAATTTTTAGCTCTATTTCATGGGATTTATAGTTCAAAATCTATGAAAACGTTAATGGATTTTGTAACAATTTTCTGTAATTGACACATATGTTATGTTATGAACATTTCTTATTTTGTGATGTTTGTAAAAAACTGATTGATACATTATCATTAATTTATTTATTATAATGATGTTTTAATTTTAATTTAATTTTAATCCTTGATGGGTCTTTAAGTATAAGTTACCACACTGGTAATGATTTATCTTACAATATCATTTCTTATCAGGATTATTTATGGTTATATTTATGATATCGAAATATTTTGAACCATATATAAAAAACTAAGTGCTTTTCTAATAGTATTATTATATTATGAGAATAAATTTTACCCTTATATTTGTCTCTCCTTATCTACTCAAGTGTCTATAATAATTTTTTATGAAACATCACTATTATTTCTCAATTTTGTCCAAGATTTTTTTTCCTTTCAAAACCATGTTTTCCAAGACTTGTTTCAAATTATTTATAACATTATATAAATGAATTATTAAATAAAATTTTCCCATGTTTGAATGTTTTTTTAAAAATTAAATGATTCTATATTTCATTTTACAAAAAAAAATATCATTTGGGATTTACTAATTTTTTTAAGGAATCTTAATTTCAACATGTTTGGCATGAGGGGAATTTTCCACTATCATAACCAATTGTTTCTTTAAAGAGTAAATTATAATCTTAAAAGTTTTTTTCAGATAATATGATTTTTAAATGTTTTATGCTTTAAAAAAAATTTTCTATGTGGAAAGGATATTTTCTTCCTAAAAATTAAGAGATTTCAAAGATTTTTTTATATGTTTTCAATGTTATTTTCAAATTAAAGAATTTTGAAATTTTGTTCGGTTTGAAAAAGTATTTTTTGAAATAGAAAGGTTTTTTTCTTCAATAAATGTTTTAAATAAATATTAAAATTAAATTTCCATCTAATATAACATCTGTTGATGTTACCTATTACATTCCGAGTGAAATATTAAATGATATGAATCTTATTATTTCTATGAATGGTTTATTTTTTTGATGGAGTGATGTTTATGATACATTTTTCTCTTTTATGTGTAATACCAAGAGGAAATTAATGTGAAACCCTCTTTAATTCATATGTTATTATATAATAAAAATATGTAATGATTATGAATCATTTATTTCTTCAACATTTTATGATATGATAATATATTTATGAAACCCATTTATCTTCATGTGTTATGATATAGTGATTGTATTATGTCCTTATGGAACAGATACAATTGATTTTAATTATTTGATTTATGGGACCTATATCTCCCTCTAACTCATTTCAGGATTCATTAAATCTCATGATATAGAAAGGAATAGAATGGGAAAAAATAGGGTTTAGTAAGGGACATTATTTATAGTGATGGTATTTGAAGTGGGCCTTGAATACTATGATGGTTTGGGAGTTCAACCCATTCCACTATGATATACTTGATAGTGATCCTTTAATACTATTTAAATTATTTTATATGCTTATGTGTATGTCACTATTCAATTTCTTATACCAATGTTTTGCTGTCATGGATAATATACTCACATTTACTTATGATTAATTCCATATGAACTTCGATGATTTATGATGTGACTCGTGTTTATGATCTATGATATGATGGGATTGTTTTTAAACTATTAGTCTCATTTTATAATTCATTGATTCTCATGATATGTTTTTATATCCCTTTTTACCCTTAACGAGCATCTGAGATCAAAACTTCTCATGTTTACTTTCCCTATACTATGAAGAATATTTTAAGTAGGGTATTTATGAGAAGAGTATTATATGGTAATTCCATTATGGGTGATATTGATGATTATTCATGAAATAAGATTATCATCTTCCTAGTCTCCAAAAGAGCTATTCTTTTATGATCCTCATGTATTTGTTTATGTAATTTGATGAATATTTATCGCAAATATATAAAATATATACCTGAAAATATTATTTTCCTATATATTTTATTAGAGGAGAGGTTTAGTTAACCTTTGGAAACTATAAAATGAATACAATATTGATAAATCAAATGATATGTTGGAAGATAAATATAAAGAAGATTTGGAGTAAAGGAAAATTTATTGGAATTTTTGTAAAGAGTAGAGAGAGTGGTTTCCATGAAATTTAATCCCTGTTTGGTTATTAAAAGTTTATATAGATATGTTATAGAGGTACTTGGGGTGAATAACATTGAAAATTGAATATTTAGATGGAATCAATCATCACCTGGTGCCCGAAAGTGGGCCTTCTTGTACACCCAGTTTGACACTCCTAGGTGATACTCTTTAGGAATTAATGAACTCTTTATGAAACATAATGAAGGAATTGAATAACTATCTAGGATAAAACTATTGTGTACAAGACTAAAATTATGGTTTCATGACATTGACAACCTATACGCAACTTTTTAAAATTATTCTATTTCCCACTATAACTATTATTAATCACTTTATGATTTTTTATTTTAGTCAATGTTAGAACCCAATAGAACTTGATTAACATTGAATATGATAGAAACTTTGTTGATGAGAAACTATATGGGATGATTACTATAGTGAATGATATTTTGATTGTGCCTAATTATTTATCATAATACATGATCAATAACTAACACCTCAACAAACTGTCAAACTCACCAAGTAAGAGAAGGGGAGATTTTTCCAAGAGATTGGATGGTGGAGACCAGGGTGGAAGGGAGAATCATTTTTATATATGTCAAGAATGTGAGAATAATCACTTTTATTAATGTATTAATGAAATGGAAATATTTTTATATTGTAATAAAAGGGCACAAAGGAAGTAATTTATAAGGAAAAATTAAAATTTTGGTTAATATAATGGATGAGAATAATAGTATCTCTAAGGTATCATAAATGGATGGAAATATAAAATGTGAAAAAATGTGAATTATAAACATTTATGTCCTGTAAGGGATTCTTGTTAAGATAGTCATCAAGGTTTAATAACTAATGGTTATACTATTGATAATGAAATGGCTATAAATGAAATATAATTGGGATGAGTTATTCTAAGAGTACATTTTATATCAAACATAATAAGTATGATTAAATTTAGGTTGATGAAAATTAATGTAGGATTAATATTTTATATTGTAGGAAAAATATATTAAGGAATTATAGGGTGTATCCTAGTTATTAGTTTAATAATTATGTGGAAATATTAAAGGGTTTATGTATTGTAATTAATTTATTATGTTATAAGAGTCATTAAATATATATGGTGTTTTAATTATATGGTTTTTGTTCATAATTTTAAATAATATTTTGATTAGAATAGATTTCTTAGAAATAAGAATTAATGGAAATGCATTATTTTATGGAAAACACATGACTAAGGGAGTATAACACTTATATGGTCCGATATTTAGATAATGGACGTTCTTTTGGATAAATAGATGATTTATAATGATAAAATAAATTTTATATTATTGATGTCATTGTAAATAATAACTAATTTAAGGATGAAGTGTTTTATGTTATCTTTGATGATGTTTACACAATTTGAGATTAATAAAATTTATTTAATGACATGTGATTTTATTTATGAAATGAGGAAAGGGTTAATTTTTGGAAGAAAGTGTAACGACCCGTCCCCCGGGGCCCGTGCCGTGATTACCCCAAGCCTGCCTTCCATAGGCCTGGGGCTGGAATATAGCACCAAAGACATAATTTCCTAAATCTGGGAAGTCATTGCCTTTATAAACTGTAACACACACACACACACACGCAAGCACACTACTGGATGAAAAACCAAGTAAACTGTATAACAAAAGAGTGATGAAAGTAAAAAGGGGCCAGAATACACGCCCAGTTGGAAAGTATCAGTACAACTAAAATGCAATACAACTGAAGAAAAAGAAAAGATATCTACTGGATTGTCCTCCGATGTTCCTACATGAAGGGTAGGTACAAATCGTCTCCTCAGGACTCCACGTCCTTCTGTCTCCTCCGTGTACTGACAAGCCGTATGGTCCACCTCCAGGTACTGTCCAGTCCTGGTACTCTCGGCCTCAGTCAGCGTTGTCCGTCGTCTACATACAACACAACAAGGTGCATGCATAGCTCATGTATGGGTGAGTATAATGATACTCAGTAGGGACCCTAAGAGCCTCAAGGCCTCACAAAAATCCACCAAGGATAAATCACAAAGTATGAAAATCATCAGACAGCCTTAATAAGGAATATTATCATACATATAGCTAAGTTTTTAAGTAATCCATCTCAATCATGAGTAAAACACAGAGGTTCTGACTTAGCTCATAACAGGATTTATTCATAGGGGTAGTGTTAGGTAACATTCCCAGTCACAACATCGAACACCTGGACTACTGGAGAACTCGTCCTCTATCGAGTACAGTGGGCCTGTCGCATCATATAGAGGTGCTTCCCACTAACCTTGGACAACTGAGGTAGTCTTCCTGTCAAGTACCGTGGGTCTGCCGCATCACACAGAGGCACTCCCCGCCATGGGTCTGTCGTGTCACAGAGAGGCGCTCCCCCTCATGGCCTACTTAGGTACTCCTCCTATCGAGTACCGTGGTTCTGCCGTGTCACCAAAGTTCTCCCCAACATGGGTTGGCCACATCATCGAGACGCTCCCCACTAGGTCTGTTAAGTCACTCTGAGTCGAAATGACCAACCATCATCAAGTCTCAGCCAGCCACTGGGTTCCCGCACTATGCTCGCTCGTCTCCGGGAGGATCCACTCCACAATCTAGTGGTCGATACTCCAACTGCCACAAAGTCCCACAAAGAAGTGTCTCAAAGGTCCTTCACGTCATAGGGTTCTCAATGTAACAGACGACGCGTCAATCGGACGCCCGATCTATGAGTTATTTTCCTTTTAGTCCTGGGGGCCATGTTCAATTAATGCTCGATCCAACCTGACAATTCCCCATATTAATCGAAAACACAGTGGGGTATCAGTCAAAGGGTCTGTCTCGCTCCAAGACTTTCAGCGCCACTGACGGTTCGTCAAACGGACGTCCAATGCCAAAGTTATGGACAAAATAAAGTAACTCGGTCGTAGTGGCCTGGGGTCCGGTCCGACCCGGTCGGCCCAACCCACCAGGGATGTGAGGGTTCCGCGAGGGAGGCTTGGCCAAGGGGTACCATGACAGTGCCGACTAGCCACAGGTACCGTGAGGGCATGGACAGGCCGTGAGGGCACAGATAGGGTGCAAGGGCGGTGGACCGGTCGTGGGTCGGTGCGAGGGTGGTTCAGCCCAGAGGGCACCGCGTGGGTGGCCAGGACCGGAGGGCGGCACGACCCGTGGTGTAGGTCTGGTTCGACCCAGGGCATGGGGACGGTTCGGTTGGGGCACCGCGAGGGGCCTGCGGGATGGCGCGGCTGGGGAGGCTTGGAAGGCCGGTGGGCTGGCGCGGTGAGGATGGCTCAGGAGGACAGTGGGCTAGCGAGGCAGGGGCGGCTCCAGAGGCCGACAGAAAGCGCGAGGGGCACAGGAGGCTCAGGAGGCGGGTAGACGGTATGAGGGGAACAGGCAGTAGGTGGCGCGAGCCGAGGTGGCTCGGAAGGCGGGCGGCGGCGCAGTCAATTCAGCCAGGAGGTCGGAGCGCCGCGGGGGCGGAGTTGGTCATGGTGGTCGTCGGTGGTTGCGTCGTTGCCTTCGTCTCCATCCTTTATTCCAAATAACACCACAAAGAAGAATGAAAGAGGGGGGTCAGGACATGTTTGTTTGGCCTGCACCCTCCACGTTTAGGGTGGTAGCAAGCAGTTCATCAAGAACATAAACTAGAATGATCATGGAAGATATTTTAAAACATCAATTCCCATTATCCCTCGATAAATTTCTATTCCCAACCCCACAAAGGAAAAATAGGGGAGAACATGTGTATATAAAATCATTCATAAAAATCCCCTATAACATCCCGCTACAATTTATTCCCAACCCGCAAGGAAGATATCTGTGGATCAACATGATAATAATTTGATCTGTGTTCTTTGTTTTTAGAAGGAATGAATCAAGGGAATAAAATCATACTTAATTAAAAACCCTACCTTGTTCAATGTTGGTTGATGTTGGCACGAGAATGTAGACGTCAATTAGTTGTAGATGAACATGTCCTATGTCAAAGGATGTTCTGAGGAAGAAATCCGAAGTCGTCGACGTTCTTCATTGTGGAAGCATTCTTCATTGGAGAATCTTCAACCAAGAGCTCCTCCTCTCCCAAATTCCACAAAATAAAAGAGATATCCAATAATAAAAAGTGTTCCCCCAATTCAATCATAGGAACAATTCAAACTAGGTAAACAAGTGGGGGTACTAAGCATGCATATGAGCCACCCACTCCCATCTACTCTCCTAGAGGTTCTTTTGCTGCCAGCGAACATGCATCATAGGTATCGACCATCCATGAAGGACCCGCTCCTATCGATCCTCAATCTCTACTAAAACCTCCGTAAAAGTTGCCTCATCATTGAAGTCCAACTCTCCATGGTCGATGATGTGATAAGGGTTGTGCACATTTATCCTCAGATGGGATACAAGGAAGACGTTGTGCACCCGGTGCAACTGATGTGGAAGAGCTAAGCGGTATGCCACCTCTACAACTCTGATGATGACCTAAAAAGGTCTGACGAATCTCGAAGATAACATGTCACCTTGGACAAATATCAGTAGGCCTTGTCGAGGTGAGACCCATAGAAAGAGGTGGTCACCATCCTGGAACTCGAGAGGTCTCCGTCTCCTGTTGGCATATGATTTCTGCCTGCTCTCTGTAGTCTTCATCCACTCCTGGATGATCTGCACCTTCTCTTTTGTAGCCCGTACCATCTCTAGTCCTACTAGTGCTGACTCCCCTGGGTCAGTCCAGCACAAAGGTGACCTGCAAGGTCGCCCGTACAACACCTCAATAGGTGCCGTCCCAATGGTGGAGTGATAATTGTCGTGGTATTAAATCTCCACCAAAGGTATGTGATCATCCCAGTGCGACCGAAGTCGAGGAAAAAAGAACCCAACATATCCTCGGGGGTCTGAATGGTCCACTCAGTCTGGCCATTCATATGAGGATGGAAGGCAGTGCGCAAACGAAGCTCTATCCCAAAAGCCACTTACAACCCCTTCCATAGTCGGGAAGTAAAATGTGCATCATGGTCAGAGACAATCGTCGTGGGTACTCCATGTAGAAGCAAAATTTCCTACACATAGAGGCATCCCAATCTCTCTACTGAACCCTGCTTTCTGATCGGTAGGAAGTGGGCTGGCTTGTTGAGTCGGTCGACGATCACCCAAATCGAGTCATGAACTATGGATGAAAATGGAATTCTGGACACTAAGTCCCTAGATATCCCATCCCACTTCCACTCTGGGACTTCTAAAGGCTAAACCAAGCCTGCTGGTACCTGATGCTCCACATTCACTTCCTGAGAAGTGAGGCACCGAGAGACAAACTCTGTTACTTCTTTCCTCATTCACGGCCATCGATGCTTTCATCGGAGACCATGGTACATTATTTCCACTCTTGGATGTTTCGCTAGAGGGGAAGTGTCGAAATCCCTCAACAATTCATGTTTAAGTGTCATTGGTACCATGGTATGTCCTCTCAAGAGGAGGATGTGCTTCCCACCTTCAGAAAATCAATCGAGTTCATGCCATGTTGATATCTGAGCACGTCGAGCCTCACAATCAGCGTCCCCACGCTGTGCATCCTTGACTCACTGAAAAAGTGGGGGAGTGACTGTAAAAGACTGATGAAAATATGCTCCATCTCTATGCATAAATGATATCTACAAAGTGGCCAGATTCTCCATCACCTCGCCAAGAATCTGTATACCAGATCTCCTTCTGAGTGCATATGCTACAATGTTCACCTTCCCAGGAGTATAGACTATCCTAATGTCATAGTCCGGGAGGAACTCAATCCAATGTTTCCATCTCCGGTTCATGTCATTATAAGAGAAGATATACCTGAGACTCTTGTGATCTGAATACATAGTAAAACGGTCACCCGTCAGATAGTGTAGCCACATCTTCAAGGCAAAGACCACTACTGCTTACTCCAGGTCATGGGTAGTGTATTTCTACTCATGTTGTCTCAAATTTCGATAACCATATGCGATCAATGATCGCTCCTGCATCAAGACACATCCGAGTCTGATCCCTGATGCGTTATAGTAAACTACGTACCCGAATCCCAGCTCTGGAAGCCTCATGTTGGGGGCACTACTCAGCTTCCTCCTCTTCTCTTGAAAAATTTGCTGGCATTTCACTGACCAAACGAATGGTTTCCCCTTCTTCATCAATGCTGATAGTGGTGCTAAAACTCTGGGGAAGTCTGTCACAAACCTCTGGTAATATCCAGCCAAACCCAGTAAACTCCGTACCTCCGTTACACTCCTAGGTGGCTCCCAAACAAGTACCACCTCATTCTTCACTGGATCCACTAAAACTCCAACCTCTGATATGACATGTCCCAGGAAGTGAACTTCTTGGATCCAGAACTGGAATTTTGAGATTTTACCATAATGATGGTTCTCTTGGAGTCTGTCCAGTACTACATGCAAATGATAGGCATGCTTCTCCTCAGTAGCCGACTAGATCGGAATGTTGTCGATGAATACCACTACAAAGCAATCAAGGTACGGCTAAAAGATCTTGTTCACGAGTCCCACGAACATTGCTGGAGCATTGGTGAAGCCGAATGGCATAATCAAGAACTCATAATGTCTGTACCGACATCTAAAGGCTGTCTTCTGCATATCCTCATCTCGTACTCTGAGTTGGTGAAAACTAGATCTAAGGTCTATCTTTGAGAACCACCATGCTCCTTTTAGCTGATCAAAGAGGTCTTCAATCCTCAAGACTGTGTACTTGTTCTTCACGATGACTTGGTTCAGACATCGATAGTCGACACAAAGCATCAATATCTCATTCGCCTTCTTGAAGAACATAATTGGGGCTACCCAAGGAGAAACAATAGGCCGGATGAATCCCTTCCCATGCAAGTCCTATAGTTGTACCCGTAGCTCACAAAGCTCCGTGGGAGTAATATGATATGATGGTGTAGATATTAGTGTCATCCCGGGGTACAAGTCAATTTAATATTCCACCTATCTTCAAGGGGGTAAACCCGGAACATCATCAGGGAAAACATCCATGTATTGTTCCCCCACTACAGGATAGCTCAGACTCTCCACATCAACAACTCTGAGGGTAAGGCTGGCCAACTGATGAGTGATCGGCTACACTCTCATTTAGGTAAGTCCATCCTGCGCTGCAAGGGCTCCCTTATCGCCGATGAAGGTAAACCTGGTCCCATCTGTGTGAACACACCACACCTTGCGCCTAATACAGTCAATCTAAGCATGGAATGTAGATAACTAGTCCAAACCCAAAATGACGCCGTAAGTCCTCGATGCTGTTATTTGGAGATCCCAGCAGAATCTCTCACCTCCAAGAGTAAGCTCACACTACCAGAACCAGTGTGTAATCGTCGAATCTAATCCTGTATGAATCTCTAGCTCTAAGGATCGAGCCAAAGGATCCATCAGAATCTTTAAGATCCAAATGATGGTAGTGGAAATGATTGAATGACTGGAACCTGTGTCTATAAGTACTGCAGCTATGGTGGAGTAGACACAGATCGTACCTCATATCATCTCCAGAGCGCCATGATTGTAAGCCTCAGCTACCTGGAGCTGAGCTCTCCCCTGTCCACCTACTCCCTACGGTCAGGGTGGACTTCCTGGTGGTGGTGCCTGTAACATCTCAAATCATCGCCCACCGCCAGCTGCACGACCACCTCCCCTACCATGTCTGCCAGATCCATGAATACCACTTCAGTTGAACCTATGTCTCTGCCTGGGTAGTCATTCGACCATCTTCTGATAATCCATATGACGGGATGGACAGTCACGAGCCATGTGACCCTGCCCACTGCATGTGTAACACTGCCCGCTCCTAGTATGACTCGCTCTGCCTCGGGTGCCCTGCACAACCAATACTAAGTCATGTGGTCATCCACCTGTAGGTCTATTCCTCTTGGACCTCTGTGACATCTATCTAATTCCAGCTACAGAAGACACTACTACGTGACGACTGGTAGTGGGTCTCACCACTGGTGACTGCTCAAAAAAGAAACTCTCCACCAAGAGGGATCCCTCTAACACCCCCACATGCATCGGGACGCTGAGTGAGATCATCAAAAATATGATCTCTTTCTTGAGCCCTTGATTGTAGGTTCAGTCCCTGAAGAAAGGGTTCCGCACAATATCGGTGGAGTAACATGAGAGGCCAGTGAATCTCGCTGAGTACTAATCCACAGTCATGCGTCCCTACTGCAGATGAAGAAGCTCTTGTATGCGCACTCTACGAAGAGTCACTGGGAAAAACTCTGCCAAAACAGACTCTCTAAGTCTTCCCAGAGAAGAATCACCTCATCATGAACCTGGAGCATCATGGTCCACCATCTACCTACTGCTTCCTGTAGAAGGATGACTACAAGGATCACCATGAGATTGGCTGGTGTCCCTATGAGTCGTAAGAATCTCACCACATCCTCTATCCAATCCTCAGTTGCCTGTGGGTATATCTCTCCCCTGAACCTGGATGGCCTCTGGTGCTAGAACTCGTGAAACACACTCAAGCGGTATGAACCATCTGTTTCTAGGGCTGGTGGAATTGGTGGACCAACGTGGAGTGGTACTGTTGGTGCCTCAACTGAAAACGGGACCAGCACCGAGGCCTCGTCACTCGGTTTGCTATATGTGTGTACAACTCTCAGAACTCTAGCCGGCTGTCTATATGGAGGCATCCTGAAAAGAAACAGGTGTGCTATGGTTAAAAAAGTTATACCTGGTGAGCTGACCTGGTGAGCTGACATAAAGAAAGCTTTTTAAAACACACACAAAATCAGTGCTTTCACGCACTGAGTCAGAAATCAGAAGTCAGGGTCCGGGTGTATGGATACATCGACCGCCACACCAACACTGGACTCCCTAAACTAAAAACCACACTCACTACACTTAACACTATTTCTTCACAGAAAATATCAGAGTCCTAAATTCGGCAGAAGAACCGACACCTCAGATACCAATTATTGTAACACCCTAGAATGATAAAGGGTTAAATGACTAAATGAAATGACTCATGTCAACATGGTGTAGCTTCCTTTTCAAGAGCCTACCTGATTAGAACTCCACGGTTAAGCATTCTTTCCCTAGAGTAGTGATCGAGATGGGTGACATTCTTGGAAGTTTCCCAGGGTGTGTGTGAGTGAGGACAAATCACACTCAAAAGGACATGTGTTGGCCTGTGGGGATAGTCATTAGTTAAATGACCCGTTTGGGCATGTGGGAGGGCCTCAGGGTGGGGGCCACGTGTCTTCGTGGAAATTGGTGGTACCTTGCGGGCTAGGACCCAACGACCATGTTAAGGCCAGGTGTCTATGCTTTCACAGGGACCCAGTTGTCACATTTGGTATTAGAGGTGGTACCCATTCTTAAGTGTGGTGCACTAGATGGGTTGTGATGTTGGGACCACAACATGGACGTTGTGCTCTAAGAGGGGGGGGGATTGTAAAACCCTAGAATGATAAATGGATAAATGACTAAATGATATGACTCTATTCAACAAGGTGCACCACCCTTTTCAGGAGCCTACCTGATCAGAACTCCACAATTAAGCACGCTTGCCCTAGAGTAGTGATCGAGATGGGTGACCTTCTGGGAAGTTTCCCAGGGTGTGTGTGAGTAAGGAAAAAGCACACTGGAAAGGACATGTGCTAGACTTTAGGGATAGTCATTAATCAAATAACCCGTTCGGGCATGTGGGTGGGCCTCAGGGTGGGGACCATGTGTCTTCGGGGAAATTGGTGGCACCTGGCGAGCCAGGACCCGACGACTATGTTAAGGCGGAGTGTCTGTGCTTTCACCGGGACCCATTTGTCACAGAAGGCATGTTTTTGTTGATGTTTTATGGTAAATCTCCTCATTACAAAGATTAAATAAAATATATGACTGAGGTACTCTCATTGTTTTTATTTTACTATTAATTGATACTGATATTTGGTGGATTATTATTGAGTGTATTTTGGGATATTTATTAATGTTCTTTAAAAAATTTGATATTTTTAAGGGTTATAAAGTTAATTATTTATTTATTTTTTAAAATTTTTATTTGGATGAGGTATTAGAGATTAATGTATTATTTACCTATATAAATATTTAAGCATATTTTATAACATATGTTAACCATTTTGTTTTATATGGAATAAAGTGTAATAATTGTACAGATATTTCAATCCATTACTGCTTTATAAATCTAACAAATTTATCTCTGGGAATAAGATATGACGTGTAAATTCATCATGTAAAAATAAATGGTTGAGATTTTTCTTATGAAATGGAAAGAAATAAAGTAAGTGTATGAACTTTTGGGACGTTTCCCGGGGTGTGTGTGAGTGAGGACAAAGCACACTAGAAAGGACATGTGTTGGCCTGTGGGGATAGTCATTAGTCAAATGACCCGTTCAGGCACGTGGGTGTGCCCCAAGGTGGGGACCACATGTCTTTGGGGTAATTGGTGGTACCTAGAGGGCCAAGACCCAACGACCATGTTAAGGCGGGGTGTCTATGCTTTCACCGGGACCCAGTTGTCATAGAAGGCATGTTTTTTGATGTTTTAGGGTAAATCTACTCATTATAAAGATTAAATAAAATATATGAATGAGGTAATCTCATTGTTTTTATTTTACTATTATGTGATACTCATATTTGGTGGATTACTATTTAGTTTATTTTGGGAAATTTATTAATCAACTTTATAAATTTATAAATTCATAAGGGTTATAAAGTTAATTATTTACATAATTTTTAAAATTTTTATTTGGATGAGCTATTAGAGATTAATTGATTATTTACCTTTATAAATATTTAACCATATTTTATAACATATGTTAACCATTTTATTTTATATGGAATAAATTGTAATTACTGTATAGATATTTCAATCCATTACTAATTCAAACATCAAACAAATTCATATATAGGAATAAGATATGAAGTTTAAATTCATCATGTCAAAATAAAAGGATGAGATTTTTCTTATGAAATGGTAAGAAATAAAGTAAGTGTATCTTCTCATTGAAATTCCCCAACATCGGGAAATAGATATTGAAATGAAATTTTTATACTTCTCCTTCCTTTATGCAGAATTAATGTCATTTTAAAATTTTACAAATTTATGGATCTTTTCTCATTATCTTTCCACTAATTATATTCTATATCCCCATCAAAAATGTTTTGTTGTCACTTTTCTCTTCCTATTCATTGTTTTAACTTACCAATTTTATTATCCTATCTTGAAACCATTTTTGTGCTATTATAGATGATATTCATAAATATATTTCTCCCTTTTCAATAGGATGTTTGATTAACCGTTTTAATTATGTCTATTTTCAAAAAATTGATTTTCAAATTTTAAAACAATGTTTATGGAGAAAAAAATTCCAATTGTGATGGTGCAATTTATTTAAGAGGGGTATAATGTAATAGCCTTTGATTTTGAGAAAAATTTTAAAAAAATTTATTCCCTTTCATATTTTTGGTTATAAAAAACATTTATATTTTCTTGAATTATAATCAATACAATGTTTATCATTTTTTACATGCAACATTAATTTTCTCTTTCATTGCACACAACACTTAGATTAAACGAAACATGAGATACTATTACAATATTTCTATTTAATATGATATTTATCATTTATCCATTAGAATGGTTGTTATGACTAGGATTAAAAAATTTATAAAAAATATGTGTTCTAAAAATGTATTTAAAATAAATTCTCTCTTGAACAATTAATTATAAATGAAAATAAATAAATATTTTTAAATAAAAAAATCATTATATAAAAACTACTTTTATGCACACAAACATGTTTTATCTTAGTAAATTATACAAATATATTTTGTTTTTTGGTTTTAATTAAATTTATTTATATATATTAAATAAAATGTAAAACATTCATGATATGTGTTTTATATACAAGAGATAAAAATAAAACCAATTTTATGCTTAAAATTGAATTTTTATAAAAATATTTTGTTTCACCATTTTAAATTTTAATTTTACATAAATATTTGAAACATTTATAAAATTTATTTTAACAAATAAATTTCATATTCTAAATTATACATCCAAAAATATAATAGGGTCAATTTTTTATAATTCAATTAGAAGAAAATTGTTTTTACTAATAGTAAAAATATATGTTTTTATTAATAATTTTAATTTATTATTTTTTTAAAAAAATAATTATTTAAATATGGTATTAAAAGATAAATTAGTTATATTTTTTAATTTATTTATCAAATTTATGTTGTTGGAATAAATTTCATTTGAATTTTTTTATAAAAAATTTAATCTTTTGAAACTTTTCTCTTTGGAAAAGTAATTTCTATTTGCATATGTGGAATTAATTTTAAATTAAAATTTTCCCTAAATATTTGAATGGAATATAGAAAAATGAATCCAATTTTTTTAATATTAATAATTTATATTATATAATAATTTTTACATAATTCTTCAAATAATAATTGTTAAAAATAGTAAATATTATTTATTATGGATAAGGTAAAAATGTGTTTACCAGGAGTTAACCTAATAAGACAATAATTTAAAGTGAACTAAAACAATTAAAACACCCATTTCATGGAAATATTTTGACCTTATATTTTATATTCATGATAATGGTCTATTTTTATCCTTTCTTCATGAGAAAAATGTGGGTACACCATTTTTTTTTTCTATAATTACAAGTGTTCCACTCACTTCACTTATAAAAAACCACCCATCAATTACCCAATTCACACTTCCAAAACTAATTATTTCATAAAATAACTAAAAAAATAACTTCTTTACCAGTATAATACCATCCTATAATCCTTATTTGGATTATAAATACAACCTAATAATCCTTTCGGTAAAAATAATAGGAGGTTGTATGAAGAAGAAATAACACCCATAACTGATATTTCTATTTTATTTCTTCCCTAATATCCGTAAATTATAAAAAAATACATATTATAATGTAAAATAATTATATTGAATATGATAAGATGGTTTATGTTAATTTTATGACATATAACCACATACACTTCCACCAAATGGATTATGAAATCATCATTCATGTGTGTGGCGGACTACGGTCTCGTGAATAGATGTTATTCATTTTCCATCACCACCTATCTTTGATATATATGATTATGGATTTAATTTTTTCATACAATTTTTATGATAAAATTATTATTTTATAATCATTATATTAAATGTGTGTTCTTACATTCCAATCTATGGTAATACGATAATATTTTTCATGTGTACTGTAGACGACCGTATCGCAAAGTGACATCATTCATGTGTTTGTTTTTCCCACTACCTATATGAACAATGTATTCCATTTTATATATCTATCTTTTATGGAGTAATATAAATACATATATAATGAATATATATTTTATTTATATATTAGTTAACATTCTTTAGATGATTTATCCATGATTAATGTAATAGGACAAAAAATACCAAACCAAAATATACATGAAAAACGAAGTAGTTATTACCTAATACTTGATTTTTTTGCACAAATACTAATAAATAGGTAGTAAAAGTTATTAATTAAATAATATAATTTAGGATACATATATATATTGTTCTTTAATTTATTTATAATAAAAATATATAAATTATACTGTATAATTGAATGTGTCTGAAGGAAGTTAAGACTGAATGTAAGAAAATTTTATCTCAAACGATCATATTTAGAACATATTATATATCATGAACCCATATTATTATATCAGGTTTGTATAGTCAATCATTCAAATTTTATAAAATAAATATCATTATATTACTAATTTTTAAGGTTTCTTTTGATTTTATTCTTTATTAGGGATTATGATTCTGACAGTTTCTAAATGAATAATGGATTTCTATCTAATTTTTATTTTTCGAGACACATGTCAAATTCACAATGTGATTATTTTAAATGGTGTATATAATTACCTTAAATTTCTTCTATGATTCTTATCCATAAAATATTTTATATTTAAATATCCATTTTGGGATCCCTCTTTTGTGGGGTATAGGGTTGAAAAGTTACCACTATTGTAATGGATATTTTTCTCAATATTCAATCCATGAGACATACGTTATGTTTTTATCCAACCTTATTTAAAGAGATATATATACATCCCCATTGAAAATTATTATCAGGATTTTTTTATTCTAATTATATTTGATGTATCATTTTATTTTATTACTTTATTGGGATTACAATTAAAAATTACCAAATTGGAAAATATTTTATGTTATAATCTAATCATTTACGAGGCTGGTTTATGATGGTACCAAAGATAAAATATTATGATAAATCTATAAAAGAAATAATTATTTATATTTTCTATTAGTTATGTCATTAGAATAATTTTTTCCCTTTATTCTCTTCTATTTCTGTACTCAACATTAAATATTTTTTAAGAAAAATCACCTTAATTGCACTTTTTTGGTCAAAAAATCATTTTTAAATAAAAACATTGTTTCATAAATCTATTTTTAAATTTTTTTTACATTATCAAAAATATTTATCTAATAAATATTTAAATATGTTTTATTTGTTTTAATATATTTATAAGAAACATAATGTCATTTTCTATACAATGTATATTTGTCGTTAATTGAAAATGTTAATGGAATATTCATTTTAATGTGTACATCAGGAATAGAATTCAATAACCTCATAAAGAATCATTTCTTGGAGTCAACTTTATATTCTTCTATATTTATTTTCAATGAAAGAAAATGTGAAAATTTTTATGTTTTAAATTTTTTTTTCAATGTAGAAAGCATATTATGTTGAAGAACTATTTTAAATGATTTTTTAAAGTTTCATTTAAATGTTTTTAAGGTTATTTTAAATGAAAAGGATTCTGAATATGTTTAAATTCTGAAAAAGGTATTTTTAAAATTTAATGTATTTTATCCTTAAGAAATTTTTTAAATAGTCATTAAAAATCATTTTCCATCTAGTGTGAAATTTTCTGATGTTACATATTCCATATCAGGGTAATGATATAATGATACCATTATTAATAATTCTATGAATGTTTTATTTTTATGATGGAATCATGTTTACAAAAACTATTTATCTTACATGTCTTATACCATGAGGAAATTTTTATAAAAACCGGTTCCTTTTAGTGGGGTTTCTAGGATGAAATGATGATATTATTATGAAACCTATCTCTTTCCCATAGGTTATTATATTATGAAATATTTATAAAACCTATTTGGTATCATGGGTTGTGATATTATGAATGTTTTATGTTCTTGGGGGTATTTATATGTATGATTTTAAATAGGTGATAGGTTGGGGCTATATCTCTTTCCACTGTATTGGGTAAATATTTATATCTTATGAGATAGATATGATTGTAATTGGGAGTATTCCCTGATCAGTAAGGGACTTTATCCACTATGATTTCATTGGGATGGGACCTTGACTACTATGATAGTTTTTTGGAGAGAACTGATTCCACTATGATATACTTGAATGTGATCCTTGACTACTATAGAAATGATTTTATATTCTTATATTTATATCGTAATTCTATGTTTGATGCCAATTCTATGCTCCAATAGATCATGTTATTTGATTTTCTTATGATTCTTTTTTATGAAGATCATTTAATTATTCTACAAATCATGTTTATGATCTATGATATGAAGTGAATGGTTTTTATATTTTATTCTCAAGTTCTCATACCCTTATACTCATGATGTTTTGATATCTCTATCTTTTATCCTTATAGAGCATATATCCTCGCCCATTATTATGTTTCTATTCCCAAGGTTATAAAGGAATGTTTTAATAATGAAATATATAAAAAGAGTACTCTGTGAGAATATATTCATAGGAGATGTTGGAGGTCCTTCATTATGTATGAATATTGTGTTTCTATTATCCAATGGCCTTATACATTTACGATAATCGATCATGTGTTTGTGTAATGTAATGAATATGCATTTAACATATCTAATATTTATATTTGAAATTGGTAGGGTTTCCTTTCTGGATGCCGCCAGCGGGAGCCGAGCGGAACGATGATAAACATCAACGAGTTTTCGTGCTCGGATCTGATCTGGAAAATATGTAATTTCTACATCGATTACGATTTTCAAAGTTTACTCAGATGATGCATCTGGCGACGATTCGATATCGGCCGATCGGCAGAGGCGTTCCAGACTGCGACGGCGTACGGTGCCTCATCGCAGCAGCGGTGGCCCGTAGAGTAATATGATCACGAAGCACGAAACTGCAAACGACTGATTCCGCCACAATTCTGCATGTCGTGTGAGACGACGCAATGCATAGGAAAAGTATAAGGTTGTTCCATATCTTCTGTACTATTTTGGTTATGTTTTGTTAATGGATTTTTAAGTCGATCATTCAGAAGCTTTTCTGGTTTTCATGTAGTTGAAACAATACTGGGAGATATGATGGAAATCAACGTATTTTAGCTATAAAAAAAATTATATATGAAATTCTTGGTTCTCTATAATATTTCTGTCATGAATGGTTAGACGATAAAATATAGGGTGAGTATTATGCATTGATGATACCCCAGATTATATGTTATGGATTACATCTTAAAATGGGTATATATATGTGAAGCTTGATGAAATGGATTTGTACCCAATCAAACATGTGTCTATCAACTATAGAATCATGATACTGCACATGATACCTAAAGCATGTGAATAAAATATTAAAATATACTACATAAGGGTCCCACTGATGAGACACTTGAGATAGTTGAATCACATGACGTGGAAAACCTGATTGATATGTTATTTACTAGTTATCTTGGTGATTAAAAATACAATAATATGGTAAATGTTTCGTTGAAACTTGTTGTATATTCTATGTGTAATTATGACATGTGAATAATTCTTCTTAATGATGCTATCATTTAATGACAACATCATTATGAGGTTATCCACATGAGGACTCTCTATGTGATAGTACCACATAAATAGAATTTACAAGTGGTTTACATTAAGAAGTTATGTAATTACGCTACATATGACAGTTTCTTCATTCAATCATACTTCTTGAGGAAGTCATGTGATAAAGGAATCCATGTGATGGCTACCTCATGATGGTTATATTATATTTTAAGGGAGATCTACATGATGCCTCTCTATAAGATTGGTATCTCCACATGATTGTAAGTGATCAGACAATCCATCTAAGGGTACCATGTGATAGATTATCCTAACATGGAGGTGGTCCATGTGATATATTTTGAATGTGAGTTAAAAATTGTAAGAAAAAATCTAAGATGGTTACTATAAAAGGATAACTACATATAAGTGGGAGCTTCCCATTAAGCTTATCTACAAGGAATATCAACCACATGACTTCAAGAGAACCAAATGATGGCCTACCATCACATGATCATTTTATATCTAGCCTCTTGAGGGTTCATATCACGTGATTGGAGTTCCTCCCATTATCAAGATCCCATTTTTTCAACAACCCCCTTAAACCTCTGCTACAATGGAATTATAAAAAGGGGAAATACATATATTTACAAGTGTACTAGGTTTGAGATGAATTAATGTTATTGATGATGATGTGGGTATTCCTTCATCTAATTAATGGTTTTTATATTATTTTATATTTTTATTGTCTATGAAAAAACATATTAGGTATTCTCTCTGATTATTGATCAGAATTAACTTTTAGGTAATGTTTTACATTCATTATATATAAATCTCTATCTCCCCAAAATGTTTTATGGTTCAATATACTCATATAATTTTATTTATATAATTCATAATAAATCACTCTAAAATGTGACTTCCTGTATTATTTTAGAATTTTTATTTGAGTTGATTATGATTGGGTCTTAGAGGAGGATATTTATTTAGAACGAATCGTACAAGTCATTGTTGTGTTTGGTAGCCCAATGGACCTTTGTTTCAGTTGAATGCACATTCCGACCATTAGTTACTCCAATGAAAACCATTTTTATCAACCCACTATTATTTATTATTGGATCATTCAAACTGAGATAAATGTATGTCAGATAGTATAAATTTATACATTTGTAATTTATATAATTTATTTTGATGATATCTCCCAAGCATAAAATAGTGGAAAAACCCAAAATAAAAAACAATCATCAAGAAGAAAACATAATGAAATATATATATATATATATATAGTGAATATAAATATTATACGACTATCTAATATATATTCATCAAGTATTGTTCAAGAGATTACTTAACAATAACTAATGGGGTATTTCCTCTTAAGGTAATCAATCAAATGTAATATTTCTAAAAACATTAATAGGTCCTTCTTTTATTTCAAAAGGTATGATCATATCCCACTTTTTTAGGGATGAAATATGAAAAGAGAACATTGCGAATATTAAAATATAGTAGTATCATATATATATATATAATAGCCATCTTTAAGCCACCTTTTTTGAAACTCATTAATTAAAGAGAGATATTAAAAATATTTATAATTTTATTAATTTATGAAAATTTATTTCACAATATATATATATGTTATAATGTTTTCATTCATTAATGGAGTTTTGTGACATATTGATGAACAAATATTGTGGAATAAAATGATAAACCTAGACACAATATTTAATATGAGAGGAAATGATATCAAGGCATGAAAAAAAGTAAAAAAGGCCTTTTTATCTATGTTATATATTTTTTACATAGATATTTATATATATCCATTTATAGAAATCAAACAGTTCCCACATCCAAAAGTATCGACCAATTAAAATGAACCAACTAAATTCATTAGTTAGACAACTTTTCCTTTAAATAGTGTTCTCATAGCACCATAAATGTAAATTAATAGAATAATATGTGAATGAGTATTGACTTGTTAAACAACAAATCTAAAATATAAAACATGAGGTCTATGCACTACAATCAATAGAAAACATTTATTGAATAAAATATCCACTATAAGTTTATAAGATATTATAATAATGAAACATGTTCCACTTTGAATCCATCTATTACAACATTTTTAATGGAAACATCAGTTACTAAGTTTCTTGTTAAACTATTTTAATATTCACTTAAACATATATACAACACAATATGATGTCTAACAAGTAAAAAATATAATAATAATAATATAATTAATCAAATCATATTTATTATCTTTCTTTATGACTATAATGATGTATAATAAATGGTAATGACATAATAAAAACTAACAGGTGGTGACTCTGACATCATCATGGTTTATACATTAATTTTTATGTTCAATATTAATTACTTTAACTATTTATAAACTGTTAAATGATTCGGAATATCTATTAAAAATTAATAATTTTTTTATTATTTCATGTACATGACAATGGAAATGAAATCTTATATGGTGGAAGAATGAAAAAAAGACATTATATATGATATTTAACCATTTCCATCTCATGTGAAAAATATATTAGAAAATAATATGTCACATAAATTATACTATTTTATGTGATTTTAAAATATTTTAAATTTAAATATACCATTTATAATAAAAACAAACATGATTTATATATATTTCACAACTATTTAAGTTTATTCTCAAAAACTGACTAAAATTTTACTTTCGATGACTAGAATATTAATGAATATAATATCACATTGTTATTAGTATTATATGTAACATTAAGGTGATAATTTCCATATGTTATTTGTTTCATCAAAATGTTTTAGTAGTTCCCTTGTCTAAAGAGAATATAAAAATTCAATGAAAATGTTCATAAAAATATTCCATAAATTATAGATCATATCATTCTGATGGGAAACATATTATTGTTGAATATCATGTACTAATTTATAATAAGACTTTGATACATGTTGGACAGATCTTCTTACATATTAATCTCTAATATGAGAGTTTATTGAAATAGACCAGCTAATTTAACTTCAAGAGGTTATATGTTTCATTGGATATTCCTATTTGGGAAAATATGGATTGACCCATAGATATAATATTATTATTAATATATATAATGAACCACATACTTTGAAGTATTCCCAAACATCATGATGACATATAATCTGGCTGAGGTACTATATGTCAAGTGGAACCCATGTGATATGACCTTAATTAAACAATTCATGAAGGATTCCTCCATTTTGGGTTTATAGAAGATGATATAATTTAAAATTGGATTTAAATTTAAATATCTAATTAAATCTATATATGTGGTAGTACATCAACGAGTTCATTTTGAATGGTCGAAGAAAGATAAATCAATCATATAGAATAATGAAAAAAGAATGTGTCTTATCTAATGATATATGATGATAACAGTATTATATTACACAATAAGATCCTTATTGACGATTTTCATCAAGGATAAATTAAATTATTTCTTTATGGATTCTTTAATAGGATCCCATATTTTGATCATAGACTTTAGGTAAGTTCACCTAATTCCATTGAGACAAAGGTATAGAGGGCCACACACTATGTGTATTTTGAATCTCATTAAATACTATTAACTCTAATACTTATAATAATAATTATTCCCCTCTTGTTGTATAATAACAATTCAATTTAAGTTGATTTTATAAATTCAACCACTATATATTATTGATTATAATATCTGAGATAAATTTTATCACTTTTTTATTAATCCTAATTTAAGGATTCATTATTTTTTTATTCACCCATTGAGTGTATATATTAAGATAAATATTTCTCCAGTTATGTGAATATTTTAAGAATTATTTATTTGTTAGTTTAGTGAATATAATAATTATGAATTTAATGAATGAATATATTTATTTGAATAATTATTTTTATAATTCAAGGTTTGATACATTTCAATGATGATTAAGGATTCGAGTCAAGGTCCCATAAGAAATGACATATTTTATTTAATAACATTAAAATATGTAATGACATGTTTTTCCAAAAAGGAAATGGGGAAGAATCAATGTGAAAATTATATATATTTCCATTTAATAATTATTATCTATTTTAACCCATTTATATATTATAAATTATATCATTTTAGAGTAGTGATTTTTTTGTACAATAATATAAGACTTAAGATATTAATTCATTCCATATAAGTTTGTCACTCCCAAGAATAAGAAAGAATAATATAAATTATTTATTACTATCTAGAGTGAGGAAATTGAAGAATTGTGTTCCGTTATGTAAGCACATGGAATACCAAGACAATGTTTCATAGATTCCAGAAGAACATGATGATAAAAATAAACAAATCGACTCTTGGATAATCCACTATAAAGATTACATCCTAAGGGTAGAAACTATATTAATAAATGATAATTATATCATTCATGGAAATTATTATTAAAAATTAATGGTAAATTTAATGTGAAAGATCCTCATTATGAGATTTGATAGTTTCCTTCTTCCATTTTTTTGATATTATCACTTCATACTGACTAAATACTATTTTCACTGCCATCCTATTTATTTCTTTATATGTTAAAAAATCATTTAATATTTGAGTTGTCCCATTATGATTTATAAGTATTTATTATTTGATACATTTTCATGTTTTTTTGTTGGTTTTCATTTCTAGTTTTTCATTATTTATAAAAAATATTAATTAATTTTTTTTTATAATATCATATAACCCTGAAATATCCAACTACACAAGAAGAATTATCATTTTATAATATAAATGATAAATTGTTTTGGCTAGATGACATGTATACATTGTCTGTAACATGAAATTACTTGTCATGCACCACTAGTTATCCACAAAAGGAACATGAAGTAAAAAAATCATAGAGCACCTTTTGGGTCGTTATGTGGTGTTATTACACACCATGGATTAGATTCTTTCATAGTAAATGGCTTGATAGGGACCACACGATGCATATTCATCATTCATGTCATGTAACTGCACAGAGTTTTAACCATTGGTAAATCACAACATTTAATGTGGTTAACTATGCAGTGAAATTGCACATTGTATATTGACTTCCAGCAAAGTTACCTGGTTATAAGTGAACAATATATCATGTATATAGTTTAATTTTCCATGTAACACGTGATAAACCATTTATGGATCAAATATATGTTTTATGTGTGTGGGTGGCTTGTAATAGATTACATTACAAGTAGCTAATTGTACATTTTTATGTCACATTCCACTCATGAAAGGTATAGGAAAATATAATCATGTCTTTTGAATCAAAAAATTGATAAATACATTCATACCTTACTACATAATTCACACTTATCTTTACACATCATTTAATATGTTTTATTCCACACTAGGTGAACACTGAGTGATTTTTAATTTGATGGGTGGAAATTAATGCCTAATAATTATTATCCTTATAAATCTACAACTACACAATGATTAATGGATAAAATATATATTTTCTACTTCAAATTAATTGTAAAAAGTACATGATGTTCATATTTCAGGCATATAATATGGTCGTATGGTTATATAGAGTGCAATAAATACATGACATAAGTCTTGGTTTATGAATTTACATCATTTATGTAGATTCCAAAACCAATTAATTTCAAACAATAAGAAATAATTCAAGATCTCTATCTCACTAGTGAAATATATTTCATAATCATTTAAATAACACTTATATCGGTGAATTAGCCTATGTAGTTTCATCCAATAAAACCTTTAGTTCATAGGGCATCAATTCGGCACCCTAACCCAGGATTATAGGGGTGGGTCAAAGAATCAGTCCAACCTAACCCCTGGGAGGAGCCTCCGTCCTTTATCCCACTCCACCAATACATGTGCACATACTTATTAATCCATTTATCACATAAAACATATCATAATCCAAACCCAATACATAAATATATAATTCACATTTAAATAATTATTCAATAAGAAACACCATCAAGCCTTATCCATTTAGAACATTTTTTATTTACATTTTGTTTCACATTGAACCATTAACATTATTCCAAATACTCCTTTTTTATGTATCATCAATCAATTCCATTAACATCAATTTCATTTTCATTCCATGTGAACCAATTATACACCATTGGCATTCCATATTCATTCGAAATGTATGTTATCATCGATCTCTAATGCTTTAACACATTTAACATTTATATTGTGTATCTCATTTAACCCAATTCCATCTCTCATACCTTAAAACATTAATAAATTTCAACTATTTTCATTCATTAACTAATTTTACATGTATACTAATTCACATTCCTTAACAAACATACACATTATCATTTACATACCTTAACAAAATTTACCCCTTTAGCATTCACATGCCTTGGATAATCAATCAATTACCCTTCACAATAAATCACTCTTTTATCCCATTAATATTAAACCAAACAACCCATTATACTATACTAACATATAGACAAAATTAGAATCAGTGCATGTTCATCATTCAAACTAACATTTAATCTTATTTACCATGGGATATAATTCAACACAATCAACCCTCTGTATATAATTACTATTTTCCATGTTCTAGAATATTGTAGCACCCCATGGATAGCCCTAAAATAATCAAATCATCAACCATACATACCAAAGGTATCATTAGGGGTCTAATTCATCATTTAACCAACCCTTCAACAAAATATTTCTAAAGGAATCATTTATAAAATGGGGGAGAAACAATATCATAACAAAAAATGTATAAATCTATATAAAGACTATAAGATATATCTTTTATACCATCTAACTTGAATCCGATGATGAAAAAACACTTAACCTTATCATTAGATCAATATTCAAGAACACATTGAAGTATTAGAATGTAATACAAAAAAAAGATAGTTCAGGATATTGGACGAATATAAACCGAGATACAAGACCTAATCTGAAAGAAAGGAAAGAATACCATTTGACTTACCAGGAGCTTTGATTTGCACCTAGTAGCACTCCAAATAGTCTGTAATCAAATTAGAATGGTCTCTTGGAAGATTGGGTCGAAATGGTTCATCACTAGGGTTGTTAGGAGAATAAATGGGAAATATATCATGTGGAAAACATAAAATCCAAAGGGGCAGTTTTAAAATTTCCCACTTTTTAATGGGGTGCACGATTTGGAAAAATAGTTTTCCAAACTGCACAACAACCATGTGCTTAGATGTATACAATAGGGGTCTAATCCACATGGTTACCTAGTAATTCCACATAGTTTGAAAAATCATGCTCCAATCAAGTGAAAATGATGATTTCCCCATCTCCACAGTTTGGATTCCCCCTACCATGATTTTTCTTAACCGTGCACCCCTCATCATAGAGAGCACGATTTTGGAGAAAAGTTACCTATCACCATGATCCAACCATGAAACATAAACTATAAGCCCATTTTACCTTTTCATTCAAGTCCTTAACCCCTAGGACACCCTCAAGCATCCTCACACACCCAATAAACAATATTTACCCAAAATAAATTGATTTAAACAAAAAAAATTAAACAAGGACATACCTCTATAAAGTGAAAAATCATACAACCTCCCCACCATAAAATCGCTCATTATTGAACCTCTCTTCCATGAATTATAGATCTTTCGAAGGGAAGAAATTCAGCAACTGGGCCCGCATATCTTAATCTCTCTCCTAGTTTTCTTTTGGGAAATTATTGTGGTGCAAAAACACCCAAACAAAGGGAAATTTAATTCAATGTAGGAACATATCACTATGATCCAAAGAAAGTACTATATGACTCCCAAAAGGATGCATAAACTTCTAACTATACATTATTCACAAGAACTCTATAAATAATCATAAGAAAAACTGCCTAAAACCTGAAACAAGGAAACTTCAAACGCAACATCATACCATCATGGAAGAGCCAATTAGCACCCTTCGGTCAAGCCTTCTTTTCAATTCTTGGCCAAAATCAATTATCCCCATTTTACAGTATTTTAAAAACACCTTTGGTGGCCAAAATTGGGCAACAACTAAAGAAAAATCATTTTCTATATAACCACATTTCCCGACTCACCACACCCAAACATCCATTAGGACTTCACCCCATATTGGCATCTAACCTTGCCATTAAACCCTTCCTAGAAGAAATACCAACACCATCCATTCATACACTATGAACAACATGTCCTCACTCATGACCGCCTAAATTTCAAAAAATCCTTTTCCACTAAACACACACAATTGAGGGTGGTTCATAACCCACCACGTCTATTCCTTTTACCATATTGTGTTAGAACACCACCAATAGGCTTGTCTTAGAACATCCATCTTACGCTATTGGATTTCTAACACTTTTTAACCATTCAAAGGTGCTTACTAACTTGAGTCCTAACATCATCATCTAATTCACCAACCGAGGTCATTACATAAATTCTGGTAGAACTTCACTATCACATCATCCACTACACTCCAAACCATCATCATGCTCCATGACACCCATCATCATTCCTAACACAAGAACCCATGTCATATATTAACTATATAAATACATCTATGTTATTGCTCAAACCATTCCAAAATTTAAGAAATAATTTTTTATCCATTTCACACTTCAAAGGATGTTTATGGATGTCTACATTCGTCCCTTGCTCCTAGATGAGTCAAGATGTCCCCGACTGACTCATCCTGAAAATGATTAGATTTACTATTGGAATGACACTACATCACATGGACAATGTGAATTTACACACAAAGACATTCTAATATCACCCAAATATACATACAAGATTCTATTTCCAATTTTATTAAATACTATAACCCAACCTCCCTTACCATCAATAGTTGTTATGTCTCACCACGCCCTTTGAAAACATTCATGTAGGGGTCATGAATTTAATTGGGATGGTCCTTGAGACTAAGGCCAACACAATGATTGTAACATCCAATGTAAATAAAGAATATTCCATTTTCATATTTATTAATATTAGTGAATTAAATATTAATTTTACTTTCAAGGGGATGAAATTTCAGATAGCTTACTCAACATGCAACAACAAGTTTCTTTGAAATCTTACATTGTACATAACATTGAGTTATACTGAAAAACAATATAATATTTTTATTATTTTAAATGGTAGTTAACACTTAGCCATTGTTTTGGCAGGAATGAACATAACTAACTATAATATTATTACACATGTTTATAAAATGTTTTTACTTTTATCCAATAAATTTTAGAGACTTAAAATAAGTATGAATCTGATTTTATGCATGAAATACTGCAATATTCATTAAATGGTCAATTTACCGCCTTTTGATGTTGAGCACTTTTTAAATATAGTTTTTTCTTTCACTTTTATATTTTATATTGGAAAAAATTATCTTCTTCATTATAATTAGAAAATTAATTTTTACTTTGGGTAAATTTTCTGTATTTTTCTGATAATGTTTGTTTTTAGATGAATTATGAAAAATACTGCATTTTAATTCAAAACCATATTATAATTCAATTTTTATATATAATTAGACTATCCTTTTAATTGGTTTTAACGTTTAATTAGATTATATTTTTATCATTTAATCAAATTATGGTCATTTAATGTAATTTACCTTTGAAATTGGACATAAACACTTGTCAATCTTTTTGTAATTTTTACTTCTTAAAAACACACTTCTTGGTTTTGATAAAGGAAATTAATTTTAAATTAATTTATGAAACTTTTGTGTTCGGAATTTTTAAAAATGGATTCCATATTTGGAATCAGGAGGTCCAAATTGTGTAAATATGTAACTTTTAATTTTCGAGATTTTGAATAGTAACTTCAGTAAATATTTTATTTATCATGGTTAAAGGGTAAATCAGGTAAATAAGGATAAAAAATTATATTATAATAATATTAAATTATCCAAACATGTGTCCTAACCCTATTGGAGGATATAGGTTAGACCATGGGAATCGTTGGGTTGATTTTGGGACCCCATGGAGCCACTTTTATGTGAAAATGGCATTTTATAAAAATTAATTTAAAGATAATGAAAATGAAAGATAAACATATATCTTTTAGTAAAACAATTTTCATATGGGGTTATATAAGTAATATTTTAGACTATAAATAGAAATTAGAAAGCTCTAAATATTTAATACATCATTTTATTTTATTTATAATTTTTAGAGCTTAAATAAATAAATTTAATTATGACACAATGGTGATGTAGTGATTGCTTCATTAATAAAAGATTCTAATTAATGATATTATAAATGTTAAAATAAATGTACTTTGGTTATTTTGATGTCACCCAAGAATTTTTTGGATGATATTTACATGTTATCTTTGTATTTATGATATTTTTATAATCAATCTGATTCTAAAGGATTTTTAAAAAGTCATGATATGAATAATGTCAAAATTGGGATAATTCATATTTTAAAATATAAAATATTTTATTAAATATTATAAAATTTAAAAAAAATATAATATTTCACAAAACAGTTATCATAAGTCAAAATGTATGTTATTTACTCTTTAATTTTATATTTTTCATGTTTGGTAACTATTTTGACTCTCATAGTGTCAAATGCTTGAAAAAACAGTAAGAGTAAAATAGGGTTAAATAAAAAATATAAGGATTAAAAAATATCTAAAACCTGTCCAATTATTATTGAATGATTTTATTTATAATTATATTCATTTTATTTTGTTTTTTAATGAGTTATTGACCCTTTTGAAATCAAAAAAAAAATTTATAATAAAATAATACTTTCAAACTTTCCTATAGACCCCCTCCTCCCTCTTTTAAAAGGCCACCACATCTAACCCATTACAAACACCTATTAGACCAATTAGATCATTAAAACACTACTCCAAGAATTCCCCGACATCCCTCTATTCCTCCTAGAATATTTCCCCTAGGAATTATGCAATTTATGAAATCCTTTCTGCTTAAATCAAATAGAGTTACCTGTTTTAAGAGGTAACGTCTTCTCTAAAATCATTTTCCATTATTCCACTTCTTCACTCCCTATTATATTCTATTTAAATGAATACATACAAACAACTATATCCTAAATATTCTCTATGTTTATGATATGGATTGAAACTTCACTTATACACACCTCCATCTCATGGATTTAGAACATACTATTTCTGTGGAAGCTGAACTACTGCCTCACAAAATAATGATTGTTCCATTTTTATATACCACCTCTCATGGTGGCCATTATGATGGAACAAAATTTATATGTGATATATATTATAATTATATTTTATTAATGTTTCTGTACATTTCATTTGTATCATATCTTTATGGTTTCCATAATGGGCAAATGGGATAATTTAATTTGAGGATGTGCGGACTACCGCCCCCTCAAAGTGTTATGAATCATTCATGCCATACATGGAATGTATAAAGGTTGGATTTAATGAAATTTTATAAAATATATAACATCAATATTATAATATAATTATAATATACCTATGCATCATTTATATTTCATTCATTTAAATAGGGAAAACAATTGAAATTAGCGTTAATACGTACATATGGCTTATCATCTCCATGAGTAGTGCATTTCATTTATTGTATCCAAATGTTATAGAATATTATAAATACCTATATACTAAATAAATATGATATATATGATATATAAATCATGAATATCATTTTGGAGATAATATACTTTTGACTACATGGACAATTTGTAATTATAACATGTTCATTTTTGACTCATGTTCTGAAAATCGACAAAATGTCCAATATGAACTCAAATAATTAACTAATTTTATAGTAAGGTAATAAGTGATATAAAAAGAATAATAATCCTGAGAAAGGTTTTTAATATTGTACAAATTAACTTATGTTTATTATTTAAGAATAACAAAGAACATAGGATACAAGTCGAACATGAGGTAAAGTGACTCCTAAACTCAATTTCCATTATTTGGATTAAAATTATACTTCTTGATCAGGTAGTGCTATAATTATGTGAGAAATAACTTTTTTATATTATCTTGTTTTTATAATTGATTTATTTTTACTTATAGTGAATACACATAATTGATTAATTTTATTTACAGAATGATCATTGTATAGCAGGCTTTCACCATCCTCTATTAGTCAAATACTTCTTTTATGTTATGTCTTTTAATTTCCATTTTCTTATATGGGGGTATTTTTTTATATCCTTTTTTATATACATTTTATGTTCGTGTCAGGAGAGACCATTTTCTCTATCATCAACTCATTTTCGAAATTTTTAAGTGACGCTGTTATGCTGGTAAATTTTTGTAAGGGAACTTGTTAACCCAAATTCCTTTCTTTGGGTTAATCTTCTACTTTTTGATTATGTCGTGATACGATATGTTTTGATGTCCTATATTGTATTTATACCTTAGTTATGTGTACTTATAGTGACTACACATAATCAATCTGTTTTATTTTCTAAATGATCTTTGTTAGAGACTTCATCTCAATCTCCTTTCATTAAGGCATATTTTGAATTATACATGAAATTCATTTATATGGTGAATAAACCACTTTAATATTTAATTTAATTCAAAAGGAATATTTTTCTAGGAAGCGTTTTATAGAACCAGAAAGGGAATTTCTTTTTTTAACGTAAATGGTGATAAAGACCTTTCCGCCACTGTAATCATTATTTGATATTTGGATTCCTCTACAAGTTGTAGTGTTTTTAAGGAAAATAAATACCGTATAACCATTTTTATGTATTTTGGTATTGAAAATGGTTTTGAGAATAGATTTATTATGTCAACGTATTGAAATTATATATTTTGATTTCAATGTGTAAATTTCAACTTTCCTTTATGCTTGTGTTATGTGATAGTATTATGTTATGGTTTTTGGGCATTGTTTAACTATATGGGTGGTTCCATGATAAATATAGGGAGGGTGAGTCCATGATAGCTCTCCAATGCATTGGGTAATGTGAAGAAGGTAAACATTAATGTTTCTCCTAAGAGATTTAGGGAATATACTATGATATGTTTTCCAAACATAACTCCCTATATATCTGTGAATGATAAAATTTAAGTATGATATGGATTCCACAAGTTACATTTATGATTTATGATTTCTATGTTTTATTCATAAATCTTATGATTTCATGGGTTATTTTAAAGAGATTATGTTTTGTATTTATTGATAGAATAATATTTTTTATTTATTTTATAACCCTTACTGAGCTTTTTATGATCATCCCAAGTTTTGGAAATGTTATTCATAGGTTATAAGTATGTGTAAGAGAAATGAATAATTCCAGAAGATTTATATCCAGAAAATAATTCTTGTTTTTTTCAAAGTTTTTATTTTATGAAAAAGTGGATATTGAGTAGAAGTGTCTACTTTGTAATATTTGAGATGTAATGTAATAGTTATGTCTTAATTTTCTAAAACTCTAAACTTGAAAAGATCCTCAATGTGAATTATTAACATAATTAAAGATTATGTAATGTTTAAGGATGGGGCCTTATAGTTGGTATCGAAAGTCAGTTTAGGCATCTTTCAGTATTGAGAGTTTTTGTTAGACACGTGGTTAGTATCTTCATGGACTGTTTAAGTTAAATCCTTATTTTGTAACTTCTTCAGATCAAGTAAATTATATTACAAATGTAAGGAGGAGGATCTCAAAAAACATTCCCATCTCTTCATGATGACTTGCTTGCAATAATTATTACAATGTAATGTTGAGACAATTCAGAAACAATTTCTAACATACAACTCCGTTTCAAGAAATAGTATGAGATACCAAAAACCTCCTCTATACCTCGATACCATCGTGGATCATGATTTTTATTTAATCAAGTACTATTATCCCAATATTCTTTTATTTTCAAGAATGCTAAATATTAGCAAGACATCTTAAGATACTTTACCTGGTCACAAGATTTTGAATAATATTATGATTTTGAAAAAGGTGTTGAAGAAGGAGGCCCTTGCACAAAATATTTATATTTTCTTTTACAATATATTTTTTCATCATATACATATAGTATTTTAAAAGGACCATTTATTGAATATTAAAACTCAAACTTAGTCTGACTATTTGAAAAAAAAATCTTGTTTTATCAGATGTTTTGAAACTATATGTCATATGTGATTATTTTTTGAAACTATTTTTCCTGTGAAAACTCATATGACCCAAGTTGTATGAGGTATATTTTGATAAACAAAGTAGATTATTTTGAGGGATATATAAATAATTTTTTCAATTCATGGACCATCTACCTACATGAATAAGATGACGATGAAACGAGGTGGACACCATGATCAAGGTACAATGTTATTTCATTGGGAATAGTGTTATTTTATGGAGTTAAAAAATTAAATATATATAACACATCATGAATTAAGATATTGATGGAATTATGAGCTAGGATTAAAGTGAGAGGTATAATGCAACCATTTAGGATAACTCATTTTAGGGTTATTTTAGAGTTTTATAAAAAGGGGAAACATGCAAGATGGGTGACAACCAATCAAAATTGGTAAGGCTGCATGAATCAAACCCCCAACAAAAGGGAAACTCGGGCACATCTCCAACCACTAGACTTCGTGAATTCCCTGGTTATTATTACTAATTATTTTTAGTTAAATGATTTTATGGATTAATAATATATTGTTTTTTGTATCTTAAGTAATATGGAATTGATATCCTTAGTATTGGAAAATGATTTAGTGATTAAGTGATAAAGGTTATATTGGAAGACGTTCTATCTTTTGGGGAAACACTATATGCGTAAATAAAATAGAACAATTTGGGATTTCATTTTTTGAGTAATGGTTTAAATTTTATTTTTGAGGAATCTATGATTTTATTGTGGAAATATGGAGATTTTGTTTATTAATGGAAATGATAACCTATCTTAGAGAATATGTGATTCTGTTAATTACACATTAGTATTAGAATTTAAGAGTAGTAAATGTTAATTTGAGATAAATGTTAAGATTTATAATGGAATACTATGTGATTAAATTCTTATATGTTTTGGGTTTCAATATTAGTTTGTATTATATTGAAGTATTTTAAAGAAAATTGTTTATCGAATGGTATTTGTTGAACTTTGGGTATTGTTTGTTGAATTTCGTATATTATGAGTAGTATTTTTTTTATAAAAATTATCCTTTTTAGAGATTATTCGATTTTGTACTAACCATTTTGGTTTTGGTTAATGTCTACATACAGGAAAAATATATAGTTCATATTTTGTGAATTATTTGATTCTCTAGAATTTTATTCTAGTGATTTAGGTGTGACTGAGTCATCTTGAATACTCATCATTTGGAGAAAAGATCTGTTTTTATAGAAACTTATTAAATGATGAAACTCTACTTTAAAAGTAAGTATATTTTTTATGTCCTTATTCAATATTATAAATAAATTATCTAAATTTATGAAATGTAAATTAAAACAAAAACATTTTCTATTTACTTTTCTTACTGGGAAACCAATGACCGTTTAACCCTTCTCATGTTTGTGGTTTTCTTGTTGTTAACTTTATCTTGACCATGTTCTCTATCACTCTCCATCAGAACATGACAATTAGTTTATATTCCATATCCATGTTTTCCTACATGGAATTATAGTCTAGATTATCTGGGGTGACCTTTGTACTTCTCTTTATTTCTTTTAGAGTGATATTTTTGTTGAATATTATTCTGATCTAGGACTTTTAATGAAGTTTCCAAGCCCAATTTTAAAATTGCAAGGAAGCAATTCTCAAAAGGGGGGACAGATGTAACATTAGAGGTAAATAAATCATATGGTATTTTGATATTTATTAACATTTGTGAATTAAATATTAATTTTACATTCAAGGGGATTCTATGTCTGATTGAATACTCAACATGAAACAACTTGATTCTTTGAAATCTTACATTGAAAAAAACATTGAGTTATATTGAAAAATAATATAATAATATTATTATTTTAAATGGTAGTTAACATTGAGCCATTGTATTGGTGAGAATGAATATAAATAACTAAAATATGATTACACATATTATTAATTTTTTTTACTATTTCCCAATATATTTTAGATGCTTTAAATAAGAATGAATCTGATTATAATCGTGAAATACTCTAACATTCTTTAAAAGGTCGATTTACCACCTTTTGATGGAGAACCCTTATTAAATATAGTTTTTGTAACTTTTATATGTTACATTTTACATAATAAACTTCTTCTTTATAATCAGACCATCAAAATTTACTCTGGGTAAAAATTTGTTATTTTTTTAAATAAAGTCAATTTTAACGAATAGTGAAAAATTATGCATTTTAATTCAAAACTGCCTTTTAAAACAATTTATTTCTATGAATATACTGTCCTTTTAATTGATTTTAAAGTGTAATTAGATTATATTTTTATCATTTAATCCACTTTTGGTGATTGAATGTAATTGTACTTTGAAATTGGACATAAACACATGCCAATCTTTTTGTAGTTTTTACTTCTTAAAAACATGCTTTTCAGTTTTGACATTGGGAATTAATTTTAAATTAATTTTTGAAATTTATTTGTTTTGAATATGAAAAAATGGATTCTATATTTGGAATAAGGATGTCTAAATTATGTAAATAGGAAACTTTTATTTTTTGACATTATGAATAGTAACATTAGTAAATATTTTATTTTCCATGGTTAATGGGTAAATCTGGTAAATAATGGTAAATAAATAATATTATAATAATATTAAATTACCCTAACACACTTCCTAACCATATTTGATTCTAAATATCAGACCATGGAAATACTTGGATCGATTTGGGGACCCCATAATGCCACTTGTAAGTGAAAATGACATTAAAAAACTAATTTAATGTTAAAGAAAATGAAACATAAACATATATCTTTTAGTAATTTTTTTTACATTTGAATATTTATATGATAATTTAAAATAAGAAAATAAATTTTAAATTTAAAAATATTTCTTATATCATGGTATTTTTTTATAATTTTTAGACATTAAATAATTAAATTTAATTATGACACAATGGTGATGTGGTGATTTCTTCATTAATAAAGAATTCAAATTAA
This sequence comes from Viscum album, assembly GCA_963277665.1. Lineage (NCBI taxonomy): Eukaryota > Viridiplantae > Streptophyta > Magnoliopsida > Santalales > Viscaceae > Viscum > Viscum album. Next base: position 27,755,458 of record OY728143.1, on the reverse strand, counting down.
TGATATTATAAATGTTAAAATAAATTTAATTTTTTTGTTTTGATGTCACGAACTAATTTTTAGGATTATATTTACATGTTATTGTTGTTTTAATGATGTTTTTTTGAATTAATCAGGTTTTTAAGGATTTTTATAAAGTCGTGATATGAATATTGTCACAATTGACATTATTCATATTTTAAAATATAAAATATTTTATTAAATATTATAAAATTTTAAAAAATATAATATTTGGCCCAATAGTTATCATAAGTCTATATTTTATTATTGAATCTTTAATTGGATAATTTTCATGAATTGGTAACTACTTTTATTCTCAATGTTTTAAATTCTTGATAAAACTATAAGAGTAAAAAAGGTTTAAATAAAAAAGATAAGGATAATAAAATATCTAAAACCAATCCAATTATTATTGGATTATTTTATTTCGACTTATATTCATATTATATTATAAGTTAATGTGTTTTGGACCCATTTGAAATAGATAATAATTTTATTATAAAATAATACTTTTAATCTTTCCTAAAGCTCCCCTCCTCCCTCTTATAAAAGGCCACCACCTCTAACCCATTACACACACCTATAAATCCCCTTTTATCATCCAAAATATGCTCTACGAATTTCCAAACACCCACCTCTTACTCATAGAAACATTATTCTAGGAATCATTCTATTCATATAGCCTTTTGGCTCAAATCAAATAGAGTTATACGTTTTAAGATGTAGCGTCTTCTCTAAAATTTCATTCCATTATTCTACTTCTTCACTCCCTATTATAAAATTTTTCTTTGATTACATAACAACACAAGTATCATAAATATACTAGGATTTTTTTTATGATAAGGATTCAAACTTCACTTACACACACCTCCAATTAATGGATTTAGAACATACTGTTTCTGTCGACGACGAACTACTGCCTTACAAAACAATGATTGTTCGATTTTTATATACCACCACTCATGGTGGAAATTATGATGGAACTTTATTTATATGTGATATATATTATATTTATATTGTCTCTATGAATATTTATTTTTCATTTATATCACACCTTTATGGTTTCCATAATGGGTAAATGCGATAATTTCATTTTTGGAAGTGCGGACTACCGCTCCTTTAAAGTGATATGACTCATTCATGAAATATGTGGAATGTATAAAGGATGGTTTTAATGATATTATGTAACATATATTACATATATATTATAATGTAATTATAATATACCTATGTATCATTTAGTTTTCACTCCTTTAAATGTGAAGAAAATGAAAGTAGCGTTCATGCGTACGTACGACTTACCATCTCCAAGAACGGTGCACTTAATTTCTTATATACAAATGTTATAGACTATTATAAATACATATATACACAATATATATGATATATACGATATATAATTCATGAATAACATTCTTCATATAATATAATTTTTACAACATGGACAATTTTTAATTATAGTAAGTTCAATTTTGACTCAAGTTTCGAACCCTGAAAAATTGTCCAATATTAACTCAAATAATTAACTAATTGTTATTTAAAGATAATATGTTATATAAAAGGAGTAATAAAATTTAAATGTTTCTAATTAAATTAGAAATTATCTTAAGTTTATTATTCCAGTTGAACATGGAACATACATGACAATTCAGACATGAGGTAAAGGAACTCCTTAACCCAATTTCCATTCATTGGGTTAAAATTAATCTTCTTGATTATGTCATGATATGATTATGTGGGAAATAAATGTTTTTATTTTATCTTGTATTTATAATTTATTAATGGTTACTTATAGTGAATAAACATAATCGATCTATTTTATTTACAAAATGATCTTTGTATGGGTACCTTTCACCCTTATCTTTTAGTAAAATAATTATTTTATGCTATGTCTTTTAATTTATATTTTCTTTTGATTGGATATGTTATTATATATATTCATTGAAATAAATTTTATTTCCTTATTATGAGAGACCCTTTTCTCTCTCATTAACTCATTTTTGAATTTTTTAGTTACGCCGTTTGGCTGCCGAATTTTTGTAAGGGATCCTTTTAACCCAATTTCCATTATATGGGTTAATCTTCTACTTTTTTATTATGTTTTTCTCTGATAACGGTTTCTGTACTATATTGTATTTATATATCACATTTTTGTACATATAGTGTCTACACATAATTGATCTATTTTATTTACAAAATTATCACTGTAAGGGACTTTGCCTCAATCTTCTTTCATTGAGGCCTATTTTTATTTATACATGACTTTCTTTTATAAGGTGTATAAACCCAATTTAATTTTAATTTCCTTAATAAGGAATCTTTTTCTACATAGAGTTTTACTAAGGGAAGAATGGAATTTCTCTTTTTTACATATGCGGTTATAATGACCTTTCAGCCACCACGATCATTATTCGATATTTGGATTCCTCTACAAGTCATAGTATTTTTTAAAAGGAAAATAAATACCTTATACCTTTTTTATGTATTATGGTATTAAAAATGGTTTTGATAATGGATTGATTATGTCAACATATTGAAATGATATATTTTGATTGCAATAAAGTAATGTTATCTTTATATTATTCTTGTGTTATGTGTTATTATTATGTTATGATTATTGGGAATTGTTTACGTATACGGCTGGTTCCATGATAAACCTATGAAGGTTGAGCCTGAGATTGATCTCTAATGCATTGGGTAACATGACAGAGGTAAACGTTAATATTTCTCCAAAGAGATTTAGGTTATATATAGTGATAGTTATTCCAAACGTTACTCCCTATGTAACTGTGAATGCTACAATGTATGTACGATTTGGATGTGACAAGTTACCTTTATGATTTATGATTTCTATGTGTTATTCATAAATATTAGGATTTCATGAGGTATGTTAATGAGCTTATGTTTTGTATTTATTAATGGACTAATGTTTTATTTACTTATTTTATAACCCTTATTGATCTTTTTATGCTAATCCCATGTTTTGTAAAAAAAATTCACAGGGTATGAGGAAGAGTAAAAGAAAGGAATAATTAAAGTTGATTTATATCAAGAAAATAATTCTTGTTTTATTTTATGATTTTTTATTTTATGAAAAAATAGATATTGAGTATAAGTGTCTACTTTGTAATATTTGAGATGTAATGTAATAGTTATGGTCTGATTCTCTAAAAACCTAAACCTGAAAGGGTCCTCAATGTGAATTATTAACTTAATTCAAGATTATGTAATGTTTAAGGAAGGGGACTTATATTGATTAATCGACCACTCTAACTTATCAGTCACTAATATCACCTCCCACAATGAGAAACCATGACCTCAGAATTCAATCTTCCCAACTAGCACATATCTCATCATCACATAACCATGATCGCTCTGGTGTTATTCCTAACCAAGACTCACCACCACTTGATGACTATCGACCAAGAAGGATTGATCCAATGTTTCCATTGGAACTACTACCACCACAACACTCGATTTAATCTGTAAATTCCCTAAAGTTAACAAAAACTCAACGGTCCACCACACCAATCAAAACTAGTGGTATCTTTTATAGACATGCTTCTCACATTTTTTTATAGAGAATCATAAGCTCTTATCCCGAGTCACATGTTTTCCCATATAGATTGGAATCACACTATACCAGTGCATTCCCACATCAAGACCTCATCAGAGTCCTGAAGGTTTCCCACCATATGTGATGAAACAATTTATCAATGATAAAACTTATTTTTTTTTCTTGTAATGTCTTACTAATTTATTCATTATAATCAATAAATGTAATTCAACTCCTTTCAACACTTTTATTCGAATTAATAAATTTAAAGTCTCTATATAAGTGAATAAATTTATATCCTCCAGTAACCCTTATGAGTTTTCATCCTTGATAACACATTTGAATAATAACCAATTATATTTATCACTATATTTTCATTCATGTAATTAAATTAAAAAATTCATTAGAATAACCCTCTTTCAAGACATAAATCATAACACAATATTCATACTTTTAGTTCACCATTTACATCACACCCTTCTCAATTAACTATTTTTTAATATCTATTACTTACTAATGAATTTTTTAATATCCTTTAGTGTTTTCAAACATCACTAGGACAAAACATTTCAAATTTATAGATGTTTAAATTACTTTATGATTAATATTATTACACATATTTTTATAAAACTTGAATTTCCAATCATATATTAATATTATTCATCTTAGGCTAGCCATCCATGAAAATTTACCAGGAAAAGATATTCATTGATGAATAATAAAATCTCACAATATATTATTTTTATCATGTAATAATATATATATTATTTTATTAAATCCAATTAAACTTGACTTCTCGTCTTCGTAATTCACATTAAAATGAGTTTATTCCTTATTTAAATTAATTCTCAATGATTGGTGGAAATTGCTAACCTAATATTTTATTAAAGACCAGATTAAATATAATTATTGAATAGAAATTATTTTTCCATGATTAACTAATCACTCATGGTTTAATTCATCTATCAATTATCTTTAAAATACCCCAAACTATATTATATTAGTTATGATATGTCAAGATAATCCAAATGAATCTCTCTATTCCCAAAATAATGTTGACACATGAACCCATATTCCAAGTAAATATTTTCCCAATCAGTGGGTTCCATGTATTTATCCCGTGTAAATCACTCATTAGTACACTAGTTAGCAAACCACTTGAACTCAATAACCCCTCCTCATATATGTGTGGCTATCGACTAGTGGTGAGGGACTAAATCATATACTGGGGAGACTATTCCATTGATATCATAACTACATCTAAAAAATAAATACCAAATCATCATCCAAAACAAATAACCAAAGTATACAATACCAATAATAAAATCATGCTATAATAAATGTAAATGTAAATATATAGTCATAAATTCAAACTGATCACCCACCAATCTGATCACATAACAAAATAAATAAATAAAATTACATAGAGGATCTTCTATAACCATGAGACTTACCTCAGTCAAGTCTCTAATAATTTTTTAGATACTCCATCTCAATCCACCATACAACCTATTCTAAAACATTCATAATAAACACAAGGTCTTCCCATGTATTGGAGTTCTTGTGCAGGGTGTGAGGAATGCATCTCATTTGGTTCTCACCATGTACCCCTAATATATCCCATCATATATGTGTCTATACATGAGGAATGTAAATAAAAAAACAAAACTATACCAAAAAATGAGCATTAGGTTATCATGTGCTAACGAGGACACTAAGACATCTAACCTTAATTGGCTAGGAAAATTCTAGAAGAATAAAATTCCTCCTTCCATAAATCATGGACCACACCTTAATACTCTAGGTAGGCTGTTATACCATGCCTATAATTCTATGCTCTCTGTCAGGGTAGGATCCCATACCAATAATTTATATCACATACAATAATATACTATAACCATACCACCACCCTCTCATATAGGGAGAGGTCCACCTTGCGTAAACTTTAATAACATGGTAGGATTGCTATTTTTATAAATTCTCATATTATTTTCAATCAATAAGTCCCCACTAATATTTCATTTTTATCCCATTTGCATCAATTTTATTTCTCAAGGTTGTATTAAAAATTTTAGTGATAATTTATTAATTCACTATATCTAAATGTTTTAAATCAATAATTGATTTATTTTATAAAGCCATATTTTTTTGAAAATTCTACGAATTCTTTGAAAAATATAATTTAAAACATGAAATAATGAATTTTTAAAAAATCTAGAAATTTTGTAAGATAATTTTCTATTCTCATAAGATGTTATAATTTGTCAAAATTATTATTCATAAGATAATTCAGTCTACAATAAAACTAATGAATAATGATTGTAAGTGAATTATATTTCCATAAATGAATTTCCTTCATCAAAATTTGAGTCATGTGGGATAATATGCCCCATAAGATAAATTATTCATGAATTATATAATTTAGTATTCATATAATATAATTTTTCCCATAAGATGGTTTGGTTTTAGGTAAAATAAATTACGTTATGAAAACATCATGAATTCATGGAGGAGAAGAAGGCACAAATGGTAGGATTTTGGATAACCACATAATCTTGTCCATGTGGATTTGATTTAAAAATGTAAATAAAGAGGAGATACTCTTAGGATGATTCTAAGGAGAAAGGTAATCTTATGAAACATAAAAATAAATCAATCATCCATATAACTAAATAACTTGTTATTGTAACCACCTAATAGAGATCAAAAGAAAGATGATTCACATGCATGAAGTTTCACAAGGAAAATTAAAGGTAGAAATAAAATTCAAATATTTTTCCCCTTTTCCATTATATAATTGATCTATAAAAGAATAAGGTACACACATGCTGAAAGAGGAGAGATAGATATTTTGCATATTAAGGTGGTGTTGGGACAAAGATGGTACTACTTTGAGGAAGAATGGGGAGGACTGGAGTTGTGTTATCCATGATCTACAAAAATTCTGGGTAACTATGATTATGCAATCCCAGGATGAACCATTTTGAGTCTCTATGCTTTTTGTTATATCATCTTTTTATTTTTCTAAAACAATAGTTTTCAATGAATGAGTTATTATTATTTTATTAATGTTCTTATTCTAAACTATTCTATGTAGTTTCTTAATTTATAAAAGTAATGTGAAAATTCATATTATTTAAACTTCTTTGATGTGTTTTTTTTCATTGGGAAAAGTGTGTTTAGATATGTGTAATTTCTTGGAGGACTTTGGGACTTTGAATCACTTTTAGGAAATGAACGACACCTATAATGATATATTGGTATAATATTTAGGCATATTTAGTGTTTTTACTAGATTTAATTGGATAAAAACTAATAAATAAAAATTATACAATAAATTTATACAAAGAGGTAGGAGAAGTCCAAAGGATCTACACTCTACACAATTAATGCTTTTAAAATATGACTTTACTTATTCTTTTCCATCTGTTTTCATTCAATAGAATTCATTATTTATTGAATCTATTTATTTTTATTATGTTCAATTAATAAAATAATTAATTTATTTATTTTTTCATTGTAAAATAAAGAAATGTGATATTTTGAAACTTATATCTAACATAATACTATAGAGAAAATAAAAGGGGCTGTTGTGTTGATTTATTTAGGGAATAATAAATTTATTGACAATATCCCTACAATATATCTCTTCTATCACAATGAAAAGGCTAATCCCCTCTCACTTAGGGTGGATATTATAATAACATCACATACAAAAAGTGGTATAAGGGGGGATTCTCGATAGCGAACATATCCGTAGGTTGAACCATCCCATCAAACTAATACCCCATGAAAATGTACTACATCACAATATGTACAAAAAGATATTTGAGGAGGGGATCACAACAGACAAAATCTCATACATCCCAAACCACATCATCATTAGGCAGGTCCAATGGCCAATGAAACCTATTAATGATCATAAGAGGGTTTCTCAATATTCAACCTCCACCTTGAGCCCAAATATCTCCCTCAGCATGGTCTAATGGCTAATCACATATCCATAACACAAAAAAAGTGATTGGAGGAAGGCATCATGATAACCAACTTCTCACATGATCAAAATCACATTTTCTCTTCGTGGGTCTAATGTCTAAGAACAATTCCACTAGTATAAAGTTATATGGTGTCTTTGGATCTCAACTGATTTGAGCATAAATGATAAAATTCATCATTCATATTTCCCTATAGGCTATCCTATCGATTCCATCTCTCTAAAAAATGCAACCCATGATGGATCCTTCAATATTAACAACTCACCTATAAGGGAATCAATTTATTTCTCTAAACCCAACCTAGTATCTACTCATAAATACCAACACACACTCATCACCCCATGGTGACTCATCATCCCATAGGGCCTACCAAATCCAGACCTCAATAGGTTGGTCAAATTTCTCTTATAGTTCCCACATCACAACCTAGACGCACTAACTAGGAACTGTCCTATGATAAATAACACAAATCCCCTTGGAAACACAACTGCAAATCCTCTAGAAAATTCTCATAACCCATAATTAGGTAATATCTCATATCTCTTTTGAGATCAATCAAGACTATTATTTGGATAAAATCTGTTATATCACACCCCATCTAGATCAAATGAACTCATTCATCTCATGGAACATGATACATGTCCAATTCCACCCTCAAGAGGGTATTACCCATCACACATGAGACATACAACTATATCAACTCTCATCGATATTCCTATTCCCATCATGATTTCCAAACTAGACCCAGGAAACTAATCCAAGATACATTCCACTAAAATTGAAGGCAAGATATAGCCTGGGTTTCTCATAACCTCAAGTGGAATCTTCACTCCCTCGGAGAAAAATTCATTGGGTGATCCCAAAATACAAAAATCATACTGGATCCCTCTCACCATCTCTAGGAGACCCAATGACACCCTATTTCTTTATATAGGGTGATCTCAATCACCATCCCTTTCAATATGAAAAAAAATTCATTCATAAATGAAAAATCATATATGAACATGTATATAGTTTTGTATTATAGTGACTACCTACCTAAAACATAGAGTTACCATCCATTTTAAGATCATCCCATATTCCTCCAAGCTCATCCACCTTATTCAAGCTTATGCTAATGCTTAATATATTTTTTAAATCCACAAAAACATTAAATAATAAATCTAAAAATTTAAAATTCAACCAAATGAGGAATAATCACCTATACACTCACTAAAATACACCAAACAACCAAAACCACACAAAACCCCATGAATTCATCATCCTGGGATTTCCTTTAACTAAGTTGATCAAAATCCCCATCATCTCAACCCGATTCCAAAATGATATAGTAGAATCATCAGCAAAACCATATCTCAAAGATACAATGATAAATTCCAATCAAAAGGGAATAATAATGATATAATAAGAAGAAAATAAAAACTTGAATCACTATAGAAACACCAAATAATAACCCCACATAAAAGGTGGATGAAAGAGATGAAAGGGGATGAGAAGAATTGACCAAATGGACCTCTCTTGATGCCCCCTTTCCTTAAATCCCTAGTTGGGATGATTTTTAAAAGACAGGTTTCCCCCTACTTTGAGAAAAACTAGATAATGGGAATGTTATAATGTGACTGTTATCATCACAACATAATGATCCAAATTTGGGGTTAGGTGATGATGTGACCCATGGGGTTACAATTTAACACTACATCGGAATTCATTCCTCACGGTGTGACCTCCTTGTTCATGGAGTGACACATCTTTCCCTAGAAAAGCTAACATCCAAATCTCTAAGATACCATGCCATAACCCTTACATTCACGATGTAAAACCATACATATAGGAATAATGAAGATATACAACCCAATATTTGAAGACATTTCGTACCCCATCATGATATGGCCTTCAACCTTTATAGTGTGGACCTCGGCCTTACACCAATCATTGTGACCCCTGTCAATGAGTGACCCTAAGGGTGATGGTGTGGGCCTTGGGGTTTTGGAGTGACTGTACTTCCCAGTAAGAATTTACCAAAAGTAATATGTAATGTTTTTACAAACTCCATATATAAGGGTTTCTCATGGTGTGACACACTTTCCATGACCTGACATCTATACATAAGGATTTCCTATAAAATGAAACACTTCTCTAGGACATGACACCCATTCCAAATATGTAAAGGTACTCATACCCAATATGTAAAGATCTACAACATATAATGGTACCCTCTTCCATTGTATGATAAAATATGAAATAGTCTTTTCTTTTAACACAATTAAACACATAAGGGTATTCACCATGGAGGGACACCTGATCCATGGTGTGACTTCTCCTAACCCATACATATACACACCCAAAAAAAATCTACAATGTTGTGAAACAAACTAGTTGCAGAGTGATCTAAATGCTTCCCATCATGGTACCTACCCTGAATATAACAAGTTACCTGATCAAACCACTCTTCATGGAGTGACCTTTAACCATCGTATAATGACAAGTCGTATATAGAAAATTATCATCTTCAAAACCGAAAAATTATATTTCATTTAAATTTCACAACCCATAATGACTCGGGTCATTAAAAATTCCACACCATAGTTCTTATCATAATCTATATGACATACATAATACAGTTCTATCTCCCCTCATCCAATTATATGAAACAACACCAGTCGATCCATTGGATAAATTTCCCTAGAAATTCTTAGAATCAGACTCTATGGATCATAATATCTATTGATCATGATTTCATAATTCTTATAGGAATTTCGAAATTTTATAAATACCCAAAAGTATGTAAAAATATAACCATCAGTGTAATTCCATTGTTGGATCCTCGACCAACCAAATCCTTTTTTATGCTCCACCCATGAGTACCAACACATCTCTGATCTGACTCACTCCTGGATCACACCAAATTCTATCTCGAAACCAATGGTGATACTTGGAATCAATAACAACCAAATATTAATCCAAAATAAGGTATTATCTATGGAATCAAAAAAATAGGATCGAGGTTGGGGAAACTACCCTCAAGGTAACATATCAGCATTTTGGTCTGATTGTGTTTGTTGAAAAAGAAGGTTTCCATGGTTTGTTGTGGAGTTACAAAGATATTTTTGAAAATATATGTTGAAAAATAAACATGAGAAAGAAAAGTATTATCTGGTGGTGGTAAATAAATAATGTATGAAGGTGGTGCTATTTTCCAATGTTGGTCAAATTAATGGGTCCAAAAATTGGAGAATGAAGAAACGTTTTTATGGAAAAGGGAGTTGCATGCTAGATTCAAGGAGACTTGGAATGTTTTTCACCATTCATGTTTTAAGATTATAACATCAAAATATATCAATGGAAAGAAGGGCATGCATGTTTTGGAGAGGCACACAATGTGAGTTGTGTGATAGAGGATTTGGTGAATAGATTAGTGCATCAAGGGGAAAGTTGTGCACTATGTGCTAAGGGTCTAAAAAATCATTATAAATATATGGATACCACCATAATTTATTATTATCTAAAAAATTTGAGAAAATTAGACCTCTTTTCATTCAATGGGTGAGGGCGCTCAAGTAGAGAGTTATTTAGACGTTGCATGCTAGAATTGAGTTGGGTTCCAATATTGAGTTGGGTGTAAAAAGGTTGTGTTGTGCATGTTTTGAGTATCACATAATTGGTTTTTGCATAAAAAATGCAACACTTTTGTGTCATGCCTAAAGTAGCACAAAAGTCACCTTGAGGATGTGTGAAAGTTGGATGTTTCCCATTAAATCATTGATAAATTTAAATTAATTAGTGGATTAAAGTTGAAATTCAATAGGGAATCTATGTACAGTTGAGGATGAGAGTTTTCATGAAAATTAAAGGACCTATAAGTTAATAAACTGTCCACGGATCCTCTCCCAGAGTACTGAGTAAAGAAAGAGGAAGAAGGTTATCCTTTCTATCAGAAGTGATCCAGAGAAAGAGACTTAGTGAGTGACCCTTATGAATGTAGTGAGAAAACCCTAAACCTTGAAAATTTAGTGATCCTAGGTATAAAAGTAAGCTAGCCCAAACCTTGTTAAAAATAGTATTATTTTATTGTATTTGGTAAATTGGAGCATTGAAATTATATTCTCCTTGGATGTACTCTAGTGAGGGTTAACGAAGTAAAATCACTGTGTCCTATGCATGATTTAATTTATATTCATATATTGCTATGGAAGAAAGTGATATGTGTGTTTTGTTCAGTGAAGATAAAAGATCAAAAAGGGTAGTAGTTTTAATCTATCATACCATAATTCACCACCTCTCAGGGTATTTAACCTAGTAAACCTAACAGTTGGTATTAGATGGAGGTTTTTTATCAGTAGTTTTCTCTGAGTAAAACAAATGGAGGTTTTCAATCACAAAGGAATTCCAATCTTTGACCGAAAAAATTTTCAATTATGGAAGAATTGGATGAATCACTACTTCTGATCTTTAGGAATGGATGTATTTATAGTAGTGATGCATTCTATTTCACCTACTATTTATAGTGGGGTTTTTTTTGAAGATGAGATAAGAGAATTATATTCCCACGATAAAAGAATAAATGCTTTAGGGGGGAGCCTTATCCAATGCAATTTATATAAAAGTGTTGTTGTGTAAAACATAAAATTCTATGAAGGAAAATATATTGAATATCTATGATGAAGATTTAAAGGTCATAAGCGATAAGCTATAGCTTTTGTGGAACAAGTACGAAGAAATGAGAATGAACCCAAATGAATATGTTGATGCATTCTTTGACAGGGTGAATGTTGTAGTGGAAGACATGCATGCTCAAAGAGAATTCACTGAATATATAAATATTGTGAAGTATATCTTGAGGAAAATTCCACCTAATTTTAGTCTTAATATTTTCTAATAGGACGATAAAGATTCAAAAGAGATGACATTGGATAACTTTCATAATACCCTTGTAGAGAATGAAATGAGAAATGATGACAATAATGCTGTAGAAAAGGGTAAATCCATAGAGGTGGCATTCAAGGCCTTGAAGAATATCTCCATTGAATATGGATAGGAAGATTAAGATACAAATGATGTAATTTCATTCCTCTCCTCAAATCTACAAAGAGTGAAGGGGAAGTTCAAAGAAAAACCTGAACTTGAATGATTTCAATGTAGAATGGTTGGACATCTGGCAGCAAGGTGCCTAATGAAGTTTCAAGAAGATAAAGAGGATGAAGTTGAAATTCCCATGAAGAAGTATTAAACCTATGTGAATGGGAAGAAATTATTTAAGAGAAACTTCTTTTAAAATAAAAATATTTTTTCACCAAAAAATGATAGTTTAGAAGAATCTGAGGTAGAAAAATTAGAGTATTGTAAGGATCATGAAGTCTATTCAATGGTGGAAGTTGTCATAAATACTATTACAAAAGAAAAAGTGATAGTGAAGAAGAGTAAGTTGGATGAAGAGTTTAAATTTTAGTCGAATTAGAAGATTCTATTTAGGAAATATATGTTTGGAGAGAAAAAGCGAAGGAAGCCAACAAATTGGTTCATGATGCCAAATTCTATATGTAGCTGTATGAAGAATAGAAGTCTAAGTTTAATGAATAGACTGAATACCCAGAGTCTTTTTTTATATATACCATAGATAAGGTTGTTGATTAACAGATCAAATTTGTAGAAAAAAGAGAAATTGATATTTTGACCCAACCTGGAAAAGATCAAATCAAACATATCAAATAACTTGAAGAAGAGGTCATTTGTCTACGAAGACATGTTAATGTTAATGAAAAACTATTGAATATTGGTATGAAATCTAGAAAGCTGATCATTAAGGAATTATAGAAGACACAGGTGGAGAATAATGTTCTAGAAGAACAAAAGCAACAATAAAATCAAAATTATAAGACTCATATAGGGATTATTCAAAATATTAAAGCATTCATGGTAGAAGTTAGAACTCAAGCACCCACTCTAATATTGAAAATTGATTTGGGTAAAAATTATAATCAGAATATTGAAAGAACACGAGGGACAACCTCTTTTATAGAAGTGACATGATAGTATGCACATCGCATTAGGTGTTATTGCCACAGAGAGATGGGTCACTCAAAAAATGTGTGTTCCATCACCAAGAGATAATGAAGTGCACAAGAACAACAATGGAAGCTAAAAGGAGTGAAATAATCTAGAATATCTTTTGAGGGACATTGTTATTGGTGTGAAGGATTTGGCAGCATAGATAGATATTTTACATCAACCATGCAGAAGAATGTGTTGAAGTGGAACCAAATTTGTTGTATGAAGAAATTCAGTGAATCATTGTGAAAGATGAAAAAATCAAAATTAATTTACAGCTCTACAAGATGAAGTTATTCTATCCTATAATAAGTAAGATAAATATTATCATTCCATGTCAGATATGAATCCAAAAACATGGATCAAAAATAATAAAGATGAACATGAAGTGGTTGTATAGATTACTTTTAAAGAATCAAATCGTACTGGATTATGGATCATTGATAGTACGTGTACCTAAAGTATGACAAAAAATAAGGATCTAGTGACTAGAATTAGGTATGATAAGGAAGCTATCATAATATTTGGTAATAATGAAGGCCTGGTGATTTTTGGATTAGGAAAGTTCATGTTTGGGGAATAAGACATGAGATATGATGATGTCTTTTTTGTTGAATGTCTTAGTCACAACATTCTTAATGTATTTCAACTATGTGAATTAGGACATTACATATCCTTTTCAATGAAATTATATATAATTTTGGTAAAACACGGTTTTTTTGTTTTACAGGGAATTCATATGAAATGGTATCTCAACCTTTTAAATGGAGAAGAAGATATGTGATTTCTTTCCAAGGATGAAGAAAATAAGTTATGGAATAAACATCTAGTCCACTTGAGCCAAACATCCTTGAATGATCTGGTGAAATATGATGCTTCTTGATATCTCCCAAGATTATCATGTGATCATACCCATACATGTGCTGCTTGTCAACAAGGGAAGATAATTCAAAATACATATAAGACAAAATCACAAAGGTCAACAAAATTGCCTGATTTGGTGGATATTGATGTATGTGGACCAATTTCACCAAGAGGTATTCATGGAAAGAGATATTATGTTCTCTTCTTTGATTATTTCAGAAGAATAACATGGGTATCAATCATTACCCATATGTATGAGGTGCTCAGTTTCTTTATAAGATATTGATGGGAAGTTGAGACGATTCTAGGTCAGAAAATCCCAAAGATCCGAATAGAAAATTGGTCAAAGTTCACAAAAAACCAATTGGAGGATTATTTCAAGAAATGTGGGATAAGGAATCAAGTTTTGGTGGTTAGAACTCCGCAATAAAATGGAGTAGTTGAGGGAAGAAATAGGATTTTCAACAACATGAAAAAACAATTCTCATTGAGAAAGACCTTCCAGAGATATTTTGGAAAGAAGTAGTGATGACTATTTTTTAAATATAAAATCGAGAGTTACTATGTCTGAAAAAGATAAGACTCAATATCTACCATGGTATGGAAATAATCCATCATTGAAGTACTTTTGAGTCTTCATAAGTAAGTGTTACATTCTCAATAAGGAGAAACATAAGAAGTTTGAATCCCATAGAGATGAAGGTATATTTCATGGATACTGAAGGAAAATAAAAGCATATAAATGCTTCAAAAAGTGGCTAGGAAAGGTAGTTGAAAGTGAGGATGTAACTATAGTGGAGAATGAGAAAAATCATCAATAAATACATGATCAGAATCATAAAGATAGTGATGAACATATAATAAGATCAAGGGATGTTCTAGTTCTAGAGGCAAATTTAGAAGAAGACAGAGATGATGAGAAGGATGAGAATAAATTATAATCTTCATAGAGACTAGAGAGAAAAGATGAAATTGAAAAACAAAGCATAATTGGTGTTCAAACAACTCCAGTTAAATAAAGGAGGAAGAGGACTCTACAGTATGCATCATACTTATCATAGGTTTAGACTAAATGTTTTAGTGAAGTATCTAGGGATGAGAATTAGGTCTAAGTTATGAATTAAGAGCTTGAACAAATTGAAGAGAATCAGACATGGGAGATTGTTTTGAGGCCATCAAATAAGAATGTCATCGAGACTAAATGGGTCTTTCTTAACAAGATGAATTTAGATAGTGCTGCGATTTGAAACAAATAACGAATAGTGTTAAAAGGGTACTCTCATATAGAGGGTATTGATGTAGATAAAACTTTTGAACCTATTTCATGACTGGATAAAATCAAATTATTTTTTTACTATAATAGTGCAAAGAAGGTTCAAGGATTTCTAGATGGTCATCAAGTAAGAATTTTTGAAATGGGTTCTGGAAGAAGAAGTTTATATTATGTTTCTAAATGGTTTTCTCATTCATGAAGATGCGAATAGGGTTTTTTGGAAGAAGAAGGTTTTATATGGTTTGAAGCAAGCACCAAGAGAATGGTATTCAATGCAATATTAGTTTCTGAAAAAGCATGGTTTTTAGTGTGGTGGAGTTGATTATATCCTATATGTTAACCACAAAAGTAATAAAAGGATAATGGTGTTGGTATATATTGATGACATAATCTTTAGTAGATCAGATGAAGAAAAATGTTGACAATTTTCATAATTCATGAAAATTGAGTTCAAAATTTCAATGATTGGTGAAATGATGTTTTTCATTGGTTTATAGGTAACACAAGGAAATAATGTCACATCCATTTCTCAAAAAAATATTCCAAGGAGTTTTTAAGAAGATTTGGATTGGACAATTCCAAGGAGATGGAAAATTTGGTGGATACCCATATGAAACTGTCTCGAGATGATGAAGGCAAAGTGGTCAATGTCTTATAATATAGATAGCTCAATGGAAGTATATTGTACTTAACAACGACAAGAACTGATATTTTTCCAAATTTCAAGTAGCATGATATCAAAGAAATCTCAAATAAATCCACATACTTGCAGTAAATAGAATACTCTATCTTATCAAGGGCATTGTGGATTTCAGTTTGATGTATAATGATAAATATTAGTCAGAGTTATTGGGATATACAGATTAAGATTTGGCTAGATCAGTAGAAGACAAAAAATAAATGTTAGGTGGTGTTTTCTATCTTTGTGGATTGTATGATTACTAGCTAAGTATGAAAAAATATTTCATTTCATTGAGCACCGAAGAAGATGAATATATTGTGTCCACTTAAACTTGCACACAGTTATTATGGATGAAGTAGCAGCTTGAGGATATGGGGGTTCAAGTGAAGTCTCCGATTGTAATTAATTATAATAATTAAAGTGTTATGTATCTTATAAAAAATATAGTCCATCACTCAAGGGAAAAACACATTGACATAAAGTATCATTTTATTAATGATAAGGTGGAGTAAGGACTTGTTAAGTTAGAGTATGTGCCGAAAAAACTATAGGTTGCAGACATTCTGACAAAGGCCATACCCAACAAATCATTTGAGAGGCATCGAACGGCTCTGGGAGTTCAGTTGACTCCCTGCACATGAAAAAGTATGGATGTGGGACCCACACATTACAAGGTATGGTGTGTTTTTCCCTTTTTTTACTAATGTGTGTTTATACCCTGTTGAATAACATAAAGGAGTTACCTTTGGGTTCAATGAAAAAGGGGTATAAATTGTGGATATTAAAAGGGATAAAATGGCACAGTCAAGACACAGGGAGAAACTGACCGGTGGAGTAGTGAGATAAGGGGAACAACGAGACTAGGAGAGTATTAAATTTGATGATGATAGATATGATCGATCAAAGATTAGATATCATGATAGATCAGGTTCATGATGAAGGTAGAAGAGTTGTTATGGAATGGAATGAAGTGGTCCATTGATGAAATCTGCATTATACTCTTCGTTCTCACATTGAGAATGGGTACTTTGGGCATAGAGTATGTGTTGAGTAAATTTTTGATCGATTTATGAATCACATGAAACAAATGGTTGAAGAATATTGATGAAGATATAAAGATGTAACAAATTAAAAATGATTTTTCAACATACCCAAAAGGGGAGATTGTTGGGAAAAATCCCTCATTGTAAAATTTCAGTATTTTTGGGTTGATAGTGTTTGTTGACAAAGAGGGTTTCCCTGGTCTGTTATGGAGTTCCATAGATGTATTTAACAATATATGTTAACTAAGAACCATGATAATGTAAAGCATTATTTGGAGGTAGTACAAAAAGAACATATAAAATGTTTCACTGTTTTCCATTGTTTCCAAAAATTTTAGGTCCAAAAATTAGAGAATGAAGAAAAGTTTTTTTTGAAAAGGTTGTTTTGTTCCAGTTTTAAGGAGCCCTGTAATGTTGTGCACCATGCATGTTTCAAGATTAGAACATCGAAATATGAAAAAGTAAAGAAGGGTGTCCATGTTTTGGAGCAGTGCGCAAGGTTAGTTGTGCGACAGAGGCTTGGGAAAATAGATTAGCACATCTGAGGTTAAGTTTCATGCCATTTGCTCAAGGTCTTCAAAATGTATATAAATAGAATACTACCCCCCTCATTTTTTAGTATCTGAAAACTTAGAGAAAGTTAGAGCTTTGTTCGTGCAAGTGGTGAGGGAACACAAGTAGAGAGTTATTCAGAAGTTGTGCGCCATAAGTGAGTTTTATGCTAATATTGAGTTGGTCATAAAAAGGGTTGTGTCGTGAATGTTTGGAGTAGCACAGAAGTGGTTTTTTTTGTAAAAAATGAAACATTTTCACACCATGATTAAAGTATCATGAAAATCATCGTGAGGTTTCATGAATGCTGCATATTGCCCAATATGTCTTTGCTGAACCATTATTCATCAATGGATAAAGTTGAAATTCAACAAATCCTCTATTTACAGTTGAGGATGTGGGTTTTCCTGAAAATTTAAGGGCATATATGTCTATAAACTATGTGTGTTTCACTTCCAAGAGTAGTGAGTGAAGGAAGAGGAAGAAGATGATCCTTTCCACCAACAATGATCCAACAAAAGAGACATAAGGAGTGACCCTTGGGAATATAGTGAGAAAATCCTAAAACATATAAAGGTAGTGAGTCTGGGAATAGAAGTGATCTAGCCTGAACCTTCTAAATAGCAGTTCACTTTTAGTGGATTTCATACATCGAAAAATTACTATTGTTTTCTCATTGGACATAGCTGAGTGAGGGTGAACCAAGTAAAATTGATGTGTATCATGCATGATTTAATTTCTGTTCATATATTACTACTAGAGAAAAGGTGAATTGTGTTTTTTAATGATGAAACAAGATGAAAATGGGAAATAGTTTTAATCTTTCATACCATGATTCACCCCACTCTTTGTGTATTTAAGTTTGTGGACCTAACAATCCACCTACACACCAAAATCATAATGTTATCTCTACCATCCACTATCCAGTCTCATTGAATTCATGACCCTTCCGATAGAAGGGTATCATAACCATGAATGATTCGATGATTCAAACCATATGAACATCCTTATCACCACATTGTTGTACCGAGAACTCAATATCAACAGTACATGTCCTATCCATTATAGATTATAATGACCAAACATCAATCACAGAACACTACTCATTCCAAACATACCAGGAGTGTCATCCTCAACACTCATTAAAATTAACCTATAATAAAAGGGACACTCTCTAATTAAAAATGGTTCACCGCCCAATATATGTACTTCCTTATACTACTCCTTGAGTGAAATGACAATAAGGTCCACACCATACACATGCCACTCTTTTTAAGACATACTCATCCCATTCATGAGAAACCCTACTGAGGGTCATGCTTGAATTACTGTTACCATGGTACTCTAATATATTTTTGATGCTACCTCTAGATGTAATGGTAAAAATTTCCATTTTCATAAAAACCATTTGATACCATTCCCTCAACATCCCATTAATCACTAAAATCACCTCGGTCGTAGAGTAACCCCATAACTATAAACTATTAAAATACCATGAAACTCTGCTGAGTAATCAAAACTACGAATTATTCATAGACACATCAATATCATTGAACCTATATTGTTCCTCTTGATTCTATAAAATCATCAACAAACCATGAAAACCCCATTAAAAATACCAAAAAACATAAAGGGAACTACATGTAACCATTTCTCACATTACCTCATAAATAGAGGATTTTATATGAAAATCCATTTCAATCCTCACTCACCTCTTACAAGGCACTATGTTTCTTGAAATAACCTTCTCATCAGTTCTTAACATTTATCTATATTTATCTCATCTAAAAAAACAGTTGTACACACCTATACCAACCAAACACACTACCTGATTGATACTCCCATGAGTCAGACAACATTAGACCTAGGGACAAACACATAAAAACTGACCCTGATTCTCTTACATATAAAATTCATCTATCCAAAATAATCAAGGGTACTTCCTTTATGAAAATCTGGAGGCTTCCCACTCATGCCAAATTCTACCCCAAGAACTTCCACCACTCAATGTCATTCCAAAACCAAAAGCATTTACCAATGCTTTACCAGTCCTAAATTTAATCATCTTTAATCACCATAATGCTTCACTATTCCACTAAAAAATAAATCCAAAACCAATATGACAAGGAATATAACCAATATTACCTTCCAAACCTACCCTTGAAACCAAAAGCACTCAATTTGATTTACATCATAAAAGATCAAGGAATTGTACATGAATTTCTGCCACCAACTAAAGAGAAAAAAAATCCTCAAGAAAACCCATTCCAATCTTAAATCATATATTTAATTCATTCCTCACTTATACCCAACCATTTATAAGGCATATAATACAGAACCAACTTATGAAGCGTTTCCATACATCATCATACACATCATGATTATATCATTATAGTATGAAAATCCCCCATACTATGATTCACATAACATATGATCATAAAAAATAAGGGTTATGATGATTGGAACTCCTCCTAAAAGTAATATATAAAAAAACCATATATGTTGTTTTTGAAAATTTAATGTACTAAACTATCTATCATTAGAAAAAACCAATCACACCAGCATACAAATTTCATGTGAATCATATATACAAAAATGATGCATTAATTCATGGATCTTTCCACCACATTCCAAGGGTAAAAACCTATAAATTATTATTTACATAAACATCATACTTGTTATAAATTGATTTCTCAATAGTTTTATTGAAAACCATGAGAAATAATCATGTAACCCTAGAAATATGGAAATATCACTAGAAAGGTGTTCATGACTCACAAGTCTGACATCAATCACAAACTCTAGAATATTTCTATCTTTAATTTCCAATCCTATGAAGAACATATGTTATTAGGGAATAATAAAATAATATTTTTTATTTATAAAATTTGTGAAGGAAATTCTTTGTTATATGTGGTGATTGTAGAGATAGCTCTTAATGAAGAAGTCAAGCGCTAGTGTTGTTTATGAATAAAATAACATTTATGAGGATTTTTTTTAAAATTTTGATGTTCAAACCCCATTTTTTGAAATAATAAAAAGAAATAACCTCTTTAACACTGGGAAAGAGGGAACCCATTACAAACAAGTGAAAAATACCTTAAAGAAATAATGATAAAAATGGTCAAATTTCTCTTGTAAGTTCAATGGAATCAAATATTAAATAAATCACTTAAAAAACCTCACCACCCCCTCTCTAGAAATTAATTTAGTGATATTAGTCCAAATGATACATCACCACATCTTCTAATAAGTTTCATTGTGCTAGAATCAAAATATCGAAGAGCACCTCTCTAACTAACATAGAAATGTATCGGAGAGCTAGATGAAATGTTCTAGTACACCCTACCATATTTTGAGCCACCCACCCAACAAATCATGAAATAAACTCACAGAAATATCGTCATGTTGCAATGTAAAATTGGGGTGAAAAAAAGCATGTGTCAATAGAAAGGTACCCATCCGTCCATCAAAAGTGATGAAAAATGACTGAATGATGGGTGTCATCACGCCCATCCCTCTTTTCAGGCCGCCCTCCTAGTGACACCTACAAAAATGTTGTTACGATTCCAAATAAAATTAGGAAATCTAGTACCAAAAATAAATTTTCATCCCAAGAGAAAACAGAACCATGATGACCAGTCCTGAATATAATCAAATTCATGTGAATCACTCATAAAACCACCAGGAAGTAGATAATATCCAGATGAACTAATAATGACCACCAAAATAGAGATTTGATCATAAAATGCTACCGATCAGGGGACCAAAGTTACTAAAAAAACCATAATCTATGCACCACTAAAAAACGATGTGTAGACGAACCAAGAATTCTGGCCAAATACCAAAGGCCACTCACACATTTGAGAGACATACACATGCAAAGACCCCTTCATCACTTCCACCATCAATAACAAACCTGTGGTTAGCTCCTCACACCAGAACATATCTGAATCCCCATCATCAACCATCTAGAACCTACCACCCTACACTGATCCAAGGAAAATCGATGGCCATCCAACTTCTCCCCCTAAATCATGTATTTTTGACTAAAACATAACTAAAGATCAGATTTGAAGTGAAAAATATTGGATCTAGAAACACCAGAAATGGAGATATCCCTCAAACTGGGGTTGCAAACAACAACCCCAACACCATCTCCACGAGATCTATAGTTAAAAACTGAATTCAAAGGTTGTAGACCTAGTGATTATAAGAGTATGAACATTGAAAGAAGAGGAAATAATCTGAAAAGGTCAAATCTATCTCAAAACCTCCTTCAATGAGACTCGAGTATGCATGGACGAAGTGATGTAAGGAGGATGAAGGATCCAATAGCTTTAGGATGCATAGATTGAAACCCTAAAACATAACCATTATAGGGGAGTGAGGCACCATAATGAGGAAATTGAATATTAGATATTTTATTGAAACTATCCAACCTTTTAAAAAGATTTATTATAATGAATACTTCATGGTTGAATTTAAGAGAAGTTAATAATTGGAGCTCGAATTAAAAAGATAAATTTTTTCTAATTTTAATTCTCTAATTTGAGTATTTTATATATTAATATATTTTGGTAAGGTATATTTTGATAAAATCTTTAAATTATTAAGGTGCGCTATAAAAATTTCATTATAGTGAAAATAATTGTTTTAAGTGTTTGTTAAAAAATTTAGGCCACCACAACTATGATATAGAGAGGTAAATTCCAATATCATGAGAAGAAAACCATGGTGGAACATGGGGAAATGTAACACCCCAAGCTTCCACGGTACGCTTCTCTTTGAATAATATAATAGCTTGTGTTGTACGCAACTTTGAGTTCTAACATGCCACAACCAATCAAACTAGCCGTTATGAATAGTAATACCCACTTTTTCGAATTTTATAAATTTTATCTTTTAAAATGGACTTTATTTTTGTATTTGGAATATCGAAATTAGCTTAGGGTAAATTATTGGAATTTTTCTAAAAACATTCAATTTTTGATGAATAGTAAAAATCACTGAGTTAAAGTTTAAAACCGAATTTTTATTTAAATAATTATTTATTTTATTTAATTTTTTAGGTCAAAATAGATAAATAATACTTATATAAGTTCAATTTAATTTTTTGGAGTCAGTTTATAATAATTTTAGATATATAAAAATTTTATTGAACTTTTTACCGTTTTTACCCACCTTCTAAGAGCATTTGCAAATTTACATAAAACATAATTTTACCATTTCTATGAGTTAAATTTAAAAAATCAGAGAGACACGGTTGATATCAGTAAGTAAAATGTGGTTTAATAAGCTGAAAATAATATTTGGTGAGTAATAACTTTTCACTTTTATTTACCACATTTAAAAGTAAATAGGGTAATTAAGGGCAAAAATGACATTATTATTACCCTAAAACAAGTCCTAATTCTATTGTATAAGTGTAATTCGACCAAAAAAAACCTTAGTAATAAATTATGATCCTTTAGGTCCACTTGGATTAGATTTGGACATTTATTATTATTTAATTCAAAGAAGAGTTAAAAGTGTTAAATTCAAAGTTTAATAACTAATCCATTTTTAATATATGGTTAAACATAGGATAAATTAGATTATAAATATTAATTACAAATCTAAAAATATTTCCAACATAATGTAATTTTATTTATAAATTTTATACATTAAATAATTAAATTTATTTATGACACAACGATGATGCAGTAATTACCTAATTAATGAAATATTAAAATAATTGATATTATAAATATTCGAATAAATATAATTTGAGAATTTTTATGAATTAAAATAAATTTATAGGTTAATATGACATATTAGGGTTGGTTATATGAATTTTTTTCGAATTAATAATGCTGTTATAAATTTAGAAAAAACAAAATACAAAATAGTGTCAAAATTGACATAAAAGAGTTTTTAAAACAAATAAGATATTATTAATTGATATTCTATTCCAAAAAATATACGGTTCGTCCAAAAGACTTATATAATTATAGTTGCATCATTAATAAACCACTTGGGGTTATCTTGTAGGTATATAGTAAGTTTATTAACCATATAATATAAAAATACAAAGAGACATGGTAAATGTCAAACTATTTAACTTTAAGGTTAAAACTAAAAGATAAGGTTAATATAGTGACCCAAACCTGTCTAAAACCTATTGGTTGAGTGGTTTTTGAACCATACCCACCTTATCCTCTACATAATTCATTTTTGAGCAATTATAAACCGAAAATTATTTTATTATAAAATAATATTTCTAGCCTTTCCTAAGGTGCCCCTTACCCCTCTTATAAAAGGGCACTCCCCTTCTCTCTAATTAACACACTAAAAGGAATTTGTCTTGTCCAACCTATGCCCAAATACCCTATCAACTTTCCTCCCTTCATCCTATAGTCCTTACTTTAGTTACAAAGCCATCCTAAGTATCCCTTTTGATCAAATCAAAAGGAAGAACTCGAAGAAGAAGTAAATATTTCATCACCTCTTTCAAGTTCTTTTCTTCTTCCACTTCCTCTTTATTTGTTGTTTCAATTATGAAATAATAAATCAAGTATCTTATATACAATGTGATGTTATTATAAATATGGAACAACCATATTCAATATTCTATCAATCCTTTGAATGACATGTCACCACACGTGTGTACGTACGACTTACCATCTCCACGTTGTGGTGTAATTGTTATTAAGTACATTATTATTTGGATGGGTATAATAATGATGTGTAATTGATGTAAATAATAAATATAAAAAGATAATTATTCTTTATATATAATATACCATCCAATTATATGTTATTTTAATATCAAAATAATGATATTCTCGCTCGTGTGTACGTACAGATTACCGTCTCCACGAACAAGATGAGACTCATTCCCCATCGTAATCCATTCAAGAATAATTTTCATTAGATGATTAAAAATAATGTTTAAATAATTAATATCATTCTGAATATGAATAATATACATCGTATTTATAACAAACATTACTTACATAATAAATCATATAAAGGAAAATGAATCATTTAACACCCGAAATGATTATAATACTAAGATATTATTAACCAAGAAATGTTAAAAGATAATATTAATGTATATGAGTCTTGTAAAATTTAATAAAAATTATTTAACCATTAAAAAAAGTGTTTAAACTACCCTAGATCAAGTTAAATTACAAGGTAAGGGTTAATTTCATAATCTCTTTATGAAAGTCTGGAATTATGCATTCCATCATTTTGAAAGTGGCTATTGATATTGCATGATATTATTAGACTAGTAGAATATTCATGTGAATAATTAAATGGAATTATTTGATTATTATATTTCCAATATTATGCTAAAGTTCAAGTTTAAAAGGCTTTTGTTTTAGTCTTATTCGTTGCCTTAAATGTTTATGCTTATTTATGAATGTTTTCTCTATATTGTTATCTTTACTAAGCATCTGAGCTCACCCCTCTGTACTCTTTATTTTTCCAGGATGTGAAGAAGTATATTATGACTGACCTGAAGAGATAGTCTATGGGATCTTAGTGTTTTATATAGAAATAATGTTGTTGTTTTTATCCATTTTATGATGTAATGTAAGCCTTATGAATGAATCTAGTACTTTAAAGGCTATTAAAAAAATCGGTCATTCAAGACTTGATCTCTTCTGATCATGACAATGATATGTAATAATGCACTGACTCTGGGCTTTTGGGGTCAGGGCGTTAAATTTGGTACCATAGGATGTTTAGTACAAACCATGGAATCTAGATTTAGATAAACTCTGATTACATCACATAGCCCTAAGATAGACTTTGAGGATTAGTATAGAAGAACATATTAGAATTTTAGTATTGTAGATATTTTGTGAGTTTTCTAAGAAAGAAATCTGTATCTGGATATGATCAGGTAGAGGTGGCTCTGGCATAGATGTATCTAGGGTTAAATCCCGAAAACACTGCTTTGAGCTAGACTCAAATGGGAACTGGTGCACGAAAATGGGCCTTGCTGCACTCTTTGTTATGAAACTTCCATGGTATAAGCTTAGGATAATACTCATTTTCTTTAAAAACCATTATGAAGGGATTATGAGTATATAATTCCTCAAAGAAAACATTTTATTATTATTGTGGATTATATCCATAAACTGTTCAGTATATGTTAAGTATTTTACAAGTTTGGATTTATGTATTTAGATTCATAAACTAATCTTGTTTATGCCATTTTTTAGAAATTTCACCTAGTGGAAGGAATGAAAACTATATCAATGCATGAAATTCATGCAGGGATTTCCCTCCTTCTCAAGATAATTATAGTGGATCTGGTAATACAAATGGTTCTGATCAGATTATCACCATACTCGGATAACTCACTCAGGTAATGAATAATAACCTTACCCATATAGAGCACCCTGATCCACAACATGGAGGATCAATGTTATATCGCTTCTTAAGGAAACAACCAACAACATTCAATGGAAGTACAAATACACTAGTAGCTGAGCAATGGATAAATTCCTTAGAGAAAATATTACATGCCTTGGGGAGTAGTGAAAGGGAAAAAGATGTCATGGAAGTTTACTGCATCACTAGAGATGATGATCAATGGTGGTCATTGATTCAAAACACAAATGTAATATGTTGAAGTATCAAATATGGAATGGAGGGAGTTTAAAGATAATTTGTTAGAAAAATACTTTCCTCATGACCATCGAGCAGATATGGAAAGAAAATTTTGGAGTGTGAGGCAAAAGGAAAATGAGAATGTTGCAAAGTATGAGGCTAACTTTAAAAGGTTAGCGAGGCATGATGCAGATTATATATGTAACCCAAGAATTAAGAATGATCGTTTCTTTGATGGGTTAAAACCATTTTTCTGTCGAGCATTAGTGTCACAATCCTTCTCATTGTATGAAGATATTGTCTCATTTTCTATTAAGATAGAAAAAAATTCTCTTTGTCTTACGACTTTAAAGAAATGCAAGAGAAGAAGAGATCTGCTAAATACTCTGGAAATGAAAATAAGGGGAAGAAGGGAAAAGTTGAATATCCATCCTGCAGTAAATGTGGGAAGAAACACCCTAGAACTTTCTTGAAGGGAATGGGAGTCTGTTACATGTGTGGTGGAAAAGGATGCCATGCTTGTGATTGCAAAGGGAAGAAAGAGGCTGTCGATGTTGAATTCTACAATTGTAAGAAAGGGGAATTATGAGAATGAATTTCCTAAGCGTTAGGGGAATATACCTCAGAAAAGGCCAAGGGATCAAGCCCAAGCTTATTGTATCACTACTGTTGAGGTTGAAGCTGCGAAAGACATAGTGTCAGGATATTTAACGGTCTCCTCATGTTTAGAAAATTCTTTTTTGATTATGGAACATCACATTGTTTCATATATTCCCAATTTGATAATAAAATTAGATATTTCCAATTTGATTTAACAAGGGATTTGTCCGTCAAAACTCCTAAGGGAATTATAATTGCATCACAGTTTTCTGCATTAGTCCCCATTAGGTCATATAAATATTCTTTATCTGCTGATCTCATCATCATACCCATGATTGAATTTGATATAATCCTCGATATGGATTGGCCTTCAGACCATGATGCAAAAATTTACTGTAAGAAGAAGGAGGTTACAATTTTTGATAATGATGATAAAGAACTCCTAATCTCTAGAGAAAAAATGTCACCATATGATTATTATCTAGATCCACCCTCAGTTTCTCAACTAAATTCAATTATTGGGGAGGAAGAGAATGAAATAACTCTGGGTGAGGAAAGAAATGTTCAATTAGAGGATGTAAATATTTTGAAAGAATATGTTGATTTGTTTCTATAAGACTTACCTGGAAATCCTCCAGAATGAGAAATTGAGTTTTCCATTGATTTTATTCTTTTTTCAAGGACCATATTGAAGACCCATTATAGAATGGACACTGTGGAATTAGTGGAACTAAAGAAACAACTAAGGTAATTGAGTAATATGAGATTTATTCACCCTAGTGTTTCTACATGGGGAGCCCATATCCTTTTTGTTAAGAATAAAGATGGATCTATGAGGTTGTGCATTGACTACAGGAGATCAATGCTATAACAATAAAGAAAAAATATCTCATACCTCGCATTGATGATTTATTTGACAAACATCATGGAGTTAAATATTTTTCAAATATTGAACTTCGATCTAGATATCATAATTTGTGTGGGAAGAAGGAATACATTCTAAAAATAGCATTTCGAACCAGGTACGAGCATTACAAGTTTACATTAATTCCTTTTGGATTGACTAATTCTCTCTCTATTTTAATGGATCTAATGAATTGTGTTTTCAAAGAATATCTTGATGAACTTTTAGTGGTATTTATTGATGATATCTTGGTATACATAAAAAGAAATGGATATCAGGAAAATCACTTCCGCATTATCCTGAAGACTCTTAGAAGACATTAATTATATGGGAAGTTCAGCAAGTGTGAATTCTAGATTCAGGAGATTTATTTTCATGGCCATATCTTCTATAAGGATGGAATCTTCGTTGATCCTTCTAAGACAAGAGAAATCCAAAAATGGCCAACACCAATAAGTATAACTGAGGAACGCAGTTTTATTTTTTTAGCAGGTTATTATCGACGTTTCGTCTAGAATTTTTCCCGGGTGGCTAACCCATTAACAAATCTCACACGTAATGGGGTTAAATTTGTTTGGACAAAAGAGTGTGAAGAATGTTTTAAAGAACTGAAGAGAAGATTAGTCAATTATCCTATATTGACTCTACAATTGAGGAATTATGGGTTTGTTATTTATAGTGATGCATCAAATAAAGGACATGGTTGTGTCCATATACAGAATGATAGGGTTTTTGCCTATGCATCACAACAGCTAAAAATTCTTGAGAAAAACTATCCTACTCATGATGTTGAGTTAGCAGCTGTAATATTTTTTTGATGATATGGAGACATTATCTCTATAGTGAAAATGTGAGATATATACCGATCATAAGAGTTTTAAGTATATCTTCTCATAGAAAGAACTCAATATAAGGCTAAGGTGATGGCTTGAACTACTCAAGGATTATGATTTCACTATACACTACCACCTAGGGAAGACAAATAAGGTGGTAGATTCTTTCAGCAGAAAGGATCATGGATTTTTGAACAAGATGAGAGTTTAAAGGGATTCTATTTTCCTGGATCTAGTAAATATGGATATGGGAATAACCATGGATTGTGAAACATCAAGACGTTTTCAAATGGTTGAAAAACTATCTTTACTAGAAAGGATACAGAGTTCTTTGACCGGTGATGAAGAGTTTCAAGAGAAGATTAAAGCAGTGAATGATGGGAGATTGAGTGACTTTGTGTACAAAGATGGAATTTTGAAATTTGGGACGAGACTTTGTGTTCCCGATATATCTGGTCTAAAAGGGAATTCATGGATGATGCTCATAGTTCAAATTTCTCTATACACCCTGGTAGCACTAAGATGTATAGAGATTTGAAGGAATATTTTTAGTGGGACAACATGAAGAGGGAGATTTCTGATTTTGTGTCAAGATGTATGGTTTTTCAAAAAGTGAAACCTAGAAGGAAACAGCCTGGAAGAGTTATGAAACCTCTTCCCATACCTTAGTGGAAATGGGATAATATTACGATGGACATTATCATGGAACTACCAAGGACTCCTAGAAGGAATGTTGCAATATGGGTCGTTGTTGATCGTCTTACCAAGTAAGAACATTTTATTTCTATAAGAGAAGATCTACCACATTAACGTTTAGAAAGACTGTATATTAATGAAATTGGAAGGCATCAAGGAGTACCACTATCGATTGTTTCTAATCACGATCCACATTTTACATCATGATTCTGGAAAAGTCTTCAGAAAGCCTTGGATACTGAACTTCGTTTGAGCACTTCCTACCACCCCCAGAAAGATGGACAATCATAATGGACAATTCAAACCTTAAAAGACATGTTGAGATCGTGCTAACTTGACTTTCAAGGTATGTGGGATCAATATTTACCTCTAGCATAATTTTACTATAACAATAGCTTCCATTCAAGTATTCAGATGACACCATATGAAGCGTTATATGGAAAGAGATGTTTTACACCAACCTGTTGGGATGATGTTGGTGAAAGAAAACTTGTAGGTATAGAAATTGTGGAGGAAACGATGGAATAGGTGAAGGTAATCCAAAACCACATCAAAGCATCTCTAAGTGGGTAGAAGATCCATGCCGATAACCGACGGAAGGATTTGGAATTTTAGGTAGGAGATCATATTTTCTTGAAGGTATCTCCATGAAAGGGTGTTATACGTTTCGGTAAGAAGGGAAAATTGAGTCCCACATACATCGTACATTTCGAAATTCTAGAAAGTAATGGGGTTGTATCTTACCGTTTGGAAATGCCTCCAAGTCTCTCTAAAGTTCTTGATGTGTTCCGCATAGCACTATTGAGAAAATACATGCCAGACCCAAAGCATGTACTCACCTTTGAGGAATTAGAACTATAACCTGATCTATCTTATTGAGAAAATCTTGTCAAGGATCTTGATACAAGAGAACAAGTTCTGAGAAACCGAACAACTCGTCGGTAAAGGTTCTATGGAGAAACCTTAAGATGGAAGAGGCAACGTGGGAACCCGAGAAACTTATGATGAAGAACAACCCGCATCTTTTTATGCAGTAATATTCTATAAATTTCAAGGATGAAATTATTTGAATGAGGGGAAAATTTAACACCCCAAGCTTCCACAGTACGCTTCTCTTTAAATAATACAATAGCATGTGTTGTATGCAACTTTGAGTTCTAACACACCACAACCAATCAATCTTTCCGTAATGAAAATTAATACAAACTTTTTGAAATTTTATGAATTTTATCATCCAAAATGGAATTCATTTTTGGATTTGGAGTATTGAAATTATCTTACGTTGATTTTTTGGTATTTTTATGAAAACATTCAATTTTTGATGAATAGTTAAAAGAGCTATGTTACAGTTTAAAAAACAATTTTTATTTAAATAATAATTTATTTTATTTAAAATTTTTAGGTCAAAATAGATGTATAACACCTATATAAGTTCAATTTAATTTATTGGACTAGGTTTATAAGAATTTTAGATACATAAAATTTTTATTGAACTTCTTACCGTTTTTACCCACCTCCAAGGAGCATTTGCCAATTTACAAAAAACATAATTTTACCGCTTCTGTGAGTTGAATTTTAAAAATCTGAGTGACACCGTTGATATCAGTATGTAAAAAGTGGTTCAATAAGAAGAAAATAATTTTTGGTGAATAGTAACTTTTCACTTTTATTTACTGCGGTTAAAAGTAAATAGGGTAATTAAGGGTAAAAATGAAAATATTAATACCCTAAAACATACCCTAATTCTATTGGATAAGTTTAATTAGACCAAAAACAACCTTAGGAATAAAATATGATCCTTTAGGTCCACTTGGATCAGATTAAGACATTTATTATTATTTAATTCAAAGAAGAGTTAAAAGTGTTAAATTCAAAGATTAATAACTAATACATTTTTAATATAGGGTTAAACATAATATAAATTCGACTATAAATATTCATTAGAAATATAAAATGATTTACTACATAATTTTCATTTATTTATAATTTTTATACATTAAATAATTAAATTTATTTATGAAACAATGATGATGCAGTAATTACCTAATTAATGAAATATTAAAATAATTGATATTATAAATATCCAAATAAATATAATTTGAGAATTTTTATGAATTTAACTAATTTTATAGGTTAATATGAAATACTAGGGTTTGTTATATGAATTTTTTTCGAAGTAATAATGCTGTTATGAATTGTGAAAAACAAAATACCAGACAGTGTCAAAAATGACATAAAAGAGTTTTAAAACAAATATTATATTATTAATTGATATTCTATTTCAAAAAATCAATGGTTTCGACAAAAGACTTATATAATTATAGTTGAATCATTAATTAACAACTTTGTGTTCTCTTGGAAGTATATAGTATGTTTATTAACCATATAATATAAAAATACAAAGAGATATGGTAAATGTCAAACTATTTAACTAAGAGTTAAATATAAAAGATAAGGTTAATATATTGATCCAAACCTATCTAAAACCTATTGGTTGCGGGGTTTAGGAGCCATCCCCACCTTAGCCTTTAAATAATTTCATTTGGAGCCATTAGAAACTGAAAATGGTTTTATTATAAAATAATATTTCTAGCTTTTCCTAAGGTGCCCCTCACCCCTCTTATAAAAAGGAATTACCCCTTCTCTCTAATTCACACCTTCAAAGCCATTTGGCTCCGACAAACTATGCCCAAATTCCCTCTCAACTGTTCACCATTCATCCTATAGGCCTTCCTTTAGTTTGAAATCCATCCTATGGATCCCTTTTGATCAAATAAAAAGGAAGAACCTGAAGAAGAGGTAAATATTTCATCACCTATTTCAAGTTCTTTTCTTCTTCCAATTCTTCTTTCTTTGTTGTTTCTATTATAATATAATAAATTCAGTATCTTATATATACTATTATGTTATTATAAATCTGGCATAACCATATTAATTATTTTATGCATCCATTTAATGACATGTCACCATATGTGCATACGTACGGCCTACCGTCTCCACGTCGTGGTGTAATTGTTATTCAATACATTATTATTTGGATGAGTATAATAATGATTTGTAATTGATTTAAATAATAAATATAACATTATAATGATTCTTTATATATGATATATCATCCAATTATATATTATTTTAATATTAAAAGATTGATATTGTCGCTCGGGCGTAACTACAGATTACCGTCTCTATGAACGCGATGAGATTCATTCCCCATCGTAATCTATTCAAGACTAATTTTCATTAGATGATTAAAAATAATGTTTAAAGACTTAATATAATTCTGATTATGAATAAGATACAGACTATCCATAAAAAATATTGCTTACGTAACAAATCATATAAAGTAAAACGAATCATATAACAACAAAATGACGATAATACTAAGATATTATTTAAAAATCAATGTTAAAAGATAATATTAATGTAAATGATTATTGTATAATTTAATAACAATTATTTCACCATTATATAGTAGGTTAACCTACCCTCGACCAAGGAAATGTACAAGGTAAGGGTTAATTTCACAATCTCTTTATTATCCGAGATTGTTTTTACGTAAGTATCTACTGGGACTTCTTTGTCATCCACATCCATGTTTCTTAAAAATGTATTCCAATTTTTTTTAATATTTACTAGACTATGGGTTATAGTCATTTACCCCCTTGTTTTAATTTCTATAAAATGGGTTGAATGGAATCTTTCCATTATTTTCTAAACAAGGTACCTTCTGACCTTTTCGACAAAATTTAGGTAAGAATGTTTTTTTAACTGAAACAACAGGTGCATCTATTTTACTCCATTATAACATCATCGAAGCTTCCCTTATAAGCTTATATGAATATATTAAAAATAAATGTTTTATTTTATAATTATATGAATTTTACATGATTTCAAAATAGAAAGAGATATTTATCTAAAAAGGTTTTGATTTCATCTTTGTCAACATCCTTTGATGGATTTTAAGTTTATTTAGAGTTAATTTATTATGATACAAAACATCCATACTGTATTGAAGGTTTTGTGATATGGTTGACTATGGATGTGTTATTTTTATACCATTCTGGTTTATGGATAATGTATTTACATTTAGTTTTCTAGTTTTAATATGAATGTTTATGTTATATTTAAACCTTTTTATATGGGGAATGAATTGGACATAGTAAGTGACGGGTGGAGCCCGCTATAGCTCCTCGATGCATCAGTAGGTCTCATGAGACAAACTAGTGTCTTGGCACAAGGCCTTGACAAAATTTTATTTGTAGTATTGGTACAAGGCCATGAATATGTGGTTATGAATGTCTGGAATTATGAATTCCATCATTATGAAAGTGTCTATTGATATTGCATGTGATTATTCGACCAGTAGAATATCTATGTGAATAAGTAAATAGCATTATTTGATTTTTATCTTTTCTATATTATACATAAGTTCAAGTTTAAAAGGTTTTTTAGTATTATTCATTGCCTTAAAAGTTTTATTCTTATTTATGAAAGTTTCTGCTATATTTTTATTCTTACTTGGAATCTGAGCTCACCCATCTCTATGTTTTATTCTTTCCAGGATGCGAAGAAGTATATTACGAATGACCTGCATGGATAGTCTATGGGATCTTAGTGTTGTATATGGAAGTAAATTTGTTTCATTTGTTACATTTTATGATGTAAAGTAAACCTTATGAATGTATCTATCAATTCCAAGGATACTAAACTAATCGGTATTTCAAGACTTGATCTCTTGTGATCATGCCAATGATACGTAATAATTCAACGACTCTGGACTTCTAGGTTCAGGGCGTTATAGGAAAAGTGGTAGAAACACATGGGACCGTAGCAGGGTGAAGAGGCAGTACTTAACCTCTGAAATTTTTGTCATTATAGGAGCCACATATGAGAACCATCAATAGAATATCTTGTTTGAGATGATAGAGACCACATAGAA
The DNA here is from genome assembly GCA_963277665.1 of Viscum album. NCBI lineage: Eukaryota > Viridiplantae > Streptophyta > Magnoliopsida > Santalales > Viscaceae > Viscum > Viscum album. The sequence continues at coordinate 27,720,866 of OY728143.1, read as the reverse complement.
GTATATTAAGAAAATCACCTCCTGAAAAAAAAATTAATGTGGGATTCATATGTGCTAGCACTATTCTGTTTTTTATATGTGGAACTTAATGATTTAAATGAAACACTACATAATTCATCATACTCCGTGAAGAAGGTATGGTTTGATCCACCTGTTGTTTTATTCTAGACAACTTGAGAGATGCCCTCGAGTTTTTTGATGATGAGTTTCTCATCTAAAAAAATATGACTATCATCCAAGATCATGAAAGAGATGTTATATTCATAAGTTTTAAGAACCCTAAAATATTAGGTAGATGAAGTTTTTTTTTTCTATGTTTCATTTTCATATTTCAAAAAACTATACAGTCTATGATGCATGTGATGACTTGAAGTTGTGAGGGATTTCCTACTGAGTCTACATTGTATATTGGAAATTGGTTGATACTATGAGTGATGTTTAGTTAGAATATACGTGAGACACATTGGATTCTTATGAAATTTAATTATGTTTTTTGTAATCTAACATTGTTTTATATGGTTTCATAAAGTAAATAAAGGAAAAGTAAGTTAGTGGAAACTAGTGGCTCACTAATATTCTCAAAGAGGTTGAGATGGTGTATCTCATTTATAATTACCAATCCCCTATTCATCTGAATTAACACCTATAAGATGAGAACTATTAAAAAACGTATTGTTTTCATAGAGAAAGTGAGTTTTCTATTTTTATAGAGAAATATGACACAATTACATGATAAAATCATACTTTTGAACTTTTTTTCAATAAATATTCATGTGTGAGAACTTGATGATGTTTCCATAAAATGATCCTACACTTTAATGAGGATTTTTCTAACTATTACATATCGGGTGAAGAATAAGGATCCACCATGTACTATCATATATGAAAATTAGTGATTAGTTCATTAAAATATTCCTGATTACATGAAGGATATACCATAATCACATGTAATGCATCATTCATTCAAGAGGGCTTCAAAAATTTATAGCGTGAAGAAGAAAACAAGTAGTAGTGTTTGATTTGTCTGTACAATGAACATTTTCATGATGTGAGTTATGAAAGAGGTTTAATTTAATACTTATAAGTGCAAGAAAACTATATATAATGATGAAAACATGATTTATATGATTTTAACACTTTCTGAAAGTGTTTGATAAGACCTTTCATGATATATGAAATATGCAAACATGTAGTAAATTAACCGACTGTAGTCTAGGAAATTCTTTATGATTGAATAAAGTGTGTATCTTTATGAACAATGAGGTTTTTAAAGAATTGATAATTAGCATAATTACTAGAAGTAAATTTATGAGTTCACAAGAAGAAGAAATAAGAAAAATAAAGTAGATTTGATTTAATAGATATTATAAGAAGGTAGAATATTGATCTTAATAGACAATATCAATGAGAATATCATCCATAGTTGTAAGCAGCATTGGTTTCAAACATGAGACAACTAAAAATATATGTTATGGGAGTGATATTGAGAATTTACATAAAACATTATTTCCAAGTTATTGAACTTGTAAAAGGTCAGTATTTATTACATATAATATTTTATTGTGTGGAATTGCTGGGGAACATGGATGTATTAGTAGGAAGAAGTAGTTGATGATATTTTTGAGAGTTTATTTGGGAATACCATTGACTAATATGTGGGATATTGATATAAAAACAAGATATCTTGAAATGTATCTTAATTGGTAGGATTCTAGTATAAAGATCATATCTAAAGATAATAAGGTCTTTTCAGGATATATCCCTCCACTATAATTATTATTTATTATGCATTGTATGATATTTTTTTCAGGAATTTTAGAATATCGTCTTTATTTGATATAACTTTTCATTACTATTGGAAATATACAGATCAAATTTTACCTAACCATAACAAAGGAATAGTCAACCACCATGGGGTCAAACCTTGTAAAAGTACATCCATTCTTTTCTATGATTTCATTTTTTTTCATATGAGATAGGTGAGATATAAATGAATAAGTGATAGATATCTTAATTGATCACAGAGGTTGATTTTAAAAGAAGAAATTGTAAAAATAATATAACTGATTTACCTCTCTCTCCCATTGATATAAAAACCTAGACACTTCAATTGGTATTAGATAAAATTCATGTTACCTCAAAAAAATTATTATAGAAAATATAGAGAGTTTTAATTTAATAAATAATTGAGATGATCCTAAATTTTATGGAATGAATTTTCATGGATAGAATAATATAATTATTTCTTATCTTCTATCACTTGGCCTTATAGTTAATGATTTTATAATAATATATTTTATCCAACCCAGAACAGATTCCCCCATGAAATATTATGATTAGAGAATTAGAGAATTAGATGTGATTTCAAGAAATTATACTTTTTCAACATATATAACAATGTGATCACTAAGGTAATGGGACTAAATATATTGAGGGATATATGGGATAAACATGAGAATAATTATTATGGGAATATAAAGAACAAAGAAAAAAACTACAGATCTAGAGAGATACGTTTGAACATTCTCAAATGGATGATGATGATACTATAGATTAATAATTTACTATGTTAAATGATATAGTAAGTCATATTAGGGTCTTTGGTGATACTTTGGAAAATTTAACTATGATAAAAAAAAATTGATGAAGAATTCCCATGGAAAATTTGATATGAATATTTCTATCTTTGTTGAAATTGGAGATCCATCTCTAGATTAGTTGTATAACACAATCCTTAATAATGAGATTAGATAATATCCCATTTTTAAAAATAAACTCAAAGAGGAAATGTATTTCAAAGAAATGAAATATCTCATGTTTATGGAAAATAAATATGAATCATTCTCTTATTTTGATAAGGATGAGTTTAGAGATGGTAATAAAAAGAGAATCATCTCTTTTATTTCAAAAAAAATTAGAAGAGGAAGAGGAAAATATAAAGGATAGATTCCATTAAAGTTCTTTAATTATGTATAAATTGGAAATTTTTAAATTGATTTTACAAATAAGAAATATGATGATTTTGGGAGTGATAATAAAGATGAATAAAATTGTAAAAGAATATCTTGAAAAACTTATAATGGTGATACCAAAAAATAAAATAAGTTTTCTAGAAATTAAAAGAAAATTATGATGAGTATGGGAAATTATATGAACATTCTTAATCATTTATGGAATAATAAGAGGAATGTACAACTCAAAATCATAAAACCTTCATATATCAGGTTATGAGGCATAAATATTCTTTAATTTGTGATGATAAAGAAGAAGAAAGTTACAATGTGTACATACAAAGAAGGAAAATTATAACATGTCTTGATCAAAATTCTTAGTTCAATAATAGAAAAGAGATTCTAGAGAGAGATAAAATAAATTAATATAAGAAGGAGAATGATCTTATTTAGGAGAACAAAATATCCAAGGTGAATGGTGAAGAACATGATAAGATGTAAAAATATGTTAATGAAAAATTGGATGAAAAATAATAAGGACGATATAATACATAATTTATCTATCATAAAGATAAAAACACTATGAAAATCATGAGAGAATATTTTGATAAAGTAGTTGATGTTCTGAACAAATCATCCAATGTTGTTGTAAAAACTAGTCCAAAGAAGAAGGTATAAGTTATTTTTGATTATTCTACAAATTCTAAATATGTTTTATCATGTGTTAAAGGTTTTGACACAAAAGCTTAAAACATATGGATTGATGATTATGATAATGAAAACATAAATGAGTTGAGGAAAGAATGTTCCCAGAGACTAAGGTAATAAAATGGAAGTATTGTATCTGAACAATAATAAGTTTTTCCCAAAAACAATAGTTATAATTTGAAAGATATAGTTTTAGGGGTTAATATTAGAGGTATGGTAATTTTGGACATATATCCTATAACTTCTATTATAATATTTCATTTCATAAAAAATTGTATAAAATGTAATTTCTCCAAAATTCCCATCTTATAAAATTCCTCAAAATCGCCTTCACATAGAGCTTCTACAAAAACTTTTCTTTGTTAAATGATCTTCACTAATTTCCAATATGTGATGACTTACATTAAGAAACCCATGTTCTATCATTAAAATACATTTTTCTCATAGAATTAAAATTTTCATTCAGTAGACCTCTTATGATTCTTCTTGTAATTAAAATTTTTAAATAACTTCCAAAAAATTTCTCTTTATCCGAGAGACATAGTTACACCATCTTCATCCAACTTTTTCCTTTGAAAAACTTTATATAGGATCACGAATCCTTTGGAAAATCATTATTTTTTTACCCTTAAAAACAACAAAGAATCTTATTATTTTTTTTCAAAATAAATCTATCTGATAGAACTATTAAATTAATCAAATAATCATATTGTCTATACTCCATTTGAGTACTCAGTTTGATCAACTTAGTCTATTGGACTCTCTCCGTTACTGTTTTTAAGGTAGAATCAACATTGTTTTGGTAGTAATTTCTCATCTCTATTTTTTTGTGATATATTCCATATTCACAACTATTTTTATATTATGTGGTGTATATATTAACCTATATTTTTTTCCATACAATCATGTAATTCAATGGATTTAAAAATCTATCTAAAACTAAATAGTTCATGCTGTGTTGATTTAAGAGAAACTAATGTTGTATGGGTTTTTTTAACTAAACACACTTTCATTGAGTTATAATATTGATACTTGAAATTTTTGTTTCTATGATTATATTATTCCATGCTATATTTTTATTATATGGAAATACCTTTTTATCTTGCGGAAATGATATTTTTATTTAAATTTTTCTTCTTTGATGAATTTATTTCACATTAAACTATAATGTTGTCATGAATATTCTCTATCCTTTTTAAATACCATTTTAATTACACATCTGTGTCTATTATTTTCAAAAATGTTTTAAATTATTATTTTGAAAAAAACTATGCATTATTTCTAATGATATTTATATTTCTTATTGCTTAATTTAGAAAAGTATCTTTATTAATTTTTTATGATGTGGGTTTCAATAAAGGTGTTTTAAAATATTAGATATTACTTCATCCATGATCGTTTGTTTTATCATCCACACGAAATATCCTCCAAAAAACCATTATGTATTTTATAAAGATCTATTATTAGTATTTATTTAAATTTATTTTTTTTTAAAATGGTTTGATGTTACTTTTTTAAAAATGTTTTATGAAGGTCACTCATAACTTTATCTTTTTATAACATCATTATTTTTTTTTTGAATTATGTTCCCATGATTTCTCTTTCAACTTCATATTTTTCTAGAAAGGGTATATATCTTATAGAGTCTTATTTTTTATGTCACCCTATAAATTAATTTATGAAATTATCTTGTGCGATGAGTGATTTTTTGGTTTGAATTGATCTAATTCATTAAATCATTTTTTATTCCATTTGTAAATGTTATGAAACCCACATTCATTTCATGGGTTCTTTAAAATATCAAAAATGATTAATTTCTTCTAGAACACATGTGTTTGTATGATTATTATGTGGTGGGAGGGTGCTACATAACCATTTAAGACATTTGATAAATCATTACATCTCATGAGATAATAACGAAAAATGCATAATTATGCTCTATCCTCTATAGAAATAATTTAGTATACTTGATATAGTATGTGAAACATGTTTTAATCCATGATCAGTAATAGGAAAGGAGATATTATTTCAAGTCCACTATGTTAGGATTTATTTGCTTACTTGTATTCAAATGTTCTATGTTATATTCCTGTATTATTCTTTATAGATCATTCTTATTATCTCATGATTCCACACTCTTATTATATGGTATATGGTTGATTAGATGATATTATATGTACATTTATTATAAATTATGGAAACCTCTTATTATTCCAAGTTCTTTTAAATAAGAGACCAATCCCATTCTAATGTATTATAACAATCATATGATCCAACCCATGATGAAATTTTGATAAATTTTTCCATATTAAGAAGTTGAGATCACATATTTCTTAGGTTTTTATCCCCCAAATTATGAAGAAAAGTATAACTCATGAGAAGTATAAAAGGGGGAATAGCGTGGTTCAATTATAGAGAAATAATGACAATTATTAAAAAATACATTTCTTTTGTAGCTAGTCCTCAAAAAACGTGTACCTTTAGTTCTTTGTATTATGTGATTATTTATGAAATATAATGATTAACTTATTGACATGACATAAATAATGATATTTTTAGGTTGGGTAATCACACATGGTATCACAACCATTGTGTAATGTATGTGTTTTTAGCATCGATCCTATGAGTGTGGGTATAGGGAACCATTGGTAGGATGTACAAGATACTTTCTAAAATATAACTACAATGAAGGTTATTCTAATGAAATTATATTCTTCTCATTAAGAGATTTCAAATTATATATGGTAGGCTCCACGAATCATTTAAATGGACAAGTTATCATCAAGTCATTTAAATCTACCGAAAACATTATTCTTATATTTCTTTTAAATATATGATTCAGAGTTCAATGAATAAAAATGCTTTGGATTCACTTAATCTCATAAAATAAGGACATAATAGTATTTTAAAAGATTTAAAATATAAGTCCTCTGAATTTAAGAGAGGATTTTTAGACTCCTAAAATTATCTCTAATATTTCTCAAAATCAATGTATTAGATTTATATGACCATTTTAAAATTATAATTGTATTGTAAATAATAAAAAACAATGAAATTTCATATCTAGATTCTAATATTAAGCTTTATAAGTTAAATAGATAATTCTAGTCTCAAAAAGGTTTAATATGAATCAAAAATTAATAATTTTTCCAGGACAATTCAATAATAACAAGTGAAGAAACCCCCCTCCAATAATTGCCTTCATGGTTGTAGAATTCCTCTAAATCATAGCCCCCATTTCCATATAAAATATTAATATATAAAAGTATATCTATGTCAAAATATTAACTAGTTTTTTTGAAAATCCTTTATAAATGCATCCCACTAATTATGCAACACTAATACCACCCAACAAGTAAAACAATTCCATCTGAAGGGCAACATACCCTTACACACTCATTTGAGAATTTTATTTATCAATTAAACATTCCATTAAGGTTGAATTTATTATTTTACCACTTTTAAGAAAAAAATAATACTTCTTTTTAAGAATTGTTCTGGTGATCAGTTAATCCACTAATGGACATCATTTAATTAAAATTAGTTATAATAAAATAAAAACATTTATCAAATTTCAAGAATCGGTAAAGTCATTCCCAAGTGAAAACCTATTCTCTTATATGTGGAATATGTGTCTCATGATCCTTTGCAATGGGTCTATCTTCTTTATAACTTATTTATTTATCATTAGAGGATTCTATATTAGTCATATAGCTTTGTATTAGATTTGGATGATTGTTCAACATTATACATCATCCTAAATTATTTGATGATAACTTATGATATATTTATCGATATACATTTTCCTTCTAATTATCTATATCACCAAAATTAATATCCTACATTTCCGTTTTCATTTTACTACCTTCAGAGTCATCTTCTATATGAAATTTAAATTTTTCTGTATTTCTTAAATACCCATTCTTAATTTATCATGTCATCTTAAAGATATAATATTTTATAATTTATTACCGAGTTGTTATTAGTGTCATACCCTATCGCTACTAGTGAAATATCTTTTTTCTCTTGTAATTTTTAGTGTAGTTCCCAACTGGTCAATTGATTTTCACTGAGACATGGGCCTTAAATAATAATTTATATTGTTTTAAAATTTTCATCAAATAACCATATAGGACCTTTTATGGTCAAAATTAAATCGATATATAAAAGTCAACCTCACTTACATATAATAAATAAATATAGAAATGAAAGAGAACACTTGTTTTTTACAAGATTTGGTCCAAATGAGGTTATCAATATCTATACTATGTTCAAATCATGTACAAGTCATAAATGTATCATAAATAAAGTTAAGTGATTACATGTAAAGGGAAGGTATCATCCTTGACCAGTATAGAAATATCCCAACAATGGGTATGGTTTGATAATTATTTATACTAGCACACACCAGTTTATAATCTTCTTCCAATCAAAATAAAAAGAACTTATATATACTCCAAGAATATTCAAAAGTAATGAAATATCTTATTGAAAGTCTAATTAATATTCATAATGAATTTAGGATTCCTATTTATGAACATTAGTGTCTCGTATATCAACCCATAGTATATGGTCATAAGTCTTTTTCTCTTAATTAGTTTCTACTTTTTCATTATGAAACTATTGATATGAAGAAATATATAATATTGTATGCATATATAATAATCTTTATTATCTTCTTTTGATTCTACATACACTCACTATAATCATTTGATAATTATTTCTAATATTTGAATTTGGATACTTCTTTAAAATCTACTATATAGTCTTGTCATTTAATGATGGTTAAATAATATTCCAAAAAACATCATCCAGCTTCGATCTTCACTAATGGTTATCAAATATGTGTTTTTGAAATATCATAATTATCACTAAAAGACCTTATTAATTATCCAAATTAAATTTTAAATCAATATTAGTATTCTATTTCACCCTTTTACTTTCAAAAAATCAATCACATTTCTTTATACATTTCTATTTATAATTTCACATGAAATGGCCATTTTTGTGTAGAATTCCATCCCATGGAATAATCTTATACATTTAAAACTCAGAACACATATTTTTGATAATAACTAATTAAGATTATAATCATAATGATATTTAAATCGTAAAGTACTACTCACCTATAATGACCTCATATTTTTCAGTAATCCTCTTCAATTTATGAGACTCCTCTGGCCTACCCTAGCACTTATCTCTCCTACAAACCCAGATTCTAGTGAATCCAAGTGGGTTCAAGATCTTCAATTGTTGCATGCGATGAAATAACATCTATTATTTGGGTTTACTTCTTAATATAACAATGTTCCATCAAGATGATTCATAGATCCAGAATACTATTTTCTGATCAATGAATTTCGTTTCCAAAAAATGATAGATTCTGTAATCATTTCTAGAATGGGGGTGGATACGATATGTCAATGGTATTTCTTTAATCACATCTTTTGTCCTCAGGAATGATGCACATTTTTGGGTAATATTATTTAGACAAAAGAACTTGAAATATTATTTTTCATGAATATCTTCTTAGATATATTATCCATTAAAATTATATTGGTTAATAAATGATCATAGGATAAAACCATGGTTCTATTATATAATTAATGAGGAATTCATGATATGTTCTTGAATCGATAATGGATTTATTGAATTGACATCCTCTTCTTCGACATACCTCAGACTTGTTCTACTGAAATAATCTTTGACATATGTAATTATAGAACAATATTTTTGATGTTTAATATTCTCATGTATTCTATATAAACATATTTCATTATGATATGAGACATACATTAGGAATCCTTTATCTATGAACAAGTTCTCAATGTGTGTGTGATGTGGTTCATGCATCAATATCTTGATGAAATATGGAGTATTTTGTCAACAACCATGAGGTAAGAATTTCTTTACCATTTGGTGGTCTTGTCTACACTTATTTCATTGGTATGATTCTTGAGTTAGAATTGTTTTAATCATTCTTGATAGAAATCACATGTGGGTGTGAGTGTGACTTGTGATACTTGCTTAAAATTATTGACTCCATGAGTATTCTTGTTGCTTGTTGACCACATTTGACCTTGATCACATGTTTTGTATATTACTACTATATTCTCATGTTGATATTCTATGTTTTAATTTTATTCTCTAAAATTATATGTGTATTACCCTACCTTCGAGGATTGCTTATAATACTCATAATAGGTGCACTATCCGGATAATATTTTCACTTAGAAGAAGAATGGACACAAATTAGAATGATTGAGATGATATACCTAATCATAGGTTATGGGCATGATGACCTAGGAGATTGAAACAGGGTAATGAAATTAGGTGTTTGAGGACTGGGAGTCCAGATCAAAGGCCAAGACAAGGTACAATGGTTTGGAGTATTGAATCATGATGGAACTAGGGTATGGATGTCTGGAGGCCTAACTCGTGATGGAATTGGCAGTACTACAAAACCTGTGTTTAACAGCAATGGTATTTTTTAGCGCTAGAAAAAAATTCTGATAAATGGAATATTTATCAACACTAAGAAAAACTCTGATGAATATAACATTTTATCGGTGCTTTATTTTTAGCACTGATAAATGGTGTCCTTTATCAGTGAATTATTTTTAGTGATAATAAATATTTCCTTAGCACATTTTTATAACTGATAATGATCCGAATAAATAAAATAAAATAATAAAATAAATAAACAATAAAATATTAGTTTTTTCAAACTACATTTCATGTTTTAATAATTAAATAACTGTTGATAAAAATTAATTAATTGATTATACATTATTAAATATTATGCATTTTATTAATTATATAATTATGATATTTTCTATAATTAAATTGAATATATTAAATATATAGATATATATTAATGTATTTAAATATGATTTATATATTACAAAATATTTATGTGTTTTAAATTAAGTAGTCATATATTTATTGAACAATGTTTTAAAATTGAAAATTAATATGAATTAAAAACATTGACTAATTGTATAGTACTCGACATATTACAACAGTTCATGGAGGGGCATTACAAAGAAACAAAGAAACTATTTCACCTATACATACTCGAGGCTATATGATCCTAAGACCTCCCATGAGACCCCTAATAGATGTAACCACTAGGATACACCCTAGGGGGGCACATAGTACTCGATATATAATTGAATTTTATTTTATTTTTTGAATTAATATATATAGATCAAATTTGTATTATGTTGATTTCACATATATGTAATTAATTCATTTTTATATACAATAAACTGACATAAAACATATCAATTTTGTCAATATTTTTAAAGTGTACTTATTCTTAATTTATTCAATTTCACTCATTTTTAACATATATGTAGGCACTTAAAATTAGATATTCACTAATAATGTTACAAAAATATTTATAAAAAATATTTATAAATAATTTTTTTATAAATTTACATTTACTATATTTACACAATTATATATTAATAATTATAAATAAATATATTTTTTAAGTATTTATATATTTATAAATAAATAATTATATATATTTGAATAATTATTTAATTTATAATAAATTCACTGAAATAATTAATATATTTTCTATAATTATATATATATATTAGATATATATATATAATTATATAAATATATATAATGATATAAATAATATTTTTTAAGAATAATTATATAATTATTAATAAAGAATTATAAAATTATAATAAATATATTTAAAAAAGAATATATTTACAATATTTATATTTATTAAGTATATATAAATATTTAAATTTTTTATTTATAATTATAATTTTAAATCCTTTATCAGTGTTTAAGTAATAAGAGCTGATAAAAGCACATTTATCAGCGCTTCTTTCATGCAGATAAAGATGTGGTTTTTTAGCGCTAAAAATAGCACTAATAAAAATAACATATATCAACACTGTAATTTTAACACTGATAAAGATTTATTTTGTAAAAAAAATATAACACTGATAAAGACGTTTATCAGCATTAAAAGTGCTCATAAAGAGTTTTTTTATCAGTTCTTAAATAATAAGCTATCATTAAAGTATCCTAGTCTAATTAAAAAACAATAACCATATACGAACCCATATCGATATCAGAAGCTTTCTATGGAATCAACACATTGCCGACACTTCTCCTCGATACATCGAACCCTGAATCACACCACTCTACTACCTCTCGAACATCTCTTCCAACATCCAATGTTTGATTGAAGTTAGGGTTTCTATATAGGGTTTCATATTATCGTTAACCTGTTGAGGTAGGACTTCCGATTTTTTTATGAATATTTTTGGTTTATTAAATTTCTTCTTTGATGATGTCATTATTTGGGATCCAGTGATTGTATACTAATGAGGTAGGCCTTCCGATTTTTTCATTTTCTAATTTTGATTCACCTCATGATGACTCATGGAGTGTTTATTATTTATGGACTCTATGGTGACACATGAAGTCACATGGTGTTTAGTTGGTTCTTTTATTTTGTTTACATCCCCCAAATTGATTGTCTAAAGATATCATACATATTTTTCATTCTTTATTTTATCAATGGTATTCCATATATGTCAATGTATAGATGTTGAAACTTTGGAGTTTGTGTGTGAGGGAGTTAGTGGTAGGTTCAGGGATTTATTTAATGTTAAACTGATTCATATCTTCTTTTTTATACTTATCTGGGTTGGTGTGGTAATCCAATGTATGGATACATCATTTTTGTTTGTATTTAAATTTTTTATCTACTAGTTTTTTTTTTGGGGCCAAATCATTCCCACTGTGTTATTTTTCATGTCATGGTGTTTGTTTCTAGCCCGAGGGGGATGGAGAATGTTCATTGGGCACAATCATGGATAAGACCAAGTGATAAATATATGGTTGCCTTGGGATTGTTTTGGAATCTATATCTATTGTTAAATGTGTCGTACCTTTTCTCAATAATCCAACTTCGTATGTCTCTACACTTTTCAAAAAATCTATTTTATTTTTCTCCCTCTATATATTAATCCCACATTATTTATAAATCCAATTAATAATAATATATGAAATATTATACCTTGATGCTACGTACTATTTTCCAACAACATTATAATTTTTCATCATTATCCTACTTCCCCTCTCTCAATAATTTACAAAAAATATCCTTTTTGGATTACCCATTTCTAGTTATACTAATGTTTTTGAGACCTATATACCATTATGAGACATTATAATTTCTTTCTTGGAAATGTATATTTTCAAGCATTTATCCCCCTTTTGAGTATTCATTTAACTAATAACAAGTGGATTTCCATGGAATCACTTTGATACAATGCTATATTATATGTAAGAAAATAGTATGTCAAACATTTTTACTATAAAATAAGTTGGAATATAATGAATCTCCCACACTCTATGAAAAATATTAACATTCCATCCACAACATTTGAAAATATTATTCAATTTTGAATGGGTTTTAATATATGTTTTCAATATTTCTTTTGAAATCTATAGAAAACATCCCTCACATACATGGACTGGGAAATAAATATCCCATTAATTCCATGAGTTGCCTATAAACTAAGGAAATTTTCAACTCACCAATCATCAACATTTAAAGTTTGGTCATTGTTAATGTAGATAATTATTATCATATTTAATATCTTGGACCTATAAATATTATATCATACACGTTGATAAACACTTTATATCTATCCATAATTTTTTATGTAATGATTATGATTAATAACTAGTTTTTTAAAATAAAGAATCTTTATTTATTTATATAACCTTTAATACCATTATCTTAGTTCTTGTTTCTTTTCATACATTAAGTTTGTAAATTTAAAAACCATATTCTCATATTAAAGAACAATAAAACTAACTATTTGTTTATGTAAACTTTCTATTCATGTAATCCATTAGAAAATTCTAATTTTACATCTAGTTGGAGTACCTTGAATATCCTTAGTATGGTTCAGTGTGGTGATATGAAATCCAAAGAGTCTTGAGATGTTTTCAAATATTGATATACCATTAATTTTAAATTTAATAATTCCTTTGGATGCTTCATCACTTTTTCCAATACATTTTCAAATCTTCTAGTTGATTGAATGAGAGTTTATTATTCCTGTTTATCATATTTGAGTTTTTTATTACCACTTAATCTCCTATATTAATGTTATGATATTCTTCCTCTATTATGCCAAAAAATTATATAATTAAATCTTGATTTCATTTTCATTATACCTCATAGAGTTTTTTTTATTTTATAATATTTCTGTTGATGTGTCATGAATTTATTAGAGGATAAATGATGTTGTCCCCAATAAATAACAGATATAATCTTTATTTTTGTACAATAAAATCATTTTCCATAGAATTAATATATTGTTTCATATTAATGTATAATTTATTTATTTTTAGTATTACTCAAATATTAAATTTTTTCTCATACAAGTGTATTATTTTGTTCGAGTTGGGGTGCTCTGTCCAAATTTCATGATTCTTCTCCCTTAATACATTTTCACCCCCATAGTGGTATATTTATTAATTTCTTTCTAGTTACCTACACTGCCTTTACAGGAATAAAAATGATGCAACCTCTGATCAATTACAGAGGTAATCGTGATTTTTTCACAGTAAAATAATTATCCATAAAAATAATCTGTCGAATCATATTTTTGTTTTATTTATTTATTATTACTATTACTTACATTATAATTGTTTTATTATATAGGTGGATTCTTTTGTTTGAGTTGCGGTGATCTATCTAACATTCATGCTTCTGATACCCGAAAACTATTTCAACCCTATAGTGGTGCATTTATAAATTTCATTCAAGTTCATCCACTACCTTTGTAGGAAGATAAACGACACTATTTCTTCTCAACTACAAAGGTAATCTTGATGGATTTACAGTAAAATCATTGTTCTAAGAATTAATGTATCATTTCATATTAATTTTTAATTTATTTCTTTTTAGTATTAATCACATAGTAATTGTTTTCTTATATGGGTGAATTCTTTTGATTGAGTTTTTGTGCTCTGTTAAACATTCATGCTTCTTCTACCTTAAAACCTTTTCACCCTTATAATGTTAAATTTATCACTTTCTCTCATGTTACTTCCACAACCTTTGCAGGAAGATAAATTAAGTTTCCTCTTCTCAATTATAGAGACAATCCTAATGTTTTCACAATAAAATCATCTTCCATAGAATTTATGTATTGTTTCATATTTATGTTTTATTTATTTTTTTAGTATTACTCACATAATAATTTTTTATCATACATTTGGTTTAATTCATTCATGTTGATGTTGTTTGTTCGAAGCTGTTCATGCAGTGTTGGGAGTTCAATAATTAAAGTCAATGGAATCATTTTAACATTTAATGTTTGGATTGTTTTCAGATATGGGATATATAGGAATTAACCTTACCTATATTCAACACATGATGTGATTGGTATGAATCCATTCACCTCTTTCTATTTTTAATTGACATTAATTTATGTAAAAAAGACAACTGAATCAATGAGACTATTATGTGATTAAAATCAACATTTTACTTTAAAAAGTTTCACTTAGTGAAAACTAATAAAAGGAACTTGGATTTTCTTGATAATTTAGGTAATCGATTTATAAATCATTTTTTGACATGTAGGAGTTGGTCTCACATCAAACTGATACATGATTTTATTCGTCTGAGGAAAAGTGCTTGTTTCAAGTTTAAAATGGAATTTAAGTAAAAAATACCAGTGATGTACTCAAAACAAAGAAAACACATTCATATTGTTCTTGATACTATAGGAAAGAAATCCATAAGTGATTTGGAACATATATAAATTAATCTATCTTCAATCCAATGCACGTTGTGACCTGTATGAATCTATGTGAATCATTATTTAAAATTGGAATCAATTTTAGTAAAAAACCAAAACAACCTAGTCAAATGTGAATAAAAAATTTTAGATTGTTTATATACTTTTGTAAAATGATCCACAATTTATTTGATACATGCCTAAATTAGTCGCAACTCAATCCAATTCATAGTGTGACCGATATGACTCTAAATGCTTGTTTTAATTTAAAATTGACATCAATTTTAGTAAAAAGGCCAATTGAAACACTTAATTCAGAGAAAAAAATTGCAAATTGTTTATATAATTTATGATAATGATCCATAAGTCATATTTGATATGTACGAATCAACAATACCTCAATCCAATAAACAGTGTAACTGGTAGGACTCATAGTGTATCTTTTTATTTAAAACTAACATCAATTTTGTTAAAATTTACAATTTATGTTTATTTATTTATTTATATTATTACTACCATAAAAATTGTTTACTTATATAGGTTCATTCTTTTTTTCGAACATTGATGATTTTTTTTGAAGTAACATGAGTCGGGTCAAGATTAAAAGGAATATTGATTTTTTAAATGTATGAAATAATTTTTATTTTTGTAATTGTATGAACCAATGTTTGAAATATCTATAATATAGTTTTTTTTCTTGTGTTTGTGTTGAAAATTTCATTTCATTTATATCCTATATTGGGTCTTTTTTTGTTGATATCTGGTGTGTTTCTTGTGCTATAGTGTGCTATTACAACACACTATAGTATAAACCTTTATCATCACTGATAGAGGTCTAATTACTCAGTGCTCATAAAAGCATTGATAAAAGTCACCTTATCGGTACATTTATAAGCACGAATACATGGTTCCTTTAGTGGTGCTAAATTAAAGAGATTAAAAATGGTTCCTTTATGAGTGATTTTAAAATAATTGATAAAAGTACCATTTATCAGCACATTTTTTATCACCAATAAAAGATCCCATTTTCAGCACTTTTTTAGCATGGATCAAAGACCAGAGTTGCTAACCTTACTCATGTAATCATCACTTTTCTAACACTGATAAAGGCCATTTCTAGCGCTGTTAATGGAAATTTTTGTAGTATTGTGGGGTATGAAAACCTAGATACCTGACATATAATAGATCCATAATATGATCAACTGGAGGCCTTATCTGACTCGATGCTTTTTGACTTTTATTAGTCATGATTACTGGTCATGGGGATAGTTTTTTCTATTTGGGATATCCTATGACTATCCTTCCAACATAGATCTGAAATATGTATTAATGGGGATCTTTATGGCTTGCTTAGAACACAGGTGGTTAGTATATGATTATTAAGTCCTGCTTTAATAATTATTAAAATAATTTTATACACCTATTATACATATTCATACTTGTTAAAGACTCATTAGTAGTGTCCAACTTGATTTTATTACTCAAACCTAGTATGAGAATGTCAATGAACATGTATACTTTAGGTATATGGATCCATGTAAGGGATAATGGCCCATAAAATTAGGTTAATATAAGGATCATAGATATGGGAGTGGTGCTATGATTGACTCGAGAAGATTCTGTAGTGTTACATTTTATTTACTTGTACACATTTACCCAGGTTTGTCTTTACACTATGGGAGCTCATTTATTCATTTGTATGACATGTATTCCATTTGATACTATCTTCTTCAGTTATTATCAATTGTGTTATTTTATATTTTATTTATATTAATGGTGTAAGGACATGATACTTAGGGTATAGTCTCTGCATTGATGGAGTTCGGCCCCTCTATTCAAGTTGGACACCTCTTGTGTATGGGTGGGGGGTGGGGGTGAGGCATGTGGTCATATGACTCTCTAACTCAAACACAGTGGTTTTGGTTGGGGTCTTATAAAATTTTATTAGATTAGTGGTTTACTATATTATTTTTATATAAACTATGACATGGTAAAAATGAGATATGCTATATTGCAATCAATTAAGGGAGTTTTCTTGTTATTGGCTAGCCCATGTGTAATGGACCTATGAGTTACCATTAAGATGATTGATGTTACTATTTTAGGAGATATGCGTGAATTCATACATCCTAACTAGGAATATCGTATCACATTCAATAAATATATATCAATTGTGTTTTTTATAATGGTTCATTAATTTAATTCCTTGACCTGTGTTATATGTTTTGGATAGACTTGTATTATTTCATTGAGTGATATATCTATTTCCTTGATGTTGTAATATATTTTCCATCATTAATTAGTTAATCCTATGTATTTTGTTTTGTATATATTTATATGTGACCATGGCTGACATGTAGGGATGAAGACTTTGGTTTGTGCTAGGAGGGATATACCTTGGGTTATGGGTTGAATTATAGGAGAAGATTTGTGAGATATTTTAGATTGAGAAAGATTTTTTCTAAAGACTGATGTTTTTTATAAATGTTTCCATTACATTTCGGAAGATTCCACTCCAATGGAGAATGATTGGGAAACTATGTGACATGGGTTGAGATACTCTCTTTAGGTAGGATTTCCATGTCCCACTACCTATTGTGTAGGAGGGAATAACTGAGCATTCTCCTACACCTTCTCCAATGGTGCATACAATTGTCCCACCTCAACCATGAATCCTTCTGATTGTTCCTGCCCAGGGAGGAGGGGCACTAAGGCCCATGGGCGACTACACCAGAGACTTACATCTCCAACATAGACCATCCTTTTAGGGAACTAGAGTGATATAGGATATATAATACTAGATAATTATCATCAATTATGTCCATGACCTCATTGAAAAACCTATGGAAATAATGGTGAATCTGGCAGTGTTCATGCTACAGGTACCCACTTAGAGATGGTAAGGCGTCATGGGACATGAAGGAATACACGAGGGCCTAACATGGGAGACCTTCAAGGAATTTTTCATTGGGTAATTATTTCCCAATACGACGAATCTTTAATTGGCATTGGAGTTCATGGAGTTAAAATAGGGGTCCATGATGATATATACATACACTACTCATTTCACTGAGTTACTTATATTTTCTTCTTTCTTGTCTAGAAATGAGGCACATTAGGCTGGGAAAATTGAGATCAGTATTTTCCCTAACATCAAAACACATGTTAGGACCTTTTAACTAGTAAAATACCCTAAGGTTCTACATAAGGCTTTTACTATTAATAAAAACCTGGATGAGGATCAATTAGTTAGTCTTCTTTCACCCTTCAATGCTCAGGTGGTGGACCTCTTACTTCTATGACTAGTGCCTCTTATAGTAAGTCAAAGATGAATAACAGAGATATACAACAGGGTAGTGGTATGTAAGTGTAGTAGAGTATGGAATCTCCAACCCCCTCATAAGGTAGTCCATAGTGCTTTAACTATGGAAATATTGAACATTACTACTGGGTATTTACAATAACTCATAGAAAGTATCGACAATGTGGAGATATGAGGCATATTTAGAAAATTTTCGATAGATATTTGATTCCATGATTCTATAAGGTATTGAGATAGACACTATTAGGGAACCATAGATCTATCCAACATCCTCAATAGTATTCTTATACAGAATTGACTCAGGCAAGTCATGAACCTCAGGGACAGGGTCACAAAGCTGAGGCATGCTAAGTATATACAAGGGATCAAAATCCAAGATATAGTGATGAGGGAATGTCTACTATTTTAGGTATGGTCATAATCACATAAACATTGTCTACTCTTTTGTTTGATATTGGTAATTCCCATTCCTTTGTATCTTAACAAGTTATTAATGGACATAACTTACTGGTCATGTTTTCTTCTGATTATATTTCCCTCAATAATCGATTGTGTATGAAATTGTACCATCTTTAGCGATTCACAATGTTTTCTATAGGTGTTATCAATTATGGACATAAGTGGGACTTCATGATACCAGATATTATGAGATATTCTATGATTATTAGTATAAACTAACTAAATTATTTTTAATATCACATTGATTATTATTGGATATGGGTATTACTTACATCGCCAAAGGGAGAGAATTATGTAATTATTGAATAATTGTACTTGAGAGAGGTTATAGTGGCTCCTTAATTGAGTCAAATTGGGTTGATCATGGAATACATTATGAGATGATCTATTTTAGCATGCTTAGTGTAAATCCTTTCATATTTTCATCTAATTATGGATCTCTTCTTGGACACCTTTAAAAAAAACTTCATAAGTTTTCCCCCTAATAGAGGTGCTGAATTCGATATAGAACTCACGTTGAGTGAACATCCCATATAAATAGCCCTATATCGTATGGCATCAACTGAATTTAATGATATAAATATATAACTTGAGGAGTTTGAGTAGAAGTGATTTATTAGGTTAAGTACTTCATCATGGGGTGCAACTATTTTATTCACAAAGAAGGTATACAATAGTCTTAAACTCTGTATAGACAACCAAATGATGAATCAAGTTACACTGAAGAATAGGTACACTTTACCAAGGGTTGAATATCACTTTGATCAGTTATGGTGATATCAATGGTTCTATAACATTAATCTTCAATCATGCGGTCACCAATTGTAGGTTTGAGGGGAGGACATCACCAATATGGTGTTTTGGAGAAGGTATGGTCTATATGAGTACTTCATGGTTCCATTTGGACTGATGTATGCACCATTAGTGTTCATTAATCTCATTAACAAGATATTCCACCCATATCGTGAATCATTCATTGTGGTATTCTTCGAATACATCCTCATTTACTCATAGTCCCTATAGTAGCTTGCCAAACATCTAGATATATTTTTATTATGCTTTAAGAACATTGGATTTCTGCTAAGCTATTTAAGTGAATCTTTTGGATCTAGGTGGTCAAATTATAAGGGCATGTGGTGTATGATATTGTTATATTCATGGGCCCATATAAATTTGAGATAGTGATGTCCTGGACACATACCTAGAATACATTTAAGATAAGATGTTTTTTGGGTTTATCTAGATATTATAAGAATTATATTTAGTACTATTGCATTTTTTATCATCCATGAATGTACTAATAAAAAAAATGTGATGTTTTAGTGGTCAGATTAGTGTATAGAGGTTTTTATTTAGATGAAAACTAAGTTCAATACAGCTGTAGTGTTGATTCATCCTGATCCAGGGATTGTATAAGCTAAATACTATGATGCATTAGGGGTTGGATTGGGAGAGGTACTGATTTAGAGGGAGTGGGTAGTAGATTATGGGTCATGTTAGCTATAACTCTAGGAGTGGAACCACCCTTCCCATGACTTGGAACATTCCATCTTGGTACTCACTTTAATATGCTAAAGACATCATATCTTTGGAGAGAGGTTTGTTAGCTACATATACCATAAGATCCTTCACAATTTCTTTACACATAATGGCTTGAATTTGAGGTAGAGTCATTGGGTAAATGTACAGACATGAAAATTCCATATATATATTTTTTTAAAATTATTTGGGATTATTTCCATTCTATGAAAATTTAGGTCATGTGATTCCAAGTCTCGGAGATCCCAGAAAGAAATTTTGATCTTTTTTTATGTTACGTTCAGTAAACATGCGAGCGACATTTTCTAAATTTTGAACTGGTGCTTGGAATTGAAATTTGAGGGAACTGTTGGACTCACAACATTGATATTCGCTTAAGGGAGGATTATCTTTGTTTCGAAAAAGTCAGATAGAACAGATAATTATTTGCTTCACAAAAAATAATAATAAACTCAACAAGTTATTCAATTACTTTTTTTAACTGTTGGGTGATGTGGCGGGACCATAGTGTTAAATGGGCCATTCAAGGGTATGACCTTTGGGTTGTGTAACCTCAACATTGGAACATTAAATTTGGATCATAAATGAACCGAATTAATTTTATGCAACACGGTTGGTACCCTCGTCTATTTAAATTGAGCTCGGGCTCAGGTTTTTTTACACAGAAGTGAGGAAACTCTGACGAACTACTACAGCGTCTTACACCAATAACGAATAGTGGCTTGAACGATGTCTTTGGGGGAAACAATCCGGGATAAAAAAACTCCAGCAACATCAATGAACGAGGACTCTTCTCCCTCCACAAACACAACATCATCCAACAGTTCATGAGGTAGGGGTTATGAAATTATTAATTATTAGAGTTTGAAGATGAATTAATATAAACTTGTTATGATGATAACATGGAGGGCGCGGGCAAAAAAACAAGGCTTGAACCCTCTTCCACTTTGATATTTGTTGCATTCTTCTTGGGAAACTGAAAAACTGATCTACAAGACGAACCCAGGAGCCACACAGTGTTGGAAGCGTCTTGAGAGTCCCATAGGTACATTTGAAAGGGAAAACAGACCATTAGAGCTCACCCGATGACCCACAGAAGACCCACCGGCATGGCGGCACCGAATATTGACGACCAAGGAAGGGGGCGGCACTACGTCAGACCAGTAGGGGCAGCCCACTTTTGGCCAGCCGCATTGGTGGAAGGGAGGCACACCGTTGCACACGGCAGACGTAGGCCGAGGCTTTGGAGCCATGGAAGAGGGGGACCATCACCCTACTGGCCCCATAGATAGTGAGGCAGTGCGACATGGCATTGTCAGTTGAAGATCCAAAGGGCTCTGGAGCCATTCGGGGAAGAGAGGACGCGCGACCCCTCACACAGGCCACGCCCAGCCGGCGTGCCATGCCAGTTTTTTGCCCAGTGGGTGAGCCCGTCGCATCCTAGCCAGTTCAGGCCGGTCCGAGATGGACCCGGGTCGGGTCGGCCCCGGATGGGTCAGCTCGACCGGGTCGGACTGCACCCAGACCCTTATTGGTCTTGTTTCGATTAAAAAGCTATATATTACAAACCAAAAATCTATTTGACGAGCCATATATGGAGTTGGAATCCTTGGGATGAGAAGGTATAAGGACCCGTCCTTAAACATTACTTATTGTTGAATTAAATGAATAATTCACATTGAGGATCTTTTCACGTTTAGAGTTTTAGAGAATTAGGAAATAACTATTACATCTCAAATATTACAAAGTAGACACATCTACTTAGCTTACATTTTTTCACAAAATAAAAAACTCTTGAACACAAGAGTCATGTCTAGATCCTTGTTTTAGACAACCTGACATTTCCATGATCCCATCCTTGACCCTATTCATCTTTATGTCCTGTGAAAAACATTTAAAAAAAACATGGGATGAGCATAAAAAGCTCAGTAAGGGTTATAGGAATTCGAAATGAAAACATTAGTCCATTTATACATAAGAATCAATGAAATCATACTTTACTCATAAAACATAAGCAATTTAACATACCTCATGAAATCATAAGTTTTACGAATAACTCATAGAAATAATAAGACGTAAAGGTAACTTGAGGCATTAATAACATTATTATATAGGTAGTAACCCTCATGGTTACGTTTGGAATAACCATCATAGTATATTCCCTAAATATCTTCGGAGAAACCCTAACGTTTAACTCCTTCATGTTACCCAATGCATTGGAGAGCTATCACGGGCTCACCTACCCTTAGTTTATCATGGAACCACCCGACTTCATAAACAATTCCCAAGAACCATAACATAATCATAGCACATAACATAAGAATAATGGAAATATAACATTCCCACATTGAAATAACAATATATCATTTTAAGATATTGAAATAATGAATCCATTCTAAAAACAATTTTCAAAATCATTTAAAACATTTAATAAAGATATTTTTGAATCAAAGTGTCCCATACCACTTTGAATCTTTTAACATTTTAATCCATTAATATCCATATAAATAAATCCTTAAAACAATTTTTAAATCATGGATATAAATGAGAAATATTTATAAGAATAAATCATTAAATCGTTTAAAATGATATTTTAGTTAAAGGGTTTTTAACAAAATGAGAGACACCTGAATACAATAATTGAGGAATAACATTTAATCAGAACATTATAATATCATGAGAATAAAAGGGATTCATGATATAATATTCCAGAGGATAGTATATACACCATACAAGAGTGAATTGGTGCATAACAAAAATGAAGTCTCAATAGAAATGTAAAATGAGATGAAATCCCCTATAAAGAAGGTATCCTCAAATTAAGGATAAATCAATCTCATAATTATGTGGGACAAATATAAATACACCCAATATAAGTGGATATTAAGTGTAAAACAATAAAATTTAATTCACACATATTCAAATGATGATATATTCAATAACTACATGTAGAACCCAAAGAAATCAAAATTGGGTTAAGAAGTACCCTTGGTAAAATTCGACAGCCTAACGACGTCACTTTAAAATTCATAAAATTAGTTGATGAGAGAGAAAATGGTATCTCATCACTTGGACATAAAATTTACATCAATAAGGATATAGTAGAACCTAACCAAACATAAAAATATGTAAATTAAAAGACATAACAAAATAATTCTTTTAAAAAGAGGACTGTGAAAGGTTCCCTTATCGATTTGAGAAACTTTCAAAATGTACACCCCATGAACAAAGGGTCATACAATGAAGATAAAAATACACATAAATGAGAGTATATTATGCAAATAGTAAAATAATGGGCAGTACATACACCACACAAAAGGAAATAGTGGCCAATGTAGCATGAATCTCACGGTAATAAAAAGTGAGATCAAAATCCCCTTATGAAAATTCGGCAGCCTAACGGCGCCACATAAAACTTTCAAAAATGGATTGATGGGATAAAATAGGGTCTCTCATCATATTAACATAAAATGTACAGAAAAAGGAATATATTAGAACATCCCCCAACATAATAAATAGGAGCTTAAAATAAGTGACATAAAAGAGAGTACGTTAAAAGAAATAGAGAGGTTGGATCCCTTACCTCACGTCCGATTTGTCTTGTTCGTTTCTTTATATTCCTTTAAATCGGGCAACTCTTCATGGTTTGAACCAAAAGGGTTTCTTGAAGAGGATTCTTCCAAAGGTGAGGCTTCAATGATTAAGAGAGGGATGTGGAGAGATGAAATGGGCAGGGGTTGGCTGAGCCAAAGGCTTGAGAGGTGTGTGTAAGGTGGTAGAGGTGGGGGCCTTTTATAAGAGAAGAGGAGGGGAACTCTTGGAAATTTATAAAATATTACTTTATTATAAAATGATTTTCTAATTTTAAAGGTCCCAAAGGATATATTTCTAGGATAAGGTGATAAGGTTTCGAAATCCACCCATCCAATAGGTTTTTGATGAGTGTAAGAATGATATTTTACCCTATCTTCTCATTTTATTTAAATCGTTCATTTATGAGGTAATCACTAAATCATAACGGTGTCATAAATAAATTAATTTATTTAATGTCTAAAAATTATTTAAAAAAATGATGATGTATTAAATCTTTTTATCTTTCTAATGGATATTTATAGTCAAAAATATGACTTGTATAACCCCGTGTAAAAATTGTTTTAGTAAAATAATACATGTTTGTGACATTTTAATTTTAACTATAAATAAAAAAGTTATTAATGTCATTTTCCAACCAAAGTGGCTCTATGGGGTCCCCAAGTTGACCCATGGATTTTCTTGGTCGGCCATGACTCATCCAATAAAGGTAGGACATGTGTCAAGGTCATTTCATATTATTATAACATTATCTGTACATTAAATTACACTAATTACCATTAACCGCGATTAATAAAACTTAAAAGTTACTATTCACTAAAATTATTTTAATCTCATTGAACCACATTTTAATTCCTAATGACAACCATGTGTGTCGGATTTTTGAAAATCAAATCACAGAAGTGGTAAAGTTTCATTTAAATGAAAAATCAGTTTCTTTAACTACCAATTAGTGGTTTCACTATTCATCAAAAATTGACGTTTTTCAGAAAAATACCTAAAATTCACCCTAAGCTATATTTGATATTCTGAATTCAAAAAATGATGTCTATTTTACAAAATTTAAAACATATAAGTTGAATTAATTAATTTAATAATTAATTCCCGCTGTGGAAACAAATAGTGTGTTTTTAAGAAACAATATCTATTAAAAGATTAACACTAGTTTAAGTTCAATTTCAAAGTGAAATTAATTCCAATGACCACCATTGGATTAAATTGTAAAAATATATTCTAAATACACTTTAATATCAATTAAAAATATAATCTATCCATATAAATAAGTCATATTAAAAGGTTGTTTTGAATTAAAATGCAACATTTTCACTAAAATTGATCTTTATCGGAAAAATAAAAAAATTTACACAATGTAAATTTTGATGTCCAGATTTTAAAGAAGGATTTTATTTTTGTAAAATAAAACATATAAAATTTTAAATAGTATATTTAAAAAGGTTTCTCCATCAAAAAGCTGTTAATCGATCTTTTAAGGAACATTAGAAGATTTATGCTTAAAATTGGATTCATTTGCATTTTCAGCCTCTAACTTTTATTTGATAAAAGTAAAAAATATTTGACAAACATATATAATAATTTTGAATTTAGTTCTGTTCAGTCCCACCATTACAATGGCTAGGCGTTAACTACCATTTAAAATAATATTATTTTATTATTAGAGTGCAACGTAAAATTTCAAAGAAACTCATTGTTGCTTATTGGGTACGCCATCGAGCATAGCATTCCCTTTAAAGTAATATTAATATTTTATTCACAAATATGGATAAATATGAAAATGTCATATTCTTTATTTACCTGGGGTGTTACATCCTTCCCCCCTTTTGGTAATTGTGTCCTTGCAATTTTAAAATTGGGCTTGGAAACGTCATTGAAAATCCCACATCGGAAAAAGTGTCAGTAAAACAATCACTTTAAAATAAAGAAATAGAAGTACAAAGGTAACCCGAGTTAACCCATACTAGGATTCCATGTAGGAAAACATGGAAATGGAGGAGAAAACAAAGGGTCATGTTCTTATGGAGAGTGATATAAAACATGTTTAGAAGAAAGTTAACCACATGAAAATCACAAACATGTGATGGGTTAAACGGAATTTTATTCCCCAGTAGGAAAAATTAACAGACAACATTTTTGTTTCAAGTTACTTTTCATTAAGGAATTTATTTATGAGCTTAACTAAAAAATAAGGAAACATACTTACTTGTCATGTTGAATTTCAACTTTTATTAGATTTCTTACACGAACTCATATTTTCTCCAAAAGACAAGTATTTAGGATGGCTTGTTCACATTAAGAGAGCTATAATAAACTTCTAGAGAATCACCTAATCCTAAAAAGAGAACTATATAATTCCCATGTCTTTAGACCTTAACCAAAAATAAAACCAAAACGGTTAGTATGAGATCAGATAATACCAAAAAAGGATAATCCTTTATAAAAAGAATAATCTATTCTTAATCTCCAAAATTTGTCAAACAATACCCAAAGTTCAACATAGACCATTCAATAAACATCTATCCATAGAATTCTTCAAATTAATCAAAACTAATACTAAAACCCAAATCTTTTAAGGATTTAATCACATAGTCTTCCAAGATAAACCTTAACATTTATCTCGAAATAACATCAGTTACTCTTAAAGTATCATACTGAAAAGTAATTAACCTAATCACATATCCTCCATGTTAGGTTAATAATTTCCAAAGATAACCCAAAATGAACTTATTCTAGATTCATATGATCATCTAACTAAAAATAATTAGTCAAAATAACCTAGGAATTCATGTACTCCAGTGGTAGGCAATAAATACCAGTCGCACTTTGGTTGTGGGTTCGATTCCCGTAGCTTCATCAGACGCAACAGGTTGTCACATGGTCTACGTGTTTTCCTTTTTCCAAAACTACATAATTCTTATAACATTCCCCAAAAGGCGATAAAATCTTTAAAAAAAACATAACATAATTTATCCTGAAGTTTATCTCATGTAGTTCATATTCCATCATAACGTATAGTAACCCATAATTACCTCAAAAGTAAGGATCATATAAACCCTAATGGTTACCTTTATAATTATTACCTGAACTTCCACGTCAAGTTGGTTCTCTCGTACATGATGCATTAGAGAACTCACCAAGGTTCAAGTGGTTGATCATGACACCTGATAGTTGGTTTAGAATAACCACGAGATTTATCATTGAATCCCCCATTTCATCCAGTCTCTTAATCAGAGAACCACCATAGTTTCCTTCAAACCCATTGCCACTTTGGTGCCTAGTAGATCCATCCATTTACTTAAACCAAAAATGATAGCGTGTGTATATCAACAAAATCATCATGTACTAATGAGGAAGATAAACACTAAGATATACTTACTTATTCACTTTATCTAAAAACTATGACTCTTTCCGAAATCCTAACCATTATTGTAATGTCACTTATGCTTAAAGAATACCCTAACCTCTAAAGTTATCTAAACTGAACTTTGAGACTAACTATAAGGACCCGAACTTAAACATTAATTATTATTGAATTAAATGAATAATTCACATTGAGGATCTTTTCAGGTTTAGAGTTTTAGAGAATTAGGACATAACTATTACATCTCAAAGATTAAAAAGTAGACACATCTACTCAGCTTCCATTTTTTTCACAAAATAAAAACTCTTGAACACAAGTGTCATGTATAGTTCCTTGTTTTTGACAGCCTGAAATTTCCTTGATCCCATCTTTGACCCTATTCATCTTAATGTCCTGTGAAAAACAATTCAAAAGAAAAACATGGGATGAGCATAAAAATCTCAGTAAGGGTTATAAGAATACGGAATGAAAACATTAGTCCATGTATACATAAGAATAAATTAAATCATACTTTACTCATAAAACATAATAAATTTAACATACCTCATGAAATCATAAGTTTTATGAATAACTCATAGAAATCATAAGACATAAAGGTAACTTGAGGCATTCATAACATTATTACGCAGGGAGTAACCCTCAGGGTTACGTTTGGAATACCCATCACAGTATATTCCCTAAATCTCTTCGGAGAAACCTTAACGTCTAACTCCTTCATGTTTCCCAATTCATTGGAGAGATATCATGGGCTCACCCGCCCTTAGTTTATCACGGAACCACCCATCTTCATAAACAATTCCCAAGAACTATAACATAATCATAGCACATAACATAAGAATAAAGTAAAGATAAAATTCCCACATTTCAATAACAATATAACATTTTAATATATTGAAATAATGAATCCATTCTAAAAACCATTTTCAAAATCATTTAAAACATTTAATAAAGAGATTTTTTAATCAAAGTGTCCTATACCACTTTGAAGCTTTTAACATTTTAAACCATTAATATTCATATAAATAAATCCTTAAAACCATTTCAAAATCATGGATATTAATGAGAAATATTTATAATAATAAATCATTAAAACATTTAAAATGATAATTTAGTTAAATGGTTTTTTAACAAAATGAGAGACACTTGAATACAATAATTGAGGAATAACATTTAATCAGAACTTTATAATATCATGAGAATAAAAGGGATTCATGATATAATATTCAAAATGACAGTATATACACCATACAAGAGTGAATTGGTACATAACAACAATGAAGTCTCAATAGAAATGTAAAATGAGATGAAATCCCCTATAAAGAAGGTATCCTCAAATTAAGGATAAATCAATCTCATAATTAGGTGTAACAAATATAAATACACCCAATATATGGGGATATTAAGTGTAAAACAATAATAGGTAATTCACAAATATTCAAAGGATTACATATTCAATAACTACATGTTGAACCCAAAGAAATCGAAATTGGGTTAAGAAGTTCCCTTGGTAAAATTCGACAGCCTAACTGTGTCACTTTAAAATTCATAAAATTTGTTGATGAGAGAGAAAATTGTATCTCATAACTTGGTCATAAAATTTACATCAATAAGGATATAGAAGAGCATACCCCAACATAAAATATGAAAATTAAAATACATAACAAAATAAGTCTTTTAAAAAGAGGAGTGTGAAAGGTTCCCTTACCGATTTGAGAAACTTTCGAAACATACACCCCATGAAAGAAGGGTCATACAATGAAGATGAAAATACCCATAAATTAGAATATATTATAAAAATAGTAAAATAATGGTCAGTACATACACCACACAAAAGGAAATAGTGTTCAATGTAGCATGAATCTCACGGGAATAAAATGTGAGATGAAAATCCCCTTATGAAAATTCTGCATCCTAACGGTAGCACATAAAACATCCAAAAATGGATTGATGAGATCAAATTGTGTCTCTCATCATATTAACATAAAATGTACAGAAAGAGGAATATATAAGAATATCCAAAAACCTAAGAAATAGGAGCTTAAAATAAGTTACATAAAAGAGAGTTCTTTAAAAGAAAGAGAGAGGTTGGATCCCTTACCTCAAGTCCGACTTTTCTTGTTCGTTTCTTTATATTCCTTTAAATCGGGTAGCTCTTCTTGGTTTGAACCAAAAGGGTTTCTTGAAGAGCATTATGCCAAATTTAAGGCTTCAATTATGAAGAGAGGGATGTGGAGAGATTAAATGGGCAGGGGTTGTCCAAGCCAAAGGCTTGAGAGGTGTGTGTAAGGTGGTAGAGGTGGGGGCCTTTTATAAGAGAAGAGGAGGGGCACTCTTGGAACGCTATAAAATATTACATTATTATAAAATGATTTTCGGATTTTAAAGGTCCCAAAATGATATATTTCTAGGATAAGGTGGTATGGTTTTTAAATTCACCCATCCAATAGGTTTGTGACAAGTTTAGGAATTATATTTTACCCTATATTCACATTTTATTTAAATCGTTCATTTATGAGGTAATCACTGCATCATCACAGTATCATAAATAAATTAATTTATGTAATGTATAAAAAATATATAAAAAATATCATGATGTGGTAAATCTTTTTAGATTTATAATGAATGTTTATAGTTAAAAATATGACTCGTATAACCCCATGTAAATGTTTTTTAGTAAAATAATGCATGTTTGTGACATTTAAATTTTATCTTTAAATAAAAAAGTTATTAATGTCATTTTGCAACCAAAGTGGATCCATGGGGTCCCCATGTTGACCCATGGATTTTCTTGGTCGTCCATGAATCATACAATAAAGGTAGGACATGTTTCAAGGTCATTTCATATTATTATAACATTATCTTTACCTTAAATTACACTAATTACCATTAATCACGATTAATAAAACTTAAAAGTTACTATTAAACAAAAAATTATTTTAATCTCATTAAACCACATTTTACTACATAATGATAACCATGTATGTCAGATTTTTGAAATTCAAATCACAGAAGTGGTAAAGTTTCATTTAAACAAAAAATGAGTTTCTTTAACTACCACTTACTGGTTTCACTACTCATCAAAAATTGACGTTTTTCAGAAAAATACCAAAAATTTACCCTAATCTATATTTGATATTCCGAATTCAAAAATGATGTATATTTTACAAAATTTAAAACATATTAGTTGAATTAATTTATTTAATAATTATTTCCCCCTGTCAAAAAATAGTGTGTTTTTAAGAAACAATATCTATTAAATAATTAACACTAGTTTAAGTCCAATTTCAAAGTGAAATTAATTCCAATAACCAACATTGGATTAAATGGTAAAAATATATTCTAATAAACATTAATCTCAATTAAAAATATAATCTATCCATATAAATAAATCATATTAAAAGGAGGTTTTGAATTAAAATGCAACATTCTCACTAAAAATGATCTTTATCTGAAAAATAACAAAAATATACACAAAGTAAATTTTGATGTCCAGATTCTAATGAAGGATTTTATTTTATCAAATAAAACATATCAAATTTTCAAAAGTATATTTAAAAAGGGTTCACCATCAAAAAGTGGTTAATCATACTTTTAAGGAATATTAGAAGATTTATGCTTAAAATTGGATTCATTTGCATTTTAAGCCTCTAACATTTTTTTGATAAAAGGAAAGAATATTTGAAAAACATATATAATCATTTGTAGTTAGTTCCGTTCATTTCCGCCATTACAATGTCTAGGCGTTAACTACCATTTAAAATAATATTATTTTATTTTTAGAGTGTAACGTAAGATTTCAAAGAAACTCGTTGTTGCTTATTGGGTACGACATCGAGCATAACGTTCCCTCTAAATTAATATTAATTTTTTATTCACAAATATGGATAAATATGAAAATTTCATATTCTTTATTTACCTGGGGTGTTACATAAGGTCCCATTGAGATACTCCACTTGAGTTTTGGAGAATGTTGGAGTACAGTCGGGTTGGATCATACCTGAATCCAACTGGGCCCTCGACACTAAAATGCCTATATCTCTTAGACCGGTCTTCCAATTGATGTATCTTCTATTGCGTTAGAATCCTTATAACATGATGGATCCTTGGATTACTTCTTCATGGTACTTCTTTCCAATTTAAGTATGACTGATGGATTGAGGAGATGATCCTCAAAAGAATCAAGCATACTATGTACAAGAATCTAGCGGCTGGATGAGACTTGAATAATGAATAGTAATCTCATGTGGATCAGTACCTAGTGATCCTGTGTGGATTAGAATATAGTGATCCTGTGTGGATAAAAAAAGAGTGATCCTATGTTGGTGGTCACTTAACGATCATGTGTGGATCAGTACCTAGCGATCCTGTGTGGTTTAGCACCGAGTGATCTTGTGTGGATCTGTAGCAGAACCCTTGACAGAATATGATGATCTAGTTTTATGACTAATCATCTGTAATTATGTATTTTAGTTATACTTGGTTTGGGTTGAGTCTTTTTCTTTGTGCTTTGTGATTGAGATCAATCATTTTGGTTTTATTTTGTGGAATTTTGAGAGTCCTTCTTGGGTCTCGGGGTCCCTATTGGGTAATGTTACACTCACCCCTATATGGGCTTCATCTGCACCTTGTTGTGTCTTGTGAAGATGATGTGTATTCCTCACTAAGAGTTGGGGATCTAGGACCTAATGGTGGATAGTGGTTCCAGTTGACTAGGAGAGCTGCAGAGACAGTCTATACCTACCCCTTCAGGTAGGATCTTTGGCGAGTGATAGCTGGAGTAGTTTTTCTATTATAGTGGTTTTTCTTTCGGTTGGGATTTTATTCATGTCACTACAATTTCAGTACACACTTTTACTATTGTAGTGCTACTACATTGTTTTCATCTTGTTGTGTTGTTGATTTGTGTGTTTGTATGTTTAAAGGTAATTCATTCCCATTTTAGGGATACACCTTTCTGGTGCTAGTCTCCATCCCCTAGCCTATGGAAGGTGGGAATGGGGTAGTCACAACATGGGCCCTAGCATATGGGTCGTGACAGTAAATTATCTAAAAATTTTCAACTTTTATATAAACTATACACCATGTAAAATCAATTTCATTATATATTATTTTATTCATAATACATAGGTGATTTAGGAGCATGGTGAATAGCCTTTGAAGGAAAAGCAGTGTCTGATGAGCTTGTTGGCTGAATGGAGAATGAATACTTTTGTGGACTAGGAATCAATGACACATACTCCATTAGTGATAAAATATTATTTAGTTTATCAGGTTAAGTATGAACAAAAATATGACCCAGAGTGTTTTGTGATGTAGGAACAACTAATATGTGCTGACCTGATACACATGTCGTTGTTGGATGGTGATGATGTGATCATAGTACATGGGAGATATGTAGTCCCTGTTTCTATTAGGGGGATGTTATGGTACATAGGATTGAAGAGGTACATTGTTAGATTTGTTTCTTGATTTTCTACCATCCAAAGTATAAAGGTTGGCAACCAGTATAATAGTGGTTTTCTATAACCAATTATAGTTCCCATGTGGATGTGGGAGGATGTTACAATGAATTTTTTTGGGTTACCAAAGACCCCAAGTACCCATAACACTTTTTTGGTTATTGTTAATGGGCTAACAAAATTTTCTCATTTCTTATCGTTCCATGAGACGCACTCAATGGATGAGTTGGTAAAGTTGTATATCCATGAGATAGTATTCCTATATAGAGTTCCCATGAGATTCATATATCATAGATATATACATTTTATGATATATTTTTTTAGGAGTTGAAAAATGACTTAGTGTCTTCGTTTAGTTTGAGAAAAACTTATCATCCTCATAAATATGAATAGTCAGAGTAGATGATCCATATATTAGAGGATATTCTTTGGGATTTCATCCCAGACTTAAATGAGTGCTTAGGATCATTATAGCCTTGGCTGATTTTCATACAACAATAGTTACTAGGAGTTGATTCAGATGCCACCATAGAGGCACTTTATGGTGGGCCGTATCATTCCCCACATTTTTGGAAAGATTCTAGTGAGGTAGTAGTTGTGAGGCCCAATATGGCACATGAAACATATGAGGGAGTTTTATTGATTCTTAGAGCATGTATAAGTCTCATTCCAACTACATGAGGAGATATTTAGAGTTTTCTCTTGGCATAAACGTTTCTATGAGAGTGAATTCTCAGTTAGTCCACCCATGTTTGATGAAGAAAGGAGAAGTAGTGTCACATTATGATTATAACAACCTAGAACCCTCACTCAAAAATCCAGAATTGAAAATATAAAATTTACATTTCCATATTGGATACTGATGAGGCTAACCCAATTTTCACTACCCAAAACTTTCAACATAAAAAGGAAATTTTTGGATCCCTGACATTCTCATGGACCTTTTATTTTTAGCATTTTCGAGATTTAGGACTAACTATTAACATCATGGATTCATAAACAACTGGTTTATGGAGATGAACATCGTCTCCCATTATAATTATCATTTCGTATTCCATATTAGGTTATCATCATCATCCATATGAAACACTTTTAGAAAAAATTTGTTCAACCACAATCTTTATAACCTGGGGAAAATGAAATATATGATGTATGAGATCAAATGATCAATAATGGTAAACGTAAGCATTGAAAATTTAATTTCTTCCGGGAGAATAAGTAAAGAATAATGGTATGATAACATAATCAATGCACATGATTATAATGTAAAAATATTCATTCCCATCAATACCATGATCATAAAACATGAAAACATGGAATAAGGATTTAACACAGGAAAGAGTCATCAGAATCACTAATCATGGGCCCTGAGATATCAATATTTATCATAAAAATTTTATAAGACCATAAAATTCATAGATAAAATTAATTTCCATCTTGGAAAATTATATTGACATCATTTCTTCAAATGGAATAACAAATATGTTTGACATCCATATCCAGTGTACCTAATGCATTGGAGGGATATAATGGACCCACCTTTACTTGGTTTATCATAGAACCCCCCATCATTGGTAACACTACAGGAAATAATGGCATTTGCGACAGGGCATTTGCATCGGGATCCCTTCGCTAATAGGCTTTTGCGACGGGGGTCCGTCGCAAATAGCCCGTTGAGGAAAACGGTATCGCAACAACAATTATTTGTGATGGGCCCATCGCTAAAAGTATTATTTGCGACAGTGATCCTTCCCGTCGCAAATATTAGTCCGTATATTTATAATAACTTTTTAAAATAGTATTTGCGACGGGTCCGTTGCAAATAGTAATTGTGATGGGCCAGTCACAATTACTATTTAAAAAAATTTAAAAAATATTAATAAATTATTTTAATTAATATAATAATAATACTATTTGCAACGGGCATAGTATCATGTCACAAATACTATTAAAAAATAAAAAAAATAAATTATTAATAAATTATTTTAATTAATATATTAATAATCCAATTATAATTCAAAGACAAAAAAATTGTAATAAATGATTTTAATTAATATAATAATAGAATTATAACTCACAAAAATAAAAATAATAAATTATTAATAAATTATTTTATTTAATATAATAATAATAGAATTATAATTCAAAAATAAAAAATAATAATATATTAATAAATGATTTTAATTAATATAATAATATTAGCATTATAATTCATAAATAAAAAAATATTAACAAGTTATTTTAATTAATATAAAAATAATAGAATTATTTTACATTAAAATATTAAAATAATTCAAATATTACAAAAAAAATATAATTAAATAATAATATTATAAAATTTTAATATATATAAATAATTTAATATTATAAAATATAAATAATATTATTATTCATATTAATATTATTACTTCAAAATAAAATATTATTAATATTTTATAATGAGATAGAAGCTACGAATAGAAAAAAAAAATCATATTTTGATTTAACAAACATTATTACATAAAAACAAACTCTAATCTGAAGGAAGGGGGAGGGGGAGGGGGGATCTGCAGATGATGGTAGAGGAAACTCCATCCCAATAGCATGAGTGAGTCGGCGCATGTACTCCATCTGCTCCTGCTGCTGCTGCTGCCACCGACTCACTGCTCCTCGTACAGCTGCTGCTGGTGTCGACGCTCCTCCTCATGCTGCTGCTGCTGCTGACGCATCTGCTCCTGCTCCTATCGAAGACTCTCTATCAGTGCAGTCTGAGATCGCAACTGATCCTCATACTATGTAGTAGAAGAAGATGCACGAGCTCCTCTCGAGCTGGATGCCAACATCATAGCACTGCCATAATAATTTCCGGGAGTCAGTCGAGAGCTGATACCAACTACCCGGCCCTTCTCGAAGGCATACTAGGTGGCCTGCATCCATGTTGCCTCATCAAACTAATGGCCAGTGGTCTGATATAATGACTCGGCCTGACTCTCAGGCCGGGTCTATGATGTTGTGGCCTCATATGACTCTTGTAGTTGCAAATTAAAATTAAAATTGTGAATATATTATATGCAGTTAATTTTTAAACGTGAAAACAAATAATACTGACCACGATGTGACGCTAAAGATCACTTCTGAGCTCCCCAGTAGCAAGATCACTATACATCCTCCGATATACGTCGTACTCCGTAATATCGGGGTGCTCGACAACCTATAAGAATAAAAAACAAACTTTTAATATTTATAGTTATATAAAATATTTATAAATAATGTACGTACTAGATGCTGTCTATGAGTACCGAAAGTACAACTCCCAGCTCGATGAGTCACCTCCTGTCTCCCCCGATTCTGCCTCCCCACCAATGATCTCCTCGGAAAGGCATCACTCAACCAGTGGGCACATAATCCATCCCATACGTGGGATGAAATGTACTGTGGTCGGTGCGCTCTATAGGAGTCATCAAAAACGGATACTCCTGCTTTCTTCATGGCCGCTCTCCTCAAGTTGTGAAAAAACTGACGAAAGCGATCATGCATGACCACCTACCATGCCTTGTGGATGGCGGCACACATGGTATCCTCAATCGAATACCATAAACCCTACAAATAAATCAAAATATCAAGTTAGAAATGAAGTAATTTTCAAAATAAATATTATTTATCTACGTACGTGCCAACCAATGGTCGAACATGGCCTACTGCACATTAATGGGAATCTACTCCCATGTGGTCCAAGGATGAAAGAAATAGTTGCGCAAAATAGCGATGCCCTGTCTGAATGCTATATGCAGAAAACTGAAAAAATAATAAACATTTTTTATGTGAATAGATTAATGAAATCTTAGTCAAATCCACAGGTTATCACACAGGTTATCACACCTCCATGTGCGTGGATCAAACCCAAGATGTGGACGTCGCTTGGGGATGGGGTCTGGAATCATCAATCGTGCAAGACCGCACCCCCTCCGCGTACTCCCTGAAGCGCATGCAGGCTGAGGGTCATCTGCCAGCAACTCATCTGCATCGAAAGGTAGTTCAGCATCCGCCAACTCACGAAATGCGTCGTCGTCCATCTAAAATAGAAAATGTTAATGTTGTTAGAAAAGAATTGATAATTACTATTATATATACATATATGTTAGTTATGATTGTATATAACTACCATAGAGTTCTATCAGTGTTCATCTTAATCGTCATCTGCATATATGTCAATGTCATCTTAATATTCCTCCTCAACATCATTGATATCCATTCGAGTTCCAATTGCTTCATCTCTTACCATTTCAAATTCATATGTGACATCATTAACATCATCGTCATCACCGACTCTTAAATGTGGGGTGTCGTCATCAATACTCATGTCTCGTTGTAAAAAAGATTGATTTTGAGTACTCTCTTGAAAAACTTCAATTCTTTTCACATCAGTGAAAGCACATTCACTTTGACTAAACTGATTGTGTCGAATTTTGATTTTTATTATACTCCACCAATCAGTCAAGTCTCTTGATGTAGCACAGTACTTTGCACAATAAACTTGATGTGCCTATTGAGCCAATAAGAATGGTTCATTTACTACGAGAACACTTTTACATTTAATATCGATGATTCCATGAGTCGGATGAACACACACACCTCTCTCTGTGTCCAACCACCGACATTTGAATATGGTTATGTAATGTTGTCCAAGATAACAGAGTTCAATGATTTCATCAAGTATGCCATAAAAGTCATCTTCATTTTCTCGATGATGAGATCCTCTCAAGATAACTCCACTATTCATTATTTTTTTTGAATCCCCATATGCATGTGTGTGAAATCAAAATCCATTCACCACATATGCATTATAAGTTTTAACAAGTTTGGAAGGTGGGTTACTCAATATACACAGCCGTTTGTTAATTTTTTTCAGCATGTCGAGACACCTGAAAATTTGTGAAATAATTATCAATATAGTAAACTATACATTGAATGAGTTTCTAAAAGATATAGAATTTATGTTACCAGTTTTTGAATCCACTGAGAAATTTTTTTCTGTCGGCGAACTTCGAGAGCAGCTGCTGTAATTTGTGGAATTTGTTTTTTGATATGATTATTATACAACCTATAAAAAACAAAGTTATTTATTGTAACATAAATGATAGAATACGTGATATAAACACTACTAGCACAATTGATGTCATCTTTTCACAGTTGAGTAGAACATACGTATGAGGTCTGTGATATTCATCATCCGAAAGCAAGCGTTTACAAACTCCACCAAAACCAAGCTCTGGCTGGTTGAAAACAGATAATTGATTGTCGATTTCTTCAATATTCTTCTTGTTCCATCCCATTTGGTTGTGTTTTGAAGGATACTCAGATTCAAAATAATGGGAGCAGAAAAAAGATATTTTCTCTTGCAAATAAGCTTCTACAATAGATCCTTCAACAGATGCTTTGTTACGTACATTTCTTTTCAATTTTTGCATGCATCATTCAAATGGGTACATCCATCGAAACTGTACTAGACCTCCACATTTGGATTCATATAGCAAATGTAACATCAAATGTTCCATTGAGTCGAAGAAAGACGTCAGAAATATTTTTTCCAGTTTACATATAATTACAACAACATCTTCTTCAAGTTTTCATAGTGCATCATAATCTGTTGTAGCCGCACAAATGTCCCGAAAAAAAAATGAGACATGTCTGTTATGGAATCCAAAATCACAAGATTCATCAGACCTCTTAATCCAATGGGTAGAATTGTTTCCATTATAACATGACAATCAGGACTTTTTAATCCAGTAATATGACCATTCTTTACACATCTACCAAAATTGGAAGCACAACCATCTGGAAGTCTCAAATCTGCAACCCATTGAAAAAATAATAAATGGTTTTTTTTAGATAGTGTATAAGCTCCTTTTGGTTTCAGTAACCTTTGTGTTCTAACATTCTCAAATAGTTCCAGTTCTGGACGCCTGCACATTTGGGCAAGATCAAAACGTGCATTTACATTGTATTTTCTCTTTCCTGGAGTATCCAAAACTGTATGAAACAAATTATAAAAATAGTTCTTCTCAATATTCAAGACATCCAACATGTGGCGGACCAAAAAATAAGACCAATATGTAAAATCCCAAAATATGCTACGTTTAATCCAATTGTGTTCTTTCCCAAAACCAGAAATTTTCTGTTGGTTTATTCTGGGACCAAAAGTGATGGGAGGTAATGAAAATAAAACTGATTTTAACTCCGAACCTGATAACATTTTTGGAGGTCCATCCCTTTCAACTGTTCCTTTTCTGAAATGAGATCTATTTCTGTGAAAAGGATGATCAGCTGGAAGAAATCTGCGATGACAGTCAAAATAACAAGGTTTCTTTCCATGAATGAGCATAAATGCTTTGTTCTACCCCATACAGTAAGGACATGATTTTTGAACATGTGTACTCTAGCCTGATAACAACCCATAAGCTGGGAAGTCACTAATTGTCCACATCAATGCTACTCTCAGTATGAAATTCTTTTTCGTAGCAACATCATATGTACTGACACCATTACTCCACAATAAACTTAATTCATCAATCAATGGATTCAAATAAACATCAATATTCTTCTTCAGATGTCTTGGAATTAGTAAAGTCAAAAAGATATATGGCTCCTTCATCAACATCCATGGAGGTAAATTGTACAGAGTTAAAAAAACAGGCCAACATGAATACTGACTACCATAATATCCGAACGGATAGAAACCATCAGTGGAAAGGCCTAGTAGAACATTTCTAGCTTCTAAAGCAAAGGATGGATGCACTCTATCAAAATGTTTCCATGAATCACCATCGGCTGGACGATTCAAACTTTTATCGGTTGAAATATTCTCTTTATGCCATGACATCATTGTCGCTGTATTCTTAGACATGAATAAATGCTGAAGTCTGGATGTAAGCGGAAGATATCTCAACTGTTTTACATGAATCAAACCAGACTTCCCATGTTTCCCTTCTTTATATCTCAGTTGCCCACATGTGGGAAAACTATCCAATGACTCATTTTCCCCAGAATATAAAATGTAGTCATTTGAACATGCATGAATCTTCTGACAAGTAAGTCCCAAATTTTGAACCAGCCTCTTACTCTCATAGTAATTTGCAGGAAAAACATTTCCTTTGGGTAATAGTGTTTTAAGCAAAGAAAATATCTGGTCAAAATAAGTTTTTGAAATTCTATTATCTTATTTGATAGCCATAAATTTTGTAACTGCTTCTAATTTGCTCATCTTGCAGCTAGGATATAATGCATCCTCAGCAGACCTCAACAACTCATAAAATTCAGACGGTGCCAACTCAGGATTTGAAGTTATATCAGCCGGAGTTTCTGTATGTTGAACAGATGAACCTGCAACATCATGTACTAAATCTTGAAACCGGGATGGATTCAGAATCAAGTTGGTATCACCTACTCTAGAACTGCGTTCACCGTGTTGATACCAAAAAACATAATCTGGTTGAAATCCAAAATGCAAGAGATGTCCCCCAACTTTTTCAAACATGTCAAACGTTCTCAATACACATTTTCTACAAGGGAATTTTATTTTGCCTTCTGAAACAAATTCTGGATTTGATGCCACAAATGATAAAAAAGGCTCCACACCCTCTATATATACTGGATTTAAACCAGAACCGTTTGGATTTCTATGTTGCTTTATCCATATGCGGTCATCTAATAATGACTGTTGACGACCTCGTGGTTCCATATTTTTCTATAAAATATAAAATCATTACTGGTTTTGAATAATTTGTTAGAAAAAACACTCAAGCAAGGATAATTATAGAGTTTACATCACTCACAACTGACGCAAATGTTTTATTGAGATAGACCTAAAAATTGACCCTTTAAGAATTGAATATGTTGAGAATAAAGCAAAACATGTTACAAATATTGATAATTTTAATATTATATAAATTTTTTATTTTTAATATTAAAATAACATTATTACATTATTAGTATTTTTTATTATTAATCTTAAAATAATATAATTTTTTATATTGGTAATTATTCATAATTATTGGTAATTATTATTCCTATTATTATTGGTAATTATTCCTAATTATTACGAATTATTACGAATTATTGGTAATTATTACTAATTATTGGTAGTTATTACTAA
This sequence comes from Viscum album, assembly GCA_963277665.1. NCBI lineage: Eukaryota > Viridiplantae > Streptophyta > Magnoliopsida > Santalales > Viscaceae > Viscum > Viscum album. The sequence goes on along the minus strand of OY728143.1, from coordinate 27,679,529 downwards.
TTATTACTAATTATTGGTAATTATTGGTAATTATTGGTAATTATTACAAATTATTGGTAATTATTACTAATTATTACTAATTATTACTAATTATTAATAATTATTGGTAATTATTGGTAATTATTAGTAATTATTACTAATTATTGGTAATTATTGTTAATTATTACTAATTTTTGGTAATTATTGTTAAATATTACTAATTTTTGGTAATTATTACTAATTATTAATAATTATTACTAATTGTTACTAATTATTACTAATTATTCATAATTATTAATAATTATCGGTAATTATTGGTAATTATTAGTAATTACTGGTAATTAGTGGTGATTATTGGTAATTATTACCAATTATTTTTAATTATTGGTAATTATTGGTAATTATTACTAATTAATGGTAATTATTGGTAATTATTTCTAATTAATGGTAATTATTGGTAATTATTTCTAATTATTACGAATTATTGTTAATTATTACAAATATTGGTAATTATTGGTAATTATTACTAATTATTGGTAATTATTTCTAATTATTACTTATTATTACTAATTATTACTAATTATTACTAATTATTACTAATTATTACTAATTATTACTAATTATTACTAATTATTACTAATTATTGGTAATTGTTACTAATTATTGGTAATTATTACTAATTATTGATAATTATTACTAATTATTTCTAATTATTTGTAAATATTGGTAATTATTGGTAATTATTACTAATTATTACTAATTATTGGTAATTATTACTAATTATTACTAATTATTGGTAATTATTATTAACTATTAATAATTATTGGTAATTATTGGTAATTATTTCTAATTATTACTAATTATTGGCAATTATTACTAATTATTACTAATTACTGGTAATTAGTGATAATTATTATTAATTATTACTAATTATTGGTAATTATTGGTAATTATTACTAATTATGGGTAATTATTGGTAATTATTACTAATTATTTGTAATTATTGGTAATTATTACTAATTATTGGTAATTATTACTAATTATTGCTAATTATTGGTAATTATTACTAATTATTACTAATTATTGGTAATTATTGGTAATTATTACTAATTATTCCTAATTATTGGTAATTATCACTAATTATTACTAATTATTACTAATTATTGGTAATTATTACTAATTATTTGAAATTATTACTAATTATTGGAAATTATTGGTAATTATTGGTAATTATTACTAATTATTGGTAATCATTATGAATTATTACTAATTATTGGTAATTATTGGTAATTATTAGTAATTATTAGTAATTATTCCTAATTATTGGTAATTATTACTAATTATTGGTAATTATTCCTAATTATTGGTAATTATTCCTAATTATTGGTAATTATTCCTAATTATTGGTAATTATTCCTAGTTATTGTAAATTATTCCAAATTATTGGTAATTATTCCTAATTATTGGTAAATATTGACAATTATTTTTAATTATTGGTAAATATTGGTAAATATTGGTAATTATTGGAAAAAATATTGACAAATATTGACAAATATTGGCAATTATTGAAATTGGGAATTATTAGTAATTATTACTAATTATTGGTAATTATTATAAATTATTACTAATTAATGTTAATTATTTCTAATTATTATTAATTAATTCAAATTAATTTTAATTTTTCATAATTACTGCTAATTAATTGTAATTACAGCTAAATATTTTAAATTAATTAGTGATTAATTGTCTCTAATTACTGTTAATTATTAATACTTATTCATAATTATTTCTAATTAGAAATCAGAAAAAAAAAATTCTAAAAATTTAAACTTAATAAATAAAATAAATAAAATAAATATTAAATTAAAATTCAGATAAAAACCTTAAACATGATGTCAATGTCGAGCAGCTGTAATTGTAGAGCACCACCAACTGGATCCTCGAAGTCATAATTTTTTTTACAACTGATAGTCGAAAAAGATTCAGAGTAGAAAAATTGGAACGGTTGAGAGTTGAGAGTGGGAAAATTGTAATGGTTGGCAGTATTTATAGGTTAGATAATTTTCGACAGGATTATTTGCGGCGGAAAACCCGTCGCAAATAACGATATTTGCGACGGGACCCATCGCAAATAACCCCTACCGCCGGGGTATTTGCGACGGAACTGCAGCCCCGTCGCAAATAAACTTCGCATGGTTTGGCGCGCATTTCGCACCAAACTATTTGCGACGGGTAAAAAAACCCGTCGCAAATAACAGATTATTTGCGACGGGAATAGTTTCCTGTTGCAAATACTCCTTTGCGAAAGGTATTTGCGACGAGAATAATTCCTGTCGCAAATACCCCGTCGCTATTAACCATTTTTTCCCGTAGTGTAAATAACATAACCACCCATCCTTGGTTTACAGTAGAACCTCCATAATCAGTTTATAATGGTACCAACGATAATTATAAATAATTTCCAAGAACCATATCATGAATAAAGTATACAGAGCATTCATTTCATCATTAACTCATTGAAATAACCTCTATTATTTTAATAAATTTAATAAAGAACGAAAAATAAATGGGATCCATACTAATCCCTTTGAAACATGATTAACCTATATAAAATAAATTAGTTGCAAAAAAATCTCTTTGAAACATAATTAACCTATGGAAAAGAAATGATTTCCATAACAATCTCAATAAAACATGAATAACCCATGGATAATAAATGGTTTCCATGAAAATATATTTCAAATAATCATAATCCATATAAAGAAATAATGGGGATGGTATCATTATAAAATATTAAAATTATAGCATAAGTACAAAAAGGGTTGTTTATGTTGATGATTGAAAATACAAATAAAATATCATAAAAAATATTTTTGAGGAAAATAACATTTCCATTTTGGAAATAATTTTTTTATAAAAAAATTACCAAAATATTATGTAATAATTTTTTTTGAAAACAAACATTGAAACATTTAAATTAATTTTCAATGAAAATGATTCTCATGATATCAGGAAAATCCATTCACATTGTAAATGTTAAAAATAATCATTCTTCTCAATATATTTTGAAAAAAGGAGTAAAAAATGACCCATTTAGAAAATGTTAGGAAATTTATTTTAATATTTTTAAAAGATGGTAAAAGGTCATGTAAAATAAATTTAAGAAATAATTTATTTTTATAAAATAATATTTTCTAAAAATTTTAGAAATATTTTTGAAAAATGGATATGGAAGAGAATGATACATGATCTAAAATAAAATACAGGATTAGTGTCACTTAAAAATAAATTTATTGATGTTTATTTAATAAATAAGTGAGGAAGTGGCAATAAAACATAGAAAAACATTAATAACTAAGGGATAATAAATATATGTGGTCCATGAAAATAAGATATTATGATTTACTCTAAAATAACCTTCAACATAAACAATATTGAAAAGAATGAAGATTATAACATAAAGCCTTTTCCACTTTGGTAACTCTTAGATCACAATTCCCATGAAATAATAACATCAAATGATACTTTTAATATCATGAACATAATAATTTTCATAATATAACACGTAAAATGGCAGTATATACACCTCAAAAATAAATATTGGTTCATATCATAAATACATGTATCAAAGAATGACAATTTGAGAAGAATAACCCTCACAAAAATCATACCATTGAATTTAAGAATTAATCTACATATAGGTTATGTGTGTAAAATGTAAATACACATAAAAAAAGTAGATATAAAACATAAGATAATCAAAATTCATTACACACATAATCAAAAAATATTAAATAAAATGAAGAAGTAGTATAACCCATTGAAAAGGAATTGAGTAATGAAATACTTTACCACTTTGAAATTTCGAATCAAATCCCATTATATGAAATAATTCAAATTGAGACATAAAATAAAATGATTTTTTTGGATCCATTATACTACATTTAGAAGGGTATTATGTAAACCACATAATATAAATAAGTGGTGAATAAGATATATGTCTCACAAGAGTAAAATCGAGACGAGATAACCCTTACCTCAACTCTAGAATTTGATTATATGTACTTTAACTCCTATATAATAAGCTCACATAAGCTCACATAAATTACTTGATTTATTAATAAAATATTATATGATTATTAATTCATACTAAAATAACTTATTTTATCTATTTTTAATGATATATTTAAATATTTAATCAGTTAAGTCTACATCAGGTGTTTTGAGGACATTTAGTTCGTTGTTTCAAAATACCTTCGGTGTGTTTAACATAGCCAAAGGGGTCATTATTTAAACATATCCTGAATAATAATCTTGAAATAATTGTAATATTTATTTATTAATTAAACATTTAAAACTAATAATGAAAAATGGTTATGAAAAATTAGTTATGTAACAATCATGGAGATGGTAGGCCACATACATGTATGAGCAACGTTTCCATTTTTCAATGATAATTATGGAAAGAAGGTATGTATTATTTAATATTTATCAAATTATAATAATATCATAAATAAATTATTATTTCATTAAATATATTCATATATGTAAATATCATTGTTTTTATTTGGTGATGAAAAGATTAATCACATCACTTCGTGGAGGCGATAGTGCACACATACAGGAACAACATTATCAATTTTCTGTGTAAGAAAAAAAATGATATATTATCTTTTTATAATCATAAATATTACATGAATATAATTATGATTTAATTTATATCACATATATTCATTAAAATTATACTTTTTACCTTACATATAAACCATTAGTGAAAAACAAATGACCACGCTTTGGGAGGCGGTAGTTCGCCTTACACATGGTAGACATTATCGTATCCCCCAGATAATGAAAAGTAAAAAATATATATGTGATATAATAACCAAATAAGTATATATATTTTAAAAATATCATATATATATATATATTAAATCCATCAATAAAATAGGTTTTGAGAGGGGATGATGGAAAACAAATGACATCATATCATGAGGTGGTCGTCTGCCGTACACACAAATGATGATTTCATATATAATTTGATATAAGGGGAGATGAATTTATGTTATAAAATTAATATAATAACATATCATTATATGGGATATATTATTTTATAATATGATCATATTTTGAGAATATTTTAATGATGTGGAAGAAGATATAAAAAAAAGGTTTTTTAGGAATTTAACTCTTTTCGGTCCACCTCTTTAGTATTATACCTAATGTTTTACTAGAACGGATTTCTGAAAAAAAAGGATTATAGGATGAATATATTTAATTTTGGAAATAAAATATTATGGTTGTTTCTAAAACAAAATGTTTTGTAGGTGTGAAGAAGAGAGGAGATGGAATGGCCTTTTATAAGTGAGGTTGTAGAGACCCGAAGCCTAACGTACATGAACATTACATTACTTTTGCGGAATACTTAATACATAACAAAAACACACACACAAGGATCGTAATAGTTTAGTGTCTTTGGAAACTCGGAACGTAATCTTCTAATCGTGGTGAAAGATCTTCAACATCTCCCATAAAGATCTTCATTTTTTTACCTAAAACCTTTCTTTATATCCTGGGGAAAAGAAAACATAAAAGGGTGAGCTCAAATGCTCAGCAAGGGCAAATAAAGGAAATAAAAATCATATCATATCTTTATGAAAATCAAAACCTGCAAAAGAGATCATAATATCTTAACATGGAATAAATCATAGAAGTGAAAATGAGATCCCCATAACATAAAACTTGAAATTTTGTGGCATGCACACATAATCATGGAAAATCATTTCTTGTTAGTCATGACTCATTGCCAAGACTATCTTAGTGGACAAAGTCCCTTTCTGAACCGAGTTCACTCCTCGTTTCAGTCCTGTATCACTGAACCGAAATAACCTTCCGTTCCAGCCATGTCTATCTCATGAGATATAAAATCTTTACCCAATGCATTGGAGGGAGATATAGGTCCCACCCATCTTATAATGAATCCTTTCTTATGTGTGCCACATAATCATAAAACATACATCATCGCATAACACATGTAACAAAAATGGGATTCTTGAAACATCATGACATCATAAATCAATTCATATAAGATAATGGAATTCATAAAAATAATTCCATCACAACATGATCAAATCAATGTAATAATAGGGATAAAAACAGAACCCTTTATTATCTTATATGGAAAATAATTTTGATAAAACATTTGAACTTCATTCTTGAGGAAAATATCCTTTCTTCTTCAAAAACATTTTTTCCTTTCATAACATGTCATACAACTTTAAAATAAAAGAAGTTGATTAAAAATAAACTTGAAAACTTGTAAAGGAAGATTCTTGGAAATAATGTTTTAAAAATCCATTCAAGCCATATAAGTTAAAAAAAACATTCTTCGTACTTTTGTCGGAAAAGTCAAAAAGTACCTCGTACGGAAAAACGACAAAAGATTCCTTTCATATTCTTTATTAAAAACTCACCTAAGGGTAAAATTGGATTTAAACTATTTCAAGTGGATGGAAACAATATTTCATATTGAGGGAACATGGATGTGGATGATAAAATACACCCCAGTAAATACTTACGAATAAACAATCTCGGATAAAAATGAGATTGTGATATTTCCCTTACCTTAGGTACAATTTGCTTTGTTCGTGTCCGAAGCTCTTGTATAATGGTTTAAATAATGTTATTGACTTATTCCAGAATCATACATATTGATATGAGATCATATATGGTCATATTATTAACTTCTTGTTAGTAATATTTCATTGTTACTTGTTACTCGGGTCTTTATAACTTTTTGTTCTTATGCGTGTTTTGTTGAATAAATTCTTATTCTTATCTTTAGGTTATATATAATTCATTTCCAGAATGGTATTAGTGTAGTATATACCATATTCATTCATTAAATTCATTTATATAATCATTATGAAATGAAGATCATGTAGAACGAGTCGCATCACATCGTGGAGACGGTATTCCGTACGTACGCACGAGTGATGATATCGTTCCTATGATCGTGGAATTGTATTGGAGTATATATATATATATTATTTCAGTATCAATATTACTTCATAATAATCATATATATTTACTCATTACACCATTATACCCATCCTTGTAAGGTTATGGTGGAAAATAGATTACACCACGGCGTGGAGACGGTATTCCGTACGTACGCACGCGTGGTGATTTCATTTTTCCGTAGGATGGATAGAAGGTGAATTAGGGTTGTTTCATATTTATAATAACATATCAGTATGTAAGTAATACTGATGTTATTACTTTATCATGAAACAACTAAAGAAGAAGAAGTTGAAGAAGAAAGAAATTGAAAAGATCGGTAATGGATATTACCTCTTCTTTGGAACGCTTCTTTGAATCCTCCACTTAGGGAACTAAAATTGGTCTTTGAATAAGACCAGGAACTCTAGGATTATTATAGGGAAGTGGAGAGGAGAAAATGACAGGGGTTGGCCGAGCTTGATTGCTCAAATTAGTGTGAGGAGGAGGGGAAGGAGGTGCCCTTTTATAAGGGAGGAGAGGGGCACCTTAGGAATATCTCAAAATATTATTTTATATTAAAGTCAAAATCGGTTTATAATGGTTCCAAAGGGTCTTATTTCGAAGATAAAGTGGGGAAGGGTCGAAATCCTATCAACCAATAGGATTTAGACAAGTTTAGGGTATTATTTTAACCTTATCAATTAGATTTAACTCTAAGTTAATTAATTTAACTTTTACCGTGTCTTTTTGTTTTCTTTCACTATATGGTTAATAAACTTTCTATAACATGCCAAACGAACCCAAAATTGTTTATTATTACAATATATATCCTTATATAAGTCATTTGGCCAAACCTTAGATTTTTAGGAATAAAATAACAATTAATAATATAATATTTGATTTAAAAACTATTTTGTGTCAATTTTGACACTATTTGATATATGATTTTTGTGAAAGTCATAACAGAATTATATGTTCAAACCAAGTTGATTACATCAACAATAATATATCATAGTAACCTAGAAAATTAGTTTAATTCATAAAAAGTCTTAAATTACATTTATTTTGGTATTTATATTATCAATTATGTCAATATTTCATTAATAAGATAATTACTGCATCATCTTTGTGTAATATATAAATTATATTATTTGATGTCTAAAAATTACAAATAAAATACCATCATGTAGGAAATCTTTTTAGCTTTCTAATGAATATTTACAATCGAATTTATCTTATGTATAACCCCATATTAAAAATGATTTACTTATTAAACTTTGATTTTAACTATTTTAACCCTTCTTTAAATAAATTAATAATAAATGTCCTAATCTAATCCAAGTGGGCCTAAATGGTCATATTTTATTCCTAAGTTTGTTTCTGGTCGAATTACACTTGTCCAATGGAATTAGGACATGTGTTAGGGTAATAGTAATATCATATTTACCCTTAGTTACCCTATTTACTATTAACTGCGGTAAAAAAAGTAAAAAGTTACTATTCACCAAAAAATTATTTTCATCTCATTGAACCACATTTTAGTCCTTGATATTAACCGTGTCTCTCGGATTTTCGAAATTCCATTCACAGAAGCGGCAAAATTAAGTTTTATGAAAAATTCTGTTTTTTTAACTACCACTTAGTAGTTTCACTATTCATCAAAAATTGATGTTTTTCAGAACAATGCCAAAATTTCATCCTAAGCTATATTTCATATTCTGAATTAGAAAATGAAATCTATTTTACCAAATTCACAACATAGAAGTTGCATTAATTAATTTTATAATTAAATCCCGCTGTTAAAATAAATAGCGTGTTTTTAGGAAACAATATATATCAAAAGATTGACACTTGATTATGTCGGGTTTAAATGTGAAATTACAACCAATGACCAACATTGTATTAAATTGTAAAAATATATTCTAAATATACTTTAAAACCACTCAAATTAATAATTTATCACTATTAATTATTTCGATTAAAAAAGTTGTTTTTAATTAAAATTTAGTAATTTTCACTATTCATCAGAATATGAAAGTTATCCGAAAAGTACCAAAATTTCACCCTAAGCTAATTTCGATATTACGAATCTAAAAATGAAATCCATTTTGAAAAATAAAATTTACAAAATTTCAAAAATTGGTTATTACTATTCATAACGGCTAGTTTTAATAACATTTTAATAGCATATCGCTGTTTAGTGAAACTCGTTATTGCGTACTACACACGCTATCGAGGAAGGTCGCGATTGCGTGTAATGCAAGGCAAGTCAAGGATGCGTGTTGTGCAAGATCCTTTTGGTGTAGCGTACAACACAAGACATTAAAATTAAAAAGATTATTTTTAATAAAATCTCGGGCTGTTACATTCTACCCCCCTTAAAATGAATTTCGCCCTCGAAATTCGTCGGGGTTATAAATGGTTTACTATTCGAAAGTTTCTTTAATAGAAACCCACATCGTAAAAAGGAATACCAAAACTTGGCTTTAAAAAAATAAAGTATGAAATGTAACGATTACCCAAATAAACTAATCATTGGGTTTCCTCATAGGTGAAAATATGGATATGGAAGAGAAATCTAACCATCATGTTCTGATGGAGAGTGGTAGAGAACATGGCTATGGAAAAGCCAGTAATCACAAATCCATAAATTTGTGACGATCTAAGGTACCATCTGATTCATCAGGTATAAGATCACTAGGACAACATTTTTGGTTTTCAAGATCATTTCCCTAAAGTTGAAAATTTGAATTAGAATAAATACTTACTTTATTTTGATACAATATCACTGTTGTTCGTGCCTTGAACAATTTACATTTCATCTCTTAAATAAATGAAGTTGAATTTGTTATTCGTGAAGTGTTAGCAGATCATGTGATAGAATGACGGGTCATTCCATCTGTCTCAAAAGATTAGCAAAATTTATATACATAAGTCGATCTATAGTGGGATTAATCATATATGGTTTCTAAAATGGGCTTATACTTCATATATCATACTGCTTAATATAATAAAACTAGTTTCTACTAAACAGGGACTTCCTGTAGGCCAGTGGTAGGCGATAAAGGCCAGTCGCACTTCGGTTGTGGGTTCGATTCCCACAGCCTTGTCCGAAGCGATGGGCTGTCGCCCGTCCTGCAGGTTTTCCTTTTTCTAAAACTACGTCACTATAACATCCCATCAATAATATCGAAAATCTTCTATCCTTAAACAATACTAACTTATGTCCAACATAATCCAGTCTAATCTTTAGGCTTATACATAATACTGCAGTCCACTCTCATAATATAGTGACAACGATTACCAGAGATTTAATACTGTCGTTGATCCCCACATAAGATATGTCTTGTTGGTCACATTCCAAACATTCAAAGTCCTTAATCGTGTATTCTCTTGAATACCTTAGTGAGTGCAGTTAAAAGTTAACACTTTCCATATACCAAAATCCTCAAAATTCTATATACTCAAACCATGATATCACTTAGTCCTTATATCAATTATGAGCTCATGAATACTGTCAAATATTTCATTTTCTTATTTTCCCTTCATTATGCGCATATCATCTTTTTTCCAAAAAATACCTCAATCACTTCGAATACCACATTAGGGAAATACATAAATATTCCAATACACCATAAAAGTACCTCAACAACATTATTCTTGAATACCAATACATAAACACTTCAGTCCATCCACTTCAATGACTGTCCTAGAATAAGTCCTTCCTTGATTTAGAAGTATCTTTTTAGGTCAGGGCATTGAGTTGGGTAATGCCCATGTTCTCCACAAATAAGACATTGAAATGCATAACAATCTGTCACTCTATGACCCTTTTCTCCACACAGATAACATCGGTCCCTCCATTTGAGGTATTCCTCAAGGTTCTTCTTCCCTTCTTTAGAAATCTCAATCTTCCTTTCTTTATGATCCTCAACATGCGAACATGCATAATAGTTTATCATCCTCTTCTTTGATGAATTAGTCATACCACTAAATTTCACCTTGTTAATCATATATCGTGATGACTGATTCGGCATAATCACATTATCTTTATCTCTAGGCATCACACAATTTTGTTGCTCATAGTCACAAATTTGTGCATTGGATTCAATGTTAACCGAATTCCTTCTGGTTCCCTCCATTAACTAAAACACAAAAAGAATTTTGTGAGAGGCGAAATCATGCTAGGGAAGACAACATAGTAAATGGGGAGTACCTTCAATATCCAACATCTTAGGTTTAATTCTATGATCGTTAGCGTAATTCTATTACTATAACCTATACGTATACTTATCCCTAGGGACATCCCTAGACATACCTTAGAAATATATCTAGGGATCTCACTAACGTTTTCGCATCCTAGTTTCCAAAGGTTGACTAAACCTTTCCTCTGATACCAACTGTAGAGACCCGAAGCCTAACGTACATGAACATTACATTACTTTTGCGGAATACTTAATACATAACAAAAACACACACACAAGGATCGTAATAGTTTTGTGTCTTTGGAAACTCGGAACGTAATCTTCTAATCGTGGTGAAAGATCTTCAACATCTACCATAAAGATCTTCCTTTTTTTACCTAAAACCTTTCTTTATATCCTGGGGAAAAGAAAACATAAAAGGGTGAGCTCAAATGCTCAGCAAGGGCAAATAAAGGAAATAAAAATCATATCATATCTTTATGAAAATAAAAACCTGCAAAAGAGATCATAATATCTTAACATGGAATAAATCATAGAAGTGAAAATGAGATCCCCATAACATAAAACTTGAAATTTTGTGGCATGCACACATAATCATGGAAAATCATTTCTTGTTAGTCATGACTCATTACCAAGACTATCTTAGTGGACAAAGTCCCTTTCTGAACCGAGTTCACTCCTCGTTTCAGTCCTGTATCACTGAACTGAAATAACCTTCCGTTCCAGCCATGTCTATCTCATGAGATATAAAATTTTTACCCAATGCATTGGAGGGAGATATAGGTCCCACCCATCTTATAATGAATCCTTTCTTATGTGTGCCACATAATCATAAAACATACATCATCGCATAACACATGTAACAAAAATGGGATTCTTGAAAAATCATGACATCATAAATCAATTCATATAAGATAATGGAATTCATAAAAATAATTCCATCACAACATGATAAAATCAATGTAATAATAGGGATAAAAACAGAACCCTTTATTATCTTATATGGAAAATAATTTTGATAAAACATTTGAACTTCATTCTTGAGGAAAATATCCTTTCTTCTTCAAAAACATTTTTTCCTTTCATAACATGTCATACAACTTTAAAATAAAAGAAGTTGATTAAAAATAAACTTGAAAACTTTTAAAGGAAGATTCTTGGAAATAATGTTTTAAAAATCCATTCAAGCCATATAAGTTAAAAAAACATTCTTCGTACTTTTGTCGGAAAAGTCAAAAAGTACCTCGTACGGAAAAACGACAAAAGATTCCTTTCATATTATTTACTAAAAACTCACCTAAGGGTAAAATTGGATTTAAACTATTGCAAGTGGATGGAAACAATATTTCATATTGAGGGAACATGGATGTGGATGATAAAATACACCCCAGTAAATACTTACGAATAAACAATCTCGGATAAAAATGAGATTGTGATATTTCCCTTACCTTAGGTCCAATTTGCTTTGTTCGTGTCCGAAGCTCCTGTATAATGGTTTAAATAATGTTATTGACTTATTCCAGAATCATACATATTTATATGAGATCATATATGGTCATATTATTAACTTCTTGTTAGTAATATTTCATTGTTACTTGTTACTCGGGTCTTTATAACTTTTTGTTCTTATGCGTGTTTTGTTGAATAAATTCTTATTCTTATCTTTAGGTTATATATAATTCATTTCCAGAATGGTATTAGTGTAGTATATACCATATTCATTCATTCAATTCATTTATATAATCATTATGAAATGAAGATCATGTAGAACGAGTCGCATCACATCGTGGAGACGGTATTCCGTACGTACGCACGAGTGATGATATCGTTCCTATGATCGTGGAATTGTATTGGAGTATATATATATATTATTTCAGTATCAATATTACTTCATAATAATCATATATAGTTACTCATTACACCATTATACCCATCCTTGTAAGGTTATGGTGGAAAATAGATTACACCACGGCGTGGAGACGGTATTCCGTACGTACGCACGCGTGGTGATTTCATTTTTCCGTAGGATGGATAGAAGGTGAATTAGGGTTGTTTCATATTTATAATAACATATCAGTATGTAAGTAATAATTATGTTATTACTTTATCAAGAAACAACTAAAGAATAAGAAGTTGAAGAAGAAAGAAATTGAAAAGATCGGTAATGGATATTACCTCTTCTTTGGAACGCTTCTTTGAATCCTCCACTTAGGGAACTAAGATTGGTCTTTGAATAAGACCAGGACCTCTAGGATTATTCTAGGGAAGTGGAGAGGAGAACATGGCAGGGGTTGGCCGAGCTTGATTGCTCAAATTGGTGTGAGGAGGAGGGGGAGGAGGTGCCCTTTTATAAGGGAGGAGAGGGGCACCTTAGGAATATCTCAAAATATTATTTTATATTAAAGTCAAAATCGGTTTATAATGGTTCCAAAGGGTCTTATTTCGAAGATAAAGTGGGGAAGGGTCGAAATCCTATCAACCAATAGGATTTAGACAAGTTTATGGTATTATTTTAACCTTATCAATTAGATTTAACTCTAAGTTAATTAATTTAACTTTTACCGTGTCTTTTTGTTTTCTTTCACTATATGGTTAATAAACTTTCTATAACATGCCAAAAGAACCCCAAATTGTTTATTATTACAATATATATCCTTATCTAAGTCATTTGGCCGAACCGTAGATTTTTAGGAATAAAATAACAATTAATAATATAATATTTGATTTAAAAACTATTTTGTGTCAATTTTGACACTATTTGATATATGATTTTTGTGAAAGTCATAACAGAATTATATGTTCGAACCAAGTTGATTAAATCAACAATAATATATCATAGTAACCTAGAAAATTAGTGGAATTCATAAAAAGTCTTAAATTACATTTATTTTGGTATTTATATTATCAATTATGTCAATATTTCATTAATAAGATAATTACTGCATCATCTTTGTGTCATATATATATTATATTATTTGATGTCTACAAATTACAAATAAAATACCATCATGTAGGAAATCTTTTTAGCTTTCTAATGAATATTTACAATCGAATTTATCTTATGTATAACCCCATATTAAAAATGATTTACTTATTAAACTTTGATTTTAACTATTTTAACCCTTCTTTAAATAAATTAATAATAAATGTCCTAATCTAATCCAAGTGGGCCTAAATGGTCATATTTTATTCCTAAGTTTGTTTCTGGTCGAATTACACTTGTCCAATGGAATTAGGACATGTGTTAGGGTAATAGTAATATCATATTTACCCTTAGTTACCCTATTTACTATTAACTGCGGTAAAAAAAGTAAAAAGTTACTATTCACCAAAAAATTATTTTCATCTCATTGAACCACATTTTAGTCCTTGATATTAACCGTGTCTCTCGGATTTTCGAAATTCCATTCACAGAAGCGGCAAAATTAAGTTTTATGAAAAATTCAGTTTTTTTAACTACCACTTTGTAGTTTCACTATTCATCAAAAATTGATGTTTTTCAGAACAATGCCAAAATTTCATCCTAAGCTATATTTCATATTCTGAATTCAAAAATGAAATCTATTTTACCAAATTCATAACATAGAAGTTGCATTAATTAATTTTATAATTAAATCCCGCTGTTAAAATAAATAGCGTGTTTTTAGGAAACAATATATATCAAAAGATTGACACTTGATTATGTCTGGTTTAAATGTGAAATTACAACCAATGACCAACATTGTATTAAATTGTAAAAATATATTCTAAATATACTTTAAAACCACTCAAATTAATAATTTATCACTATTAATTATTTCGATTAAAAAAGTTGTTTTTAATTAAAATTTAGTAATTTTCACTATTCATCAGAATATGAAAGTTATCCGAAAAGTACCAAAATTTCACCCTAAGCTAATTTCGATATTACGAATCCAAAAATGAAATCCATTTTGAAAAATAAAATTTACAAAATTTCAAAAAGTGGTTATTACTATTCATAACGGCTAGTTTTAATAACATTTTAATAGCATATCGCTGTTTAGTGAAACTCGTTATTGCGTACTACACACGCTATCGAGGAAGGTCGCGATTGCGTGTAATGCAAGGCAAGTCAAGGATGCGTGTTGTGCAAGATCCTTTTGGTGTAGCGTACAACACAAGACATTAAAATTAAAAAGATTATTTTTAATAAAATCTCGGGCTGTTACAGAGGTGAGTAGAACAATTGTAATTTTTTAAAAGAAAATGGTGTCCCATGATTTTCACATGAAAAAGGATCCACTATGTAGAAATGTAGATACGTGTACATTTTATCTTCAAAATATTGGCATAAAATATTTTTAGAACAGATTTTAGGTCATTTTTAGCCTTATATTTTTTATTTAACACTCACAAACCCGTTTTCACCTCAATTGGTGTAATTTTTTTTGTTTTATTATACATTATTATAAAAAATTAATTTTCATCTATTAGATAATATAAATTATTAATATTACAGATATTTAATCTATTTTACAAAATTAAATCCATATATGTGGGAAAATTTAATTTAGAACAAAACTCAGAGAAGCGAATAAAAACGGTTTTTCAAGATGTGTATTTTTCAAGAAAAAATGATTTTATAATACTTTTTTACTAATAATAATCATTTTATGTATCACATTTAATATTTATTATAATATAACATATAAATTTTATAAATAGTTTCCCTCATTTTTGGTTTTTTTAATAATTTAGAAGAATAATCATTATACACTTTAAAACAGTTTTCAGAAAAATCCCAATTTTAAACCCAAAGAAAGCCTAATACTAAAATCCGATATAAAATTGAATCATAATAAATTATTTTGAATAAATATAATAATATTGTAATTATTTTTCTTTAAATAATATTAAAAGCATAATGGGACTTTTAAATTTTTTAATTTATTCAAAATAAATGTCATTTTGAAAAAATGGTATGTTAAACTATTCAACAAAGACCTATATTTTCCTAAAAATAAAAAAAAATGAGAGTCAATTTTAATATGTTGGTTTTAAAAAATTAATTTCATTTTTTGAAATTAATTTTTAGATTTTTCAAAATGTAATTATAATATTTTTTTATGAAAAGAAATAAAATCTATTTTTGAAAAGAATATATTTTAGAAGAATAAAATTACCTTACTAAAAATTAATTGATTATTTAATAATAATTTGTCAATAATTGATATTTGTTAATAAATATATATATATATATATCATAAAGTTATTAATACTATTCATACCCGCCAATTTAGTGGTTAAGTTATAATGGCTATATATTTCTTGTGTTTTTTAAACATGGTGTTTTGTGTCGAATATGTTATCGAACATAATTTTAATTTGATAAATTTCAAGGTATTTCAATATTGGACCCTTTGAAACCATTGGTCATATTGGAATAGTGGAATACCATTGTGGTCTTCCTTCTCTCAACTGAGGTTTTCACAATGTGTTTCATGTGTCTCAACTCCCAAGGTACATGCCCAATCCCATGATTGACATCGATTTCAAGGTTGTTCCGAAAGAGAAAAATTCATTGCATGTGGAGAATACAGTACAAATTGAAGAACATAGTAGGAAAGTTATATGAGGGAATATTTTACTTATTGTCTAGATCCTATGGTTTCATGGCTGAATATAAGACACAAATATGGAGTGGGAGGCTGATGTTCAGTCTCAATGACCCAATTTTTTTGAGCCAGATGAATAAATATGAATTCCAAGGTTAAGAAGTACATAGAGGGGGATAATATAAAAACATTAGATTTTTTAGGAAACCCCAAAAATTTTCAAGACTCTTTAATCGTTACCTAGTGTTGCCCTCTCCTCCAAAACTATGTTATGATTATCCAAGTAGGTTGAAGATCTAGAATTGAGGTATCTAATGTAAGAACCTACTCTCTTTAGGATTACTTCTTAATAAACCTATTTTATATTGATATGATTCATAGATATATACTACCATTTCCCAATATATAAATTCTAGATTCAACTAGTGAAATATTATTGAATATTTGCTAGATAAGCGGTGGATATGTTGTATCAATGAAATTACTTTGATCAGAACTTGATTCCTTATGATCAATGGATGCCTTGGGGTTAGTTTCATTAGATTTCTCATCTTTAGATCTTATAATTCTTGAATATCATCTTTTATAACATCTATATTGGTATATTATTGGTGGATCAAGGTTCATTGGAAAGACCCAAGGCTCTATTCTAGAACAAATGAGGAATTCCTGATCCATTCTTAAATCAGTAATGGATATGGTGGATTGACATCCATTTATTTAACATAACTCATAACTAGTTCGATTAAAAAGATCTGTGATGTATATAATTCTAGAACAATCTTTTTTATAATAAATATTCTTTGTTCCTCTTTCAAAACCGCATTATAGATGAACCAAAACCTCAGCTAAGCATCCCTGATTTACAAGTAAGTTCTCTATGGTAGTTTGATGTTGTTTAGGATTTAGTCCCTTAATGATGTTTCATAGAAACCTTCAGTTAGAATGTTATTTACCATTTTGGGATCTTTTATACACTTGTTCTCTTTGTTATGAGTCATATATTGTAATAGTTGTTTGATTGTTATTAATTGAGGTTGCATGTGGGTCTATGAGTAGCCTGTGAGACCTATTTACGATGCTTGATTCCATGAGTATTAAAGTAGATTATTGGATATGTTTTACATTGATCACATGTTTTTTTATGTTTCTACGATATTATCATGATTATATACTATGTTTTCCTTGTATGATCCACCCTTTTAGGTGTGTTAACATGCTTTAGAGGTTTGTTCTTGGTACTTGGATTAGGTGGACTGTCATGGTATGATTTTACCTTATAGGAGGAGTATACATGGATTGTGAAGATATATAAGATGGACCTAAGAATAAGGTAGGGGAATGATGATAGGGGGCATGACCTAAGGAATCACAATTAAGGGAATTATGGCTAGGAATCTTGAACTAAGGCACATAAGATGTAGGACAGTCAGGAGACCTAAATTGTGGTAGAATTGATCCATGATGGTCTGGTGGTCTAACCCATGATGAAACCAGGGTACGATGACCTAGTGGAATACTCCATTATGAAGTTGAGATATAATTACATGAAGGCCTAATCCATCTCAATACCTAGTGACTGCTTGGAGACACGATTATCATCCTTCTGGCTAGTTCATGGTCACTTGTGATATCCTATGATTATCCTTCTAGCATAATGCTTAAGATGGTATGACCGAGGCTTATGGGGACCTGGTTAACACATTAGTTCTCAGTATATGATTGTTAATGATTTAATGAGTATTTATTATTATCCTGGAATATGACTTTTATACATATTAACACTTGTTAAATATGAATTGGTGGTGTACTATAGGGTTTTATTACTCACACACTAAGCAGGAATCTCCATGCATGTGAAGAATTAATGTATACAGATCTAGGTAAGGAAAATGGGCCTATATAAGATGGCTGATACAAGGATCATGGATCTCATATAGATACTGAAAAACACCTTATAGCGTTCCATAATGTTGCATTTTATTTACATGCACACATTTACATTGTTTTGGGTTTCCTATCTAGGATCTCATTTATTCATTTGTATGAAATTTAAGCCATAAAATATTATATTCTTTCACTTTGGATACTTTTAGTTGTATTATATTTTATTTATATTAATGGTGTAAGGATATGATAATGAGTGTATATTGTCCCCACTGATGGCATTCAGAACATCGTTTGCAGTCAGCAACCTCTTACATATGAGGAGGGGGGATGAGTTCATGTACCTCTCAGGATTGAACTCAATGGTTTAAATTGGGGTGTTACATCACTAGAAGAAAAATAACATATTTATTAAATATTTTAATGTCATTTGTCTGATAATAAATGTAAAAATACATACATGAAAACTTATACGGTTGATTATTTCATAATCAATGTTAAAATTATTATTTTTAAAATAAAATACAAATGAGTTCTCCCCATTTTTTTGACACACTTTTTCTAACACCTCAATAAATGTGACTCATGAATAAACTCCATAAAGCCTCAAACTTCTTTATTAGATCAATTTGTTTACTTCTTTTGTGCATCGTTTTTCATATCTCTTTCATTGTGGATCCTTGTCCCTATATTTATTCACTCAATTGATGTTTTATTCCACTTATATCACATGATTTTCACCATATTCGACTTTATATATCTATTTTGAGATATATTATATCATTAATTACTAAATTAATTATGTTAATCATTATTTTGGCTCTCTTTATAACATATTTTCATCCCCGATCTCCATATTTTTTTGGTTAATTGTATATTTTTTTAAAAAATATTAGTTAGTTATAAATTATATTCATTTATTTATTATATATATATATATATATATATTCAATGATTATTTTTTTGTTTATAATTAGTTTGAGATCCTAATTTCTTTGTGACAATAAATTTTTTGTGATTAAAAATTATAGGTATAATTTTTTTAATATAATTGTAATTATCTATAATTTTTTATATCTATAAATTTTTTAATTTTATAAATGTTTAGGGTTATAAATGTTTTTGATTATAATTTTTCCAATCATAAATTCTTTGTTATAAATTTTTGTCATTATAATTTCTTTTGGTTGTAATTTTTATTCTGGTTACAAATTATTTCAGCTATATATTATTTTTCAGTTATAAATTGTTTGTGAGATATTTATGCATGTTTATATATTTATATGCTTACATGTTTTAAATTTATCTATTTATATACATATTTAAATATTTATATGTACTTATATATTCATCAATTATATTGTGAATTTATGTAATTAATGAATTGTAATTGGATTAATTCATGAAGTCCTAATGATCAGTATGAGAAGGGGGTTGTAATTTCAAGGAATTTTATAACCAAAATTTTAAACAGAGGATATAATTGTCTGTCCTTTAATGGTGTGTTTTAAAATAATAAAATTATGGTATAAAGAAATAAAATAATATCTAATTTTATTTGGTTTAAATCGTAATTATATATTAAAGATATGAAATAGTGAAATAACAAACAAATCATGATCTAATAATGATGAAGCTGATCAATAATAGACAGAAGATCATCTTGAATAATTAATTCATTATGAAGGAATTGACACCATTGAAAATAAAAAAATGTTGAATGATTGTTTGTAGATTTTGAGAAACCAATGTTCTTATGATAAACTAAATTTACAGTGTTATCAGTAGTGATGAGACTAGTTATATTGAAATAGAAAAATGGGTGGGGTGATGAAAGTTTCATTGAATTGCTCAAAATAGTTTCTTCTAGAAGGTAATGCGATTTTGGATTCCATTTATGAGGAAGTAAAAATATTACTCATAATGGGATTGAGGTATAAAAAGATACATTATTTCCCCAATGAACATGTTTTTTATCACATTGACAACATAATATAATGCCTTCCCTCTCTCATGGGATTAATTTAAGTATTATAATGTTGATGAACACATGGGGATAAGATGTGTTTCTTATACTTATAACAGTTAGTGTGAGATAAGGAAATATTCCCCTTGAATTGTGATCTCAATAATGTGGAAAACATGAATTTCTAGGATTCCCTAAAATTTCATTAAGGGGGTTAGAATATTACATCCTCCATATTTTTTTAAAATTAGGGGGATAATAACTTCATCTACCATTAGAGTAATTATGGAATTGAAAACAAATCCAAAGTGGGAGATTGACGTGTTGTTGGGTTGAGTTTGTATTTCATAGTAATTATATTTTATTTCATTATCAATGTAATCATGTAAATGTGATGTCTTTAGTGATGCATTGAGCGTCCACCTAGTGATGAAATTGAAGTAGATTCCCAAAGTCTTGTGTAATAGATAATGGATTTGGTTTCTTTTTAGAAGCCAATTACATGTTATGATTGTTTAGCTGATATTAATTTTATCAACAAGTTCTAATTAAGTGGAGTAATATTTGTAGTAGTTGTTAAGTGATTTAAAGAATCCATCAAGTGAGATAATACTACATAAAGTTTATTGGAATTATGAGAAACTATCCAAAGGGGTCGGATCTAGAAGGTTACTGATATTAACATACAAGTAATTTGGATGATGTTTTTGAGATATTTGGAGAAGCCCTAGAGAATTTGGATGATAAGTATTTATTTAATAAATTCTAGATTTTTGAGGTCAAGTTTAAACATGGATAATTATGGAAATTTTAGGACTTTGGGGGTTCAAAACTAAAATTTAACTATGTATTGTAGATTCTATATGAGTTTTGAAGGATTTTTTATGACGTTTCATATTCTGAAATCTTAAAAATAATCTCATAAGAGTTCATAGAAAATCATGTATGACTTTAGAATTCCATTCATATGACTTTAAATATTTTCATATGATTAGAAAAGACATATGAAACCCCTTTTTCCCCAAAAATTTCAATGTCATGAAACCATATGACTACCAAAATCGAACAAAATTATAAATTTTTCTATATGTATGAATTCAAAGGCCGAGAATAAAACTTCACCACATTCCGAAAATTTTTATATTTTATTTGGGAATAAAAAATCCAGATTTAATATTTGTTGAAGAAATTGAATTTGGATGATGAAAAAGGTGTCACAAACACAAAAAATGGCACATGATTCAAGCAAGAAAGTTGCAAGAGATGATTGTAAAGCTTAGAGAAGAAGATAAATGTACAATATAAACATAATTTATAAAACTTATTTTCATAATTTTATTTTATAATGACAAATAAATAGGAAGATGATGATGTTTTATATCAATTTTAGAATAACATGATTATTTTTATAGGTATGATACGAGCCTAATTAGACGAGGTTTATTATACATGATAATTAAAAAGAAAAATCCAATGTTTTCAAGAATGATGGAGAAAATGTTTTGATGAATACTGAGTTATTTTTAATTTCCTAAATCATTGGGGTTCAATCTATTTGAGTTATTGGTGATATTTAGGTTTTAGAAATATATGATCAAGGACAAGATATAAGTATTGCAATTTACCAAGTAAAAAAATGTGCAATTTAATAGAATTTAGTAAATCAAAAAATGAGAAACAAGATCTTATGATACATGTGACATTTCCTTAGTGTATCAAATATCATATAACTAGTTTTTATTCTTACATGAGAAGAAGATATAAACTATTGAGATATCATTTGATGTGTATATGCCTAAGCTAGATGTCTATTTAGTTTCTCATGTGAAACTATCAATACAAAAAAATAAGATCCAATCCACATAGTGTTATTTCATTATTCTTAACAGTATATTAAAGATGATTTAAATTTGGTATTTTAGACGAATTTGAGATAAAATAAGTTTACCATATCTACTGTAGAAAATTATTACACAAATTTTTGGCCTAGTATAAAGTGAGAAGGACGGTGATTCCATTTTATTGAGGTTTTTCAGTAAAAATAAAATAAGATACGAGAGATAATGTGATATATTTGATGCCAATTTTTTTTCAATTTACAAGTTATCTATTATTCACCCCAATCTTGAAAATATGAGAGGACCCTAAAAGAAAGAAAAGTGAAGCATATATAATTATGGTGTGTATGAATCTTGAGATAAGTGGAATATTCTTGAAGAAAAATATGATGCTTGATAGAATAATATGGATGTGAAACTTAGAAATTGAGATATAGGAACATCTCCATAATGAATAAAAACTAGGTGATGTCACTATATACTATAACAAGGAAGTAGAAAATGAAAACTAGTCCTATTTTATATCGAGAAAATGTTTTAGATTTTAAAGAAATCATAGAACAATAACTATGTGAGATGATATGATTCAATTAGATATATTCATTCAAGGGGAAGAGTTAGAAAAGTGAAAACTGATTTTTTAGGATGTATATTACCATGAAGGATCATTAGAATATGAGAACATATTTACATATATTCACCATGTAAGATATATTTTATGATATATTCTTAAGATGTAGAAGTAAGATGAGAACTAAATGATGTGACGATGGTTTGAAGACTATGATATATAATATAAATATATCTTCCCTAGTGTAATATAGAAGAGGCTCAATCAATTGTGTAAAATAGTGATCACTTTCTTGTATAATATTGATTGAAAATTTTCAATAGAATTTCTATCCAACACACTATAATTGATAAGAAGATTATTAGTAAATAATCCATTTCACAACTAGTGTTGAACATGAAAATTAGTAGGTAATAATTATGTTCATATCGTCCTTTATCTTTAACATTTATTCAATATTAATTACTTCTAGAACCCTTCAACTATAACTTCATAAAGAAGATATGAAATATACCTATATTGTAGATGGTGTAACTCTTGAGACACCTCTAATATATATATGAAGTTTAAATTCATTCTTAACACCCACCTTTCCTTAACAATTAACATTAACAATTATTCAACAATCATCATCATCCATTTTATTTCTCAACTAGTGATAAAAAATACAACAGTCCTCTTTATACATTTAGCTATTCAATATCTACCTTTGAATTATTTTTTTCAATACCTAATATAAACTAAAGTAAATTATCTATGAATTGTTTCTCTTATTTCTCTCACACAACTTTATTTCTTTTACTTCTCAAATTTTTTGACAATAGATTCAATGGTCAATTCTTCTTCTTATTTAAAGAACCTTGAGAGAGAGGGAGACAATCATCTCGTTTTCCATCCATAACTAAAAATTTCATCTTCTCCCCCATTGTTTACTTTTACTTTAATATAATATGTCATTTTATTTAGAGAAGGATACAATCACTTTATATAAATAAATATGTAATAAATTAACATAATCTAAGTTAAAATTTCTAATAATAATTGTATAAAGCTGGGTAAGTAATATAGACATCAAATATATCCGTAAATAATTCATAAAGTGATAAAAAATCAAAATTATTCTTCTTGGGGTTGTTTAAAATATCTTCTAGTGATTTTATACATTCATCCCCACTAACAAATTACGAAAAATCAAACCCAAAGTAGTTTTCTCTTATATCAATTTTCTTTTCCCATGGAATCAAATAATTATTCTAACTACTTTAGTTTTCGATGATATTATTTATATATTTATTTTATAATTTAATTATTAAACATCATCAACTAAAAACATTTATTACTAAAATATTAACATCTAGGATCTCTCTATCATTTAAAAAATTCAATATTTCTAATATCAATCTTTATAACTATAATATTTGAGATATTTAATTTCAAGGTTATTTTGAATTTATGCCATTTCACATCAACCTAATTAATGTTTGAAATCCTTAGTACTACAACTTTCCGAAATAAAAAATTACTTTATGAGATTTAAATACTATGAATTTGTGGAATATCAACTCCCCCTCAAGGTTAAAATCCATTTATATCCTTCATCATGGATGGTACCAAATGATTTATTACTATTTTTACAACTTGAAGTGTTGGGAGGTGGAAACATGATTAAAATTGAAATAAAGAAATCTATGATGGATATCATTTTGGATGCTGTATAACTTTCATAAAAAATTACCCCTTTTCAACTTAATTTCAACCCTAAATTGTATCAACTTTAATAACTTATACAATAAAAATAAACAAAATATATTTGGGAATATGGAATTTTATATACTATCAATAGTTATGAAAAAATGGTTAGAGATATTTGTCAACATGTAAAATCCTTTCAATTCATATACTAAATTATGAGAAATCTTAATGATCATTTATTTTTAAATTTTCATACTCAATATTACATAATAAACAAGGACATTTTGTTACTCTCAGCATTAAATTTGTGTGAAACATTATTTTTTCATATTTACCAGAAGGGGAAAATAATAATTATTTTTTATCCTCCATCTTAATTTCTATATTTAATTGATCCAAAAAAAATTCATGCATTCATTAGGGACATGTTCAAAATTCACCATATATGAAAAATTATTATCACAACCACCATTATAGCATATGTATTCCTTGATATTTTTATCCTTTAATTCATAACTTTCTTCAATATAAGAAGTAGGGTTATGAATTTTTTTAGAGTCTCACCATCCTATTTAAATCATCCATAAATGTTTTTAATTTAAATTATGTAACATGGACTAGGTAACTAACCATGTATTTTATCATATTATTTGGTGATTTTTGTCACCAAAAAAATCCTTTTATATCTTTCATAGACTGATTATATTTACAGATCTATCTTGCTACCATTAGATTTAATATTAATGGGTTTATTATAGTTATACATGATGTGGTATTTACTTCCAAAATAGAAACATTTTATTTATTAGTAATGAATAATCATTTACCTCATTATTTTATTTTTTTCACTCTATATGTTATATTTTTCAAATACTTTATATTTATTTTTATTTATTTTTTAATTCTCTTTTTAGTTGTAAAAAACAATACTGTTAGGTTTGAACCTGCAGTCATCATTAAAATGAAAAATTTTATGATAATTTCTAAATAATCGTTCAAGATATTCAAATTTATTACAATTAAACAAATTTACCTTAATCCATGTAATTTACTTTATCAAAATAATATTTTCCTCAAATTTCATTTTACTCCTCTTTGATGCATGCCATATTTATCTATCAATAATTGACATGTTATACAAATAAATACCTTCCATGTGTCCAAACATTTCACGACACCAATAATATCCTCTATATCATGATTTCATTCATTGTGTTATAATATTCATAGTTTTTCCACCTTGCTACTTTTTGAGTAAAACATCCATCATTTTAGACACGTTATAGAAAAAATTATTTCTTTATTTTTCCCCCTTTAAGGTTGTGGTGGGGTTATCCCTATTATTATTTACACACACTAGTTTATAAGATTAATTGTAACATACATTATTCAAATAATTGAAATTATTGTATACCAAAAATTTAAAACATAGGGTTTCCTTCCTCTGTGATCTTTTGTTGGACAAACATTATGATAATTTTGAGATCTACATGAAACTAACATGATTCTTTTCAGGAGTAATATTCCTTTTAAAATAATTAATGGTATTATCTATTATTTCACCTTTTTGGGATGTTTTTGGTTAAACTTATTCCAACATTATTAGTTTAACCTCAAGTTCAAAACATTTAAATTGAGATTATTTTTTATAACATCAATAGAACCGATTATCTCTTCAAATTATTTATTCATATTATCAACTTATTCTTCCTGAAAATTATATTTACCTTATTATTATTTTTCATTAAATTTAAAAGTTTTAGATTTTACCTCCCACTATGTATCCCTAACATTGAGTGATATCTTTACACGATTCATCCAGTGAATATATTTATTCCTCAATAACTTTCTTAACGAATTGTTTTAGAAAAAATTTCTTTTTTATTTCCTATTTAATCAATTTCCCTTTTTTTTATGAAAAAAATTATCGTAGATTGTTATTGGGATTTAAAATGTTTAATAATATAATTACCCTTGTGAAATTTTTTATCAATTTCATTCTCCATCACATTATATTATTTTTTTGTTAATTATTCCCATCATAAACTTACATGATTAAATAAAATATATATGTGAAATATTCAATAATAAATTTCATTAGATAATACTTAACTTTAATTATCAAGTCTTAAAATGATATGGTTGACTCAATCTCTTCAAAGAATGCAAAATATTATTCTGGAGGGTCTTTCACAATATATTTATAAGAAAAATTACCACTTTTATCATCTTAATGTAATGGTGTATCATATTTCAATAATTTTTGATAATTTAACATTCTTAACATCCTAACCTTTTTTATTTATTTTTAGTGTTCTTGATGAAACCCTTTTAACAGAATTTACTGAAAAAACCTATTTATTATCATTTTAGGGATATAAGGTACTTTATATGATTTTTACAACAAATAATAATGTTAATATAATAGATATAACAATATATATTAATTTAGATTGAACCTTAGTTTAATTTGATTCCAATTTATGCTCCAAATGAAACATGCAGTCTCACTTTGGTGTGGGGATTAGTGTTAACCAAATTTACCAAACCATTCCAAATTAAAATTTTACCCATTATAGTTATTTCAACTATTATATTTGTTATGATGCATGTAATTGTTTATGTGTTCCCAAAAATCATTCACATCACATGAAATGATAAAAAGTAAATAGTGTGTAGAACATGGTATTTTTATAATTTTCAACTTGTGTTTGTGTTTTTTTTATGATATATAGATTTTACATTTTTAAAATAAATTATTTCAATGGGGCATAAATGTCCATGAACCAAAGTGTTACCCACACTATATTTGGATATAGTTCTACCTTTAACCCTATGAAAAGTTATCACTATGACCTAAAAATTTCTCTCAATGGGTTATTTATACTACCTTTTGATGATATTCATCCTCCCAACCAATTGGGATTGGATTATACTGGTGGATTCTAGTCCTAAATGGTCTTCCTAAACCACTAATAAACAATATCATCCTTTTGTTATGGGAATCCTCTTATTCAACAATATTATCTTATTCCCTAATATAGTTTTTTGATTTATGATGAATAATAAATTCCTACAAAATCTGGGAAAATTTTAAACGCTATTAATATTAGGAAGATGTGACCTCCAAATGAGATAAAATATTATCATGTATCCTAACTTAAAGTACTTATAAAGTATATATATAGATAGAGTTTCTCACTATTATCTAGAATATTGTTCAAGAGTTTCATTTTCCCCATATAATTTAATGTAATTTTTTTAGGTTTTTTACTTGTTGAGTCAATAAAATTTAATTCTGAAATTTCCATTCTTATATGTTTTGAAAATTAAAAACACTTTATCTCAAGGCAATCTTTATTTCCCCTAAGATTTATCTTATTAAAAAATATTTTCCAATCCCAAGGAAATTTATCCTTATCCTTGTTTTCATTGTTCATGTTATAGCTTCTTTATTTCTAACACATATTATCTATAAAGTCTAAAAATCGATTTCATATCTAAAAACTTGGAATCCTATAAATTCATAGATATAGAGTATTCTATTTTTAGATTCTATGAAATTCCGATTTTTAATTCTCTGAAATTTAGATTCCGAATTCTCTGAAATTCAGATTCCGAATTCTATAAAATTCAGGCTCCAAATTCACTAAAATTTAGATTCCAAATTCTCTAAAATTTAGACTCCGAATTCCTCAGAATTCTGATTACAAATTCCTCAGAATTCTAACTCCGAATTCCTCAGAATTCCTACTCCAAATTTCACAGAATTTAGACTCTAAATTCCAAAGAATTGAGATTCCATATTCTTAAGAATTCAGAATCTAAATTCCCCAGAATTCAGACTCCAAATTCATTGAAATAAAGACTCTGAAATCTATATATTTCAGGTCTTCACTCATTTAGAAAACATAATCCAAACATCCATGATTTATATTCTCCAAGTGTTTATTTTCTTAGACTCTGAACCTTGTTTCCCTTAGACTCCAAAAAATTAGATTTGGTTAAGAAACCATATTTTACTTACCCCTTTTATAGTTATGAAACGATTTAGTGCAATCTGTTTCTAATTAACCTTTGTTTGAGTGACACATGTACAAGTCCCTCTGAGAATCAAGGAAAAATATGACTGTTGGAGGAGGGAAACGACCGTTGGGAAAATTCCTATTAATAGGAGCTAATTTGAACGAGCTCACAAGAACAGAGAACCAATCCATCTATCAAGAGATTACATTCTTATGAATTGATTTCTAGAGAGATAGAGACTCTCAGGACTTGTGCATACTAAATATCTTGTTCATATTGCTTCATGTGACTCCAATTATTGTTGTGTACAATCGAGGACTTCTGGGGATAAGACGAAAGAGGTGTTGACTACCTTAATGTTCGAGGACCTCCAGGGATAGGAAGCTAGAGGTGTCACCTACATTAATTTTCGAGGGATTTCGGGGATAACAAGATAGATTTTGATATTCCTGTTGAGGGATTACCTTGGCGTGGGTAAGATAAACTTTCTTGAAAGTATAAATCAGGGGTCCTTTATTCAGGGTTGTTGGATACCCTCCTCTTCGGGTTAAAAGTTTTCATACTTGTTACTTGTTTTTTTTCAGGTTTATTATCCACTTTATTTTGAAAAATTAAGAAAGTATAACCTTTTAATAGATTGTTGTTCTTTGGTATACTCTGCTAAGTAAGATTCTATACACTTTAAGGTAGAATCTTTTTCCTGTAAACTTTTATTAAGTTTCATTTCCGAAACCATATTTTTGGAACCTAGAAATTTTTTAGAACTAAGCGGTCTTGGTAATTTACATTGTTAAACTTTAGTAAACATAGTTTTCCTTAAGGGTAAAAAATGAATGTTTTTAAACTTACAATTAACCCACTCTTGTAATTTCACATCTACATTTAAATTTTTATTATATAATTGGTATCAAATCATGTCTCTGAAATACTTATATACACATATAAGTTTTATTTCTCAAGTTTTTATTGTTCTAAATATTTTACATTCTTGGGATTTTTATCCTAGTTTACAGACATTTACTATTAACAAGTTTATATTGAAAGATATTTTCTTTTATATGGCAGGAATGAATGTTGTTTCAATTGAAAATATAAATCCTACTAGACCACCGATATTTGAGGGGAATGGTTATGAATATTGGAG
Organism: Viscum album; assembly: GCA_963277665.1. Taxonomy (NCBI): domain Eukaryota; kingdom Viridiplantae; phylum Streptophyta; class Magnoliopsida; order Santalales; family Viscaceae; genus Viscum; species Viscum album. Next base: position 27,649,646 of record OY728143.1, on the reverse strand, counting down.
AGATCATATGAATACTTTTTTTATTAATACTGGAGTGGACAAATTTTTAGTGCTTACTAGATATTACAAGATTCCTGATAAAGAAGTAAGAACTTTTACTAATCAAGAAAATTCAGAATAACAACTAAAATACATGGTACACAATACTTTTTTGTGCTCCATGGACAGGAATATATATATTCATATTTCTTCTTATGAAGCTACAAATTGTATTTGGACGAATTTAGAGGTTACTCATTTTAGTACATCCAAGGTTATAGAAACTAGAAGATCTATGTTTAGAGAAGAATATTAGGGACTTCTATTTACTTATGTAGAAATAGTGTCTAAGGTACAAAAAAAGATTATGAATATTGTGAAAAGTTTACAATCCATGGGAGAGAAAGGTTTAGATTATGAGGAACTTGTGTAAAAGATTATAGATATCATTCCTAATTAGTGGTAATCTAAGAGAAAAAATATTGATGAGAATAAGAAATTATCTCAAATTACTCTTGATGAAATTTTTGGAACTATTTTTTAATATGAGAGAAGAATTAAAAGATATGAATAAGAAGAAAATTAGCTCTAGAAGTATAGCCTTTACTACTACTAATGTCAAGACTCCTGAAAGGGTTACCAGATCCAAGTCCAAGAAAGTCCATGTTTTGTCATAATCATGTTAAAGTGATCATTCTGAGAATGAGCTTTCTAATCTTGCTAGAATTATGAACAAGATAGTTGGGAAGAAAGACTTTCAGTATAGATTTAAGAAGAAAGAATGAAAGGACAAGGAGGACTTTGAAGTCACTTCTTATGAATGCGAAAGAGTAGGACATATAAGGAATGATTTTTCTATGCTTAAGGAAAATGATAGGAGGGAAGAACATTTAGATAAAAAAAGAATAAAGTTCTAAAAAGCTAAATCTAAGAATTTTTTGAAAGAAAATGACACCTGGAGTGCTAGTGGTGGAGATTCTTCTGATGAAACCTCAGTGTATGAATATTCAAATCAGAAGAATCTTGTTTTACTAGAAAGATTACCCAGTGAAAATAATTGTATAATGTCTAAGTTACACAATGATAAATCCCTAACTAATGTATCCTTAAATTAAAATTATTGTGATAGTAAATATTATGAATTTATGGATGAATAATCTTCTACTGATAAAGATAATACTTTACCTACTTTTGAATAGGTTTCTATATTTGATAATATTCTTGTGAATAAAAATTATAAAGTCAAGAAAAATATTGATAAAGAAAATTCTAGAATTTATATTTTAACTAAAGAAGTATTTTATATTTCTAAAGATCTGGATAAGAAAATTTATGATTTTGAATTTATTTTAAAAAACATTGAGGAAGTTAATTTTGAGAGGATAAACATTCCAAGGATCTTGAAAACATAATTGATAAGAAAAACATTTTAGAGTCTAACTATAGTGATGAAACTATTGTTTATGAGGATAAAAACTTTTTTATTAGACTAAAGTCATTAATATTTTCTTTGGGGAAGTTTTTTTCAAATTTAATTTTAGTTAAGGAAAACTTCGATAAGATTTATTCCAAATTAGACCACTAAAGAAAAATTCTAGATTTGGTTATACTCATTCTAAACTGGTTTTTAGTAATAATTATTTTGTTCCTCAAAGTTATCGATTCTACATGAAATGTTAGTGTGGTATACATTGGGAAAAAATTTTTCTTTGAACAAAATTCAGTCTTTAGGTTTTCATAATGCTTATTTTTCTATGAAAATATGGATTCCTAAAATTTTCCTTTCTAAAGATTCTGAAAGTCTTACACTCTTATTTTCAAGAAAATAAAGAAAGTACCCAAAGAAACACTTGGTACATGGATAGTTGATGTTCCTGAAATATGAATGGTAACAAAAACTTCTTTAAAAATATTATCAAGTTGAAAGGTGGAAACGTAACTTTCAGAGACAATTATAAGGGATAAATTATTGGTATAGGTAACAGAGTTCTTCTTGAAAAAACATTGATCCCAAAAATTTTATTTGTTAAAGGTCTTAAGAACAACCTTATTATCATAAGTCAATTATGTGATAAAGTTTACATTTTGAATTTATGGAATGAAAAGTGCTTAGTACACAATTCCATGGAAGAGTTTATTCTTTCTGCTCATTGGCAATAAAATGTATACACACTAAACTTAGAAGACATTAAGATCCAATATCTACATTTTCTTAGTGAAATGGAAGATCATTCTTGGTTATGGAATAAATTATTTGGACACAGTAACCATAGAAACATATGTAAACTCCCTATGAAAATACTAGTTAAGGATCTACCGGAGCTGAGATTTTATTTATCAAAAGTTTATGATCCTTGTCAATGTGGAAAGCAACACAAATCAAGTTTTAAAACAGTTGGTGAAGTATCGACTACTAATTGATTACAGTTGGTTCATATGAATCATTTTGGTCCAACAAAAACTGGAAGCATTGGAGGAAAATATTATGTATTTATCTTAGTTGATCATTACACTAGATTTACGTGGGTCAATTCTCTAGAAAAGTTTTTTGAATATTTTTCATAATTCAACATGTTTAGATCCCAAGATAAAAATCAGAAAAACCTTCCTTTGATAAATATACATAGTGACCATGGAGAAGAATTTCAAAATTATGGTTTTCAAACCTTTTCTAGTAGAAAAGGAATCACCCATAGCTTCTCAACACCAAGAACCCCTCAAAAAATAGTGTTGTTGAAAGAAGAAATCTAGTTCTTCAAGGGATAACTAGAACCATGTTGAGTGAATATTTTATTTCTAAACACTTCTAGGATGAAGCTGTTAGTACTACTTGTTATACTATAAATTGAGTATTGATTAGACCTTTTCTTAACAAAACCCCTTATGAGTTATTAAATCATAGAAAACCTAGACTTTCCTACTTCAAGGTATTTTGGTTGTAAATTATTCATTCAAAATACTAAAAAAATTACATAAATTCACACCCAAATATGATGAAGGAATTTTCCTAGGGTACTCCACAACTTCTAAGGCCTATAGAGTTTTCAATAAAACCCTTCTTCTATGGAAGTAACAACACATGTCAAATTTGATAAAACTGATACCTTTGTTCTTAAAAAATCTCAACCTAAATCTTATGATGTGTTTTCAAAAACTGATTATCAACCCTTGATAGAATATCCTTCTGATAAGGAAAATGTTCAAGAAAATGTTTCTTAATCATTTACCCCAGAATATTTCCTACCATATGTTGATGAACAAGTTTTAAAAAACCCAAATTAGTTGTTTCTTAAGAATCATCCCATGGATAGTATCATTGGTGATGTAAATCAACCTATAATGACTATAAGTTCCTTATGAAATGAAGTATAACATCCAGAATTTCTTTATCTATTTGAACTTAAAAGCATTGATGAAGCTTTAGGTTATGATTATTGGATTAAAGGCACACAAGAAGAGCTAAATGAATTCGAAAGGACTAAAGTCTGGACCATGGTTTAAATACCTACAGAAACATCTGTTATTGAAGTAAAATGGGTCTTCATAAATAATTGTGATGAAAATGGAATCGTAGTAATAAATAAAACTAGATTTGATGTTAAAGGCTACAATCAACAATATGGAAGAGACTATGAAAAAAACTATTCTCCAGTTGTGAGACTTGAATCTATTCATATTTTACTTGCCTTTCCAGCATTCATCAACTTTAAAATTTACCAAATAGATGTTAAATGTGCTTTACTTAAAGGATATTCTCAAGAGGATGTTTTTGTTGAACAACCGTCAGATTTTGAATATAAAAAACATCTTGAACATGTTTTCAAACTTACAAAAGCATTATATGAGATTTAACATGCCCGTAGAGCTTGGTATGATAGACTTACATGATTTTGGTTACAAAAAAATTACATTAAGAGAAATGTGGATCCAACCCTTTTTATAAAGAAAGATAAGAAAAATGATTTTATTGTTCAAATTTATGATGATGACATTATATTTGGTTCAACTCAGCAATCCCTAACTGATTTATTTGTGAATCTAATGAAATATGAGTTTGAAATGAGTATGATGGGTGAGTTAACATTTTTTCTTGGTTTTAAAAGTTCTAAAAAACATAAAGGACTTTATATATCTCAACATAAATTTATTAAAGGTATTATTAAAAAGTATGGATATGACAACACTATGAGTATTAGTACTCCCATTGGTACCTCAAATTCACTTGATCTTGATGAAGATGTGAAACTAGTAGACCAAAAAATATTTAGAGGTATGAGAGGAATATTACTATAATTGACAGCTAGTCATCCAGACTTAATCTTTTCAGTATGCTTATGTGAAAGATATCAATCCAATCCTAAGGAATCTCATTTAAAGGAAGTGAAAAGATTTTTTCACCACTTAAAGGGAAACAAAGATTTAGGACTCCTTTATACTTTGGTAAATGATTTTGTTTTAAAATGATTTTAGGATGCTGATATTGGTCAATGTAGAAGGGATAGGAAAAGTATATTTGGAACTTTTCATTTCTTAAGAGATTCATTAGTTACTTGGTAATGCAAAAATCAACACTCAGTAGCACTTTCCACTGCTGAAGCTGAATATGTAGTAGCTGGGAGTTGTTGTGCTCAAGTGTTGTGGATGCAACACACACTCACAGACTATGATATGAGTTTTACCAAAACAAAAAATATTGTGTGATAATACTAGTGCCATTGACTTCTGTAAAAATCATATACATCAATCTTATGAAAAACACATAGATATTACGCATCACTTTCTTAGGGATCACACACAAAAACGAGATATCATACTTCAATTTATCTCAATGCAAGATCAACTTGCTAATATTTTTACAAAATCATTACCCTCTAATAGATTTGAATATTTTAAATAGAAGATAGAAATGATAATCACAAGGTAATCTTCAATATTTACATCATGTTGAAACATATATTTTTACAGTAAGAAACTTCTTTTCTTATAGGGAGTACATTTGCCTGTTAGTCAAATATTTTCGAAGTCAAAATTTTTCATAGTCAAAATTTTTCTTAGTAAATTTTTTTCCATAGTCCAAATTTTTGTAATCAAAGTTTTCATAATCAAATTTATTTACTCTTTAAAATTTTTCAGAATATAAAGTTATCCAAAAAGAATTTACCTTATTACGAATAATTTTCCAAGTAATCCCGAAGGTATGTTTTATTTATTATATTTTTGTAATCATCTTCTTGTATGGTGGAATTTTTATCTTCTTTAAGAAACTATTTTGGATTCACTTTTCCATAAATCTAAATGTTTATCTTAAAAACCTCAATAGATTGAAACCAACTGAAATCCTTCTTCAGTTTTTATCTCAACCATCAGATATGATCAAGTATATTTCAACTATTGGATCAAGTAAGGAAGTTGAATCTTCACCTCAATTGCCTATTTAAGAACCCCATTGGTTTTACAACATCGATCTTTATGCTCTGGAATGTTGAGTCCCTATTGATCTACTTAAGGCCTATTTCCAACGCTTTCACTGGGGCACACAGTTCCGTCACGTTCGGGGGACATCAGTGTGGTTCTGTTGCCTTGCATTCCCGCTTTCCAAAGGTGGGCATCATTCGCTCCTTATTCAGGGGTGTCTACTCCATGATTGAAACGAGATGATGGGACATCGGTTCTTCCTTCAAATGACTCCTCCTCGAAACTCGTCACCTAGTCCGGGTCTCCCTTATAGATGTAATACTTTGTTCGTGAAACTCTTCCTGGTGCCATGCTTCCATGGATACCGGTTAATTACACTACTTATGTCAGGACATTCCAGGGGGTTTAGTCAGGGCAACAACCTTCAGTTGGGGGAGTAGTCGTGTTGAGGCATCACTGGCATGTCTAGACACTGGGGAATTGGCATGTCTGTCTTTTTCCCCTTTTTATAGGGATTCTCGAGGGTGTGGAATCCCGAGGCATCCCACATAGAATGCGGGGAATCATATGACATTGGCATGTATCTGAGGTTTTACTCAGCTTCCCATGTTTAACACAGGGTATGCTACAAGTTTAACATCTAGCGGAGACAGATCAGGCTGATCAGAACACCAGCTAGAGTGGATCAGATTGAAGAACCTCCTTGATGGAACACTGATATTGGGATCGGCATGTGGGCAGCTTCCCGAATACTGTGGATAAGAATGAGGTGGCATGGTCTCACCGGGATGTGGTGGCCCGAGTAAGAATCAGGATGGGTGATGGAGAGTTTAATGGGGTGGAGGAGGAATGAGATGGGACCGTCGTGGAGATGACAGTAGTGATGGGATTGAGTCTCAAAGAGACCTCCTACATATCCTCGTGGTAGGGAATCAATGTCTGTGTAATTTGGTTGGTGAGAACCGACGTGATGTGGATTGGGGTGACCAATGAGTTATGGGCTTGAACCTCATGGAGGCTTCCTACATACCATGACTTGACATGGATAAAAGTTCCCGTAGTTCTGGTGGGGGCTTGGCACACTGACACTGAGATGGTCGGGACCAGTGTTTGGAGGGCTTGAACCTCAGAAAGGCTTCCTACGTACCATTATTTGACATGGATCAAAGGCCACGTAGTTCAGAATGGTGTGGGGCTTATACTCTAGGCTGCCTAAGGTGTGGGTGGAACGACATGAATGATGGTTGGAATGACCAGGTGGTGGGCTTGAACCTCGCAAGGCTTCCTACGTAACATGCCTTGAGATGGATCAAAGACCACATAATTTAGAATGGTATGTGTAGGAGGGACGACGTGAATAAGGACCTTGGTCCAATGGGTAGTGGGATTGATCCTCATGGAGGCTTCCTACATACCATGCCTTGAGAAGGATCAAAGACCTGGTAGTTCAGAATGGTGTGTGTCAGAGGCCCATCATGAATAAGGACCTTGGATCAATGGGTAGTGGGCTTGAACCTCATGGAGGATTCCTACATACCATTCCCTGACATGGATCAAAGAACACATAGTTCAAAATGGTACGGGGTTGTTGAACCGACATGAAGGGGTGTCATAACAACTGGATGGTGGGATCACAATGGCTTACCACTGGATTGGGCTGCAGTTTACCACTAGATTGGGATGGAGGGCTTGAACCTTAGGGAGGCTTCCTACGTGCACTGCCATGGTATGGATCAAATTCCACGTAGTACAGATTAGCCACAACGGCTTACCACTGGATTGGAATGAAGTTTAACGTCATGCGAGACAGGGGGAATTAGGGTCTTACGCTCTGAGGTAGCCCAAGGAGTTTCATGGTCGATGCTCGCTAAAAGCCCACGAGAGTCATGCTCAGTGTGAGAAATAAGAGGTTGCAGGGACCTGACAATTACGTCGCGAAGGGTGGGTCCGTGGGAAGTGAAGAGGGGCTTACACGTTGGGCGGCCCATGGTGTTGAGACTTACTCCAGGATGGAGGACTGAGGGTGAAAAAGCACAAAGGGAGCGGGATTTGGAATCCAATAAGAGAGGAGGGGGCATGTTCCTTATCACGTCCTCCACTAGCCTTGGGGACTGAAGATGAAAGGAGGGAGTAGGAGGATCTGCTTCCTACAATAACGGGTAGGGGATTACGCCAAGGTGGCAGCCCTTCCCCGTGGACAAACGCCACTCTCAGAAGAAGGATATCATCCCTTGTGGAGACCGTGGGGAGTAGATCATGTCCAAGGTGGGGGAACCTTGCATGAGGCACGAGGATATGCCACAGTTTAATGTTGTGTGTTGAGGACGAGGGTTCTTGGCAGTTTAACATCCTGCAGCTCAAACGAGGTTGGTTTACTCTGCACCCCTAGGACTTACATAACTGGTACCCTCTACTCCTTGTGGGAGGGAAGGTACCGACAATGCTGTATTGAAGGGGGTCGTAGAGCGAACCATCGAGGGGTCCACGTTAGCGTGTCAATGCGAAGAAGAAATATCCATTAGCATGACTATGCAAAGAATCATTAGGAAAAGCAACGCCACGGGCGGTATCGTCTAGGGGACTTTGAAATCACATCGTGGAAACCTGGAGGGTCGCACAGGAAAATGAATTTCTAAGAAGAGGGGTCCACAGGCGGGGGCCTTGTGGAGTTCGGTCGCTATGCGTGGTGGAGGGAACTTGAAAAGGGGTGTGCTTCATGAAGTGGGGTGCCTTAGCCTTAGCATGGGGTGGAGGTAAAAATGGGAGGTGGTTTGCGAAGTGGAAGGGAATTCGTAGAGTAGTCCCTCACAGAGCACAGGCACCTCGCGAAGCGAAATGTCGTGAAGCAATGTTCTTCATGAAGTATAGTGACCCTGCCTTGGAATTGGGATCACGTGTATGTGAGGGGTGTTTTGTGAAGCATAAATTCTCCGCGACAACTCGGGTCCCCTTCGGGATCCCCTCCCTTTACGAATGACCTTAGAATTCATGAAGGGCATCCCTCTCAGTAGAGGGGATCAAAACAAGACAATGTGGAGGTACCTCGCAAAGAAAAAAATACCTCGTGTAGCTCATGATTTGCAGAGAAAAGGGTGCTACATGATTTGGGATTTAGGAAGGTGAAAGGTCAGATTGTCCGTCCATTTCGGTCGGGGGGAGTCCAGTATTTATAGGCAAGAGGCACCGTAGAGCAGAGCTGACGCGGCACGAAGAGGGCTTCGGTTGCTTCGCGGTGGATCTCGAACATCAAAGACCTTGGCGTATTATACAGCCTCAATCGCTTCGCGGCGGGCTCGCTAACGTCAGGGGTGTTTATGAAGGGTACCACCTTCTTTGCATCCTGGAGGGCTCACGAACGTCAGGGGAGTTCTCGGAGTGTCCCGCCTCATTTGCTTCATGGTGGCCACATTTCTTGGGGGGGATCCACGCAGAGACTTCGCGAGATAGGTCATGGGGCCTTTTCTCTTCCTTCTTTTCTTCCAACATTCTAGCGCCAAAAAATGCCCCCCTCAGACTTGGAGCTGCAGAGGGATCAAGGGTCGAAGGCTAGGGAAATCTCCAAAATCATGGGTTGTTCGTGGTGCTGACTCGTGAAGAGGGTGCGCGAGGCGGACAGGGGCTGCACGGGCTGGGCGTGCCGCGAAGCTCCGCGCGGAATAAACGCGCCGTGATGTTCTGTGTGACGCCACCTATAAATAGGGGGGATGATGTCTCTTTTTTTCCTTTCCCTTCTCTGCGAATTTGTCCTTTTTCACACTCGATTCGCGAAGCTCCGCATACTCCGCGACTGCTCACCATGAATCAAGCTTTGTGGCGAACCGCGAGCCTTTGACTCTGCGACAGCGCTACGCGAGCGTGCACCTGTAGACCGAGGCTAGGCTCTTTGATTCGGCTTCGTGAAGGAGCTCCGCGAATAGGATTCGCGACCCGAGATGAAAATTGTCCGAGTCTTGAAACCCAATGGCCCATCGAGAAGCTTCCCTGGGGGTGCATGCAGACGCCCCCTAGAGGGATGAGATAGAAAATTTTCAGGGCATAGGAGAGTTGTTATGTAGCCACTCAGACCATAATTCACTGATGGAGCTGCTATTGTAGAGCAATAATAACTATCCGTTGTGCAAGAGGCTCCCCTTGAATGGCTTCGGGCTGAGGGATGACGTCTTCATTCGTGAGGCGAGTAGGGACGAACCAGCTTACTGGTTTAGGAGCATGCCATGCCACTGCCAATGGTTCAGGGTGGATGATTGTCATGCGCCAGAGGACATCACACCTATCACTGTAGACTGCCTATACAATCATCTGAACAATGTATATGGGAAGCCATTGCAGCTTGAGACGTCCTCTCCCATGTACTGAACAATACTGAAGGCAACCTTGAGGGATTTGAAGAAGTGGTGGTCCGATGAGTGGGACTTGTGCCAGGGTAGAAACTTCACAAACGATTGGGCATGTGCCTACTGGGTAGGCACCTCATGCGAGGATTTTGGAGCCGAGCTGAGGAGAGTGGGTTTGTATGAGGCGGGTTGGGCCTCCCAATTCCACATATATAAACCAAAATAGCTGATGCCAAAGCTGTTGAGAAAATTGTCATCTAGGACAAACACGTTTCACCTACACCATTGGGAGGTTAGAATCAGTCTATCTAGGTCCCAATCTTGGGGGCTATGTATGAGGATTTCCTTCCCATCATGAGTGCATGGGAGGATCTAGAGTAGATGCTGCGGATGGCGCTGGCACTGATGGGGATTGTCCCCGGAGAAGACAAAGAAGCGGTGAGGGATGTCCACTTCAAGAAGTGGTTCAAGCAATTCCTGAACTTCCCGATGGATTGAGAGTTTCCCACGAGGCCTTGAATTTTACCGAAGGGGGCTCAATGGGGAAAGGAGAATTTGTATTGGTGGCTCTTGGAGGAAAGACAATGGAAGACCTGGGGTTTCAGTGTCAATACCGAGCAGCAACCGATAGTCAGACTGGCGGCATGTATCACGACCCTTATCTGTGGTTGGATCCTACCAGTGAGGGATACCAACATGGGGGGTGTGGCCTAGCTCATTCATCATGGAATCCATGCTGGCCACAGGAGGGTGAGTCAATCTGGGGATTCCGATGCTCGCCAGATTGTACAAAATGTTATGGCAAGTTAGCGAGGGAAAGAGGCCGCAGAAGATATGCGGGACCTTCCATCTTCTGTATGGGTGGATCACGGCGCACATCAGGGGGTTTACGAATACCCGAACCCCATCTTGCCTCTGGGGTCAAACTTCCTCCCATCCATTTTAAATGCTTCCAAGAGCATTCCAACCAAATTAACCGTACCGTTGGTACTAAACCGGGTGTGGAAGGTGGACGAGGTTAATTTTCACCCATTTACATTGCCGATGGGGGTACTAACTGACAACGATCGGGGGATGGAGGAGCACCAAGCCTATATCCTGGCCGTTCGAGGTGGAGTCTTGGTGGCAAGGGTGGACCGCGAGCCTCTCTGCGAGCAGTACACACAACACCAGTTTGCATGTAAATTCTGGTGCATGTGGTGGCTGGCCCCGCATGTCTACTGGGAGGTTCTCCATGAAGAGAACCCATGTGTGATGAGGAAATTGTGGCTCATGTTTACACGGGAAGACGAGAAAACTCAGAATGCATTGCCTCCACCTACTGCCGCCTTCGGACTAGTGAATGAGTATGCCATAAGTTTAGAGGCAGCTTATCCGGGGGAAATTCTGAAGTAACCAACTATTCGAGCTGGTGATGGTGGGCCTTCCCCCTCCTGAGGTCAAGGTCGGAGGGCGGAAAGGGCCTCTCATGGTGGAGGGGCTGCTGTGGCGGTGAGACCTGCACCAGCTGTGGGTGAGGCAGCGGCAGCAAATCCAACAGCGGCAGTAGATCCGATGGTCCCAGGAGAGCAGATCCATCCGGAGGGGCGGCCACCAAGGGCATTCCATAGGATATATACTCCGGCTCTGGGGAAACAGTTGCACTATAACGACATGCCAGAGAATGCTGTTTTCTGAGAGGCCTGGGACATTTGGGATGCCAACCGAAAATTCCTCGGCCCGCCCGCGATGTGGCAACACTTGAACCATCACGGGATGGATTTACTTGGTATAGGACCTATCTGGGCTGGTTTCACTGTATCCCCGGTGGTGGCGAAGCAATATCTAGCTGAGCTGGAGGACTTCGTGCATTCCAGTGGTTCCTCGTGTCGAATGACAGACTGTGTGAGGGTACTGCTGAATCAGACGGTTCCCCCACAGATGTGATCCATTGAGCTGAGAGAGTGCTTCCCCCTAGCAGAAGAATCAGAAGAATCCTCTTGGGTGGTTGAGGCTAGTGGAGGGAGCCCATTGGAAGAAGGCGAAGTCGGTGATCAAGACTCGGGTCTCGACAATTTCAAGGAGGCTCTCGAGGTAACATTCCATGTTCCTTTCCTCAGGGTCTGCACTCAGGTCATTATGGATTTCTTACCAACATCTGAACCGTGCATGAGGACCTCGTACTCAGACCTCGCACTCGCCCCTCGGTGGGTGCTGCTGTAGGGCCCTTGGAACCCGCACATGTGGCAGCGTCCAGTCCTGTGTCTGGTGGGGCTAGGACACCCATGGTGGCTTATCTAGAGTCTCCGAAACTTCTGAAAAAATACGGAGGGCCATAAATTATGGTCTCATCAACGTCAACTCTGGAGCAACCCCATGAGTTCAATCTCTGTATGTCCTCTCCACTGAATTCATTGTTGCCACACGCTGATCGTGCCAACTATCGTCCATACCCTTCTCTATCACGTACAGTTCTTTGACTGGCATGGGATGCTGCAGTGAGGTCGGTCAGGATTTCTAGAGGCGCCCCTCCCAAGGGCATGCCAGTAATCATGGATATAATTACCCAGCCCACCCGAACTTCAGTGCTCCCTATCATTGGCGGGTCCACCAGCAGGGTCATTCCCGAGGTCATTGAGGTGGGGTCTGATGATGGGGATCGTCTGGTCAACCCGAGTCCTGCCATGCCTGATCTGATGCCAGATGCCACACCTGATCCAATGTCAGACGCAGACCCTGCTGAAGATTTCCTGAGGACATACCCCGCATATGAGCTTGTCAATCACGCAGACTGGGATGAGACGGTCTCTAATGAAGAGGACAGTGACATAGTTTTCCACCGATCATAGAAGATGATCGTGCGCTTTATCGAAAAGACCCCTAGCTATTATGTCTAGATGAGATGGACAGACTTCACTCATGGCTGTGTGAACTTTGTACTGGGGGAGTGGATGCCCAGCTCCCTCATTTTCTCATCCGAGATCTTATGGCAGAGAAGATCCGAGAGTATGATCGTGGCCTCAGTGTGGGTTGGCAGTGGAGAAAGGAGACGAACATTAAAAAGATCCAGGAGTCTGAAAACAATATCCAATGGCTAAAAATCTAGGTGGATGAGAACTAAGCCTCTCTTAATGCACAATCAGAGCTGATCATGCGATTGATGGCCCAGCTGGAAGAGGCAGAAGAGTGTATGAGGAAATCTTCCAAAGAAATGGCCGTCATTCAGGCTGACGTAGTGTGGGACCAAACTGAGGCTGATGAACTACACCCTGTCACTGCTAAGGAGCAGTTTGAGTTGAGCCAATGGAAGTAAATCCTGGATTCCACAAGTCGAAGTGTTTCAGAACTGAAACTCTCTTTTGATGGGGTCAACCTTCCATGGTAGGAATAAACCCCCGAGTGTTGTAAGGATCAAAAACTCTCAAACTTACTTCCATGTTCTGATTTATTTGATGCCATAGCATTCATGAGTCTCGTTATCGAGGTTGGACTCATGCACGTCTGTTATATTTGTGAAATGTCCATTGGTCATTCCCTAAGCTCACGCGGGTTGAACCCAATGTGAGAAACAAGGGGTGATCACCATGCTATTCCATCTAAACATAATGCGTTGACCAATATTTGAGTATCCGAGGTTTATGTAACCAATCCGGATCTTCCAGGGAGACATGGGAGAGGCTCAATCGAAGGATTGGGACCTTAGAACGATCGACGAGCCGTTCTTCCGATGTGCTCTGGTGCATGAGTGGGGTAACGCTGGGGGCATTGGGATTAGTTCGAACAAAGGGAAGTGGAAGGTGTGAATCATGATACACAAAATCTGGAACACTATGGGGGTGGCATGAAAATAAAGGATAACTATTGACCATGTTCAAAACATAGTATCCTTGTTGCGTTATCTTGAAATGGGGATAACAAATGAGGGCCAACCATTGACCATGTTTGAAATACGGGGCCTAACTCAAAATGTTACCCATTAGTCTTCCAAAACATTGGCCCAGGACAATAGGCGGGCCATAGGATGAGCATTCATACTGTTAGGGGGTTCTTCTAGATGTGAAAGAGGACGAGGGTCTGAATAAGGGGGCACGCAAAGCGTGGAATGTGGAGTGAGAGTTTGTTCGAAGAAAATCCAATACTCTTGAGGTGACGCCATCGTGGTGGAGGCACACTAGATAGCACATCGGTCGGATCTTGGATCATTCATTCCTTCAGACGAAGCCTCTCTAGTGAGGGAGTCTTCACTTTCCAGTGTCATATTGGGGCATCCCGAACTTGTTCAAGGAAGAGTTACAGTTGTACAGTTCCCTACGAGGGGTCTGGCCAGGTGGACGGAAAGGGGGAAGAACAGGATTTGTGATTCCTAGTGTTGGACCCTAGGCAAAATACCAGGGTGTCCCTACGTATTCCATGAGGATGGGAATCAGGCCACACATAGTTCTGGAAGCACAGTTTAACGTCATGCGGGATGATGAGAAGCATGGTTGTGCCGGTACACATCCTACAAAAACTACTAAGCCCACATGAGTCTTGCTCAATGTCGGAAACAAGATGTAGTGGTGGGAATTTCCTGAAACAGGAAGGGACATGTTGGGGAAAAGGGAAACTTGGTGAATACTGGCCCAATGATGCCAACCCGTCTATGTAGCGCACCTAGAGGCGCGAAGAGATAAAGCCGAGTATATTGGAATTCCACTTGAAAATGAAGAAGTAGAAATGTGTGAATCATGATGCTCAAAATTTGGATCACAATGATGGAAGCGTGATGATGGAGGATAACTATTGACCATGGTGGAAACGCAACATCTATATCATGTTATCCTGGAATGAGGATAGACAAATGAGGGTCGACTGTTGACCATGTTCGAAACACGGGACCTGTCGCAGATGTTGTCCAAGATTATTATGGACGTTGGCCCGAAACGGTTGAAGAGCCCTTAGGCCCATCATCCATGGAGATCCCTTAAGCCTAGAATCCATGTCGTCCGAGGGTCCTTTTGGATGTTGAATAGGTTGAGGATCCAAATGGCGAGGTTACGAAGGTTGGTCATGAAACGATAGGAATGTCTCCATCAAAATTCCACACATCGAGCTCTTTTTCAAAACACATATAAATACGTTAATGAGACATATTAGATAGAGGGAGTCTAGTCCCTTCCCATAGGGAGATCTTAGTTTAGGGTCGAAGAGTTCAAAGCATGGATGGGAAGAAACATAGGAGGCACGTGGTGGGGTAACTCAAATACCCAACGTAAATGGGAACCAGGGGTTCCGACCACCACGCGCTTCTCGAAGAGTTTTTAGGTCGAGGGACTAAAAAATAGAGTTGAGCTAGGTTTTATGCAAAGTGAAAAGGGATTACTACGTACCCCATAGGGATGGGGATCAAGCTGCTCGTATTTATTGAAAGGGTCTTAGTTTAAGGTCTTAGAACTCGGACCATGAATGGGTAAAGAGAGAAAAAGACACACAGTAAGGTTGTTACAAAACCCGATGTGAATGAGGTCATAAGCCCTACCTACCATGTGTTCTTTGGGGAAGTGCTCGAGTCGAGGGACCGAACACGAAAGTTAGGCTGGGCCCTCGGTGAAGTGCCCGGGTGCTCCTACGTATCTCATGAGGATGATAATCAAGACATATGTAGTTCTTTAAAGGTGTCATGACACGATAAGGTACCAGTGCAAAGGATGAAAGGGTCGTGTGGGTTTATCCCTCACACCAAGTGAAGTGGTATTTGATAAATCCTTTTTGTCCTTTAAGGTGAGTGGTTTTTTTGTGAAGCGACAGGCCTAGGGTAGCAAGCCCTTGCATCGCCACAAGAATCAAGTCGTAGTAGTTGTTGAAAAATGGCCTGGAGTATGACCAATACCCAACGTGACATCCTCTATGACGAGGTCATCACAATGTAGTGCCGTTTTTCGTTGTGCGGCCAGGATGATAATGTCATGGTTTAGGGTCATGTGATAAAACCAAGAATGGAATCTAACGTCATGCAACACAAACATAGAAGAGATAATGCTAGGTGGGGAATGTGCATGACACCATGAGACATAAACGACATGAATGGGGACATGATCCCACATCACACCATACACAATTCAGAGAGGGGAACCTCGGGCCAAAGGGCCCAAATAGGGGTGAGAGTGAAAGGGGACAGAGAAGCTAGCTACCAACTAAGATGAACCTGAAAACGAGATGTCCAAGTGGTCCTACGTATACCATAAGATGGGAATCAAGACACATGTAGTTCTAGAGTGTCCCTTTTAACATCTTGTAGGATAGGAAATAGGAGGGATAATTCTTAGAACATGGTGCACGTAGTGCGGCTATTGCAAACCCAACGTGAATGAGGGCATAATCCCACACCACGCAGTCATGTAGTCATGGTCCCGAAGATGGGACAAAAAAAAATTAGCTGAACTCAAGCTTGACCCATAAACAAGGGGTCTAGGCATTCCTACGTATCCCAACAGGATGGGAATCAATCCATACGTAGTTCTCAGGGAATCTTAGTTTATGGTCTTAGAGTTTGGACCATGGAGGGATGAAAACTTTCCTATTAAGCGTAGACCTCGACTCTATCCCTAAGCCCACATGAGTCAAACTCAGTGTGGGAAATAAGGGAGGAATATATTTATTGCAGTACTTGGAACGTCTATCAAAGGGAAATCAGTGCAGAGCCCCGAATGACGCCCTTACCGCGACTTTGTTCCCCTGAAATGCAGATGCACACTAAGGAATAGTGTCAAGTGTGTTGAAGATCTACTTGGACATGAGAATATGGGGAAGGATGTGAATCATGTAACCGATACTTTACACTTAATGGGGTTGGCATGGAGATGGAGGATAACTGTTAACCCTGGCAGAAAAACAGTATCTATATCGTGTTAGCCTGAAGTGGGAACAAGAAACGAGCATTGACTGCTGACCATATTCGCAACGTGGGATTTCTATAAATTTTTTGTTTGAAACCCTTGGGGGAGTTGGACCATAATGGTGGGAGATCCCTCAGGCATGGTATCCATGCCGTTTTTGGGGGTCCCTTCGGGTGTGAAAGGTGATGAAAGCCCTGATGAAGGGGAGTATGAAGCCTGAAAAGCGGGTGAAAACATGTCCGAGTAAAACCCAGTATTCTTGGTACTAAACTAGAGTTCCCTTAGGCACATTGATGAACCGTCGAAAAGGGTCGATGGGGATGCTCAAGAGGGAGAGGTACATCGCGTGGTCATTACAATTTGGACGCGAATGAGGACATAATCCCATACAATGACATATACTCCCCTCTCTGGGGAAGGGTAGGCAAAGGGGACAAGGTGAAATAGAGATTTCTTAGAGATGGGGCTGGACCTGGAGTCTAGACCTCCGGGTGGTCCTACGTATCTGATAAGGATGGAAATCAAGCCACACGTAGTTCTCAAGACGCAGTTTAACATCATGCATGACGAGGAGGGGAATAGGATTCCCTAGACAAGGTAGGTGTATGGTACGACAAATAAACGGACGTGAATGAGGACATAATCCCGCACCACGTCAAACACTTCCATAAGAGAGGACCTGGGCCGGGGGCCCAAAAGGCCAAGGGGCCTGATAGTTGGGCTTCGGTCAGGACGACCTAACCGACTTCCAGTTTAACGACTTACAATGAGGATGAGGGAAGGCGCCCGAAAAATCCAAGGGGCCTGAGGCTGGGCCTCGGACAGAGAGGCCTGACCAGCTTTTAGTTTAACATCTTGTAGTAATGACGAGGGCCAGGGGCCCAAAAAGGACAAGGGGCCTGAGGCTGGGCCGTGGTCATAGAGGTCTGACCAGCTTACAGTTTAACATATTGCAGTAAGGACGAGGGTCGGGGCCCAAAAAGGACAAGGGGCCTGAGGCTAGGCGTCGTTCAGAGTGGCCTGACCTACTTTCAGTTTAACGGCTTGTAGTAAAGACAAGGGTCGGGGGCCCGAGAAGGCCAAGGGGCATGAGGATGGGCCTTGGTCAGAGAGGCCTGAACAGCTTTCAGTTTAATGTCTTGTAGTAAGGACGAGGGATGGGGGCCCGAGAAGGCCAAGGGGCCTGAGGTTGGGCCTCAGTCCGGGAGGCCTGACCGGATTACAGTTTAACATCTTGCAGTAAGGACGAGGGATGGGGGCCCGAGAATGCAAATGTCCCTGAGGCAGGGCTTCAGTCATAGAGACCTGACCAACTTACAGTTTAACGTCTTGTAGTAAGGATGAGGGAAGGGGGGCTGAGAAGTCCAAGGGGCCTTAGGCTAGGCCTCGGTCAGGGAGGCCTGACTGGATTACAGTTTAATGTCTTGCAGTAAGGATGAGGGCCGGGGGCCCGAGAAGACCAAGGAGCCTGAGGCTGGGCCTCGGTCAGAGAGGCCTAACCAACTTGCAGTTTAACGTCTTGTAATAAGGATGAGGGTAGGGGGCCGAGAAGGCCAAGGGGCCTAAGGCTGGGCCTCAGTAAGGGTGGTCTGACCGACTTGACTTTTAACGTCCTGCAGTAAAGACAAGTGTCGGGGGACCGAGAAGGACAAGGGGCCTGAGGCTGGGCCTCAGTCAGAGAGGCCAGACCAGCTTGCATTTTAACGTCTTATAGTAAGGACGAGGGTTGGGGGATCAAAAAGGCCAAGGGGCATGAGGCTGGGACTTGGTTAGAGAGGCCTGACCAGCTTGCAGTTTAACGTCTTACAGTAAGGATGAGGGCCGAGGGAATATCTCATCCGGGGATATGTATGGAACGGTGAGTAACTTGACGTGAATGAGGACATAATCCCACACCACTCCATAAAATCCTATCATAAAGAACCTGGGCCAGGTGGAAGGTCATATTCCCTCTTGTACGGTTATTGCCTCATCATAGCTCCTAAACCCACGTGAGCGGTGCTCAGTGTGGGAAACAAAGAGCTGGTCTTGGATATCTCCGTCCAATGGGTCCTGATAGCTGGCATTGCCCGAGGGGAGTTCGTCGCTTGGGGACGGGGCATAACAAACCTCTACGCTCGATGTTTGGGACATCTTGGTGTGGTACTAATGATCCAGGACAACTATTGACCATGTTCGAGACACAGAATCCCTATAGTGACCTGAAATGGGAGCAACAAATGAGCATAGACCGCTGACCACATTCAAAATGAGGGACTTGTATTGGGTTGTTTCTCGACATCCTCGAGGGCATTGGCCTGAAGTGGTAAGAGGGCCCTTAGGCCTAGCATTCATACCATTCAGGGGCCCTTTCAGATAGGGAAGGTGATGGAATCCCCGTCTAAGAGTGGGTGAAGCATAGCTGTATCCATCCGTGAAAGAGTCGAACATCTCTAGGGAGGGGGATGTACAGCCGGATCGAGGCAAGATTGACGTGAATTGGGGAAATATTATGCACCCTACCACATGTCTTGACCTGAGGGGAAGATTCTAGCTTTTGTCCTGGGCCAATAGACAAAATGTCCAGGCTGGGCCAACAGAAAAAATGTCCGAGCGTTCCTACGTATCCCATAAAGATGGGAATCAATACATTCATAGTTCATGAAGGCCATGCAATTTAATGTCATGCAGTGAAGATGCAGGAGGATATAAGAACATGATTGGGCACATGGTACAACCATTATGATCCTCGTATGAGTGGGGTTAAGGAACCCTACTCCACATCATGTGAGGACCCTCTGAGGAAGCTATACCCAGGGGGGATAGTCAAGAGAAGAGTTTCATGTTGGGCTTAAAACGAGGCGTCTGAGCATTCCTATGTAACCCATGATGATGGGAATCAAGCCACACATATTTCTCATGATGTAGTTTAATGTCATGTAGGATGATGCACAGTTTAAAGTCATACAGGACTTGACAGTTTAAGGTCATGCAGGACCATATAGTTTAAGTTCCTGCAGGACCATCGTGCAGTTTAGGGTCATGCAGGACCGTCATGCAGTTTAAGGTCATGCGGGATGGTACAGTTTAAGGTCGTGCAGGACCTTACAGTTTAATGTCGTGCAGGACCATACAGTTTAAGGTCATGAAGGACCATTGTGCCATTTTGGGTCATGTAGGACCGTCCTGTTTAAGGTCATGAAGGACTATCTAGTTTAAGGTCGTGCAAGACCATCATGCAGTTTAGGGTCATGCAGGACAATCCAGTTCAAGGTCGTGCAGGACCATCGTGAAGTTGAGGGTCTTGTAGGATAGTCATGCAGTTTAGGGTCATGCAGGACTGTCCAGTTTAATTTCACGAAGGACCGTTAAGTTTAAGGTCATGCAGAACCGTATAGTTTAAGGTCGTGCTGGACAAAGGGGATTAGGCAAAGTATTTCTTAAGGAACATGGCATTGGTGGGAGGGGTTATGTGCTCACCATCCATAGTCACCAAGGAATATAATCCATTGGGGTAAACATTATGAATGATGTAAGGTCCTTCCCATTTGGGCTCCAACATGGGTGGTTTCCTACCGGGGATCATTGGTGCCCAAAGGTCCAACACCAGGTCACCTTGCAGAAAAGTGCGGAGGCGAACCTACTTGTTGAATGCTCTAGCTATCTTATTCTGATGCCTTTCCAGTTTGTGCAGGGTACAAAGCCTACTCTAATCAAGTTCTTCCAATTTAGCTAGACGGGTTTTGGCCGCCTTATCTGGCCCCTTCTGGCCATTGATTGTAGTGCGTAACGATGGCAGCTGGATCTCAATGGGCAGGACAGCCTCAGCCCCATACACCAAGGAATATGGAGTCGCCTAGGTGGAATTGCGAGTCATCGTCTGATAAGCCCAGAGGGTGTCGGGGAGCTTGTCCAGCCAACTCTTCTTGTTCTGACCAACCATTTTCTAAAAAATGTTAGAGAGTTTTTTTTAATGCCTCAATCTATCCATTTTCCTTCACGTGATAGCGGGAGGTATGGTTCGAATGGATATTGTACTTGTTGTAAAATTTTTCCATCTCAGATGCTCGGAAGTTTGTGCCATTATTTGTGAGCATGGGATAAGGGACTCCAAATCGGTAGATGATATTGGAGCTCAAAAAAATGTCAATGGATCGAGCCTTGACTTCCTTAAGTGGGACTTACTCTACCCATTTGGAGAAGAAATCTGTAGTGGTCAGGCTGAACCAGCACTGGTGAACTGTCACCTGTGGGTACAGCCCCCCGACATCAGGCCCCCATACCGTAAAGGGCCTAGAGTACTTGGGGGAGTGGAGAAGTTCTTGCGACCAATGCAGGAAATTAGCATGAAATTGGCACACGTGACATTTCTTGGAGAACTTGACACAATCTTGGATTATAGAGGGCCAGAAGAACCCTAGTATCCGGATCATATGGGACAGCTTCGGCCCAGCCTGGTTGGCTCCGCAGGAACTGGCATGAACCTCTTGCATGACCTGAGAAATATAGACTCCTTGAATGAAACGGAGGATAACACCATAGAAACCATGCTTATAGAGGATCTTCTCAAGACTGGGACCACTCTGGAGGGTAAATTACTGTGTGTGGCGTCGAATTTGCTCACACTCGGCTCGATCATCTAGGAGGCAACCATTTTGGAGATACTCGACCAAAGGTGATTTCCAGTCGGGAATCATCTCAACCACTGCATCTGAAGAACCTGGGGCTCCTGACGTAGAGGTTCCAACGGTTACATGGCATACTCGTGGGTCATCGTCTTCCTCTGGGGTGATGGGGGAAATGACTCTCCGGTGTGCCAGATGTATAATCATATTATCCAGATCAGGTTTTGCAAGTGATGAAACTAAGCCAACCAAAGCATTCGCTCGACCATTCTATGACTGAGGGACATGGGTAACCTCTGGTCGAGAAGAGAACTGGGCCATTAGATGGAGGGTTCACTCCAACAATGGCACGAGCTCTAGCATTCTGACAACATAGTCTCCATTGACTTTCTTGATGAATAGTTCGGAATCCCCTTTCACGTGCAAATGGGGCACATCGATCTCAAGGGTTAGCTCGATGCCAGTAATGAGAACCTGGTACTCTGCCTCATTATTGGTGCAACATTCTGAAAACTGGAATGAGTACGATAGAATGGCTTGTACCAAGGTGATGAAGATGATACCCAGACCCACTCTGTTGAGCCTCGGGTCGTTGAGCCTCCTACAGGTGGGGCTCTGGGAGGCACCGTCGAAGTGAATTTCCCAACATGAGATGGCGTGATCGACTGATAGAATTGCATCATCAGGCAAATCAAGGTCCAGAGATTGATCCACGGAGTTTGGATGGGCAACTAGGAAGTCTGCCAATACCCACCCCTAGATAGCCTTCTGAGGCACAAACCTGATGTCAAACTTCTGAAGAATTACGGCCCACCGCGCTAGTCAGACAATCAACATGGGGCGGTTTAGAATGCACATCAGTGGGTCTACCAGAGAGACCAACTTTACCTCATGGTGGTGCAGGTAATATTGCAATTTCTGTATGACAAACACGAGTGAAAGGCAACTCTTTTCGATGTGGTAGTATCTGATCTCTGTATTGAGGAACATGATGCTGAGGTAGTTGAGGCTGTTCTCTGTCCCCTCATTGTTCTTCTGGGTGAGAAGGGTGCCGAGAGACCATTCCAGGGTGGTTACATAAAGCACCAGTGGCTTTCCGGTGATGGGTAGCATCAAGACCGGAGGCTGGAGCAGATACTGCTTGATTTCCTCAAAAGCGGTCTGACACTCTTCGTCCCATTCATAGGAAGAGACTTTCTTCATGAGCTGGGAAAAGGGATTACACTTTCCATCCAGATTCGCAATGAATCGGCGTGTGTATTCTATGTGGAATTGAAAACCTCGAAGCTCCCAAATATTACTCGGGGGTGGCATCTGGCTGATGGCCTTGATCTTCTATGGGTCGATCTTGATGCCCTGATATCTGACAACGAAGCCGAGAAAAATCTCGAAGGTGACCCCAAAGGCACACTTCAATGGGTTCATCTTCAACAGGCGGGAATAGAGGAAGCTGTATCATTTCTCAAGGTCCCTTGGATGGTCCTGGAGCTAGCGAGATTTGACCACCAGATTGTCCACATAGCACTCCACCAATGTTTTGAGAATTGGCTTGAACATGCGGTGCATGTCCCACTGATAGGTGGCACTTGAATTTTTTAGGCCGAAGGGAATAACCTGGTAAGGGAAAGTACCTTGGGGCCCCAAAAGCAGTGGAATCCTCGTCTTTGGGGGACATCCAGATCTGGTTGTACCTGGAACACCCATCAATGAAGGAGAGGGCTTGGAACCCACCCGTAGAATCAATCAACAACTATATCACTGGAAGGGGAAAATCATCCTTTGGACAATGGTGGTTGAGATCACAGAAGTCAATACAGACTCTGATCTGCCCGTTCTTCTTCCTGACTGGCATTATGTTGGATAGCCACTTGGGGTACTGGACTTCCTTAACGAAGTTGGATCTGATGAGCTTGTCAACTTCGACATCAAACATGGCACCGTGAGAAGGGTTCATCTTTCTGGGAGGCTTCTTGAACCCGCGATGGTTTGTCGGGAGAACAAGGCGGTGGACGACTACCTGGGTATCTAGTCCTAGCATCTCTCCGTAACTCCAAGAGACCAAATCTCAGTGATGCTTAAGGAAGTTCACGTACCGCAGCTGCTTCTCAAGGGACAAGGCAGTATTGATCAATGTGGGTCTCAGATCTGCCTCGCTACCATGGTTCATATGTACCAGTTCATCGACCGTGGTAGAGACGCCTTCTTCAAAGGAAGGGGGAGCCTCCTTTACATCCTCTTCTCTACTTTTGGAGGGATCTTCTGTGGGAGGAGTTGTCTCCGAGCCACCTGACTATGATGGGAGGCTGGTGCCGGCTTGAGTGGCATTGGTCATCATATTAGCAGATTCATGTGCCACTGAGACTATAGCGATGAAGGCAGTTGATCCAATCCCATATGGTATTCAGCCCATGGGCCCACACTTGATAACATCAAATAAGTAGTGGTATTTCGGCTTGAGCAGGTTAATTCCAGCCCAGTGAAACAGACACGTATGACATACCGCCATTTCCATGAGCCTGACATCCCGATACCATACAGGGGTAGGAGGTTCCAGGATCACCCAAGCCTGGTTGGTGTAGGAGTACGAGGTGATTTTTCACTGTCGCTTGGACCTGGGAATATGCCTTCCTCTTGCACCCGAGATGACAAATCATTTCCCCATGTCGAGGGTCATGTCCTCCAACCGATGGATTGGGAAGATGTAGGCATCATCCAGACCTGCCCAGGGATCACTTGGGACCATGGCGGGCTCAATCTCACTTGCCAGAATCTTCTAATCCCTTCTCTTGTAATAGTCGGCGTCTAGATAGAGGGATTCACAAGAGGAAAAAGGATATGCATCTCCGTTGAGCATGCCTACTCAACCATTGAAGGAGTATTTGAGGCAATGGTGATACGATGAAGGGACCACTGCATGCAGGTGGAGCCATGGCCTGCCCATCAATGTGGTGTACATGGTGTCCTGGGAGACAACAATGAATTTGGTACGGGTAACTAGGCCATTGAACTAGGTCTTCAAATGGATCTTGATGACCAGGGTCATCTCGGTCCTATCGTATCACTGGATTCTTAGGTCGGATGGAGTTAAATCATCCTCACACAACCCCCACTTCCGTAGTGTCCGAGTCGAGATTAGGTTAATCAACGAGACAGCGATGGAATTCCATGCCATTGAGCTGACCAGTGATGTACAGTGGATGATGTTCCCCTATATGGGAGGGTCATCATCTTCACTAGAGAATGAAATAACATCCTATCATTCGGCATTCTCAATTGCCTCAGCATGGAAGGCGTCTGCAGCTGGTACCTCTGTCTCAAACTGTAGGGGGATCCCAAGAGCCTCAATGAGGGCCTCGTGCATGTCTGATGATAGGAGAAGAACCCTGAGGATAGAAAGCCTCACTGGGATGCCGGTAAGGTGCTTCAGAACATCATACTTCCATGCTAGGTGTGAACTTCTTCTTACAGGAGGCCTCTCTGTGATTGGAGGCATGACGGGTTGTGCTGGATAGACTGGCGGCAGGCTAGTTCTAGGTAATCCCCATTACTCACTAGTCAAGGTCTGAAGAGTAGCTGCCGGATGAGGACCAAATAACTAAGATCGGCCTGTAGTAGGGTGAGACTGGATGTGGTACGGATGAGGTAGCTCTGCCTGATCTAGTAGAACGAACGACACTGGAGGTAGATCTGAGGACGCCTGATGAAGAAGTTGCGTGTGCTAAGCTCTTTGATGGGCCTGATGTCTTGTCTCAGTGGCATGCACGGCCTTGATGAAAGTGCTAGCTAACGTTCCTTGAAGACCAATATGGCCGCAGTTCCGCTGACGTTGACATCGGATGGGGACGTTGGGGAGGTTCGCCTTGCGTTAACCCTTATCGGGAGTCATATAGGGGTTTACCAACTCACCGGTATTAACCGAAGTGTACCCCTGACTGTTGCATGAAAAATTATCCACCACTGGGCGGATTCTGGGAGGGATCTCCAACTCAGGTGGCATGAATTAATCGAGAGTGCGAGATGACGACGACATTGGTGGAGTGCGTTGCTTCTTCTTGTGCCACATATGCTTCTCTTCTGGGAAGAGGCCGGCAGAGACGATGATGCAGAGGCACTGGCCGCAGGTTCTGAAGGCTCCAGCTGGTTCAGGTGTGCCCGAATAATACTATGGGCATGGGAAACTATTTTATGGGCCTTCCAGTCATTGTACTTCTGGGATCCGCGGCTGGGAACCTATTGCCACTCACCTTCATCGTTTCTACCGCTTTCTAACCTCACAAAGACACCTACCACTTATACCGGGGTCAGGCCAAGCCTTACTATGTTGTTATCGACCTGGTCTTGGATACAGTCATTAAACACATAGCACTGCTTGAGGGTGTGCCCCAGAATCAGTTTATAGGGGCTGTAGTTGGGGCGATTGGTGAGATTCACTTCTGCCGGCCTTCTGTACTCAGGTAAGTGTACAATCCCCAGCTCTATGGCACTACAGAAGTAACCAGGTACCTAATCCTCTACGAACGAGTAAGTCTGGTGTCTTTTTTCTAGATAGGGGGCTCTGGGAGCCTAGCCCTGACGAGGGGCCGAAAGAGCCTGCTGAGGAGGCATAGCCTGATTATCCCGCCTAGGCAGAAGTGGCACGTTGTGCGTGGAAACCTGCCAATTCTGAGGTGGTCACTACTGGGCAGGAGGTTGCGCCAGCAGTGGTGGGCCTTTACGAGGTTGTGGATCCAGTGCTACTGGATGCAATTATAGCTGCATGGGGGCTTCTATTTGGGCCACTGCTGTGGGATTGGCTATGGAATCCCTCCTTGCTGGGATCATAGGGGGCAGTGGATGTGCCTGAATAGCCTATTGTAGAGTTTCCTCGAGGCGTTGGGCCATATATGAGAAGTCTTTGAACCCTCCAGGGTAGTTCTGAGCGATCAGGGAAGGAACCAGTTCTGTTTTGACATTCCCTATGCACATCGTCAGTAATTGCTCTTGAGTCAGTGGCATGTCGAGAGAGTATGTGATCCCCTTCCACTGGGAGATAAAGTCTGTGACTCTCTTATCAGGCCTTTGTTTATACTGGAAGAGGTCTGCGATGCTGGTCTTTGGCGTGGTGGAGCTGAACTGATATAGGAATTACCGGCAAAGACCCTGCCAGCTGGTCACTGATCCAATGGGGAGCTGGCTGTACCAGAAAAACACAAGGCCTTCCAATGTCTGAACAAAACATCGGATCTTGGAGGCTTCCTGCTGTGCTGGGGTCCCCAACATGGGGCCAAACCTAGAGGAAAAGTGGGCTACGTGCTGTGGTGGGTCTCTCGTCCTGTTAAAGGGCGAGAAAGTGGGATTTCCAAAACCTAGGGGTGCATGTATATCATCCACCCACGCGGAATATGGATTCCTTCTGGTGGGACTTCCACCTGCCGCATTCCCAACACCTCGAGGTAGGCGATGAGTGCCTCTATTGGATCGTCTGAATGGGGGGGTCCCTATCTTGACGGGGATCCCTAACCATTAGTGAATTTTCGGGCTCTTCGACGTGGTAGATGGGTTCAACGACACGTGAAGTGTCTGGTGGAGCGGCCTACGAGGAAGCTGGGGGAACTCGAGCTGGATTCCTCAGATTTCTGCGCCATTCATGAAGGTTTAGTGAGACGTATCACGCCCTCTTACCATGAGTTCCGGCTTCAACCCTATCTGCGAGAGCGGTATGATCAGGGTTGCCTGAAGGCATCTCGCCAGCGGGAAGTTGTTCCTGCCCCTGCTACCCCGGCCTAGGATCACCATAGTCTGGTCGTCGCTCTATAGTGCATTCAGCCAAGAGTTCTTCAACCACATCTTCTTATCAGCACGTTTCTGGCGCAAAACATCCTTCTCGTGGTCTTCCTCCGTCTTTTGCACTATGGAAGATGGGTCAGAGTTCTTGATAGCTCCGACATGCTCTTTACCCTTACCAGCATTCTGACTGAGTAGCATTGACTCGGTGGGTGCAGAGAGACCTAGGTGGTTCCTCTGTTGATGAGTAATCCTCCTTGATGGGTCCAACAATGGTGGCACACCCTCAGGGGGAAGTCTCCATAAAGAAATTCCAGCTCGTCCTCCTTGTCCACGACATCAGCCATGAGGACTGTGACCCTTCCTGGGGGCCTGTCCTCAATATCACATATCGAGTCGGGCTGTTGTCGAATAGGGATGAAGAGGAGGGCAGTGTACTTCCCCCAGCAATGGACTTGCACGTGTGGGGTAGCCTCCCTGATGATTTTTCAGAGTACCCTAAAACTCTGAATGCATATTTGTTGGAGGGTCCTTTGGCGACCTGGTGACTCAAGGAAATGGGCCATAGAAAGTGTGGCCAAATCGACCAAACATCATTGCTCGCAAATTTCCTTAGTGTACTTGGATCTGGGGGTACACCACCTAATGATAAATAAGACGAATTTGTGTCGCCCATAGGGTTTTACGGCAGCACTCGACTTCCTCTAGGGTGAGGGATTTCGGCGCACAGAAGTTCGATGCCGCCACTAGCCAGAACTTCTTCGGGAAGTGATCCACATCAAGAATGTTCCAGAAGTTCCTAGGATCAGATTCAGAGGCTGGCCCCGTATTGCCCCACTCATCAACCGAAGGTGGTTGAGGAACCAGTAGCGGTACTGAAGCAAACCGTAGAGACAGTTTACTGGGTGCCAGAGAATATGACGAATGAGATGACTGGCCACCGAATTCTGGGCCATCATCCGCGGAGTGCGGTGACCCGACCACAATGTCACGATACGATGGAATGACATTGATAGCTTCTGGTGCATGGATCACGGTTAACGTTGATGGGTCACGCTGTTGCTCAACCTCAATCGGTCCCCAAAATAGCTCTCCATGATCTCTGGTCAAGGTAGTGGGCGCTTTTAGTGATGATGGTGGAGACTGCACGGTCGAAACCTATGGGAATCCCAAAATTTCCTCCTCCTGGATATACCTACGAAGTTAGGCAGGGATCTGGTGGACTTCACACTCTAGAAGGATAAGCCTGATACACCTTGTTACTACCCCGGTCATTGACATAGAGGACCAAGGGGAGGGTTCACCCGCTAAGTCGTACTCTGCTTCAGAATCCGAGAAACATACCTATTTGATCTCAATCTGAAGCTTTTCAGTATTCTTCTCACGGCTGCGATGACCCGCCTTCCTGCCCCGGGATGGCTCTTCACGGAAGTTAAAATTCACGGCACGAGAAGGTCCTTCAAGCATACTTGTGTTGGGGCTAGGAGTACTTCCACCTTAGTGGGCCGGGGTGCGAGGAGCACCGGGGTAGATGTTAATGGGGACATGGGGAGGACCTCGGTGCTGGGTCCTAGTTCCCTTTGTGATGTCAGTGTGAGGCTGGTCCCCGTACTGATCGGACTGAACACTGGTAGGACCTCTTTACCGGGTGTTGGTGAAGTGAAGTTGATCTCCACCACTCAAGTTGATCAGATGAATAGGTACTCCGTTAGATGCTACAAGTATGTGAGGAAGTTCCTCACATTGAAGAGTGACTGGATGTGCAACGTCCCCACCCCTGCAGTCTGTGGCAGAAGAGACGACTCCGTATCCAGTGAAATGAGCGCGAGAGAGGCTCCCAAACTGGTTCTTTCTACCACAGGGAATGACCTCATTTGGGTCAAAGGTGGCCTGGGGCATACCTCTGATCTAGGCCTGGGAGCGGGAAAGGCCCGCGTCCTCCATGGTGGTTGCACGGGGAGGGTCTCTGTACTGGGTGGCATTGTTGCGGGTTAGTTCGCAGTGGCCACCGCATGTGCCTGCGACCAGGAGAGTCGACCCAGCCTACCCGTGGGGTGGCTGGGGCCTCGATCCAAATCGGGCATATAACCTCCTCTGCTCGACGTATGCGGGGGGTTGATGATGCACTTCGGTAGTGGCATGGGCCATAGTATCATCTGACGTTGACTCCCCTTGAAGAGCGCCCTCCTTAGTCTGTTTCCAACGTTGGTGTCTGGTCAGTCGGGCCGGTGCCGATGGTGTAGGTAGGTAGTCTACCTGCACTTCATCTCGGGGAACTGGGTCGTGGAACTGGCGCGACCTAGTGGGGGCCCTCACAGGGAACCCCAGAGACGAAACTCTGGCCGGGATGGCCTGAAAATCCCCTGCCTCATCGGCGTAGGGCATGGAGTCATTGAGGAATTCTGGGGAGAGGCTCCTGAAACGGTTGAAGGTTGGAGTGGGGAGTAGCGGCTCCCTGCGCGGACCTCTGGGGTGGCATTGATGGTGAGGCACATATGCCTATAAATCAAGGTGGGCTATGTCCCTTATAGGGATGACCCATTCCTCATCGTACCTACGTACAAGGTCATTGATTACCCTTTGTTGGATAATCTCCGATGGGGAGAGGGGGCCCAGTATTTGCATCAGTCGAGGCTGTTGTAGAAAAGGTAGAACCATGTGGGGTAGGCACATTGATATTTCCCCTACCCTTATGTCGGTGGGAAGGAGGTGATCAGGTTCTGGATGCAGCAACTGGGTTCCTGGAGGAAGGGATATCAGCTGATTAGTACTGAAAGAAAAAGAAATCGACACCTAGTGCCCCAGCTCCATTCCTTCCTCCATGACCGGTAAGAGGGATCCATGCTGACAACGTCGCAGACCAAGATGCCCAACATTTTGACTACCCAACTTCTG
This sequence comes from Viscum album, assembly GCA_963277665.1. Taxonomy (NCBI): domain Eukaryota; kingdom Viridiplantae; phylum Streptophyta; class Magnoliopsida; order Santalales; family Viscaceae; genus Viscum; species Viscum album. The sequence goes on along the minus strand of OY728143.1, from coordinate 27,619,802 downwards.
TTGAGTTTCACTCTAGTCCTGCTATTTGCTTCGCGGGACCCGGTGTCAGATATCTGGATCCGGTGACACGTCACTCTACTGATGTCTCGAGTGCTACTAATATCCACACTGAGGAGAAGAATTTCACATCAGGTTCACCATTTCTATTTCTGACGCTTTCGCCGGGGCGTACACGTCTTTCACATTCGGGGGACATCGGCGTGGTTATGTTACCCGACATTTCCGCTTTCCGAAGGCGGGCGACATTCTCTCCTTATTCAGGGACATCTACTCCTTGATCGAAATGGGATGATGGGATGTCAGTTCTTCCTTCTGTGGACTCCTCCTCGGAACTCAACACCTAGTCCGGGTCTGCCTTTTAGATTTTATACCTTGTTCGTGAAACTCTTCGCAGTGCCATGCTTCCATGGACACCTGTTAATTACCCTACTTTTGTCAGGACCTTCCAAGGGGTCTGGTCAGGGAAGCAACCTTCAGTTGGGGGAGTAGTCACATTGAGGCATCACTGGCTTGTCTGGACGTTGGGGAATTGGCGTGTTTGTTTCCCCCCCTTATTATAGGGCTTCATGAGGGTGCGGAAGCCCAAGGAATCCCACAGCAAACATGGGGAAACATATGCCATATTCATGTATCTGAGGTTTTCTTGAGCTTCCCATGTTTAACACAGGGTATGCCGCAAGTTTAACATCCAGCGGAGACGGATCAGGATGATCAGAACACTAGCTAGAGTGAATCAGATTTAAGAACCCCCTTGAGGGAACACTGATTTTGGGATCAGCACATGGGCAGCTTCCTGAATACTGTAGAGGGGAATGAGGTGGAATGGTCTCACTGGGATGTGGCGACCAGAGTAAGAATCAGGATGGGTGATGGATAGTTGAATGGAGTGGAGGAGGATTGTGATGGGACCGTCGTGGAGATTACGATACTGATGGGATTGAGTCTCGAAGGGACCTCCTACATATCCCCATGGTAGGGAATCAAATTCTGCGCAGTTCGGTTGGTGAGAACCGACGTGAATGGGAGTCAGAGCGACCAATGGGTGATGGGCTTGAACCTCATGGAGGCTTCCTATGTACCATGTCGTGGCATGGATCAAAGTCCCTATAGTTCGGGTGGGGGATTGGCACACCGACACTGAGATGGTCGGGACCAATGGTTGGTGGGCTTGAGCCTCAGAGAGGCTTCCTACGTACCATGCCATGACATGGATCAAAGACCACATAGTTCTGAATGGTGTGGGGCTTACACTCTTTGCTGCCAAAGGTGTGGGTGGACCGACATGAATGATGGTCGGAATGACGAGGTGGTGGGCTTGAACCTCGTGAGGCTTCCTACGTACCATTCCATGACATGGATCAAAGACCATGTAGTTTAGAATGGTATGTGTCAGAGGGCTGATGTGAATAAGGACCTTGGTATAATGGGTAGTGGGCATGAACCTCATGGAGGCTTCCTACGTACCATTCCATGACATGGATAAAAGACCACATAGTTCAGAATGGTGTGTGTCGGATGGCCGACCTGAATAAGGACCTTGGTCCAATGGGTAGTGGGCTTGAACCTCATGGAGGCTTAATACGTACCATGCCTTGACATGGATCAAAGACCACATTGTTCAGAATGGTAATGGGCTTTTGAACCAATGTAAAAGGGTGTCAGAACAGGTGGATGGTGGGATCACAACGACATACCACTAGATTGGGATGCAGTTTAACATCATACGGGACAAGGGCGTGTTGGAGAAATGACATGAATAAGGACCTTGGCCTAGGTGGATGGTGGGCTTAAGCTTCAGGGAGGTTTCCTTTGTACCCTGCCTTGGCATGGATCAATGTCTACATAGTTCAGATTGGCCACAACGGCTTACCGCTAGATTGGAAGCAGTTTAACATCATGTCGGATAGGGGCATTAGGGGATTACGCTCTAAGGCGACCCAAGGTGTGTCATGGTCGATGATCACTCTAAGCCCACAGGAGTCATGCTTGGTGTAAGAAACAAGAGGCTGTAGGTACCTGACGATCACGTCATGAATGGTGCGTCCATGGGAAGCGAAGAGAGGCTTACGCGTTGGGTGGCCCATGGTGCTGGGACTTACTTCAGGATGGAGGCCCGAGGTTGACAAAGTGCAGAGGGAGAGGTATTTGGCACCCATGAAGAAAGGAGGGGGCCTGTTCCTTTTCATGTCCTCTGCTAGCCTTGGGGACCGAAGATGAAAAGAGAGAGTAGAGGGATCTACCTTCAACAAGAACGACTAGGGGCTTACGCCAATGTGTCCGCCATCCCCATGGACAAATGCCACTCCTAGAAGGAGGATATAACCCCTTGTGGAGATCAGGGGGAATGGAGAATGTACAAGGTCGGGGCACCCCGGGTGAGGCACGAGGTGAAGTCACAGTTTAATGTTGTGTGTTGAGGATGAGGGTGCTTGGAAATTTAACATCCTGTAGCTCAGACGAGGTGGGTTTACTCCGCACCCCTAGGACTTACATTACCGGTACCCTCTTCTCCTTGTAAGAGGGAAAATACCGGCAATTCCGCACTGAAGGGGGGTCACAGAGCAATCCATCGAGGGGTCCACGTTAGCGTGGCTATGAAAAGAAGAAATAGCCATTAGTGTGCCTATTCGAAGAAGCATTAGGCGAAGCAGTTCCATAGGAAGTATCATCCAGGGGACTTTGAAATCACATCGTGCGAACCTGTAGGGTCGCACGGGAAAAGGAATTTCCAATCAGAGGGGTCCATAGGCGAGGGCCTTGTAGAGTTCGGTCGCTCTGCGTGGTGGAGGGCACTTGCGAAGGGGTGTGCTTCATGAAGTGGGGTGACTTAGACATAGCATGGGGTGGAGGTGAAAATGGGAGGTGCTTCATGAAGTGGAAGGGAGTTCGCAGAGCACTGCCTCATGGAGCACATGCGCCCCGCGAAGCGAAGTGTCATGAAGAAATGTGCTTTGTAAAGTACAGTGACCCTACCTTGGCATGTGGAGCACATGCACGTGAGGGGTGTTTTGCGAAGTATAAATGCTCCACGACAACCAGGGTCCCCTTGGGGATCCCCTTCCTTCGCGAATGACATTAGGATTTGAAAAGGACATCCCTCTTGGAAGAGGGGATCAAAACGAGAAAATGTGGAGGCACCTCGTGAAGAAAAAATACATTGTGTAGCTCATGACTCGAATAGAAAAGGGTGCTTCGCGATTTGGGAGCTAGGAAGGTGAATGGTCGGATTGTCCATCTGTTGGGCTCGGGGGGAGTCCAGTATTTATAGGCAAGAGGAGCCGTGGAGCAGAGTAGACGCAACACGAAGAGGGCTTCAGTTGCTTCACAGCGGATCACGAACGTAAATGGCATTGGCAGAGCGTACTACCTCATTCGCTTCGCAGAGGGCTTGAGAATGTTTGGGGCGTTCATGGAGGGTACTGCCTCCTTTGCATCGTAGCGGGCTCGTGAACTTTAGGGGAATTCATGGAGTGTCCCCCCTCCTTTTCTTCGTGGTGGCCACGTTTCTTGGGGGGCTTCACGCAGACACTTCGCGAGACAGGTCGCGTGGCATCTTTTTCTTCCATCTTTTCTTCCAAAATTTTGGCGTCAACAAGGCTGTTCTGATTATTCAAGGATTGATTAATTCTGAATGACGGCGGAAGACTCTCCTTAGAATGAAATATCGACTGTGAAGGAAATTTGTGATTGGCTGATATATTGAGAAAGGATGATCGATCTGAAATTTTATTCTAATTATGACTCTATAATTTCAATGAATATTAACATTAATGGTGGGGAGAGCCTATGGATATCAAATCCAAAGGCACATGATCTGGTCTATTTGGGCTTACTGATTAAATTTTATGAGACATCAAGTTTTTTCAACAAAGGAGGAAGATAAAAATTTTCCATCCAAATATATGGAATGAACTACTTCCTTTCATACAATATGGCTACCAACCTGATTGGAATTTCATATAATAGAAAAGAAGAATTTTGTAATAACAAAAAACTGGATGCTTTGGGATATTTTGATAAGGATATGACTCTAGCTTGTCTTTGTTTTAAAGGAATAAAGACTCTAAATATTGTTCATTTATATATAAAACATTGGATTCTTGAGTTATGGGTCCATGGTTTTGTTATTCTGAGAAAAGGGGAAAAGAAAATCCTGAAGAAAAGTGATATCAATATTATAAACTTCTTAGTGAACCTCAGGAAGATAAACCAGGTAAATTATATCTTGGTTACGACTGAGAATATTCAGAATGGAAATCTAAAGTCTCATATTATCATATACCCAACTATACTCTCAAAAATTATTTTTCTTTTCCTTTAGTCAATGAAAATTCCATGTACTTCAAAGACAATGAATTTAAATGTAAAGTTACTGAGTGATGATACTCTATGGAGAATGAAATTTTATTTTCCAGCGATTCTGGAGAATTTTATGACTTCTAAAAAGATGAGATCGAAGATCTTTCAAGGAAACTAGAAGTGGTTGAGACTTTCATGAAGGGTGGAAGGAAGAGGAAGTCCAAGGAACCCGAAAAGAAATGAAAAACTCTTATGCCTAAGAAAACTCAGTCACCACCACCTAATCAAAAGAAGAAAAGGAATTATCTTGATTCTGTAGTGGTTAAGTGGAGAGAAGATAAGAAAAACATGAAGGAAGGGGAGCCTAAGTTTGGCTTGGACCCTGATGAGGCAAAAGTGTTAAAGATAAAGGCTGCTGAAGAACTTGATAAGAAACAAAAGGAGAAGAAGCAAAGGAATATGTTGTTTGGATATGAAATTATACAATCACTTCCTAAGGATGCTGAGAAAGCATTTGAACAAATCCATGTTGCAGAATAGTTTCTAATAGAATCACTTCCAAAGACTCCAGGAAAGAAGGTGCTGATTCACGATCCAGAACAAGAAGAATAACTTATTCTGAAATAAAAATAAGAAATAGAAGAAGAATAAGAAGAAGAAGAAGAATAAGGGGATGGCATTGATGATGTCATAAAGCTAGTTGAAGATTACCAAGAGAATGAATGTCCTTCGATAAAATTATCAATCCGGATTTCTCAAGCCGAATCCTAAAAACTTGCAACTCTAGGGAATGAAGAGAAGGATCAGGAAGAAGTAAACAAACCTTCCAAAGAAGATTGAAATAATCATGATTTTGTTCATCTGGAAGATCAAGTGGATGATGCAAAGAAAGAGGAAGTTGAGGAAGATAAAATTTTTCAGTTCTTGAATAGTGAGTATGTATCACCAAAACTATAAGATATCATTAAGAGAGAAAATAAGGGAAAGCATGGGCTTCTCCATACACCTATAAAAATCTGTATTGAAAAAGAATGTTTTTGGGAGTTCATCAAAGATGAAAGCTGATGAGTTAGAAAAATAATCCTCACCAACCAAACTTTTTGATTCATAATATTCCTCTCTTTTACATGGCTTTATGGTACGATGTTATAAAAAGAATGTTAGTGATATTCATTTATTTACAAGTATAGATTCACGGTGTTAGTTGCTTCAACACTCATACCATCAGAAATCAGATTCATTCTCAATGATTATGGATAAATTTTTCGGACTTAAGGTAGGTTTCAAATCCTTTCTCATTGGTTATGTGGCTCATAAAAGGTCATGCAAGAAGATTACAAGATGTTAAAGGAAGACTATCAAAGACTAGAGAGTTTTTGGTGAATTTCAATATAATAAAAAAGATTCCTTTGAAACAGAAGATTGAAATCTTAATGATCTTTCTATGTGCATTGAGGAAAAGATGAATCTTGAAAATACTACTCAGAATCAAGAATATAGGGATCTGAATGGGAAGCTTAATGTTGTGGCCATGAATTGGAAGAGGTAAATGGATCTTAGAATAGAATTAGAAGAGAAAATATTTAAGTAAGAAGAAGTTTTGAAAGCTCAAGCAGAATGTCTGAAGTCTCAGGAAGAATAGATTAGAGCCTTGGAAAATAAAATTGAAGATTTGAATCATCTGCTTAATTATATGGAAGGAGATCATAAGGAGATCAAGAAGCTGAAAACCATTGTCATGCAGCTTATGCTGAATGATAAAGGAAGATAATTTTTCCAATTCTAATCTTTTATTGAGTTTTTTACTTGTACAAAATCTTTCAATTTTAATGAAATTATAGTTGTCCTCCATATATTTTCTTATTTTGTACTAATATTTCAAGTACCAAATTTTATTTCCATTTCATAGATTCCTTTTGGAAAATCACAAAGGGGGAGAAAGGAATAATAATAATAATATTTATATATTTCCCTAAGTAATCTAGATTTCATCTAAGGGGAAGTTCTTATCAAAGAATACTTTCTTATGCAATATAATGTAAAATCTCATTTAGGAAATCATGAATAGGATCCTTAGTGATTCCAAATTTTAAGGGGGATTTAGTCATATTCACTTTGATCTATATGTAAAAAGAGACATGTTTTTATTTTCAAGTCCATAAAAAAACTAAGTCCTTATATTCTTTTTTATTAAGGAAGATTGTTCTTTCTAAAAAAGGGGGAGGTTATTGAGTCAATAAGATTTACTTATTACTTTTCCATTCCTTTATGTTTTTAAAATTACAAACACTCTATCTCAAGGAAAATTTTATTTCTTCTATGATTTAACTTATTAAAGAAATATTTTCCTTTCCCAAGGAAATTTATCCTTATACTTGTTTTCATTGTTCTTGTTATACTTTATATATTTCTAACACCTATTATCTCTAATGTCTAAAACATGGGATCATATATAAAACCTAGGAATCCTAAAAATACATAGATATAAAGTATTTTATTTTTTGATTCTCTGAAATTTAGATTATGAATTCTTTGAAATTTAATTTCCAAATTTCGGAAATTCAAATTATGAATTCTCTGAAATCCAGACTCCGAATTCTATGAAATTCAGATTCTGAATTCTCTAAAATTCAGACTATGAATTCCTTAGAATTCAGATTCTGAATTCTTCAGAATTAAGGTTTCAAAATACTTAGAATTCAGACTCTGAATTACTCATAATTCAGATTCTGATTTCCTCAGAATTCAGACTCTGAATTCCTTAGAATTCAGACTCTGAAATCTATAGAATTTAGGTTCCGAATCCTTTTGAAAATAGAATATGAACATCCATGATTTATATTCTCAAAGTGTTTATTTGATCATACTCCAAACTTTATTTTCCTTAGACTCCGAAAAATTGTATTTTGTTAAGCAACCATATTTTACATATCCCTATTGTAGTTATGAAACAATGTCATGGAATCTGTTTCTAATTAGCTGTTGATTGAGTGATACATGTACAGGTCCCTCCATGATTCGAGGAAAAATATAACCGTTGGAGGAGGGAGCTGACTGTTGGGAAAATGCCTATAAATTAGATCTTATTTGAATGAGATCACAAGAACAAAGAAACGATCCCTCAATCTAGATATTACATTCTACTGAAGAGATTTCTAGAGAGAGATACTCTCAATCCTTTTGCGTACTGAACCTCATGTTCATCATGCTTCGTGTGACTCTGATTGTTACTGTGTACATTACAAGACTTCTAGGGATTGGAAGAGAGAAGTTTTGACCACCTAAAATTTCGTGGATTTTCGGAGATAGGAAGACAAATGTTCTTACTATCTTAATGTTCGAGGGCTTGTGGAAATAGTAAGACAGATTTCGATATTCCTATCAAGGGCTTATCTTGGTAAGGGTAAGAAATATTTTCTTGAAAGTATAAATCAAGGGACCTTTATCCAAGGATGATGGATACCCTTTCCTTTGGGTTAAAAGATTTTATAATTGTTAATTGTTTATTTTCAAGTATATTTTCTGCAATATCTTGATAAAGGAATAAATTTTAACCTTATTATACTTTATTTTTATTTTGTATACTCTGATAAGTAATATTCTATAAGCATTAAGACAAAATCTTTTTCTTTTAACCTATTATTAAGTTTCATTTCTAAAACAATATTTCCATAACCTAGTAAGTTTGTAGATCTAAGTGTTCCTGTGAATTTACATTGTTTTACTTTGTTAAACATAGTTTCCCTTAAGGTTAAAAATGAATGTATTTAAATATACAATTCACCACTATTGTAAATGAGCTTTAACATTCATATTTGGAACCTAAATTACTAAAAATTGGCCTTTCTCACTAACATATGACAACTTAACATCCAATTACCTTTATTTTTATGGATTTTAAATTTATTTGGAGAATTAATATTTTGATACTATAATATTCATCCCAAACGATCTTTGGAACTTTAAGGCCAACAATTCCCTATCTTATATCCTCTCAAATTAAAAGACTTGATCTCAAAATGAGACTGACCATTACATAAAAATCATTTATTTAATATATTCATTCTATAATCTTTATATCTTAAACCATCCTCAATTAATAGTTAACCAATTTAAATTACTCTAAAGATATTAAATTTTGAGTTCACTAGAGTTTAAATAAATCCCATAATTTACTATCTTTAATGAGAAAACAAATCCTAGTAAGAATAGTGATTTCAATATCTTGAGTTTTGTATCATTCATTCTTGGATCTGATTATTATTTTCACTTTTATTCTAATTCATTAATTTTAGTAGAATTATGATATTTCTAACATGGACTAAATTTCTCTTACACTTCTAGTTTTACCACTGACTCTTAGTTCATCAAACCAACTAAGTCATGCATCCTTTGAAGAACCAAACTATGTCTACAAATCCTCATATAATTCTAGTTTTTTCTTACCATTTATTTAATAATTTATTAAAAATCATGATTTTAGAAACCTATCTTCCTAGATTACGATCAACTCAACTTATGATCATATTAACTCTTGATAAAATATGACTTCCAATATTAAAATTTTAATTAACTCAAATTCTATATTTTGGATTCATCCCTTTTAATCTTATTTAGCTTAATAAATTCATATCATCAAATATTAGGTAGATAATTCAACACAAAAAATCTTCTAGGTTCAACTCAAAACAAATGACCCAAAACTCCAATTTATTTAGATTTATTGTATCACATGAGTTAATACTCAAGAATTAACTTATAATCCAAAACTTATATATTATCTAGGTATGTAAATCACAAATTTATTACACAAACATTTTTCATTTACATCAATCAAATTTTTCATCATAACTGATGGTGTGAATTTATTATGCTCAACATCGACCTTCTTATTTTCTATAACTTCATCCATTAAATTCAACCGCTGAACACATTCAATATTTGTCTTTCGATACCATTATCTTCATAACATATAAATATTTCAAAATAATTCTTCTCACTCTCCCCATTTATTCTTGTTAACTTTTTCCTAATTGAATAAAATTTGTTTCTCAAACTACTATGATTTTTTGTTACTTGAATTTTTATTATGACATCGTTTGAGTCAAACATTCAATCATATTTTAGAATATTCAAACTTTTTAAATTTTTATAAATGGAAGACTGTTATGTTTTTTCTTGTTCAATTTTCAAATGAAATAGTTAATAATATGAATCATAGTATAATCCATTACTTTGAAATTTCTTTTATTTTGAGTTAATTTTATATATTCATGGATCTTCTAACACATTTTCATTTTTAGTAAGAAATTCAAAACATCATAAAATCAATTGACTATCATTCATCTCTATTACATGAGACTCTAAGAGAATCCTTAACTTCTGATGCTTCAACATTATTCACATTATCCAAACATTTGATCGTTAAATTCACATCCTTAGAAAATTTCATAATTTATAGAAAACACCTTATAGAGAAACTCATTGTTTTTCCCAAATTTATTTATTTTAGAAATATTTTGTTAGAATATATTATTGTATTTTTGAAGTGAAACTACAATGTTGTTCAATTACGAGAGTGCATAACCGGCAGATGGAGATTCAACTCCTTCAGCCACATCCAAGTGTAGTTAAACTTCATATATTAGTTATTTCAACATTATAAACACAAATATGGATTATAAAAGAATTTTGAAAAAAAAAACATTTGACGGTTCTCTCATCAACCTCGATACTTTTCATAGTCTCACACTTAAGTTTAGATAAACATTCTTCTTCAAATAGTACAAAATTTTATTCAATAAAAAACCATAAATATTAACTTTCATAAGTAGATATTAATTCTCCCAGTATTCTAGAATGTGTATCTTCTAAGACAACTCCTGATGTAGTTTTAGCCTAACATCATTCTTTGTCTCTTCATTTCCTAACTCATTGACTTTTCCAAATATTCCAAACACAACACTATCCATTGGGTTCTTGAAAAATTGAAAACATAAATATAAAACTCAAAATTATCCATTGGGTTATTAGATTTTAATTATATATAATATATTTTATATAAAATATAATATTTACTAATAATTAAAATAGACTAATTTAATTTTGAAAATACCACTAATTCTAATGAAAACATTATTATAAACTATGTGTTTTTACTAAATTTATAACTTTTAAATAAAGACATGAATAATATGTGTTTATAAAATTATATTAACTATTGTTAAAATAAATTAATAACAACCATGGAATAATCATGTAACTATAAAGAATACTAATTTAATTATACATGTCTAAAAAATGTGTTGTTAAAAAATTATTTTTATTATATATTATATGTTTTTATTTGAATGTTAAATTTATCATGTATGGAGTATGAAATTTAATGAAATGTATTATATATATAAATGAATAAAAATTCAGGAATTTATTATTAATTAGTAGAAATAAAAATAAAATCATATTATGTTAAAGAACCTATTTTTCAGATAATTTTTTATATGTTTTATATTTTAATTTTTTAAATTAAAATATTATTTATTAAATAATTTTTTACTTAATATGAATTATATATATATTTTTAAAAAGTACCAATCATCTAATGATTATTTCTTCCAAGTAAAATAAATTAATTTTTATTCTAAAGAATAATTCTTTCTTATTTTTTTATACATTACTCGTACTTATACTGACAATAAATTTTATAAACTTTCTAAACTGATTAAAATAAATTTTATAATAAATTTATAATAATTATTTAAAAATTATTTAATATGATTAGTTTCAATTTCATCTCTGAATATAAGTTAGCGAGGTAATATTTAGTTACCACGTTTTAGGTAAAATGAAGTAAAAGTATTAAATTACGGGTTAATATCCTAAAATATCACAGACAATATCAATAAATATATGGATGTGCAAATTATTAACCTAAAATTACCTCATGTGTATTATTTTTCCACCTTGGATTCACATTACTATAAAATGAAATTTCTTTAATATTAAGGAATGAGTATTTATAAAAATACCACCATTTATCATATATAAAAGGTCCCCACCTCTTCCCACTTCATACCACACCTTTACCTCAATTTTTTATATAATTACTACCCTAAATCTCTCCCTAATATTACTATCCCATATTGTGTATCTTCTGAACTCAATAGAATTCCCCAATTCCATTAAAAGTACAAAGGATTCTATGTGAAGATATTATTCTTCATTGTAAGTAATGACTTATTACCATTCTTTTTATTTTATCTTCTTATAAAAAATCAGAATAATTATTATTTATCACATTAATAAATCCTATATAATATCATTATACCTATTTAATAATGATATTATAATAAAATAACATCATAATTATACTCATCCATTGATTATAGATTCTTCTTGTCTTGAACAATTAAATCCCCTATGTGGAAAATGATATAAAATTATATCATGGATGGTAATGAGAACATAACTAGTTTTAAAATATAATATTAATATTTAATCCATTATAATCATAACCCCATATATTAGTTAACAATAATGGTAACATGATAAAAAACCTTAATCATTAAAAATCCAAACAAAAACACCCATATAATGAACCCGAAACACTATAAATCATTAGGGAACTTCTATTTTAGTACCATGACTAATTTAGAGATTACGAAATCATGAACTTCGAATGATGACTAAAACCATTATACTAAAACATGCCAAAATGATTGATATTAGTAACTGTTGATGATCAATGAAAACCAAAAATATGCAACAATTATATAATAAATGAATATAAATGATAAATATTAAAGGTATTAAAAAGAAATGGGGAACTAAAATATATGATTAATGAGTCTACGATTATTATTTTGGATGATATTGTATGTTAGAGTAAGTGGGAATCAAATGTAAGGTTTTTGTTGACTCAATCATCATTAACTAGGTCATATATTTTCTTCTTTGAGTATGTACTTTAATTTTTTGGTTTTTCTAAACCTGATGATTGGATTATATTTTATTTCTAGTTTGATTTTTGGGGATTTAAAATTCCTTCTCCTAACCTCTTTTTTAATTTACCCTTAAATCATGTTATACAGAATTGTAAGAGTTTTCATCTAAATTTACTTTCATTAGGGCATGTTTCAAATTATAAACATATTATAATTTATTTATTGTATTTACTAACTATTTAAAATATTATATCACTATTATCAATTAATTTATTAGATTTAATGTTCTATTTCATCTTTTCTCTTTAATTTTAAAATACGTCATTATTTACCTACATCATAAGTGTTTTTATTGAATAAATATTATTTACTTAATTAAAAATATTTCTTATTAAATATATTATTTTAAATTTATAATATTCCATTCCATGGTTATATATAATTTTATTTCATATTTATTTATGGCGAAAGCACATTTCATCATCAGAGTACACTTTTTGATCGATTTTTACTACATTGAGATATCACGTCATATAGGAAAACATCTACTTTATATTTAAGGTATTGTTATTCCATATCTATTATTTTTTTAATTTTTTATTATTTTATCATTTTGAAAGGATAATATATATTAACTTTTGAATATTTCTAATTTCTCTTTATAATAATTTAAAAAGAATGTTTTTTCTTTTGTTGATATGGGTTTTTTTAAAATTACTAAGAAGTAGAAAAAGGTAATTCATTCCACATTCATGTTTTTTATCTAACATTACATGTTTCTTCTAGTTTATTATTTATGTGTTTTTAAGGTTCCATTTGTTGCTATTTTTTTTAAAAGTATAGTTTAAAAGTTTTATTGTCACTCTTTAAAAGTTATTTTGAATGTGAAATGTAATGTTTACATAAAAAATATTTCAAAATATTAAAGAAATATTTTTATAAATTTGATTCAATTTTATACTAATTATTATAAAAATTAGTTTTTAATTTACTTATTATATGTTCTAAATGTATTTAAATCATATTTTTATTAAAAAAAATTATTTAATTTCATGAAAAAAATGTTTATTCCATTATCTTTTTTATTTTTTATAGTTTCTAAAATTTTTAAAATATAAAGAAAATATTTCTTAAACATTTTTGTAAATGTTTATCTTACATTGAAGGTTTTTTCTCCTAAGTTGATACTTTTTTATAATCTATCCTTTTATTGTTCCTTTTAGTAATTTTCTCATCATTTTATATTCTTTTGTGATTCTCCTAATTTTAGATCATCATTTTATTAATCATAAAATATTCCATATATCAATTTTGATCTCTTTGATATATTTAATAAATCACAACCTCTATCATTACCTATATTCATTAACTCCTAACGATAAAATTTCTACCAATGCATTTCCATCACGAGTACCTTATTCTCTATTATTCTAATTAAAGTGTATTCAGCTATATAATAATACCATTTAATTAATTGGGGAAATATATTGTTATGATTGTATAAATTTTATTCAATATGGTGTAAACACCCTAGACATAATCATAAAATTTTAACAGAGTTTACCATGATAACACCTATCATTATTTGAATGAATATTATGATCATTTATTTATAACCAATTTTATTTTCACGGGATAATCATATTATGATTATAAATAATGTTTGAATTATTTTATACAGCACACATATGTATGGTTTATCATTATTTAGTATATAATATTGACATATCCCATGGATTTATTTGGTAATGTTTTATCTCTCATGAGATTAGTATGTTATGTGAGTAATGCTGCTCGATCAACTATGGGATCTAGGAATTGATACCTGATCCACTATAATATGGGATACATGTGGTGACTTTTGATCCACTATGTTATGATAGTATTAGTGGTTAACCTTGAAACATGTTATGAAATCCATTGTAATATTTGTTTCACATGATTATTTTATTCCCTAATGCTCTTGATTATTGTCCCATGTTTCCACATTCTTATTATATTGTATAAGTTATATATTCACGATGATACATTGAGGTTATATATATTTAAATCATGAATTACGAAAAACTATGATTATTGTTTTTTCTTTTTAATTGAGTATATTTTTACTGTTCATGATTTCTCACTTGATTATAGTCCAATCCTCTATGAAACATTGATATGTTTTCCCTTACAGTGTGTTTGAGATCACTCATTTTCTATGTTTTCTTATTACACTAGGAAAATAAATATAGCAGAATATCTCAGATTAATTTTCATGTAGATATTTCTGTGGGATATGATGAAAAAATAACGTGTAATAATACATTTATAGAGTACATCTTCAAGTTACTATACCATTGGTTTCAGAAATTGTTTATTTATTTGTGAGATTCATTGTCTAAATTATGAAAATTATGTAAAAGATATGCAAGTTATGATGATTTCATATCACTTCGTCTTAGATTATAGTTTATTTTTTTTGGTATTCAGATTTTGAAATTAATAGGATTGAACTTAAAGAATACTAGGTTAAACCAAAAAGTTTATAGGTTGATCAAATTATGTCCGAGTTAAACGAAAAGTGTTATAGGTTTAAATTGAGGTGTAAAAGGATAATTAATCCTAGGATTTATATTTTATATTCATATGATGGTTTAATATTTTTCATATTAACTAATGAATTATATTTGGCACATATGGTTATGAGAAATGAAAATATAAAAATTAGACTACTATGAGAGAAAATATGACTTTCTAAATGTAACATCCTAGGTAAATAAATAATATCAAATTTTCATATATATTTATATTTGTGAATTAAATATTAATTTTACTTTAAATGGGATGTTATGTCTGATCATGTACTCAACATGATACAATGGGTTTCTTTGAAATCATATGCTGCACACAACATTGAGTTATACCGAAAAATAATATAATAATAACGTTATTTTAAATGGTAGTTAATACCTAGCCATTTTATTTTTGGGAATGAACATAAGTAACTAAAATTTTAGTTAACATGTTTGTTAAATATTTTTACATTTATCTCTTTATATTTAGTGGCTTAAAATGAGAATGAATCCAATTTTAAGCATAAATACTCAAATATTTTGAAAAGGTAGTATTACCATCTTATGATGGAAAAACACTTTTAAATATAATTTTCCCATTTTATATGTTTCATTTGACAAATTAAAATTCTTATTTATACAAGGGATATAAAAATTTACTTTGGGTAAATTTTTTGTATTTTTTTGATAAAGTTTATTTTTAATGAATTATGAAAAATACTACATTTTTAGTCAAAAATATCATTTCATATAATTTATTTATTTGTTTAGATTATATTTTTAATTTTTTTTAAAGTGTAATTGTGTTATATTTTATCCATTTAATCCAATGTTCGTCATTGGATGTAAATTTACATTGAAATTGAATATAAACACATGTTAATCATTTTTTTAGTTTTCAATTCTTTAAAACTCGCTTTCTAGATTTGACAACAGAAATTAATATTAAATTGATTAATGAAACCTATATGTTTTTAATTTGAAAAAATAGACATAATTTTTGAAATAATAATATCAAAATTATCTTTGGGATATTTTTTGGTATTTTTCTAAAAAATTTCAATTTTTGATAAATAGTAAAAAACACTGCATAGTAGTTAAAAAACCGACATTTTCATTTAAATGAAATGTTACCACTTATTTGAATTGAATTTATAAAATCCTAACTATATGGTTGTCATTATTTTGTAAAATGTGGTTCAATAGGATGAAAATAATTTTTGGTGAATAATAAATTTTGTGTTTCATTTTCCGCAGTTAAATGTAAATAAGGTAATTCAAGGTAAAAATAATATTAAAATAATAAAAAATTACCTTAAAACATGTGCTAACCTTATTGTGTTAGTCATGGGCGACCAATAAAATCATTGGGTAGAATATTTGGCCTTTTGAAGCCACTTGGGTAAGAAAATTATATTATTACCTTTTTATTTAAAGTAAAAATAAAAATATCATAAACATGTATTATTTTGCTAAAACAATTTTAATTTTGGGTTATAAAATTGACATATTTGACTATAAATATTAATTATAATACTAAAAATATTTCCTATATCATGGTATTTTATTTATAATTTTTATAAATCAAATAAATAATTTTATTTATGACACAATGATGAGGTAATAAATATCTCGTTAATGAATGTTTTAAATAAATGAGATTAGAAATATTAAAATAAATATATTTTGAAATTTTTATTCCATAAAAGAATTTTATAAATGATTATTAATTTTTATATTTTAATTATTAATGATTTTTCTAATTTATCAAGTTGTAATGGATTTTTAAAAAGTTCTGATATTAATAGTATAAAAATTGACATAAATGTGTTTTTAAATCAATTAATATTTTTTAAATGATAAAATAGTCCTCGAAATATAGGATTCATAAAAATGACATATATGATGTTAAAAATTTAAATAATTAATCAATTTGGGTAACATTGAATTTTATAGTAAATATATTAACCATATAGTATGTATATACAAGAAAACATGGTAAAAGTTAAATATGTTAACAAAGGGTTAAATAAAAATGATAAGGATTAAAAAATATCCAAAACCTATCAAATTATTATTTTATGATTTTATTTAGACTTATATTCATCTTATATTTGAATTTAAAGAGTTATGGACCTTTGTAACCAAAAAAAATTTAATATAAAATAATACATTCAAACATTCATAAAGAGCCCCTCCTCCCCCTTAAAAAATGCAATCACCTCAGACCCTTACTCACACATTTCAAGAACCCACGGTTCATAAAAAATCATCCCAAATAAGATACAAACATACCTATATTCCTCATATAATCCTTCACCTCAGAAGATGGAAATTCCAGAAAACCTTTTGGTTCAAACCAAAGGGTGTTACCTGATTTAAAGGCAACTTCTTCTCTCAAGTTCTTTTCTTTTCTTTTACATCTCCACTTCCTATAATATTATTATTCTTTGATTAGATAATAAAACAAGAATAATCAATATACTAGGTTGTTTTTAGGAGATTTATTTTAACTACACTTACACACACTTCCACTTAATGGTTATAGAACATACTGTTTTTATGGACGGCAAACTATTGCCTCACGAAATGATGATTGTTAAATGTTGTCTTTTAAAGTATTATGGTGGTCATTATGATGTAACTATAATTATATATGACATTTATGATATTTATTTATTTATATTCTTCTTTAATTCTATTTTATAACATACCTTTATTATCTTGATGTTGTATATATAAAATAATTTTATTTGAGGAAGTACGTACTACCGCCCCACAAAGTGATATGACTCCTTCATGCTATACATAGAACGTATAATGTATGGAATTAATGAACTTATGTAACATATATAAAATAGGTATTATACATTAATTATAATATATCCACATGTCATTTAGTTTTCATTCCACTAAATATGAAAAGAATTGAAAGTAACATTCATGTGTACGTACGGCTTACCGTCTCCATGAACAGTGCATTTCATTTCTTATATCCAAATGTTATGGAATATTATATATACATATATACTAGATATATATGATATATATTATATCTAAATCATTAATATCATTCTGGATATAATGAAATTTTGACCACATGGTCAATTTGTTATTATAACAACTTTAATTTTTTACTAATGTTCCGAACATCGACAAAATGACCGATATGAACTCAAATAATTAACAAATTGTTATATCTAGGTAATAAGTGATATAAGAGAAATAAAAAAATTGATTTTTTTAATAAATTATATATTAAATTAAGTTTATTATTCAGGAAATTAAAGAATGAACGAGTCATGTCAGACAAGAGGTAAGAGACTTTGTCTCTATCTCATTTCATTGAGGAATCTTTTGATAATATACAACTCCAAATTTTATATACAGTATAATAAACCCCATTTGACTTTTACTTTCATTAAAAAGGAATCCTTTTTCTACGAAGAATTTTACTAAAATGAAAAAGAATTTTTTTAACTTAGGCGGTGACAATGTCCTCTCTGCTGCCATAATCGTTATTTGGCTTCATCAATAAGCCTTAATGTTTTTAAAATGAAAAAACCCCTATTCTGTTTTTGGGTGTTTTGGCATTGAAAATGGTTTTTGAAATTGAATGAATAATATAATATCTTGAAATGATATCTTATGATTGCAAATTAAATATTATTACTGAAATGTTGATATTTGAAATATTTTATGTGTTATAATTATGTGATGGAACTTGGACATTTGATGCGTGGTTACATGATAAACCAAATGACAGGTTGTTCTATGATAAACCAAGGATGGATGGTTTCATAATAACTTATAATGCATTGGGTATTGAAGTTAGATTTATGGCTATTCATTTTTTTGATATTTTTGGAATTCGACTGTTTGAGTATTGCATTTTATTATGTTTATGTCCTAAGTAACCTTTATATATTATGTGTGCTTTCTTTTGGTTTTATTGTTATCTTTTTGTTACAAATGGGTAAGAAATGAGCTTTTATTCAGTGAAGAGTATTTACTACTTCATAAAGGTGAAAAGTATTACATATGATAATGTATTCATTGTTTAACTGTTGTTTTGAAAAACTAATGGTTTTCCTTCTTCTTGTATCCCTTACAAAGCTTTTTATGCTCATACCAATTTTTTGAAAAAAATTTCATAGGACTTATAGTGGAACCTTGGTGATTTTTTAAGGCATTATATATGTGAGAAACGAATCCCAATGAATGTTCTGGTAATAATCATAAAGGTAAGTATATTCAAAAACCTATGTGCCAAGGATGTGGAAATAAACACCTAGGAAAATGATTCAAAGGGACCAGAAGATGTTTTAGATGTGGTAATGAAGGTCATAAAGCAATAAACAACCATATAAAAAGTAATAATCCAATTGAATCCATGAAATGGAAAGAAGTCCTTTCTGATGGATTAAATGAATGTTTTAAATGTGGTGTACAAGGCTATTATATGAATAGATGTCCTATAAAGAAGGATGAAAAATGGGATTAGAAGGATCATACTAATATATGTTTTCCAATTCCTAATTCCATTCCAATTAAAGATGAGGAAACTGAAAATGACCTATGAATGGTATGGGTTAATTCTTAGCCCATGTTTTTACATTACTGAAATCTTTAGAAATTATGCATGATCTTTTTTGTAGGAAAGAAGTATAAAATAATTAGATGAAAAATCATGGATAAAGGATATGGAATAATGTTCGATGATTAAGATGTCTACATTTTAATAATTGAAGAGTTATGTTGGATCTATAAATGATGATATATTTAAATGTATTGATGATGGGATTACTTTGGAAGACTTTTTATAGTATGTGTAACACTGATGATTGATATGTGAAAGTGTTATTCAAGATAGAATTAAATTTTCTTGTGTAGAAATAATGGATAACCTTAGGGTTTTATATGATATTTTGTTTCTAAGGTGATAAATGGTTATTACATTTTGGGATGCAAAATTAAAGGTATTAGATAACCTTTAAGGATATAATATTTTATGGTGTTTTTGTGGAATTTATCTCATTTTTGGGAATTTTATAAAATTATATAATTATATAAAAATGACAACACCCAGACCATATGACAACCCATCATGTCGGACAATGATACAAGAATCAAACCCACAACCAAAGTCCGATTGGGATTTATCACATACCACTGGCCTACGTGAAGTCCATGATTTATATGACTAATTATTTTTAGTTAAATAACTTTATCGATATGAATAAGTTGATTTTGGGAACTTATGTTTTATCAAATGGATATCCTTAGTATAGGAAAATGATTTGGTGATTAAGTGATAAAGATTATTTTGGAAGACGTTCTCTCTTTTAGGGAACACTATATGCGAAAGGAAAATAAAATAATATGGGATCTCATTTGTAGAGAAATATTTGAAATATAATTCTGAAAGAATATATGTTTTTATTATGGAATTATAGTGTTTTGGGTTAGTTATGGAAATGATTAACCTATCATAGAGAATATGTGGTTATGTTAATTGCTTTTCAGTATGAGACTTTAAGAGTAGTTGATGTTATTTGGAGATAAATGTTATGATTTTTGTGGAAGACATTGTGATTAAATACTTCTATGTTCTGGGTTTCAATCTTAGTTTGGATTACAATGAATAATTTTAAGGACAATTGTGCATTGAATGGCCTTTTTTGAGATTTGGGTATTTTTTGATCAATTTTAGAGATTAAGAGCAGTGTTTCTTTTTTATAAAAGATTATTCTTTTGGGGGGTTATCTGATCTTGAACTAACCATTTCGGTTTTGGATGATGTCTAAAGATAGGGGAAATATATAGTTCACATTTTCTAATTTATGTGATTCTATATAAATTGATTTTAGCGATTCCAGTGTGACCAGGAGATCTTGAATACTCATCTTTTGGAGAAAAGATGAGTTTTTGGTAGAAAATTATTAAAGGATGAAACTCTACTTGAAATGTATTTATATTTCCTAATATCATTTTTTAATCTCATAAATAAATTAATCAACATTATTAAATGAAACATAAAATAAAATCATTTTCTATTTACTTTTCCTACTGGGAAACCAAATACCTTTTTAACCTATCACAAGTTTGTAGTTTTCTGGTAGTTAAATTTCTCCTGATCATGTTTCCTATCACTCTCCATTAGAACATGACACTTAACTTATCCTCTATATCCATGTTTTCTTGTAATCCTAGTATGTGTTATCTCGGGTGGACTTTTTTACTTCTCTTTCATTCTTTAAAAGTGATAGTTTTATTGACTATTTTTTCTGATATGGGACTTTGAATGATGTTTATGAGCCCAATTTTAAAATTGGGAGGATGTAATTCCGAAAATGGGGGAATGATGTAACATCCCAAGTAAATAAAGAATATGAAAATTTCATATTTATTAATATTTTTGAATTAAATGTTAGTTTTACATTAAAGGGGATGTTATGTCTGATTGTTTACTCAAAATACATTAACTGGTTTCTTTGAAATATTATGTTGCACACAACTTTGAGTTATACCAAAAAATAATATTGTTATATTATTATTTTAAATAGTATTTAGTCTCTAGCCATTGTATTGGTGGAA
The DNA here is from genome assembly GCA_963277665.1 of Viscum album. NCBI lineage: Eukaryota > Viridiplantae > Streptophyta > Magnoliopsida > Santalales > Viscaceae > Viscum > Viscum album. The sequence goes on along the minus strand of OY728143.1, from coordinate 27,598,408 downwards.
ATAAACAGAACTAACTAAAATATGATTTCACATTTTTGATAAATATTTTTACATTTATCAAATAAAATTTAGAGGTTTAAAATTACAATGAATCCAATTTTAAGCATAAATACTCTTCTATTAATTTAATTTCAAAAATACATCATAAATGGTTGTCCCTAGTAAGAAAATTTTGGTTCAATATGATAAAAATAATATTTGTAAAATTGTAACTTTTTATTTTTATTTACCCCGGTTAAAGGTAAATAGTGTTATTTAAAGTCAAAATAATATTATAATAATATAAAATTACCTTTACAGTTGTCCTACCCCGTGTTGGTTGAGTCATGGACAACCCATGAAATCCATGGGTATAAATTTTGTATTTTGGAAGACAATTGGTTATGATAATTACATTAATAACTTTTTATTTAATGTAAAAATAAAAATATCATAAATATGTATTATTTTCTAAAATCATTTTAATGTGAGGTTATATAATTGATATATTTGACTATAAATTGTCATTATAAATCTAAAGAGATTTCCTATATCATTGTAGTGTATTTATAATATTCATACATCAAATAAATAAATTTTTATATGACACAATGGTGATGTAATGATTACCTCATTAACAAATATTTTAAATAAATGAGATTATAAATATTCAAATAAATTTATTTTGAATATTTTAATGCCATACACGAATTTAATGAATGATTATGACTTTTTATCTATGAATTAATGAAGTTTTTTTAATTGAACATGAGGTTATGGGTTTTTAAAAAGTCATTATATGAATAATTTAAAAATTGACATAAATGAGTTTTTAAATCAATTAATAATTTTCTAAATGATAAAATTCTATTCAAAATATAATATTTTACCAGATGACATATATGATGTTAAACATGTCATTAAAGATCCATTGTGGGTCTATTTTTATTTTATTGTTAATATATTGACTATAAATTACGAATATACAAGAAGACATGGTAAAAGTTAAATAAGTTAACAAAGGGTTAAATAAAAACGATAAGGATTAAAAAATATCCAAAAGATGTGAAATAATTATTGGATGATTTTATTTCTACTTATATTCATATTATATTATATTTTAATGTGTTATAGACCATTTTAAACTGAAAATCATTTTATAATAAAATAATACCTTCCAACTTTCCTAAAGAGCACCTCCCCCACCTTATAAAAGGCCATCACCTCTAACCATTACTCACAACTCTCAATCCCCATTGGCTCATCCAAACTCGTCCCAAATAAGCTCCCAACTTACATCTATTCCTCCTAGAAGCCTTCCCATAGTTAGAAGGAAATACAATAAATCCATTTGGATCAAACCAAAGGGACTTACCCAATTTAAAGGTAACATCTCCTCTGAAGTTATTTTCTTTTATTTTCCTTCTCCACTACCTATTATATTCATAATATTTGATTGAATAAAAAAACAAGTATCCTAAATATAATATTTTTTTTATGATAAGTATTTTAAATACACTTTCAAACACATCCATCTAATAAGTATAGAACATATTTTTTCTATGGACGGTGAACTACTGCCTCACGAAACGATGATTATTCAATCATATCCTACCACCTCTTATGGTGGAAAATATGATAGAACTGTAATTATATATTATATTTTTTTTAACATTATTCTTATTTAATTCTCTTTTATAATATACATTTATTCTTTTCATGTTTTATATATAAGATAATTTTATTTCTGGAAATGTAAACTACCGCCCCCTCAAAGTTATATGACTCATTCATGCTATACATGGAACATATAAATGATATAATTATTGTACTTATGTAACTTATATAACATATATATTATAATAAAATTATAATATACCTATGTCTCATTTAGTTTATATAACTTCAAATTTGAAAATGAATTGAATTTAGTTTTCATGCGTACGTATATCTTATGATCTCCATGAATGGTGTATTTCATTTATTATATCAAAATGTTGTGGACTATTTTAATACACACACATATATATATGATTTATAATATCTCTATATCATGAATATCATTCTAGAGATAATGTAATTTTTTTCACATGGAAAATTTGTAATTATAACTTGTTCATTTTTTTACTCAAGTTCCGAACATCGACAAAATGTCCGATATGAACTCAAATAATTAACTAATTGTTATAGAAAGGTAATAAGGGATATAATTGAAATAATAAACTTGAAAATGGTTATGAAGAAATTATAAATTAACATATGTTTATTATTCGAGAAATTATAGAATGAACGAGTCAAGTCAGACACGAGGTAATGGACTTTGTCTCAACCTCCTTTCATTGAGGTATGTATTGATAATATACAACTCCTAATTTATATGGTTTATAATAAATGCCCTTTAATTTTAAATTCATTAAAAATTAATCTTTTTTCTATGAATCACTTATTGAATTAAAAAATTATTTATTTTTTAAACATATGCGGCGACAATGACCTCTCCGCCGTAGTAATTGTTATTTGTCTTCATCTATAAGCCTTAATGTTATTTAAATTAAAAAAAACCCTCATTCTATTTTTGGTTATTTTGGTATTAAATATAGTTTTAAAAATATATTAAGTATTTCAATATCATGAAATGATATATGATGATTTCAAATTAAATTTTATTATGGAAATGTTGATATTTGAAATATTCTATGTGTTATGATTATGTAATGGTACATGGACATTTGACGAGTGGTTATAAAAGGGTAAACAAAGAGATTTTATAGTGTACTTTATATGTGTTTTAGGGTAATATTTTGGTTATAAAAGGGTTAAAAAGATCTTTTATTAAATGAATAGTATTTACTACTTCATAAAGGTGAAAATTATTTCTTATGTTAAAGTATTCATTGTTTACTTCTTGTTTTGAAAAACTAACAGTTTTATTTCTTTGTGTATCCCTTACCAAGGTTTTTAATGATCATCCCAATTTTTTGAAATGTTTTTTCACCCGAATTAAAGTGGAATAGGGTCAGCGATAAAATCAAGGAAAATAAATGGTGATTAAAATACGGAACTAAACATTTTTATTTTCTTTTAGGAGTTTTTATTTTATGAAAAAATGCATACTCAGTAGAAGTGTCTATATATAATATTCAAATTATTATGTATATGTTATCACTTAATTATATAAAACACTAAACCTGAAAAGATAATAATTGTTAATTTTTTACTTAATTCAAGATTATTTAATGTTTAATTATGGGGCCTTACACTAAATCTTACCCAAGATAGTAGGGTTGACATCTCATTATAAATTATATCTCGAGCCGTGACATTTTATATTTTACATAGTGAGAGAAAAATAAAATTATGAGGACACTATTAATTTAAATGGGAGGGTACAGTGTAACAACCCATATTTATTTATGTGTTTTATTTCAGATAGTTGTTTTATTTTTTTTATTTAATCTAATCATATGTAATAAATTCATCATAAAATATATGAATCAAATTGAAATTGGGCACTTACCTAAGTGGTAAAGTCACCCTATAATCCTATACCATTTACTAGTTCAAAATAAAGTGGTGGTTAATTACAATTTTATAGTAGAATTAACTGCAGCAAGGTACTATACTAGTGATACTAGTCACTATATATCAGCATTTAGGCCATAGGCAATCTAGGACTTCAATGGAAATTAGTCCATTGAGCCTCAAATACATCATTTTCAGTATTATGGGCTATCTATAAAATATTATGATAAATGTATATGGTAGTGTGATTCTGATCACTGGTGAAGCTAAGACACAGGTTAATCATCTGTGACATTGGTAAAAAACCAAAGTGATCACCTTTTCGAGAACACCTAGGGACTAATTCACATTGGTTCAGTGTAAGGATGGTTTTATATGGATGAAATGTTGTGATGTAATTATAATATAGGATTGTTCGGTGGGAGTGGCTACTGTAGTTTAGGCCTTTGTACCTCGATCCCTTTAGGCCATGTATTCTAGGTCATTCGTGTCTTGTATCCCGAATCTTTCATCCATGTAAGGTTTCCATCTCAAAATAGTTTTAAAAGGGTATATCCAATAAATAATATTAAAATAGAGTTATAAGGATGGAAGAAATGAATTAAATGTACTATAATATATTCACTCATAATGGAACATTATAACAAAAGTACATGGATATTTTTGTTACAAACCAAGGATTATTACTCACCATTGTTGATTACATCCATTAAATGTTAAAAAATCGAAATGGGAAAATAAATAGAAACTGAATATATATATATTTAAATATAGGGAAAATCATGGATCATATTAACCCTTAGGAATCACTATTAATGAGAAAAACCTATAATATAGAAAATCATCATGAATGGGGAAATAATTTGGTAAATCCATAATGAAAAATTAAAGGTATGAGAATTGGGAGTAATGAAGTTAGAATAGAATGAATTGATGGAATATGAAGTGTGTAATATTGCTATTATTGAACCATTAGAAAAGGGTATATATTCATTGATTCTAATACAAGTATACATATTATCAGATTTGAATTTAAATTATGTATTTAATATACATAAATTTTATTTAGACGAAAAACAAATATACATGTTAATTTTAAATAATTAATTTGATGTATAATAAATTATTTTATTATAAAACTAAAAGACACTAAATCACATGGGAAACACCATTGATCCTAAAGGAACAGTTTTTCTAATATATATATATATATATATTAAATATATTACATTTTGAAAATTATATAAATAATATATATTAAGAAAATTAAGAGAATTATTTAAAAAATAAATCAACAATATCCATGAAGTAAATATGTAACTACAAGTAATACTAATTTAATTATTCGTGGCTAATAAAATATATTTTTTAAAATATTTTTAAAATATACTATATTTTTTTAAAAGTTACATTTCACATGTTTAGAGTAAGAAATATAATGAACATATTATATATATATATAATATAATAAATAATCATGAATATTTTATTTATAATTTTCTAAAAAAATAAAATCATTTATTTCTTAAAAGATGTATTTTTGAAAAGATTTTTTTCCAATATGTCATGTATTTTAATTTTATTAAATTAAGATAATCTCTATTAAAGAGTGATTTTAATGTAATTAATTATATATATATATATATATTATAATAAATTAAAAAAATATATAATAATTATTAATTGGTAATAATAAGAATAAATTCATTTTTATACTCACAAATACATATTTCTATTTTTATCTTACGAGTTTTGAATTCGCATGTTAAAATTAATTTTTATCAAATTTAAAAAATGAATCTAATAAAATGGATTTCATATTTTTAGTCATAATTTGAAAGTTATTCAATATTTTCAATTTCATATTTAGGCATAAAAATAAGTTATCGAGGTAAATTTTTGTTAGCAAGGTAAATGTAATATCAATTAAAAAGATTATATTAAGAGGTAAAACTGTAAAATATAACAAAATATTATCTCAAAATGTGTGTATAAGGGAATGATGGACCTCCACTTATCCCTTTTTCATTATTTTTCAATTTTGCATCAAATTTCCTTGAAAATAGTATTTAATTTATATTAAGTAATTTAATTATATTGTTATGCCATCCCTTCAAACTTATAGAAGGATCAATCCTCTGACCACATCATCCCACAACATTCAATTAATTTTTACTTAAATATTTTCCCAAGTTATCTCCCCAAAAAGCTTCACACATTTTAGGTAGATTATTTTCAAAATAATGTTCATTAATTATTTCAAAACTAGGAAGATATATAAGAGAAGTCACGATTTATTCATTTTGAGCAATGAATTTTATTATCCATTTTTATATTCTTCCTATAGATATTAGAAATTATTATTTATCACTTTAATAAATTCTAGATATTATCAAAATTATTCTATAATAGTGATATTTTTACAAAATCACTTCATAATAAAACTGATCTATTGATTATTAATATGTTCTTGATTAGGTTCATTTAACCCTATACATGAGAAATGCTATAGAATGTTTTCATGGATGGTTATGAAAACTTAAATAATGGTAAGAAATTATGTTTTTATGAAATGTAGTTTTCTTTTGTTTGTTTAATGGAAATATTAATATTTAAATATTTATTAACATAACACCTTATGTTTTTTAAAGATTATAAAAACAAGATCGTAAGAGATTATATCATTAAGAATTGGGACTAAAAATATCATGGAATTAATGTGGGACTTCATAACTCATAATTGAGGTTTTATTCTAGTACATTTAATATTATGGATTTGATGAACTCATATAAATGGAATGAAAATCGAAACTGCAATATAATATTATAATGTACATTATAGTCAGTTATCCATATCATAGTTGTGTTTCTCTACATTTATAACATATTTTTGGGGTTTTGGATGATAGAAATCTAAATAAGATGATATGGGGGAACCTACTATGATATTAGAGCCACTGGAAAGGCATAGGCTAGCTACTACATTGCCAATGGAAATCCATGGTAGGTGGTAAAATCCAAGGATAAAACTAGATAACATCAGACAGTCAATACAAATCTACATACAAAATAATGGCTAAGGTAGTATCCCAGAATTTTTACTATAGACATGAGCCATCGGAAGGTACCCCTACAACCTCCAAATTAGGGTCTCCATTGAATTTTTTTTCTAATGAACCTTTTCAATAATATCATTCTAGGTTTGATGCTCATTTTACCAAAACAACCCTGAGATCCCTCTTTTAGTTTAATTGGATATTTATTTCCCCTCTATTTAGTTTTTTAATATTGGATCATTTTTTTGGTTCCCACATGGTATGTTTTTTTTATTATAGAAATAATCATCTCCTTATATTTAAATGAATCATTTATCTAAGAAATTCTGTCTAAATCATTGGATTCTATAATGAAATAATAGAAACATATTTGTGGATTTATAGGTAAAATCCATACCTTGAATGTTTATATAATTCATTGAACTGGTCTTGATCTACCATTGGTAATATATATCACATGGTAAGTGAATTTATCTCTAATCCCATGTCTTTGTTTCTTTATTTAAAATGAAACTCTAAAATTCTGACTATGATGAGTTGGGATTTTTTTATAGAGAACTAATTATATGAGATTTATCTAGGTGGATATTCTTGAATTTGGGAATCAATATTTTGAGGTAGAAAGTCCTTAAAATTTGATGACCTTTATATATTAATTATATTCTATAATTGTTTTTATGTTTGTGTGTTTGGCCATGAGACTCCTGTTGGTTATTATTAACATGTGTGTGTTTGTGTGTACATGAGACCATTTATTAATTCAATATGCATGTTTGTGTGCTTGTGTGGCTGTACCATGAGAGATTTCTTATTATGTCATGATTATTAATTTATATATTATTCCTTGTGTTTGGATTCAACTATAGTTCCCCTATGATTTGTTTCATGATATAATTTTGGTCTAACATGACTTGTTGACCCTTTAGAGAGGGATTGATTCCATTGTGATTGGAATGTTGTGATATCACCTAAAAAGATAGCATTTAGAATGTTTCTTACCCCAAATCTAATTTTTGGGTCAACATGTGGAAAAATATGACTTAAACTGGATCCGTATACTGGGTCAACATGATGTTATGTGTCTTTCCCCAGAGTTGTGTATTGGTTCAACACGTATAAATTGTAAAATTTCCATATATGTGGGCATATAGTTGTTTATAAAGGAGGGACATGGATATTGGAGAGTTGGATGAGTTTTCTAAGACAACAGGTGGAGGTTTTGAAATGATTTAACTCATGAAATGATTACCCATTATCATCCTTTTGGAAAGATGCTGAAGTAGGTAGAGCTCAGGTTAATGAAACCTTATTTATTACATAATGTCTTAGTACATGATTTTTTATATATATTAATTTACATTTTTATTATTTCGTACACTTTTATATGACGATACACTTATGTTAGGAACACATTGGTGGACCCATATTGGTTTTGTAATCAAAATTTGAATGAGATTATCAATGTTTCTATAGACTTCATGGTTAGATATCCAACCACGGAAAAGGACCCCACATCGAGGAGCTGATCAAGTGGGCTTGTTAGGGTAGAGGCGATGCTAGGAAGAACTTTTAACTATTGTTACAGTGTTTAGTTTTTTTTTGTTATAATAAATTCGTTGACTGACAATATTGGGTGTCTTTTGGTTTATGTTTTATGACATAGATTCCATTTAATAAATAATTGTGATTGTATTATAATTTTTATTGTTCTTCTATAGGATATTTTTTAAACATTGTAGGGATTATGGTGTATGGATATTGGTGTCGAGGGTATAGTATCCTCACAACATCATTCATAACCTGACAACTAATCACCTCTTATGTACTGGGAGATGCGAATGAGTCATGTGGCACTCTAGGCTAGAATAGATGATTTGGTTCTTTGTGTTATAAATACAATTATATCAAAACAGACTTGGAAGAATTAAAACTAATAAAAACTGAGGATCAATAGAAAAAAAAGAATTATATATGAATTAAATGAATATAAAAAAATTAATTTAAAAGGTAATATACAATAATAATTTATTAAAATATATGATTAATGAGTCAATAATTTTTGTACTAAAATCTTGAATATGTCCATGAAAGTGATAATTAAAAGTGTGGGTTTTTTTGAATTTATGTATTTTCTTTGAGTCATATACTTTCTTCTTTAAATATATTATTCTATATTGTATTTATTCATAGTAATTATTGAATTATATCATATTTATCCTCTATTATTTTTTGGATTTATATTCATTTTTTATAGCCTACAATTAAATTGATTCTTACTTTACAAAATATAATATTGAAATATTTTTCCATATCAAATTCATTTTTTTGACATATGTTTTGAATTACGCACCCATTTTCATTTATATACTGTATATATTTCTTATTTTATTAATTGTATCAAAATTATATTTTTACTTATTATATTTAAAGATCCATTTGAAGTATTATTTTTAACTTCCAAATACCTCATTAATTACTATGGTTTTATATATTTCTATTGACTCAATCCCCATTCCCTGAGTAATAATCGTTCTGAAATTGGTTGGGGAATAAACCATTTTTCCTTGAATATGATATTTAAATTTTAGATATTCCATTCTTTGTCTATTTTAAATTTTATTTGGTTTTTCTTTATTGGTAATTTATATTTCATTATAAAAATATGTTTTTTATTTATTCTTACTTCATTGACATAAGATGTTATTAAGGAAAATTATACAATCTATTTGATGATTTTTTTCATCTATACCCATGTTATCTATTACCAATTTTTATTTTCTAGGATAATAAGTATTCTCATTTTAACAATTATCATATATCTTTATAACAATTTTTTAAGGAAGTTTTATAATTCTTTTATGAATATATATTTATTTCAAACAATTTAATATCTTAAAAAGGTAATTATTTTCGATTATATATATGTATGTATTATATTTCAATCCTTGTTTCTTCTAGTTTAACCTTTATGTATTCTTAAAGGTTCCATTATCTAGGAATATTTTTAAAATAATGTTTTAAAAGTTTTCTTTCCATATAAAGAAAGTTATTATTAATGTGATATGCTACGTTATTATAAACAATTTACCAAAAAATTAAGCAACTATTTTTATGAACCCAATATCATTTTTCAATCATTCTATTAATGGTTTCTATTAAATAAAAATATTATAATATTTTAACATATTTAAAACATATTTTTTATTAAAAAATATCTATATATATTTTATTTCATGAAAATTATTTTTAAGCCATTACCGTTTTTAAATTTTATTATTTCATCATTGGATAATAGCTAAGGAATTTCATTTATAAATATTCTAAAAATTATTATCTTCTATTGATAAATTTCTCACCCATGTTGATATAATTTTTTGTTGCATCCCTGAAATGTTTTTTTGGCATTTCTCATTCATTATAAATTTTTTCAACTCTCTCCAAATTTGTGTTAATATTTTGATTCATTATTAATGATTGAAGGCATCAGTAGTTATCTATATTATACCTTTAATCCATCACTTAATTTATCATTACTAATTGAAATTTTTTTATAATGATAACCTTTCTTCTAATTCCTTTCCATTGTGATAACCCTACACTTATTTATTTTTATTGAAAAGAATTAAGTGAGAAAATTATACATGTCAATTGTCTAGGTAAATTTATTACGATGATCAGATATTTTTTATTCTATAGAATGGTAATACCCAATACATTATCATTAAAATTTAAGGTTATTTAACTAGATAACATCTATCATTCTTTGAAGGAATATTATACTTTATTTTAGTTTACGTTAGACCCATTTTATTTTAACTTGTTGAAAATGATGTGATTTTAATTAATATTTTATTTATTTAATAGGAAACTCATATATATGTTTAATCATTATATGATGGGTAGGTTTGATATATCCCTCGAATACTTTTGGTAATGTTTTTTATCTTATAAGTTTATCATGGGACGATCATAATGGTTCTTGATCCAATATTGGAAGCACATATTGATTCTTGATCCACTATGTTATGGTATGTTGGTATTGATGTCTGATCCACTTTGTTATGGTGGTCACAGTGGTAATCATTTACAAATTTTTTTGATTTATATGCTTATGTTTTTTCCACATTCCTATAATATTCCTTATAGATCATTATTATTATCCCATGTTTCCACATTCCTATTCTATGGTATATGTTATTCTATCATGATGATCCTTTTGTGGTTATATATACTTTAATCATTCCTTATAAGAAAATATTAATATTCCATGTGTTATTTAATTAGGTATTTCTTCTATGTTCTTTTTTTCTCAAATGATTATAGTCTAATAATTTATGAATCATTAATATGTTTTCCCCTTTCTAAGTGGTTTATATCACCCCTTCTTATGTTTTCCCATTTCCCAAGGAAATTACATGTATGAATATGTATATGAGGAATACATATGTGGAGAAGTTTGTTGGAGATTTCAATGATATAATATTCAACATACAGTTATATTAATTGATATTCAAAAAACACTAAACCACTGGGTTCTTGGTTTTTTTTGTTTATTTATTAGATGTTATGCATAAATTATGGGAAGGATGTAAAGTATATGAATGTTATGTTCAAATCATATTATCTATCTGGACTCCCTAAACACCAGAGGTAGATGACTAACATTTAGAGTATATAGTGATACTATGGTGACCCCATACAGTCTGGTAAAGACATCTACAAAACATAGTATAATTAATGTATAATCTATAAACACCATATAAAAATGATAAAGGAATCATCATAACTAAAATTCAAAATAAAATTAGATAACCGACCTCATAGTATAAAAGAATGAGCTAAATAAAAGTCACATGAGTGAGGTGGACACTAAAAACATATACCATAGGAATATCATATACAATCTAGAATATAATAATAAAAGATAAAAATATACATATCCAAGTACCAAATCATGGTCGGGTCTCATTTCCATAATTTTGAGTTTATACTAAAAAACCTTCTCCATGTTTTTTTTGTTTTAATTACTTTATCTGTTAAAATTTATTATTTAACTTAGAATTTTATTCTTTTTTCTATTATATATATATGTGTATATATATATTTGAATATCAAACAATTCCATTGGTTTTTTTTGTATTCCCCACAAAACATAAAATTGAATAACAGAATATTATATTTCATCCTTGAGGTATACTATCACATAATATTTATGTATTCACCGTCATTGTGCTCCAGTTATGATTTCATCATAACTTCTAAAAATAATTTTTTTAGGTCTTTTCCATATTCAATTTCATTCACTCCAATTTATTATGATTTAACATCTTATTATTAAATAATTGTATTATTTTTAAATAACTTCTTCTGTGGAGTTATCATTCGTTTCAAATCATTAGATGATTTGTATACTGGAAAACAATCTTCATCCTAATATTATAATTTCTTTGGTCACATTATAGAGAGATTACAAAATTTTCAACAATAAAATCTTGTGATTGAAATCATTACTTTAGATTTTTATTTCACCCCCATTAGATTTCCGGAATGGAAAAACATGATCTCATCAAATTTCCCATATTTGGGACAATTCTATAATATGATTTTCTTCATTACCTTGAAGTCCACTTCAGGTGACTTATCCTTTTCCAAGGGCCCATTATAATTTTTACTCATATCATATACAATGAGAGTATTGTCAAGACTATATAGATTAACTTCCTTTGAGTATTTATATTCAATCACCAAGGATTTCAAATAAAAAATATGGAAGTAATATTTTGAGGGTCTTATTATAAATTTTAATATATTTGAGTATCTCTCTAAGTTTGTGAATTTTCTCCACATTCATGTTCACCCAAATGAGTAAATAATCAAAATATTCATTTGAGAGCAACCTAAATCCTTATAATTACTCCATAAAATAAAAAATTTCAGTTCATGTACATTGTAATCAGTTTCATAGATGTTTGGATGTTCTCCCCAAATTGTGAGTGAGTATATACACAACATCACCTTCAAGAATATTTCATCGGTTAAATATCCCACTAATGCATTGAATCCTTTGGTTTTGGTAGTTTAATAACCCCAATCATCTTTTCAAGTATGGATCTTTATTTCAAGAGGTTTTGAGGAAAAAGAAGAAAGTGGAAATTTTTTATGTACTAGCCATGTATCCTGAGTACAGGATGTGTACTTCGATGCCACAAATAATTGTGTACTGGCTGTTTAATGGCCGAGTACATGGCTGTGTGAGGTGACCTGGAAAACTGCCTAATGTGGGGGCCAGTTGAGGCTAGTACTGAGTGTGTGCATTAAATGAACATTCCATGAACATTTCTTTTTTATTTAATTAATCTGGCCAGGGGAACGTCTAATATATATAAGCATGTTATTCTTCACTTTTCTTGTATAAGAGAGCGATGAGATGACCAAGAACATTGAACCCCTACCATTTCCCCGTCTGAGTTCAGATTGAGACACCACTGGGTGAATTAGGTTCCCACCGGTGAGTTCTCTCTTTCTCAAGAGCCTCTCTTCTATATTTCTCCTCTCTTGTGAGTTATTAAAGGATTAAAGATATTTATCTTTTTGAATATCTACATTGTTCTAGGCTGATTCAAGGGCCGATGATCAATGGTGTTTATCATATAATATCAAGGTAGGTGTTTTTTCCCTTTATTTGATTGTCTTTGGATTATATAATCTTGAAGTGAAGAATACCCATGTTTAAGGCATTTTGTCTTTTGGAATTTTGCCCTGTTTAATTTATTCTATGGTTTTTGTTTGAGAAAGGGTTATTTATTATGAATAAGGTTTATTACCTTTGTTATGGATGTGTTTCCCATGTTTTTTGGTTATAGTCATTAGTTCTAGAAATCATGTTAGACTGATTTGTTTTCCATGACTAGTGTTAATAGAATGGAGTTGATGTTTATATGAGATACATATGTTTTGAATTCTATAAGTATTACCAAGGGGAATTGAATTTGAGATCCTTTCATGGTAGGGTATTTTAATTATGATTTATTTATGACTGACTATATGTATTGACTGTGAGAGGTTTTGTGGGGTCATAGACCAGAGGGGTTAGACTATAAAAGCTTCACAGATGGTCAATAATAAATTAATGTTGGACAATAGGTAATTGACTCTAAGAGCTTCTAGAGGATCATTACAAATTATATTATTGCTATGCAGGCCAATGAGTATTGACCATGAGAGCTACCCAGGTGGTCATTATATCTGATTTATGCTATGTGAGACCAACAAGATTAGACTATTTGAACATTCCAAGAGGGTCATTATTATTTTATTGAACTGATGACATGTTGAACTAGAGTGGTTATATTGTGTGAAAATTCCCAGAGGGTTGTTTTTTATTTATTGAGTGATTGTGATGAGTATTCCAAGCCAAAAAAACAAGCTTGGACTCAATCTTACTAGATTGATTACATGGTCTTTTGAGACATCTATTTCTCTATTAGATAGGGGATATAGAGCTTAGGCTATGTCCTAAGGTAAAATTATTCAACAATTTAAATAATTAATAAATGAAATGAACGTAATTGAAAACCATAGGATAGTTTTATTTTGAGTACTTCCTTTTTTATTGCATCATTTTGGTATATTGCATGATATATATATTCACAGATAGTTAGGCATAGATCTTGTTGTCGTTACCTACTAGGATTCTTCTCACACCGTATTTGGGTCATGATTTTGGACCTAAAAATATTATTTTGTTGCAGGTATAAATAAGGGAAATCACCCTTCTTCATCAGGTACTTGAGTGTTGTTGGAGCAAGAGAGCATGGGAATAAGTTAAGTCTTGTGATGATATTGGAGTTTAATTCTTTTTCGAAATTTGGTTTTAGTATTGTATTTTTATAATTGGCACATGTTTGGATTCATTCCTAGATACTTTTGAAATTCATCATTTATTTAAATATGTTGTAGTTGTTTATACTATTCGTCTTTCAGTTTTTACTTCGGTTGTATGATGTTACTGGTTCTGATACTGTTAACTATTTTATTCTACTATGTTACTCTGTCAATGAGGTCATAGTTTCCCCACTATCACACACAAGGCCCTCGTTGCTAGTCAGCAGCCTCAGGCATTTTGAGAAATGTGATTGAGGCCATGTGACCAACTGGGTACGGGGATCCTTTGGGGGGCACCTGAAACTGGGACATTATAAAGTGGTATCAAAAGAGATTCTTTTATGATTTTAATTACAATTTAAAGTCTATAGACATTAATATTAAAGAATAGGTAGTTGGTAAAATGTTTTTCTTGGGAGTAGTAGGCTCGTGTATAGGGAAAAGTCCAGTTACCTCGAATATTGCAATTTTGCTGGTTTCTGAAATAGTTACAGTTGATTTGATTTCACTGTTGGGTGATGCACTTAACTAGTGCTATTATGATTTATATAATTATTGTTATATTTCTACATTAACCCTATTATATGAGGGTATTCCATCTCATGCATCATATAGGCATTTTATAGAGATCACATGTCATGTATTCTTGTCAAGCCATTTAGGTTGGACATCAAACTTTGGTCGTTGAGGTGTTATGGGCCCTATTGGATCGTAATTTGGTGGATTATGCTGAACTTTAATTGAATTTATTCATGTTATGATATGAATAAGGATTACAAACATTGATTCATGGGATTATGGGATATCACGGGTTATAATTTGTCATGCATTGGACACAATTTTATGTTTTTAAGGGTTCTGGAGAAGTTTCAAAGATTTAATGTCTGAAAACCCAGACCAGACGGTGCATGAGGTTATGAACACATTCCATGTGTTCTTCTATTTTGGAAGAAAATTTTTTTCCTTAGTACAAACCATGTACAAAGAGTACACCCTATGTAGTGCTTGATTGTG
Organism: Viscum album; assembly: GCA_963277665.1. Lineage (NCBI taxonomy): Eukaryota > Viridiplantae > Streptophyta > Magnoliopsida > Santalales > Viscaceae > Viscum > Viscum album. The sequence goes on along the minus strand of OY728143.1, from coordinate 27,582,953 downwards.
TGACTGACTGTTTGAGAAAAGACACAGGGTTGGGAAGCATTGGTAGAACAGGTTGTGTAATAGGAGTACATGCCATGTTTTAAGGAACGAGTGTCTGTCCGTGTGAATAAAGACATGGGTGGATGAAACATGGTTGTACATGTTGTTTCAATTTTATTCATTCCACGTAGAGTCATCTGTGTCTCTGACTGTGTGACTAACAACCTGGGTCGATGGGACCTAACTAGTACACACTGTTTCTATGGTGACCACACTATGTAGTGTTGATCCATAAGCCCCAATGTGGGTTTTCCATGTAGAAGAACTCGGACAGGAGGGAAAATTCAAGTACAATCCATTTCCCCAAAGGAAGACGCTGTGTGTATGGGTGTTACAAGATCATGTTTGGCAGAGGTACACTCCATGTTATAAGATTAAGGGAACACACCGTGTAGGGGTTATACACGCCATGTAACCCTATTTTGTTAAACATGAATGTTTTCCTTCTCCTGTTCAATTATTCCACATCTAAATTTCAGACCATGATAATCTTGAACAGAGGTGTGTGCTTGACCTTACAGATTAATGTCACAGAGACGTCCTCTGGTTGTACACCAAGTACAGGGTGATGAAAAGACACTAGAAATGGTAGATTGGGCACTACCAGTAGGTCCTCTCATCATTCCCGTCTCAGCACCAACTATTATAAAAGATGTAGACACTGATGCATAGTTCTGTAAAGGATTTATGAGGATGTTATAGACATTTTAGGGAGCACTTCATCCTACCCCATCTATGGCAGAGTTGACATGGGTGTTCCAGCAGCAACATACTCTTAGTTTTTTAGGGTATGGAGGACCACAGGTTTCATAGTCATGGTTGAAGGCCATTCTTTCTATCATTGAGCATATGAAGATGACTCTAGAGAGTATAGTGAATCTTGTGATATACATGCTACTTGATTCAACCAAGAGATGTTTGGAAGTTATCTCACAGGTGGGACTACATCGGGATATGGCTTGGGAAGTGTTTTAGAGAACCTTATATGACTATTTCTATCCCAGGATATTGAGGGCTGATAGAGCCTGAGTGTTTGGAGTAGGGTTATCTTTCAGTGATGGAATACTCTTACCTTTTTACAGAGCTTCGGTGCATCACACCTATTTTGGGAGGTGACTAGATTTCATTGGCTAGGCTATTTGAGGATGATCTCAGGTATGACATCTGATCGCATGTGGATGTCTTCTAGATGACTTCTGTGATGGCTACAGTGAACCAAGTGCTAATTAATTAGTTTAATATGGGGGATATGGGATCTGTGATCCAAGGAATTTCAACATCTAGGACTGGTAATCCTTCGACAGATAGTAGGAAGCACTGAAGGGATCCATCATGTGATGTTTTATCAAGAAGCCAGGTGGTATGATACTAGTGCGGGAAGAGTGGTCATACAAGACCACATTGCTTGAGAGACCCAGTTGAGTGCTGATCTTGAGGAAAGATGTGTCTTTTTCAGTGTTTTTGCAAGATGTTCTCACTACTTGTTGTTGATAGGGTTCCTTCTATGACTCCATATTCAGGAGAAGGACCACCAATTTCTCTGCAATTAGGAAACCAGAGTTCGTCCGTCCATTCATGCTGAGGAAGAGGTCAGGGCCGTGGTATCCAATTGGCAGGTTTTTAGGGATAGCTTGGGGAATCAGCTCAGGGTAGTCAGAAAGGGTCATAGGGCCATGGTATCGGTCAAAATTTTGAAGTGGAGTAGACATAGATCGGAGTAGGATCCAAGATCCACTAGAGTTAGAGGCACGATTCTAGTTTCCTCAGTTTTAGGTTATGCACATTTTTATATTGGGGATTCCCATAGTTTTATTTCAGTTTATGTCGTGGATATACATAAGCTATTTCTCTTTACTTATGAGGATATTATGACACTAGAGACATTTTTGGAAATTATGACAACTAGTGTACAATAGTATAAGGAATTCCCTTTTGCTGTTGGTGGGTGGCACTTGTTATAAGACCTCTATGTATTAGAGATGACATGTTACGTTATTACTCTCTGAATGAACTCATTGGTATCCTTTTAGGACTTTGTAGTCTAATATCATTGTAGGGTGAGTTTCACGTAACTAGAGGGCGAGTCTTTTCTACACAAGGTCGAATGGGATGTCCAAGAGAGCAGATATAGACTCAAGCACCTTGGGTTGGGAGGAATTACAACCCATATTCCTGGTTTATAACTGGATGATCAAGGGACTTCATAAATTGACTTTCTTCTAATAGTGGATCATTTTAGATATTTATTTATAGAAAAATTCCCAGGTTTACTACAGGAGCGTGAGGTTGATTTATCTATTGATCTTGTGCCTAGAGTGGCACCGGTGTCCATTCCTCCTTATAGGATGGATAAAATAGAGTTACAGGAGCTCAAGAAGTAGTTAGCAGAGTTGAAAAAAAAGGGTTTCATCTGACCCATTGCAACTCCATGGGGTTCTCCCATACTTTTTTATGAAAAAGGAGGACAAAAACCTTAGACTTTGTGTGGAATATTAGAAGTTGAACTAGTTGACAGTCATGAATAGATATCCCTTACTGAGGATTGATGATCGCTTTGATCAGATTTGAGGAGTCCCGGTGTTCTCGAAGGTTGACTTCAGATATAGTTATTATTAGTTGCGTGTTAGACAATGAAATATACCTCTTACAACCTTTTGGAGAAGGTATAGTCTATACAAGTAGTTGGTTATGTGGTTCAGTCTAACGAACACACTGATAGTTTTCATGGAACTGATGAACTGAGTGTTCCATCCTTGCTTGGATGGTTTTACGGTTGTTTTCATGATCAATATCATGGTGTACTCTCAAAATCGATAAGAACATGCTACCCAAATTGAGATTTTTCTTGTGCACATAGAGAGAGAATCAATTATATGTTATGCTCTCAAAATAACACTTCTGGATGGGAAAATTCACTTCTTGGGTCATATTATGTTAGAGAGAGGAGTATCAGTAGACCTAGAGAATGTGAGGGAAGTAGTTTCCTAGAAGCACCTAAATAATTTCATTAAGGTTCATAGTTTTATAGGGCTAGATGGTTTTATAGGTGCATTATACCTGACTTTTCATGATTACAAGCACCACTGACGGGTCTGACTATAAATGGTGTAATGTACATGTGGATAGATTCCTAAAATTCAGCCTTTTTGGAGCTGAAAGGGAGATTTAATTCAGCACCAATTCTGATTTTTCTAGAGCTGGGAAAATGTTACATCGTTTACTATGATGCATCAGTTAGAGGTTTGGGAGCAGTTCTTATGCAGGGGGAAAGAGTAATTACTTACGAGTCTCAGTTGTTGAGGTCACATGAGAGGAATTACCCGACGAAAGATCATGAGTTGGATGCAGTTGTGCATGCTTTTTTCTATTGGAGACATTATCTTTTGGGAGATATTTTTTTAGTATACATTGACCAAAAAGTCTTTAAGTATATTTTTTCCCAGAAAGAAATGGATTTGAGACAATGAAGGTGGGTTGAGTAAAATCAGTCTTTTAACATTGAGCTTGCATACATGTCTGGGAAAGGCAATGCAGTGGCTAACGCATTGAGCAGGAAGAATCAGATACCTCTAGAATAAGAGGCCAACAGTTAGTGGCATCTTATGGCCTTATTCTTTGAGATACATTTGGATATGCACAATAGATATGTCCAGATGTTTCTTTCTTTTGTAGATTTTATCTTTACTCTACATGATCAAGTATGAATGAGGAAGCTATCAAATCCTAAAGGCATAGTCCTAAGTGAGAGTGTGTTAGAAAAGTACCCTACTCATGGGTCGACGGTATGTGATGATGAGGTCTTATGTTTTCACGGGTGCATGTGCATGTCAGTATATATATGAAATGATATTTTTTCTAGATTTTCATTTCTCAGCAGGGGCAGTTCATCCTAGTGTCACCAAGATGTATCAATATTTAAATTATCTGTACTGGTAGATAGGTATAAAGAGCTATTTTTCCAGTTTTGTTATGATATGTTCCACCTGTTAGTAGGTGAAGATGAAGCATTAGAGATCAAAAAAGGCTTTTACAGTACATACCCATTCCTGAGTGGACATAGAATGATGTCATGATGTATTTCGTGATGGGTTTGGTGAGGTCTCCTTGAGGGAATGATGTGGTTTGGGTTGTTGTTGAAAAACTCATTATGGTAGAACATATCTTATTGATCAAGGAAACCATTAGTTTTGAAGATATTGGAAGTCTGTACATCTGAGATATTGTACATTTGCATGGGGTTCCACACTCTATCATTTCATACAGGGATGCCCGATTTACTTCTCAAGTCTGGGAGGGACTACAGAGGGCTTTGGGTACATAGGTTCTTCTGGGTATAGTATATCATTCCTAGATATATGGCCAGTCTGAGCACACAATTCTGGTTCTGGGGGACGTGATACAAGCATGTGTCTAAGATTTCGGGGGTTCTTGGGAGAGAAACATACCCCTAGAGGGGTTTTCCTACAATAACAATTTTCAGGAAATGATTCAGATGGAACTTTATGAGGCTGTGTACGGTGAGCTATGCCAACCAGCCCTATGTTGGATGGAGGTACGAGAGGTAGTTATGTTGGGACCTCATCTTTTCCTAGAGACTACAGAGTATGTAGAGTTTATTTGGAATAGGATGGATACTACACAAATGTTCCCAAAATAATATGCTGATCAATGGAGACGACCACTAGAGTTCAAGGTCGGAGACCAGGTTTTCATACATGTCACAACAATGTTGGGACACAGGAAGATTAGGAGACCAGGGATGCTTTCAATTAGATACGTCAGACCGATTGAGGTTGTAGAGAGATTCAAAATGATTTCCTATTGGTTATAGTTACCTCATAGGTACTAGTCTATGCATGATATCTTCCATGTTTCTTAGCTACAATGTTAGTATTCAGACCTATATCGCATTTTTCATCCTGAAGTTGCTGAGTTGTAGGTGGATGAATCCTTTGAGGAGAACCCTATTCGAATTTTGGATTGTAGCACGGAGGTTCTTTGTGGATGGTTTGTTCCACTAGTATGGGTCCTATGGAAGAACAGGCGAGTACAATACAAGACATGGGAGAGGGAGGTCGATGTTCGTTGATAGTGCCCTAAGTTGTTTGATGTTTCTTCTTCTCCACCCTTGGAAGGAAAATTCAAGGATGAATTTTTTTAAGGGGGGAAGTTTGTAAGAACCTAGATCTTCTTTTCAGGTATGGATCTTTATTTCGGGTGTTTTTTAGGAAAAAGGATAAAAGGAGAATTTTTCTACGTGCATGTCGTGTATTCTTATGTACACATCTATACCTAGTTTCCCCGCATATACGCGTAATTGATGAGTGCAAGGTCATTGGAGGTGACATTATAGACCACCTAAATCATGGGCCGATTGAGGGTAGTACAGGGTGTGTACATTAATTGAACATGATGTGTACTTTTAATTTTATTTTATTAATCGAAATAGGGTCACATCTAATCTCCCGATGCATCTTATTCGTCCCATGTTTCATATAAGAGAGTGATGAGACCACCAAGAACTTTTAACCCCTACCATTCCTCCATTTGAGAACCGATTGAGATGCCGCTGGGTGTGTCAGATTCCCACAGTTGAGTTCTCTCTTTCCCTAGAGCTTATCTTCATGATTTATCCTCTCTTGTGGGTTATTCAAGGTTGAAATTTTTTGACCTTTTTATAGATATACATCATTCTGGGCTGATTCAAGGAATGAAGTTCAGGGGTTTTTATCATACAACATCATAGTAGGTGGTTTTTGTCATTATTTGAGAGTATTTTAATTATATATGCTTAATGTGGCGAATACCCATGTTTGGGGAATTGTGTGTTTTGGAATTTAAAAATGTTTATTGCCTAATATAGTTTGTTATTTGAGAAAGAGTTATTGATTATGAATAAGGTTTATTACCTATGTTATGGATGTGTTTTCCATGTTTGTTTGGTTATGGATATTGGGTCTAAAAAGAACGTTAGGATGCTTTTCTTCCATGCCTAGTGTTGTTAGGATGGAGTTTTTGTTTATATGAAATGATTGTGTTTTACGTTTTGAAAGTATGACCAAGGGGATTTGATTGTGAGAGATTCTCGAGGTAGGGTCTTTTAATTATGAATGTTTCTTACGAATGACCAGAGGTATTGACTGTGAGAGATATCATGGTGTCATACACCAAAGGGGTTAGATCACGAGAGTTACCCAGAGGGTATTTATTAAATGAATGTTGGACTATAGGGAATTGACTATGAGATCTACCATAGGGTCATTATAAATTATATTTTTTCTATTTAGACTAAGGGTTATTGACTGTGAGAGCTACCCAGGTGGTTGTTGTATCTGATTAGTTCTATGTGAGACCAACGGGGTTAGAATGTGTGAGATTTCTCGGAGGGTCGTTATTATTTTATTGAATTGATGATATGTTTAACCAGAAGGGTTAAAACATGAAAACTTTCTCAGATGGTTGATTTTGGATTGACTGAATGATTGTGCCGAGTCTACGAAAACATAGCACAAGCATGGGCTCAGTCTTACTAGATTGTTTAGATGGTCTTCTTAGACATTTATTTCCTATTACACATGGGAATACAGAGCTTAGGCTAGATCATGAGGTTAAATTATTCAGTGGTTTGAAAAATTAATAAATGAAATTAATATAATTAAAAACATTAGGATTGTTTACTTTTTATTACATCTTTATTTATTTTATCAGTTATTTATATTTTTTTCTATATATATTCCCTGACAGTTAGGTGCATATCTTGTTGTGGTTGCCTACTGGGATTCATATCACACCCTATTTGGGTCATTCTTTTGGACCTAAAAAAGTTATATTTTTTTAGGTATTGATACGGGAAAGCACCCTTCTTCACTAGGTACTTGAGTGTTATAGGAGCTGGAGGGCATGAGACTAAGCTAATTCTTGTAATGTTGTTGGAGTTTACTGATCTTCCATACTTTGGTTTTAGAATTCTATTTCTAGAATTTTGACTTATTTGGATTCTTTCCTAGAAACTTGTGACACAAATCAATTGTTTATATATGTTTCTATTTTTTATACTATACATATTCCATTATTTACTTCTATTGTATGATGTTACATCTTCCTCTACTATTTACTATTTGATTCCACTATGTTACGCTTCCAATGATGGCATAGTTTCGCCACTTTCAAACCCAATCCACTTACTACTAGTCAGAAGCCTCAGGACTTTGGGGAAATGCGCTTGATACCATGTGACCAACCAGATATAGGGTACCTTGGGCTAGCACCTGATACCGGGATGCTACTGGTATCAAGCCCAGTTATTTATTTCATTAATAATGATCTAACTTCCATACTAGATGAGATCCCATGTATGGAAGAAATGTATAAATCCCATACCAATGATTATAAAAAGTGTATTATTTTATTCTTCCAAAGATTATTATTTTCATCAAATATCAAAATTCTATTATAGTTGGAAATTGATGCTATATCATTAAAATGGGAGTACATCACTATGACAACCCTACTTTTATTACAAACTTAAACATGATTTATTACATAAAACATCACTTGATACAACAAAGAATATCGAGAGGTTTAGTTTCTTTGGGGCTTAGGACCATTACATAAAAACCTAATACATGAAATACAACATCTTTATTGAAAACTTCCTTTACATGACCACTACATTCCCTCGTACTTAGCATTGCATGGGATAACCTGAGGACATGCATAAAAAAAGGGTGAGATATAAAGCCCAGTAAGGGAGTACACATGGAATAACATGAGGAGTACAATACATGTTAGAAAATAGGCATATCAACAGAGCATATAAGAAACATGAACATAAAGACATGATAAATCATGATAATCATAACATGGAAATGTGGCAACAAAACTCAACATGGAATCAGCATGAGCCAAGGCTCATTGCACATGGAGCATGAGTAAATCCTAATTTCACATAAATCACGAGTAAACCCTCATTGAAATTGAATTATAATGAGTCAACACTCATTGCACATGACGTATCATGATACTATACTTTACCCAATGAATTGGAGCGCTATAAGGGCACACCCTTCTTAAACATTTCATTTCATGCATAAGTGTGCCACATGTATCATAAAACATGGATTCATAAAACATAATCATTTAGTCCATGATAAAGGAATGTGGAATTAATACATTAAGATTTACAATCAATAAGTAAATTTTCATAAAGGTGAATACCCTTGATGGAGAAATGGGCATGGTATTCACTACACAATGACATTGGCTTAGAAAATCGGTGTGATTTCGGCAGCGTAACGGCGTGACATAAGAATTCATAAAAATGGTTGATGAGAGAGAAAGGGGTTTCTCATCATATTTAATTGTAATGGACAGTAAATAGGTCATAAAGATACATGTCCCAGCAATTTTAATGGAATTTAGATTCATGATACAAAATTATTGCTTGAATGTTAGAGAAGAGAGAGAAGTTCCTTTCGGAATTTTGGCATTGTAACGGGTGTATATGTGAGGAATTCAAAGAGAGATAAATGGGTCTCCCATCATTAAAACAGTAATAGGCCAGAATGGGGGTGGTGAAAAACCATACCCCAACATTTATAATTGAAATTAAAAGGGCAATACAACTTAAAGAAAATTGACAAAATTGAGAAAGGAAGAAAAAATCCTTACTTGGAAGTGAGCTTCCAAAGGCTAGAGAGAGGCTTGTGAGAGGTTTATTTGGAGCTTGGGGAACCTTGGGAGGATTCTAGAGAGGGTAAGGAAGAGGTTGAACGAACTCCAAAGGATTTGAGTGAGCAGGAAGTGGGAGCTTGGTGGGTTTATATAGGAAAGGTGAGGGAATTCGTTATTATTTAGGTTTGGGACCCCTTATATTAAATTATTCCAAACCACAAAACATCCCATGGTTTTTGACAATGGTTTTTGGAAATGGGAAGAGGAAAGAAATATTTTTTAAGGCCAAAGTCCGAACTTCTTAAAATATTAGGGTTGCTTATGCGGAGGTGAGTCACACTCCCATGGAAATTAATTTAAAAAGGCAAGGTGTTGAATAAGTCTTGAGGGGTCTATTAATGCTTTGAAAAGAAAGTTATACAAACCCAAAATCACATTATTTTATTTTTAAAACATATATTGGACGAAAATAAAGATTATAATATTTTATTACATAACTATTGGGTCATTATGACGTCATAAAACACATTATATATTTAAACGGTATTTAATTTTTACTCAAAAATTTGACTGTCTCAGAAAATTATGAAAAATTCACCGTTGGATAATTTCGACATCCTGATTCCAAAAATAACATCTATTTTATCTAAATAATTTTTTAAATATGTTAATTTTCACTTTTAAAATAAAAACCGACCTTTATCGAAAATTCACAGGTTTGGACAGAAATGGATTTCAAACCTTAATAAAACTTTTAATTGCATTCATAAAATTATAAGATCATTTATATTTAATAAAAATTAATTTAATAATAATAATAATATTTTATTAGAATATTATTTAATTCAAAAATTCCTTAATTTAATAAAATATAATTCTTAGTTAAATAATAACTAAAAACACTCTTTGTACTTTAAAAACTATTTACAATGTATCAAAAATGACTAGAAATTGAATTCATTGTTATATACAAAAAAAATAATGTACATGAACATAGTACTACTTATTTTTTACATAATCACTTAAAACAGGTGCATAAGACCTAAGTGTAAGGTGTGCGATGATGACAGACTCTTGGGGTGGCTTGGATATCATCGCTCGAGTGGTAATTTCAATCAACTTCCATTTTTCCTGTAGATAGTCACGTTTGAGATAGACAAGATGAAGCTCATCTTGGGCTTGGTCAAGGGAAAAGCCCAAAGACGCCACCTCTTTTCCGAACTCCGACAAATGGGCTTCGTACGGAGCAATTTTACTGGAGGAGGCCATCGCTTCTTTTTTCTATGTAAAATTGTATGTGATAAATCCATACATTTATACTAATCATGTGATCACTATTCAATGGATATATTATAAATGGTCAAAATTCTTAACATAAAATCAATGAAGTTGAGATTTCATATAAACATAAACAGACATTTAATTAGATCAAGAGGGATTTCCATTAATGAAACTTTGGGTCATTATAGTATTCCCCCCTTACAAAATTTCACCCTCGAAATTTTCCTTTTCCCACACTAAAACAAATGTGGGTAACTCAGCTTCATCATATCCTCCGACTCCCAAGTCACTTCTTAAAACTTGTGGTTTCTCCACAACACCTTGATGAGGGGCATTGTCTTATTTCTTAGAACTTTTTCTCTATGATCTAAGATCTTCACTGGTTGCTCCTCATAAGAAAGATCATCTTCTAATTGTACCACCTCAGAAGAGAGTACATGTTATGGTTCTGGTATATACTTCCTTAAGAGGGATACATGAAAGACATTATGTACTTTGGCCATAGTAGGTAGATGTGCTAGTCGATAGGCCATAGCCCCGACACGATCAAGAATCTCGAAGGGACCGATGTACCTTGGACTTAACTTCCCTTTCTTTCCAAACCTCATGACCTTCTTCCATGGAGATATTCATAGAAAAACCATGTCTCCAACTTTAAACTCAAGGTCTCATCGATGGTTATCTGCATAACTCTTATGTCGACTCTGAGCTTCCTTGATATGCTATTGAATGGTTTTCACCTTCTCCACCATTTCCTCGACCATTTTTGGTCCAAGAATCTTACGTTCACCGACCACATCCCAACATGCCGGTGTTCTGCACCTTTTCCCATATATGGCTTCATATGGTACCATTTGGATGCTTGAGTGGAAACTGTTATTATAAGAGAACTCAACAAGAGGAAGATGTTGATCTCATCCGCCTTTAAAGTCCATTGAGAAGGGTCTCAACATATGCTCAAGTGTTTGGATAGTCCGCTCAGATTGGCCATCAGTTTGAGGATGATAAGACGTACTGAAGTTTAGTTCAGTATTCAGAGCATGTTGAAGACTCTTCCAAAACATAGAGGTGAATCTTGGATCTCGGTCACACACAATAGATAGTGGTACTCCATGAAACCGTACCACTTCCCTGATATATATCTGTTCCAGTTGATCCAATGAGAAATCCCCCCGAATAGCAATGAAGTGTGCAGTCTTTGTAAGATGATCCACAACAACCCAGATTGCATTGTTTCCTTTAGATGTCCTTGGAAGTCCGGTGACAAAGTCCATGGTGATGTTCTCCCATTTCCATTCTGGTATGGGCAATGGTTGCATCATCCCCATAGACTTCTGCCTCTCTGCCTTCACTTGCTGACACACCAGACACTTTAATGTATATTTAGCGATCTCCTTCTTCATATTATCCCACCAAAAGTTTTCTCGAAGATCTCGATACATCTTTGTGCTCCCTGGGTGAATAGAGAAATTTGAACTATGTGCATCATCCAAAAGTTCTTTCTTCAGCTCCGTACTTGATGGAACACATAGCCTTTTCCCAAACCACACAATTACTTCTTCATTAACATTAAACTCTGAGGATTTCCCCTTTTTTGATAGCTTCCATATTTTCCAGAATTCCCAGATCATCCTTTTGAGCATCCTTTAACCTTTCCAAAAGAGATGGTTAAGCAATCATATGTGAAAGCATTGATGATGTTCCCTTCTCTATGATTCCCATGTCCATCTTCATCGACTATAAGAAGATTGTATCCTTCTCAATTCTAATCATTGATAGAATCGTTGGATCCTTTCTACTTAGGTCATATGCCACCTCGTTCGCTTTCACAGGGTGATAATGTATTGAACAGTCATAATCCTTGATGAGCTCTATCCATCTTATCTGACGCATATTAATCTCTTTTTGCATGAATATATATTTAAGACTCTTGTGGTTAGTGTATATCTAACATTTCTCTCCATAGAGATAATGCCGCCAGATTTTCAAGGCAAAGATCACAACCGCCAACACCAGATCATGTGTTGGATAGTTTCGCTCATGGATTTTCAACTTCCGTGAGGCATAGGATATCACTTTATCATTCTGCAACAGCACAGAGCCTAATCCCTTCTTTGAAGCATCACTAAATACCACAAAAAGTTCCCCACTTGTGGGTAAAGTGAGCACGGTTGCAGTGATAAGCCTACTTTTCAACTCCTTGAAGCATTCTTCGCATTCATCACACCAAGAAAACTTTACTCCCTTCTGAGTTTACTTGGTAAGAGGGTTGGACAATCGTGAGAAATTTCTCACAAATCGTCGATAATATCCAGCTAACCCCAAGAAGCTACAGATATCCGTTACTGATGTTGGCCTCAACCATCCCTCAATTGCATCTTTTTTTTGTGGGATCCACATATATCCAATTTCTTGTGATGATATGGCCCAAGAATGAGACTTCCTTTAACCATAACTCACACTTGCTATACTTTCTATAGAGCTTCTCCTTGGGCAAATTCTCTAGTATAGTTTTTAAATGCTCCTCATGATCCTCCTTGGTTTTGGAGTATATTAGAATATCATCTATAAAGACTACCAAATATTTGTCTAGGTAATCTCTAAAGACTCTATTCATTAAGTCCATGAAGATTTCTAGAGAATTAGTGAGTCCGAAAGGCATTACTTTGAATTCATAGTGCCCGTATCTTGTACGAAATGCAGTCTTGGGGACATCTTCCTTCTTCACCCTTACTTGATAATATCCCGACCGCAAGTCCACCTTGGAGAAATATTGTGCTCCACACAGCTGATCAAACAAGTCATCGATTCTTAGGAGAGGATACTTTTTCTTTATCATGATTTTGTTAAGTTCACGATAATCGATGCAGAGCCACATTGACCCATACTTCCTCTTGATGAAGAGGACTGGTGCACCCCATGGTGAAGCACTTGGGCGTATAAACCATTTATCCAGATTCTCCTGTAGTTGTTTCTTCAACTCTTCAAGCTCAACAACAACCATTCTATATGGAGTCTTGGATATTGGTAGTGCCCGAGGTATAAGTTCAATTGAGAACTCAACATCTCTTCTAGGAGGAAGACTAGGAAGTTCCTCACGAAACACTTCAGCGAATTCCCTCACAATAGGAATTTCTTCAAGGATGGTTTCTTCCTTGGACTCAATCATATGAAACAGATATGTGTTCTCATAAGGTAGTAATATCCATTATTGAGATGATAGAGCTAAAAGAGATTCATCTTCCTCCTGACACTTGTAAAGAATCGGTGGTCGATTCTCCATATGGATTGTGATTTCCCTCTCCCGAATATTTATATTGGCTCTATATAAGGAAAGCCAATCCATGCCAAGAATTGCATCATATTCCACCAGAGGAAGTATGATGAGGTTCTCCAGGAAATTCAATCCACAGATTATATCAGGTGAGGACTTATAATCATGGGATGCAATGATTTCCCCATTTTTCGTACTCACCGACATCTTCACTTCCACAATTTTTGGTGGTGCTGGGATTGTTCTACTAAACTTTCATGATATAAAATAATGCGTAGAACTTGAATCAAAAAGTACGTTCACTATTCTTGAATGAATAACTAGCATACCTATCACCACTTCGTTGTCGGAGTTCACTTCGGTAGAAGTGAGGGAAAAAGCTCTTCCTTGCTTCCTTGGACATTGTTGGTCGCCTCTGAAAACCCTTGGATTAGGGCACTGAATTGCAAAATGACCCGGTTCATTGAATTTGTAGCATTGAACAACGCGTTAGGTTTGAACTGAGTGTTCCTCTGCTCTGTCTCAACAGTGTGTCTTTCTTTCCGACAGTTAACAGATAGGTGCCCTTCTCTTCCACACCTGAAGCATTTTCTCGTCCCCTTAAGCCAATTTCCAGGGTGCTTCTTTCCGCACTTTTGTCAAGTGGGGTGATGGATATTCTTAGAACTGTTGGATTTATCCATCGGACCACCAGCATTGACTTCCACCTTACGCTTCTTTTCCCCATGATACCCCTATGATTCCTCGATCTCCATTTTGACCTTGAGGGCACATCGGACAATTTCCTCATAGCTGTCGAAGTCACGGATCGCTAATGCTTTCCACAAGCTAGGATTCATCCCACCAAAGAAGTGGTCAACCTTGCATTCGGGGGTAATGAAAAAGCCGGAAGCGTATCGTGCAATCCTTGTGATGTTTTCCTTGTACGCTCCAACAGATTCTTCATCTTTTTTCCTGAGGGAAAGGAGGTACCTTTGCATCTTAAGCCAGAGGGTGCGCGGAAAATATTTATCGAAAAACATCTTCCAGAAAACCTTCCATTCCAACACCTTGATCTCCTCCTTAGACTTATTATTTTTGATCAACGTTCACCATTGATCAGCTTCACCATCCATACAATAAGCTGCCAGGAGAACCTTCTCTTGTTCAGAATATTTAATTATGGAGAAGATCTTTTCAATGGAGTTGATCCATTGTCCATCGATCATGGGATCAGATGATCCACTAAAAATAGGAGGCCTTTGTCTCATGAAGATCTCGATAGAAACTTGTTCATTCTTAGGGGGGGTTGAACGTTCCTCTTGAACCATGTTTCTATTCAAAACTTGAGTTAGCTGAGAGATAAGCGTGACAAAGGTCACGATTCCCGCTCCCATTGGATTGGGCATCTCATTAGTACAGTTATCACACTGATCTTCACATCGATTTTTAGCCTGCGTCCTCCTATTACCGGCTATTGGCTGGAATAAAAGGAATGTTAGGGGTAACACATAAAGATTAATCCGAAGAAAAAAGTTGATGACTTATAAATAAACATTCATTTCCTTAACTCATGAGACTATAGGCTTTAATCTAGGCTTTTAATGATCTAATTTCTAACATATATTCTTAGGGGCATTTTTTCCCTTAATAAGGGTTCATACTAAGATTATGAATTTATCAAAACATATCCCCTGGGAGTGTCGTAACCAAGAGTGCAGTAAGGCCTGTTGTCGTGAACCAGTTCCCGTTCGAGTCTAGCTCAAAGCGGTGTTTTCGGGTTTTACCCCTAGGATACATCTGTGCCAGAGCCGCCTCTACCTGCTCGTATCCAGACAAGGATGTATTTGTCTGACAAACTACTTACTTAGTACTTACCAAAACTTAGGGATGTTTTTATTATACTTGGTTTTGTCTCTAAGTCTTTACAAGGGTTTCCTAATCCCAAATATAACTAAACCTCCCTCTGATACCAACTATGACAACCCTGCTTTTATTACAAACTTAATCATGATTTATTACATAAAACTTCACTTGATACAACAAAGAATATTGAGAAGTTTAGTGTATTTGGGTCATAGGACCATTACATAAAAACTTAAAACATGAAATGCAACATCTTTATTGAAAACTTCCTTTACATTACCACTACATTCCCTCATACTTAGCATTGCATGGGATAACCTGAGGACATGCATAAGAAAAGGGTGAGATATAAAGCCCATTAAGGAAGTACACATGGAATAACATGAGGAGTAAATACATGTTAGACAATAGGCATATCAAAAGAGTATATTAGAAACATGAACATAAAGGCATTATAAATCATGATAATTCTAACATGGAAATGTGGCAACAACACTTAACATGGAATTAGCATGAGCCGAGGCTCATTGCACATGGAGTATGAGTAAATCCTCATTGCAAATAAAGCACGAGTAAACCCTTGTTTCACTTGAATTAGAATGAGTCAACACTCATTGCACATGATGTATCATGATACCATACTTTACCCAATGCATTTGATTGCTATAAGGGCGCACCCTTCTTAAACATTTCATTTCATTCATAAGTGTGCCACATGGATCATAAAACATGGATTCATAAAACATAATAATTTATTCCATGATAAAGGAATGTGGAATTCATACATTAATCTTTAAAATCAATAAGTAAATGTTCATAAAGGTGAATACCCTTGATGAAAAAATGGGCATGGTATTCACTACACAATGACATTGGCTTAGAAAATCAGTGTGATTTCGGCAGCGTAACAGTGTGACATAAGAATTCATAAAAATGGTTGATGGGAGAGAAAGGGGTTCATCATCATATTTAATTGTAATGGACAGTAATGAGGTAATATAGATACATGTACCAACAATTTTTATGGAATTTAGATTCAAGATACAAAATTATTGCTTGAATGTAAGAGAAGAGAGAGAAGTTCCTTTCGGAATTTCGGCACAGTAACGGGTGTATATGGGAGGCATTTAATGAGAGATAAAGGGGTATCCCATCATTCCAACAATAAGAGGGAATTATGGGGGAGGTGAGAAACCATACCCCAACATTCATAATTGAAATTAAAAGGGCAATACAACTTAAAGAAAATTGAAAAAAAAAATTAGAAAGGAAGAAAAAACCCTTACTTGGAAGTGTTCTTCCAAAGGCTAGAGAGAGGCTTGTGAGAGGCTTATTGGGAGCTTGGGGCACATTGGGAGGATTATAGAGAGAGTAGGGCAGAGTTTGGACGAACTCCAATGGCTTTGAGTGAGGAGGAAGTGGTAGCTTGGGTGGGTTTATATAGGAAAGGTGAGGGAATTCTTTATTAGTTAGGTTTGGGACCCCTTATATTAAATTAATCCAAACCACAAACCATCCCACGATTTTTGAACATGGTTTTTGGAAAGGGGAAGAGGAAAACAATATTTTATAATTTCAAAGTCCGAACTTCTTAAAATATTAGGGTTTCCTATGTGGAGGTGAGTCACACTCCCATGGAAATTAATTTAAAAAGGCAAGGTGCTGAATAAGTCTTGAGGGGTCCATTAATGCTTTGAAAAGTAAGTTAAAAAAACCCAAAATCAAATTATTTTAATGTTAATACATATATTGGCCGAACATAAAGATTATAGTATTTTATTACATCACTATTTGGTCATTATGATGTCATAAAATACATTATATATTTAAACAGTATTTAATTTTTACTCAAAAATTTGACTGTCTCAGAAAATTATGAAAAATTCACCGTTGGATAATTTCGACATCTTGATTCCAAAAATAACATTTATTTTATCAAAATAATTTTCTAAATATGTTAATTTTCACTTTTAAAATAAAAACCGACCTTTATTGAAAATTCCCACGTTTGGACAGAAAAGGCTTTCAAACCTTAATAAAAATTATAATTGCATTCATAAAATTATAAGATCATTTATATTTAATAAAGAATAATTTAATAATAGTAATAATATTTTATTAAAATATTATTTTATTGAAAAATTCCATAATTTAATAAAATATAATTCTTAGTTAAATAATAACTAAAAACACTATTTTACTTTAAAAACTATTTACAATATATCAAAAATGACTAGAAATTATATTCATTATTATATAAAAAAAAATAATGTACATGAACATAGTACTACTTATTTGTTACATAACCCCTTAAAACAGATGCATAAGACCTAAGGGTAAGGTGTGCGAATGTGAAAGACTCTTGGGGAGGCTCGGATAGCATTGCTCGAGAGGTAATTTCAATCAACTTCCACTTTTCCCATAGACAGTCACGTTTGAGCTTGACAAGATGAAGCTCAGCTTGGTCTTGGTCAAGGGAGAAGCCCAAAGACAACACCTCTTTTCCGAGCTCCGACATATAGGCTTCGTACGGAGCAATTCTACTGGACGAGGCCATCGCTTCTTTTGTCTAAGTAAAATTGGATGTGTTAAAGCCCAATATTTATACTAATCATGTGATCACTGTTCAACGACTATATTAGCAATGGTCAAAATTCTTAACATAAAACCAGTGAAGTTTAAATTTTATATAAACATAAAGAGACATTTAATTAGATAAAGAGGGGTTTCCATTAATGAAACTTTGGGTCGTTACAATCACTTTGAACATTATGATTTAATACCATTTGTTAGTCCAATGGAAGTTAAATACCTTATAGGGTTTGGTGGTGAATAAGGGTATGCTGAATTATTCAAACTAACCACTCAAATGATCATGTTCCACCATTAGTAGGAACTATTATCTCCCTCATTATGTGTATAAAGTGATATATAATGTAAATAATAACATAAATAACATTATTTGGTTCCACCAAAGTAGGATAATCCATGGTGTATAGAATAGAAATATGATTATATACCATAAAAACTAATTGAACTGATAGTTTCTTATAATTTATAACAGTTAAACTAAAACTATAGGCTTATGGACACCAAAAAGGAAATAAATAACTATTATGAATCACCCATAAATCCCAATGAACCTCCAAAGGAATTTTCCTTGATCTATTCAAACTGAGAATAAAATTACACCATCTCTGGTGTTTCAATAATATCCCCTTCATCCATGTAATGAAATATATGATCTTATAGTGAGTATAATTATTGAACTCCTTATGTCTTCTCTCTATCTTTATGCTACAAATATAGAATTCTACTCTCTCTATTGTCTTCCCTAAAAACATTGTTACCTTTTTCATAAAAATATATCTCTATAATATTAATACAATTTCTATGTTTTCTATTTAATTAAAATATAATACACCTTCACTAGTATGGGAAAATTCATCCAAATAATCCTCTATATCAAAGTCAAACTTTGATCATAAAATTTTCCACAATACCACAAAAAGTGAGAATTTCAGAATTTTGTATAATCTGATTGACTCAACTCCTTTTAGGAATGACTACAAACATCATACCTTAATTAATTTTTATCCCTTGAAACATAAATCCATGATATAATATATTTTAGAACTACCTTAAATAAAATAACTCTTTCATTGGTAAAATAACATTACATCTTGGATTCATGGTTTATATATAGTAATTCAAATCATGGATAGAAAATAAATGTTAATATTTTACCCAATAACCATGGTATCAACCTCCTAATATTGAGATACCTTCAATTTTAGGTAGAACACCATGGTGTGAGCATCCTTATATGGTGAGAACATAACATTTGGGAACAACACCAGATATCAACATTTATTCATAACTAGAAAACCTTACAAACTATAAAATGATTTTATTTTATTAATTCCAACCTTATTCTTACATGGATTTCATTTGACTACATGAAAGAATAATTATAGAAAAACTCTTTTCTTTGGTGTTTCAAATGAATAACCATCTATAGAATGATTTTATGGATTTAATGTAAGTTGTTAATCCATTTAAACATTTTATTTCATATTTTTTAGTAATGTATTCAAGTCAATGTGAGATTATAGGAATCATGTAATGATTATTTTATTTTATCTAAAATAATATATTATTTTTTGATCATATATACAATTTTCAAGAATAATTCAATTTCTATGTAATGAAGTCTCATATGGGAAAAATAAGACCATGATTGAGTCAAAATTAATGGATTTTTTACAGGGAGGGTTGAATTTTTATCCACTTAAGGGACTTGAGGGTTTTCCATTATTGTATGATTATTCTATAAAAGGGATTAATCATTTAATTAATTAATTATGTTATTAATTTTTTAAGCTAGTTTTCTTAATATAGACTCCTATTATACTAATCCCTATGGTTATTTGTGAAAATATGGGATTTTGAAAGGTGTTTTGTGGGAGGGTCACTTGACATGTAATCAATGGGAAAACACATGATCAATGAATGAAATAAACGGATATCACTAATTATACTAAAGGTAATTCATTTATATATATATATATATATCAAACCGTTGACTATATATAAATTTTTTATTGATGGATTTTATCTTTATTTTTGTTATTTGTGAGCATGGAGTGACATATTTCATTATTTACCCTCCATATCATATGGTCCTATCCAATTATATTTTCCAAAATTTCTTAGATTATCAATGATTCCATTATTTATTCTATTTATCACTTTATCACACCTGATATCGATGTATAGGTCAAAAACAACCATAATTGACTATCAATTTTCTATTTTTATTGTCATTCTACCACAGTTATTCATTTATTCATTATTAGGCTTTGGTTAGGCTGATGTTTCAACTTTCCTGGTCTAATTAAAATCATGAAAGAATATATGTATTCAATGCATTAGATGGATTTATCAAAAAAGGATTTTGTGAGTAAAATAATCTTCAGTAGGTAGAGGATCATGATGGTAGGGTGGTTCAACTTTTTTATACAAACATGTTCTGGGTGATGAGAGTTCTACAGATGGAAATGGATTTTTTTTCCTATATATTAATTGATGAAGATTTAATTTTTCTGGTGTTTCATCCATGATAAGGGCTTTAGATGAATGATTAATCATAATAGGAGGAGAAATCATTGGAGATGAA
This sequence comes from Viscum album, assembly GCA_963277665.1. Classification (NCBI taxonomy): domain Eukaryota; kingdom Viridiplantae; phylum Streptophyta; class Magnoliopsida; order Santalales; family Viscaceae; genus Viscum; species Viscum album. The sequence continues at coordinate 27,562,662 of OY728143.1, read as the reverse complement.
AAATTGATGGGTGAGGTGATGAATCTATTTCAAAATACTGGACTTCACAGTGTGTAGTTCAAAAGAACCCACACCGTATATATCTCGGGTGAAGAAAATGGGATTTTAGATTTAGTTAAATATCTCACACAATGAGATTTTTCTAATATATCATTTTTTCTTAGGTAAAATACATGGATAGGAAAATTATTTTAAGAATAGGTGTCCATTTTTTCTTATACTCCTGAGTGTTAGGACCGCATGATGTTTACTAGTGGAGAAAAACTATGTTCTCTTTAGAAGTAGATGAAAAATAACCTTCTAGAACTAAATGTCATTTATCTTTGTTATACATTTCATGTAATTTGGATTCATGTGACATGAGTAGAGACAATACAGGTAGAGTACTCTGTCTGGATTACCAAGCTATGTATCCCAATATATATTCCTTATAGGTGGCCCATACATCCGAGGTAGTGATCTATTACATGGATATAAAACTTATTTGAGGATACACACTATTTACCCTATATAAGATTCCATGTAGTCAATTTATATTATTTCACTTAACATTTCATGTTATTGATACTCATAATCTTGAAATTTAATACCCTATTTTGAGAGTTTTTTTCATAAAAAGAAATGGTAGAATTTTTTATTGATATTAATATGATATTTAGGGAGATGATAAGAGGTTTCTCTCCCATACTACTTGAACAACCAAATATGAAATTCAGGCATGATCATCAGATATTTAATATGGCCAGTATCCAATTGAGGCTTGGTTATGTCAGGGAAAATTAATCCATATCCTTTAAGTAGATAGGGTTAGTATACCCCCATATACACTTGGGATGGGGTCCTCTATCTATGGAGTCAGTGTCTCTTTATGTAAAAGCTCATGTGGGATGCAAGATTTCCATAGGGGTTGGAATGTCCTCACCCATTACTTATCCATCATCAAGATGTGGGTCCCTTAACATAGTTTTGGGGAGGTTATGTGGACTTATGATATGTTTAGTTTGTATTTTTGGGCATCCATGCATACTTCACCAATATATTCATGGGAAGAATGATACCACTTTCATTGCCTCAGGTTATTTTAATTTAATCATATATAGGTTATTTATTATCATTTTCCTATAGATTTATGTTTGTGATATGAATAATCTTTTGATGTATCTTCTTGGATTTATGGGGGTTGTACTGGCTATGTATATACTCACCACTTTAAGATATCATTTGTTGTATAGGTCACATCTTTTGTTGATGATAAGAAGTTCACCAAGATCTTACTGGACTAGGTGTTCGTAGAGATTAACATTACACGGTTCCGTTCATTGTATATAGTGTTTAGATATAGGGAGTGAGATAAGGGACCTCACTTTTATCATTTTTAGGTTTGTTTTCCCTTTTTATATTAGTTATGTATTTTACCCTTTTATTATTAATGTATTATTTTCCACCTATGGATTTCGTAGAGCATTTTTCATGAATTTATTATGTTTAAAGTCAATTTTTTTATTATCCTGAATTATTATGGTATACGTAGAGGTGTGCATTATGTATATGTGTATTTGGAAAAGGACACGAATTTTTAGAGTTATGGATGGTCGGTTCTAGTCACCATCCGCTATCTTATTAGAGGCTATCATGGTGTGGGATCATAGCTAACCACCACCTCAAAGGGTCCTGAAGTATGAGTTTTGTTAGATTAGTATCTAAGTGGGTTTTTTATAAGGATGGAGAATGGAGTTACTAATCATGAGAGGATATATTTGGGTCTATTTTTATTTTATTATTAATATATTAACCATATATTATGAATATACAAGAAAACATGGTAAAAGTCAAATAAGTTAACAAAGGGTTTAATAAAAAAGATAAAGATTAAAAAAATATCAAAAAGCTGTGAAATAATTATTGGATGATTTTATTTCAACTTATATTCATATTATATTATAATTTAATGTGTTATGGACCTTTTTAAACTAAATATCATTTTATAATAAAATAATACTTTCCAACTTTCCTATAGAGCCCCTCCCCCTCCTTATAAAAGGCCATCACCTCTAACCCTTACTCACAACTCTCAATCCTCATTGTATCATCCACTCTCATCCCAAATAAGATCCCAACATACATCTATTAATCCTAGAATCCTTCCCCTATGTAGAAGGAAATTCCATAAAACCATTTGGATCAAACCAAAGGGAGTTACCCGATTTAAAGGTAACGTATCCTCTGAAGTTATTTTCTTTTATTTTCCTTCTCCACTACCTATTTTATTCTTATTATTTGATTGAATAAAAACACCAGTATCCTAAATATACTATTATATTTTTATGAGAAGTATTTTAACTAAACTTTCACACAGATCCATCTAATGAGTATAGAACATACTGTTTCTGTGGATGGTGAACTACTGCCTCACGAAACAATGATTGTTCAATATTATCCTACAACCTCTTATGGTGGCCATTATGAAGGAACTGTAATTATATATGATATTTTTATAACTATATAATTCTTTAATTATTTTTTAGAAGATAAATTTATTCTTTTCATGTTTTATATATATGATAATTTGATTTCTAGAAATGCGGACTACCGCCCCCTCAATGTGATATGACTCATTCATGCTACACATGGAACATATAAGTGAAATAATTAGTGAACATATGTAACATATATAACATATATATTATAATAAAATTCTAATAAACATGTGTATCATTTAAGATTTATTCCTTTAAATATGAAATATAATTGAATGTAGTGTTCATGCGTACGTACGTCATACGATCTCCATGAACGGTGCATTTCATTTATTATATCCAAATGTTATGGACTATTTTAATATATACATACTGGATTTATATGATATATATGATATCTATATCATGAATATTATTCTGGAGATAATGTTATTTTTACCACATGGTCAATTTGTAATTATAAAATTGCCATTTTTTACTCCACTTCCGAACATCGACAAAATGTCTGATATGAACTCAAATAATTAACTAATTGTTATAGAAAGGTAATAAGTGATATAAATAGAATAAAAAAAATTTAAAAATGTTATAAATAAAGTATAAATTAACATATGTTTATTATTCAGGAAATTATAGAATTAACAAGTCATGTCAGACATGAGGTAATGGACTTTGTCTCAACATCCTTTCATTAAGGCATGTATTGATAATATACAACTCCTAATTTTATATAGTTTATAATAAATCCCCTTTACTTTTACATTCATTCAAAGGGTATCCTTTTTCTATAAAGCATTTATTAAATGAAAAAAGAAATTCTTTTTTTAACATATGTGATGACAATGACCTCTTCGCCACCGTAATCGTTATTTGGAGTCATCAATAAGTCTTAATTTTTTTAAAATTAAAAAGAAACCCCTCATTTTATTTTTGGGTGTTTTGGTATTGAAAATGGTTTTAAAAATGGATTGAGTATTTCAATATCATGAAACAATATATTATGATTTCAAATTAAGTTTTATTATAGAAATATTGATATTTTCAATATTTTATGTGTTATGATTATGTAATTGTACTTGGAAATTTGACGAGTGGTTATAAAAGAGTAAAAAAGACCTTTTATTGTGTAATTTGTATGTGTTTTAGGGTAATTTTTTGGTTATAAAAGGGTAAAAAATAGCTTTTATTCAATGAATAGTATTTACTACTTCATAAAGGTGAAAATTATTTCTTATGATAAAGTATTCATCATTTACTTGTTGTTTTAAAAAACTAATAGTTTTATTTCTTTGTGTATCCCTTACTGAGATTTTTATGATCATCCCAGTTCTTTGAAATGTTTTCCAACGACTTAATGTGGAATAGGGTCAAGGATAGAATCAATGAAAAGAAATGATGATTAAAACATGGAACTAATTTTTTTTCTTTTAAGAGTTTTTATTTTATGAAAAAAGGATACTCAGTAGAAGTATCTATATATAATATTAAAATTATTATGTATATGTCATGAATTAATTGTCTAAAACTCTAAAACTGAAAAGATCCTCAATGTGAATTATTTACATAATTCAAGATTATGTAATGTTTAAGTATGGGGCCTTACCCTAAATCTTACCCAAGATTGTAGGGTTGACATCTCATTATAAATTATATCTCGAGTCATGACTCTTTATATTTTAATCACCGAGAGAAAATAAAATTATGAGGACAATATTTATTTAAATGATAGGGGAGAGTGTAATAACCCATATTTAAGTATGTGTTTTATTTAAAACACTTATTTTATTATTTTTATTTAATCTAAACAAATGTAGTAAATTAATAATAAAATATATCAATTAAATAGAAGATGGGTTCTTTACTAAGTGGTAAAGTCACCCTATAATCCTATATCAATTCGTAGTTCAAATTCTAGTGGTGGTTAATTACAATATTTTTGTACCAATAACTGTAGCTAGGTACTGTATCAGTGATACTATTTACTACATATTGGAATTTAGGCTATAGGGCATCTAGGACATCATGAGACTTCAGTCCATTGGGCCTCGAATACATCATTTGAGGATCATATGGGCTATCTATAAAAGATTATGATAAATGTATACAGTAGTGTGATTCTGATGACGGGTGAAGCTAAGACACAGGTTAATCATCTGTAACACTGGTAAAAATCAAAAGTGATCTTCTATTAGAGAACACCCAAGGACTAATTCACATTATTTTATTTTAAGGATGGTTTTCTATAGTTGAAATGTTGTGAAGTCATTCTAAAATGGATTTTTATGTGGGAGTGGCTACTATAGTTTAGGCTTTTATACCTCTAGACCTTTAGGCTATGTATTCTAGGTATTTCGTGTCTTGTATCCCAGATCTTTCATCCATGTTATGTTTCCATCTCAAAATAGTTAAAACAAGGGTATATCCAAAATATATTAAAATAGAGTTATAAGGAAGGAAGAAATGAATTAAATGTACCATAATATATTCACTCATAATGGACCATTATAAAAATATTACATGAATATTTTTTTAAAAACCAAGGATTATTAATCACCATTATTGATTACATCCATTAAAAGTTAAAAAATTAAAATGGGAAAATAAATACAAAATAATTATATATATTTAAAACTAGGAAATAACATGGATCACATAAACCCTTAGGAATAACTATTAATGAAAAAAACCAATAATGGAGAAAATCACCAGGAATGGGAAAATAATTTGGTAAATACATAATGAAAAATTAATGGAATGAGAATTGAGAGTAATGAAGTTAGAATAGAATGAATTTATGGAATATGTAGTGGGTAATATAGCTATTATTGGACCATTATTAAAGGGTATGTTTTCATTGATTCTAATATAAGTAGACAAATTATCGGATTTGAATTTAAATTATGTATTTAATATAAATAAATTTTATTTAGATGTCAAACAAATATTCATGTTAATTTTAGATAATTTATTTGAAGTATAATAATTTTTTTATTATAAAACTAAAACACACTAAATCACATGGGAATCACCATTGATCCTAAATGAACTATTTTTATAATATATATATATATATTAAATATATTACATTTTAAAACTTATATAAATAAAATATATTGAGAAAATTAAAAGAATTATTTAAAAAATTAATCAAAAATATCCATGAAGTAAATATGTAACTACAAGGAATACTAATTTAATTATTCATGGTGAATAAAATATATCTTTAAAAAATCATTTTAAAATATACTATATTTTTTTAAAAGTTTCATTTCTCATAATTAGAGTAAGAAGTATAATGAACATAATATATATATATATATATAAATTAATAAATAGTCATGAATCAATTATTTATAATTTTCTAAAAAGAATAAAATCATTTATTTCTTAAAAGATGTATTTTTTAAAAGAATGGTTTTTTCAATATGTCATGTATTTTAATTTTAATAAATTAATATAATCTCTATTAAAGAGTGATTTTAAAGAAATGAATTATATATATATATATATTAAAACAAATTAAAAATCATATAATGATTATTAATTGGTAATCATAAGAATAAATTCATTTTTATTCTTGGCATGACCTAAGGTAAAATTATTCATTTGGATGGACATTAAACTTTGGTCCTTGAGGTGTTATGGGCCCTATTGGATCGTAATTTGGTGGATCATATTGAACATTAAGAGAATTTTGTAATGTTTTGATATGAATAAAGATTCCCAACATTGATTCGTGGGAGTATGGCCTATCATGGGTCATACTGTTTCTTGCTTTGGACAAAGTTTTCTATTTTTAAAGGTTCTGGAGAAGTTTCAAAGGTTTAATGTCTGAAAACCCAGACCACGCGGTGCTTGATGTTATGAACACATGCCATGTGTTCTTGTGTTTTGGAATAAACAACTTTTCTTAAGTACACATGATGTACTGAGAGTACACCCTATATAGTTCTTTATTGTGTGACTGCCAGTGTGAGAAGAGACACGGGGTTGGAAAAAATTGGTAGAACACATTGTGTACTAGGAGTACATGCCATTTTTTAAGGATCGTGTGTCCGACTGTGTGACTAATGACATGGGTGGATGAAACATAGGTTGTACACGTTGTTTCTATTTTATTCACGCCACCTAGAGTCGACCGTGACTCCGACTGTGTGAATAAAAACATGGTCCGATGCAACCTAACCAGTACACGTTGTTTCTATGGTGACCACGCTATGTAGTGTTGAACCGTAAGTCCCCATGTGGGTTTTCCATGTATAAGAACTTGGAATGGAGGGAAAATTCATGTATAATCTATTTCTCCAAAGGATGACACCGTGTTTATGGGTGTTACATGATCAGGTTTGGCAGAGGTACATGCCATGTTATAATATTAAGAGAACACACCGTGTAGGGGTTATACATGCCATGTAACACTATTTTGTTAAAAATGAATGTATTACTTATCCTGTTAGATTATTCCACTTCTAAATTTCATCCCTTGACAATTTTGAATAGAGTTGTGTTCTTGAACTTTCAGATTAATTCCACCGAGACATCCTCTGGTTGTACTCCAAGAACAGGGTGATGAACAGACACCAAAAATGGTAGATCGGGTACTACCAATAGGTACTCTCATCATGCTCTTCTTAGCACCACCTATTATACACGATGTAGAAACTGATTTATAGTTCTGTAAAGGCTTTATGAGGATGTTATAGACCTTTTAGGGAGCACTACATCCTACCCCATCTATGGTAGAGTTGACACAGGTGTTCCAGCAGCAGCAGACTCTTAATTTTTCAGGGTAAAGAGGACCACAGGTTGTAGGTTCATGGTTAAAGGTCATGCTTTCCATCATTGATCATCTGAAGACGCCTCTAGGGAGTATAGTGAATATTGTGATGTACATGCTACTTGATTCCACAAAGATATGGTTTGATGTTATCTCACAGGTGGGACTTTATCGGGATATGTCTTAGGAAGATTTTGAGAGAACCTTCTATGACTATTTCTATCACGAGATATTGAGGGCCAATCGAGCCTGAGAGTTCATGAATTTGGAGTATGTTTATCTTTCAGTGATGGAATAATCTTCCCTTTTTACAGAGATTTAGTACTTTACAAATATTTTTGGAGGTGACTAGTTGTCTTTAGCTAGGATGTTTGAGGATGATATCATGCATGACATCTGATCGCCTGTGAATGTCTCCAAGCTGACTTCTGGGATGGCTATAATGAACTAGGTGCTGATAACCTAGAGTAATATGAAGGATATGGGATCTGTGATCCAAGTAATTTCAACATCCATGGCTGGTGCTCCTTCTAAAGATAGTAGAAAGCACTGAAGGGACCCATCACGTGATATTTCATCAAGAAGCAAGGTGGTATGATACTTCTGCGGGAAGAGTGGGAATACGAGACCACCTTGATCGAGAGACCCAGTCCAGTGATGATCTTGTGGAAATATGGATCTTCTTTCATGTTTTTATAGGATGTTCTCACTACCTACTAGTGATAGGGATCCTTCTATGATTCCGCATTTAGGAGAAGGACCACCAGTTTCACCGAAATCAAGAAACTGGAGTTCGTCCAGTCGTTCATGCTGAGTAGGAGGTCAGGGCCGTGGTAGCCAGTTGGTAGGTTTTTCAGGGAATTCTAGGTGAATCAGCTCAGGGTAGTCTGACAAGGTCACATGGCCACAGTATAGGTCAAAATTTTTTAGTGGAGCAGACCCATAAGGAGTAGGATACCAAACCCTCTATAGTTAGAGGTACGATTTTAGTTTCCTCAGTTTTAGGTTATGCACTATTTTTATATAGGGGATTCCCATAGTTTTATATTGGTTTCCATTGTGGATATAATTTGGCTATGTATCTTTACATCTGGGGATATTATGACACTAGAGACATTTTTGGGAATTAGGACAACTATTGTACAGTATTGTAAGGAGTTCACTCTTGATGTTGGTGGGTGTCACTTCTTATAAGACCTCTGTGTATTAGAGATGACTTGTTACGTAATTATTCTCAGAATAAACTCATTGGTATCCTTTTGGGACTTTGTTGACTAATATTATTGTAGGGTTAGTTTCACGCCACTAGAGGGCAGGTCTTTTCTAGACAAGGTCAAATGGGATGTCCAAGTGAGCAGAGCTGGACTCAAGCACCATGGGTTGGGAGGAATTACAACCCATATTGCTGGTTTATACATGTATGATCAAGGGAAATCATAAATTGACATTCCTCTAATAGTGGATCAGTTTAGATATTTCTTTATAGAAGAATTTTTCAGGTTTAATATTGGAGAGATAGGTAGATTTCTCTATTGATCTTGTTCTTGGAGTGGAATCAGTGTCAATTCCTCCTTATAGGATGGCTAAAACAGAGTTACAGGAGCTCAAGAAGTAGTTAGAGGAGTTTCAGGAAAAAGGTTTCATCTATCCCATTGCAAATCCTTGGGGTTCTCCTGTCCTTTTATTGTGAAAAATGAGGGAAAAAACCTTAGATTTTGTGTGGAATATCAGAAGCTAAACTAGTTGACAGTCAAGAACAGATATCCCTTACTGGAGATTGATGATCACTATTGATCATCTTTGAGGAGACTGGGCATTCTCAAAGGCTGACTTGAGATACAACTATATTTAGTTACATGTTATTCCATCAGATCTACCTCTTACAGCCATTCGGAGTAGGTATGGTCTATACGATTAGTTGGTTATGTGGTTCGGTCTAAAGAACGCACCAAAAGTTTTCGTGGAACTGATGAACTGAGTGTTCCATCCTTACTTGGACCCTTTTACGATTGTTTTCATGAAAAATATCTTGGTGTACTCTCAAAATCGACATGAACATGCTACCCATATTGAGATTTTTTTGAGTACATGGAGAGAGCATCAATTATATGATATTATCTCAAAATAAAACTTTTGGATGGCCAAATTCACTTCTTGGTTCATTTTATCTTAGAGATAGGAGTGTCAGTAGAACTGGAGAATTTTAGGGAAGTAGTTTCTTAGAAGTACCTAAAGAATGTCTTTAAGGTACAATGTTTTATAGGGTTGGATGGTTACTACAGGTGTATTATACATGACATTCCATGCTTATCAGTAACAGTGATGGGTCTGACTATGAAGGGTCTTAAGTACATGTGGATATATTCTTACAATTCAACCTTTTAGTAGCTGAAAGGGAGATTTAATTCAGCACCAATTCTGATTTTTACAGAGTTGGGAAAAATTTACACCATTGATTATGATGCATCGGTTATAGGTTTCAGAGAAATGCTTTTGCAGGGGGAAGGAGTCATTGCATATTAGTTTCAGTTGTTGAGGCCACATGAGAGGAATTACCCGAAGAAAAATCTTCAGATGGATGTAGTTGTGCATTCTTTTCTCTGTTGGAGACGTTATCTTTTGGGAGAGAATTTTTTGGTATACACTGACCACAAAATCTTCATGTATATATTTACCCAGCATGAAATGAATTTGAGACAATGAAGGTGGGTTGAGTAACATTAGTCTTTTAAAATTAAGTATGCATACACGTCCGGGAAAGGCAATGTAGTGGCTAACACATTGAGCATGAGGAATTAGATACCTCTAGTTTAAGAGGCCAACAATGAGTGGAATCTTATGGCCTTATTCCTTGAGATGAATTTGGAGATGCACAATAGATATGGGAATATTTTTCTTTCTTATATAGATGTTATCTTTACTCTACTAGATCAAGTACGAATGAGGAAGATATCAGATCTTGAAGGCATAGTCCTAAGTGAGGGTTTGTTAGGATAGGACCCTACTCATGGGTCAACGGTAGGTGATGACGAGGTCTTATGTTTTTAGGGGTGCATGTGGGTGTCAAAATATATATGAAATGAGCTTTTGAATGATTTCATGCCTTAGCATGGGCAGTTCATCCTGGTTTCACCACGTCGTATCAAGATTTACATCGTCGTTATTGGTAGCCAGGTATGAAGATAGATTTTTTTTTGTTTTTGTTATAAGATGTTCCACCGGTAATCAGGTGAAGGAAAATCCTTAGAGACCAACAAGGCTTTTACAGTAGTTACCCATTCCTGAGTGGAAGTGGAATTATGTCATGATGGATTTCGTGATGGGTTTTCTGAGGTCACCTTGAAGGAATGATGTGGTTTGGGTTGTTGTTGACAAACTCTTGAAGGTAGCACATATCTTTTCGACCAAGGAAACCATTAGTTATGACGATCTTGGATGTTTGTACATCTGAGAGATTGTACAGTTTCATGGGGTTCCGCATTCTATCGTTTCAGATAGGGATACCCGGTTTACTTCTCATGTCTGGGAGGGACTACAGAGGGCTTTGAGTACATAGGTACTTCTGCGTATAGCATACCATCCCTAGATAGATGGCCAGTTCGAGAACACAATTCAGGATTTGGAGGACCTTCTACAAACATGTTTCTTAGATTTCCGGGGTTCTTGGGAAAGAAACATACCCCTAGTGTAGTTTTCCTACAACAAAAATTTCCGGGCAAAGATTCAGATGGAACCTTATAAGGCTTTTTATGGTTGGCTATGCCGATCAGCCCTATGTTGGATGGACATAGGAGTGGTAGCTATATTGGGACCTCATCTTTTCCTAGAGACCACAGAGTATGTAGAGTTGATTTGGAAGAGGGTGGATACTACAAAAACATTCCAAAAATATTATACTGATCAATGGAGACGACCACTAGAGTTCAAGATCAGAGAACTGGTTTTCATACATGTCACAACAATGTTGGGACACAGGATGATTAGGAGACCAGGGAAACTTTCACTTAGATACGTCATGCAGATTGAGGTTTTGGAGAGATTCAGGATGGTTTCCTATCAGTTTCATTTTCCTTAGAGGTATCAATCTATGCATGATATATTCCATGTTTTTTATCTACGATGTTTCCTTTCAAACAAGTCTTGCATTTTTCAACCTGATGTGGCTGAGTTGAAGGTGGATGCATCCTTTCAAGAGAACCCTATTTGAATTGTGGATTGCAGCATGAAGGTTCATTGCGACTGGTCTGTTCCTCTGGTATGGGTTCTATGGTAGAACATGCGAGTACAATACGATACTTGGGAGAGGGAGGTCGACGTTCGATGATATTGGACTGAGTTGTTTGATGTTTCTTCTTCTCCACCCTTCAAAGGAAAATTCATGGATGAATATTTTTAAGGGGGGAAATTTTTAAGAACCAAGTTATTCTTTTAAGGTATGGATCTTTATTTCGGGTATTTATTAAGAAAAAAGAAGAAAGGAGAAATTTTCTATGTACACGCCGTGTATTCTTAAGTACACACATATTCTTGGTTTCCATGCATAAACATGTAATGGCCATGTAATTTCTGAGTTCAAGGTCATTTTATGTGACCTGGTAGACCATAGAATGCATGGTACAATTGAGGGTAGTACATGGTGTGTACATTAAATGAACACGATGTGTAATTTTCATTTTATTTTATTAATTGAACTCGGGTCACATATAATATACAGATGCATCTTATTCTTCCCATGTTTCGTATTTGAGTGCGATGAGACCACCAATTACTTCTAACCCCTACCATTCCTCCATTTGAGAACCGATTCAGATGTTTCCAGGTTTGTTGGATTCCCACAGGTGAGTTCTCACTTTCCCTAAAGCTTCTCTTCATGATTTATCCTATCTTGTGAGTTATCCAAGGTTGAATTTTTTTGACCATCTTATAGATCTACATCTTTCTAGGCCAATTGAAGGAATGAAGTTCAGGAGTGTTTATCATAAAAAATCATGGTAGGTGGTTTGTGTCTTTCTTTGATATTATTTAGATTATATATGCTTAAATTGGTGAATACCCATGTTTGGGGTATTGTGTGTTTTGGAATTTAATCCTGTTTAATGCCTAATATAGTTTTTTATTTGAGAAAGAGTTATTGATTATGAATATGGTTCATTACCTATGTTATGGATGTGTTTCCCATATTTGTTTGGTTTTGGCTGTTGGGTTTATAAAGAAAGTTAGGATGATTTTCTTGCACGCCTAGTGTTGTTAAGATGGAGTTTTTATTTATATGAAATGCATGTGTTTTTCATTATGAAAGTACGACCAAGGGGATTTGATTGTAAGAGCTTCCAAAGGTAGGGTATTTTAATTATGAATGTTTTTTATGAATGACTATAGGTATTGACTATGATAGATATCATGGGGTCATAGACCAGAGGGGTTATATCATGAGAGTTACCTAGAGGGTCATTATTAAATGAACGGTGGACCATAGGGCATTGACTGTGAGATCTACCATAGGGTCATTATAAATTATATTATTGCTATTTAGACTAAGGTGTATTGACTATGATAGCTACCCAGGTGGTTGTTGTATGAGATTAGTGCTATGTGAGACCAACAGGGTTAGATTGTGTGAGATTTATCAGTGGGTCATTATTATTTTATCGAATAGATGATATGTTGAACCAAAGGGGATAAAATGTGAAAACATCCCAGAGGATTACTTTTGGATTGGATGAATGACTGTACCGAGTCTACCAAACCATAACACAAGCTTGGACTCATTCTTACTAGATTGTTTAGATGGTCTTATGAGACATTTTTTTTTCTATTACGCAAGGGGATACAAAGCTTTGGCTAGATCATGAGGATACATTATTCAATGGTTTGAAAAATTAATAAATGAAATGAATGTAATTAAAATATTTAGGATTGTTTACTTTTGGGTACTTCTTTATTTATTGCATCATTTATATATATATCCATCTATATATATTCCATGAAAGTTTTGCATAGATCTTGTGGTAGTTTCCAACTGGGATTCATATGACACCCTATTTGGGTCATTCTTTTGGAACCAAAAAAATTATATTTTTGTAGGTATAGATAAGGGAAAGAACCCTTCTTCATTAGGAACATGAGTGCTGTTGGAGCTAGAGGTCATGGGACCAAGCTAAGGCTTGTAATGCTGTTAGAAGTTTATTAATTTTCTGTACTTTGGTTTTAGAATTATATTTCTAGCATTGTAACATATTTGGATTCTTTCCAAGAAACATGTGACATGCATCATTTATTTATATATGTTTCTATTTTTTATACTATTCATATTCCTCTATTTACTTCTATTGTATGATGATACTACTTCCTCTATTATTTACTATTTATTTCCACAATGTTACTCTTCCAATGAGGGCATAGTTTCCCCACTATCACACCCAAGCCCCTTACTACTAGTCAGAAGCTTCTGGCCTTTGGGAAAATGCGCATGAGCCCATGTGACCAACCAGATATAGGGTACCCTGGGCTGGCACCTGATATCAAGATGCTACAGGTATCAAGCCCAGTTATTTATTTCTTCAATAATGATCTAACTTTCAAACTAGATGAGATCCCATGTATGGATGAAATGTATAAGTCCCATACCAATTATTATAAATAGTGTATTATTTTATTCTTCCATAGATTATTTTTTTCATCAAATATCATAATTCTGTTATAGTTGGAAATTGATGTTATATCATTAAAATGGGAATACATCACTTATAACCTTACGCTTTAATACCACTTGTTAGTCCAATGAAAGGTAAATACCTTATAGGGTATGGGGGTGAATAAGTGTATGCTTAATTCTTCAAACTAACCACTCTAATGATCATGTTCCACCATCATTAGGAACTATTATCTCCCTCATTATGTGTATAAAGTGATAGATAATGTAAATAATAACATAAGTACCATTATTTGGTTCCCCCAAAGTTGGATAATCCACGGTGTATAGAATGGAAATATGATTATATACCATAAACACTAATTGAACTGACAGTTTCTTATGATTTATAGTAGTTAAACTAAAACTATAGGCTTATGTCCACCATAAAGTAAATAAATCACTATTATGATTCACCCATAAATCACAATGAACCTCCAAAGTAATCTTCCTTGAGCTATTTGAACCGAGCATAAAATTACACAATCTCTGGTGTAACAATAATATCCCCCTTCATCCATGTAATGAAATACATGATCCTGTAGTGAGATATACTTATTGACCTCCTTATGTCTTCTCTCTATCATTATACTATAAATATAGAGTTCTTCTCTCTCTGTTGTCTTCCCTATAAACCTTGTTACCTTTTTCATAGAAATATATCTCTCTAATATTAATACAATATCTATGTTTTATATTTAATTAAAATATAAAATACCTTAACTAGTATGGGAAAATTCATCCAAATAATCCTCTAAATATAAGTCAAACTCTAATCATAAAATATTCCACAATTCCACTAAAAGTGAAAAATTTAGAATTTTGTATAATCTAATTGACTCAAATCATTTTTAGAATGTCTAATAATGTCATACATTAATGAATTAGTATCCCTAGAAACATAAAACCATTATATTATATATTTTGGTACTACCTTAAATAAAACACCTCTTTCATTGGAAAAATAAGTTTATCTCTAGGTTACATGGTTTATATATAGTAATTAAAATCATGGATAGAAAATAAATTTTATTCATTAACCCAATAACCATGGTATCAACCTCCTAATATTGAGATACCTTCACTTCTAGTTAGAACACCATGGTGTGATCATCCTTATATGGAGAGACCTTAACTTTTGGGATGAACACCGGATATCAACATTTATTCTTCACTAGAAAACATTAAAAACTATAAAATGGTTTTATTTTATGAACTCCAACCTTCTTCTTACATGGATATGATTTAACAACATGAATGAATAATAATAGAAAAACTCTTATCTTTTGTGTTTCAAATGAATAACCATCTATAGAAAGATGTTATGGATTGAATGTAAGTTGTTAATCCCTTTGAATATTTTAATTTGTTTCTTTAGTTGTGTATTCAAGTCAATGTGAGATTATTGGCATCATGTAACCATTATTTTAATTTATTTAAAATAATATATTATTTCTATATCACACATAAAATATTCAAGAATAATTCAATTTCTATGTAATGAAGTCTCCTATGGGAAAAATAAGACCATGATTGAGTCCAAAATAAAGGATTTTCCCCTAGGAGGGTTGAATTTTTATCCACTTCGGGGACTCAGGGGGTTTTCCATTATTGTATGTTTATTTTATCAAAGGGATTAATCATTTAATTAATTAATTAATAAATTAATTATGATATTAATTTTTTAACCTAGTTTTCTCTATATAGACCCCAATTATACTAATCCCTAGGGTTATTTGTTAAAACATTGGATTTTGAATGGAGTTTTTGTGGGAGAGAACCTTGACATGTAATCTAGGGGAAAACACATGATCAATGAATGAAATAAATTGATATCTTCAATTATACTAAGATAATTCATTATTATATATATATATATCAAACTGTTGAATATGTATGAATTTGTTTGATGGATTTTATCTTTCTTTTTGTTATTTGTGAGCATGGAATGACATGTTTCATTATTTACCCTCCATTTCATATGGTCTTATCCAATTATATTTTCTAAAATTTCTTGGATGATCAATGATTCAATTTTTTATTCTATTTATCACTTTATCAGACTTAATATTGATGTATAGGTTCCAAATAACCATAATTGACCATCAATTTTTTTTATTGGTATTATACCATTGTTATTCATGTATTCATTATTAGGATATGGTTAGGCTAATGTTTCATCTTTCTTGGTCTAATTTAAATCATGAATGAATATTTGTAACCAATGCATTAGATGGATTTATCAATAAAGTATTTTTTGAGGAAAATAATATTTAGTAGGTAGAGGATCATGAAGGTAGGGTGGTTCAACTTTTTCATACAACAATTTGATGGGGGATGAGAGTTCTATAGATAAAAATGGATTTTTTTTCCAATAGATTAATAGATAGAGATTGAATTTTTTTGGTGTTTCATCCATGATTAGGGAATTTGAGGAAGGATTAATCATTATTGGAGAAGAAATCGTAGGATATGTAAAATTGATGGGTGAGGGGATGAATCTATTTCAAAATTCTGGACTTCACAGTGTGTAGTTCAAAAGAACCTACAACGTATATATCTCGGGTGAAGAATATGGGATTCTAAATGTAGTTAAATATCTCACACGATGGAATTTAACTAATATATCATGTTTTCTTAGCTAGAATACATGGATTGGACAATTTCTATAAGATTAGGTGTCCATTTTTTCTTATACTCCATGAGTGTTAGGACCACTTGATGTTTCCTAGTAGAGAACAACAAGGTTCTCTTTAGAATTACATGAAAAATAACCCGCTAGAACTAAATGTCATGTACCTTTGTTATACATTTCATGTAATTTGGAATCATGTGACATGAGTGGAGACAATACAGGTAGAGTACTATGTCTGGATTACCATGATATGTATACCAACATATATTCCTTCTATATGGCCCATGCATGCCAGGTAGTGCTCTATTACATGGAAATAAAACTTATTTGAGGATATACACAATTTACCCTATATAAGATTCCTTGTACTAAATTTATATCATTTCACTTAACATTTCATGTTATTGATACTCATAATCCAGAAATTTACTACCCTATTTTGAGAGTTTTTTCATATAATGCAATGGTAGAATTTTTAATTGATATAAATATGATATTTCGGGATATGATAAAAGGATTATCTCTCATCCAATTTAAACAACCAAATATGAAATTCCAGCATGATCATTAGATATTTAATATGTTCAGTATCCAATTGAGGCTTGGTTATGTAAGGGGAAATTAATCCACATCCTTTATGTAGATAGTCTTGGAATACCCCATACACACATGGGATGGGGTCCTCTATCTATGGAGTAAGTGTCACTTTATATAAAAGCTCATGTGGGGTGCGTGATTTCCATAGGGGTAGGAATCCCCTATACCATTACTTATCCATCATCAATTTGTGGGTCGCTTAACATATTTTTGGAAAGGTTATTTGGATTTAGGATATGTTTAGTTTGGATTTTTGGGTATGCATGTGTACTTTACCTATATATTCCTAGGAGGAATGATACCACTTTCATTGCCTCTAGTTATTCTAATTTAATCATATATAGGTTCTTCATTTTAGAGACCCGTATCTTGACATACATGGACATTACATTACTTTTGCGGAATACTTGGTACATAACAAAAACACACACACAAGGATTGTAATAGTTTAGTGTCTTTGGAAACTCGGAATAAAATCTTCTAATCGTGGGGAAAGATCTTCAACATCTCCCATAAAGATCTTACTTTTTTTTACCTAAAACCTTTCTTTATGTCCTGGGGAAAATAAAACATAAAAGGGTGAGCTCAAATGCTCAGTAAGGGTAAACAAAAGAAATATCAATCACATAATTTTCATAAGAACATAACATTTTTGGAAATCTTAACCTGCAAAAGAGAGCATAATTTCATAACATGGGATAAATCATAGTAGTGAAATGAAATCATAACTTAAAACATTACTCATTGTGTCATACACACATAAACATAGAGAATCATTTCTTGTTAGTCAAGACTCATTGCCAAGACTATCTTAGTGGACAAAGTCCCTTTCTGAATCGAGTAATCCTCGTTTCAGTCCTGTTTCACTGAACCGGTATAACCTACCATTCCAGCCATGTCTATCTCATGAGATATAAAATCTTTACCCAATGCATTGGAGGGAGATATAGGTCCCACCCATCTCATAATGATACCATTCTTATGTGTGCCACAAAATCATAAATCATACATCATTTCATAACCCATGTAAAAAAAATGGGATTCTTAAACAACATGACATCATAAAACCATTCATATAAGATAAAGGAATTCATAAACATAATTCCATCACAACATAGTCAAATCAATTTAAAAAAATGGATAGAAACAGAACCCTTTATTATCTTAGATGGAAAATAATTTTGATAAAACACTTGAAATGAATTCTTGAGGAAAATATCCTTTCTTCTTCAAAATCAATTTCTTTTCACAAAACATCATGCAATTTTAAAAGAAATAGATTTTATTAAAAATAGTCATGAAATCTTTTGGAGGAAGCTTCATGAAAATAAGGCTTTATAAAACCATAAAAATCCATTCGTGCCGTTTAAGTTAAAAAAAACATTCTTCGTACTTTTGTCGGAAAAGTCAAAAAGTACCTCGTACGAAAAACGAAAAAATATTCCTTTCATATCCTTTACTAAAAACTCACCTATGGGTAAAATTGGATTTAAACTATTTCAAGTGGATGGAAACAATATTACATATTGAGGGAACATGGATGTGGATGATAAAATACACCCCAGTAAATACTTACGAATAAACAATCTCGGATAAAAATGAGATTGTGATATTTCCCTTACCTTAGGTCCAATTTGCTTTGTTCGTGTCCGAAGCTCCTGTATAATGGTTTAAATAATGTTATTGACTTATTCCAGAATCATACATATTGATATGAGATCATATATGGTCATATTATTAACTTCTTGTTAGTAATATTTCATTGTTACTTGTTACTCGGGTCTTTATAACTTTTTGTTCTTATGCGTGTTTTGTTGAATAAATTCTTATTCTTTTCTTTAGGTTATAGATAATTCATTTCCAGAATGGTATTAGTGTAGTATATACCATATTCATTCATTCAATTCATTTATATAATCATTATGAAATGAAGATCATGTAGAACGAATCGCATCACATCGTGGAGACGGTATTCCGTACGTACGCACGAGTGATGATATCGTTCCTATGATCGTGGAATTGTATTGGAGTATATATATATATTATTTCAGTATCAATATTACTTAATAATAATCATATATAGTTACTCATTACACCATTATACCCATCCTTGTAAGGTGATGGTGGAAAATAGATTACACCACGGCGTGGAGACGGTATTCCGTTCGTACGCACGCGCGGTGATTTCATTTTTCCGTAGGATGGATAGAAGGTGAATTAGGGTTGTTTCATATTTATAATAACATATCAGTATGTAAGTAATACTGATGTTATTACTTTATCATGAAACAACTAAAGAAGAAGAAGTTGAAGAAGAAAGAAATTGAAAAGATCGGTAATGGATATTACCTCTTCTTTGGAAAGCTTCTTTGAATCCTCCACTTAAGGAACTAAGATTGGTCTTTGGAGAAGACCAGGACCTCTAGGATTATTCTAGGGAAGTGGAGAGGAGAAAATGGCAGGGGTTGGCCGAGCTTGAGTGCTCAAATTGGTGTGAGGAGGAGGGGGAGGAGGTGCCCTTTTATAAGGGAGGAGAGGGGCACCTTAGGAATATCTCAAAATATTATTTTATATTAAAGTCAAAATCGGTTTATAATGGTTCCAAAGGGTCTTATTTCGAAGATAAAGTGGGGAAGGGTCGAAATCCTATCAACCAATAGGATTTAGACAAGTTTAGGGTATTATTTTAACCTTATCAATTAGATTTAACTCTAAGTTAAATAATTTAACTTTTACCGTGTCTTTTTTTTTTCTTTCACTATATGGTAAATACACTTACTATAACATGCCAAACGAACCCCAAATTGTTTATTATTAATATATATATCCTTATATAACTCATTTGGCCGAACCTTAGATTTTTAGGAATAAAATAACAATTAATAATATAATATTTGATTTAAAAACTATTTTGTGTCAATTTTGACACTATTTGATATATGATTTTTGTGAAAGTCATAACAGAAATATATTTTCAAACCAAGTTGATTAAATCAACATTAATATATCATAGTAACCTAGAAAATTAGTGGAATTCATAAAAAGTCTTAAATTACATTTATTTTTGTATTTATATTATCAATTATGTCAATATTTCATTAATAAGATAATTACTGCATCATTTTTGTGTCATAAATAAATTATATTATTTGATGTCTAAAAATTATAAATAAAATACCATAATGTAGGAAAGCGTTTTAGCTTTCTAATAAATATTTATAGTCGAATTTATCATATGTATAACCCCATATTAAAAATGATTTACTTATTAAACTTTGATTTTAACTATTTTAACCCTTCTTTAAATAAATTAATAATAAATGTCCTAATCAAATCCAAGTGGGCCTAAATGGTCATATTTTATTCCTAAGTTTGTTTTTGGTCGAATTACACTTGTCCAATAGAATTAGGACATGTGTTAGGGTAATATTAATATCATATATACCCTTAGCTACCTTATTTACTATTAACCGTGGTAAAAAAAGTAAAAAGTTACTATTCACCAAAAAATTATTTTCATCTCATTGAACCACATTTTAGTCCTTGATATTAACCGTGTCTCTCGGATTTTCGAAATTCCATTCACAGAAGCGGTAAAATTAAGTATTATGCAAAATTCAGTTTTTAACCTACCACTTAGTAGTTTCACTATTCATCAAAAATTGATGTTTTTCAGAACAATGCCAAAATTTCATCCCAAGCTATATTTCATATTCCGAATTCAAAAATGAAGTCTATTTTACCAAATTCATAACATAAGAGTTGCATTAATTAATTTTATAATTAAATCCCGCTGTTAAAACAAATAGCGTGTTTTTAAGAAACAATATCTATCAAAAGATTGACACTTGTTTATGTCTAGTTTAAATGTGAAATTACATCCAATGACCAACATTGTATTAAATTGTAAAAATATATTCTAAATATACTTTAAAACCACTCAAATTAATAATTTATCACTATTAATTATTTCGATTAAAAAATTTTTTAATTATAATTTAGTAATTTTCACTATTCATCAGAATATGAAAGTTATCCGAAAAGTACCAAAATTTCACCTTAGGCTAAATTCGATACTCCGAATCAAAAAATGAAGTTCATTTTGAAAAATAAGATTTACAGAGTTTTAAAAAGTGGTTATTACTATTCATAACGGCTAGTTTTAATAATATTTTAATAGCATATCGTTGTTTAGTGAAACTCGGTATTGCGTACTACACACGCTATCGAGGAAGGTCGCGATTGCGTGTAATGCAAGGCAAGTCAAGGATGTGTGTTGTGCAAGCTCCTTTTGGTGTAGCGTACAACACAAGACATTAATAAAATTAAAAAGAATATATATTTTTTTATAAAATCTTGGGCTGTTACTTTCTACCCCCCTTAAAATGAATTTCGCCCTCGAAATTCGTCGGGGTTATAAATGGTTTACTATTTGAAAGTTTCTTTAATAGAAACCCACATCGTAAAAGGGAATACCAAAACTTGGCTTTAAAAACTAAAGTATGAAATGTAACGATTACCCAAATAAACTAATCACTGGGTTTCCACATAGGTGAAAATATGGATATGGAAGAGAAATCTAACCATCATGTTCTGATGGAGAGTGGTAGAGAACATGGCTATGGAAAAGCCGGTAATCACAAATCCATAAATTTGTGACGATCTAAGGTACCATCTGATTCATCAGGTATAAGATCACTAGGACAACATTTTTGGTTTTCAAGATCATTTCCCTAAAGTTGAAAATTTGAATTAGAATAAATACTTACTTTATTTTGATACAATATCACTGTTGTTCATGCCTTGAACAATTTCCACTTCATCTCTTAAATAAATGAAGTTGAATTTGTTATTCGTGAAGTGTTAGCAGATCATGTGATAGAATGACGGGTCATTCCATCTGTCTCAAACAAAAGGTAAGAAAAAGTTATTAAATATACATAAGTCATTCTATAGTGAGATTAATCATATATAGTTCCTAAAATGGACTTATACTTCATATATCATACTGATTAATATAATAAAACTAGTTTCTACTAAACAGGGACTTCCTGTAGGTCAGTGGTAGGCGATAAAGGCCAGTCGCACTTCGGTTGTGGGTTCGATTCCTACAGCCTTGTCTGAAGCGATGGGCTGTCGCCCGTCCTGCAGGTTTTCCTTTTTCTAAAACTACGTTACTATAACATCCCATCAGTAATATCGAAAATATTCTATCCTTAAACAATACTAACTTATGTCCAACATAATCCAGTCTAATCTTTAGGCTTATACATAATACTGCAGTCCACTCTCATAATATAGTAACAACGATTACCAGAGATTTAATACTGTCGTTGATCCCCTCATATCACAAGATATGTCTTGTTGGTCACATTCCAAACATTCAAAGTCCTTAATCGTGTATTCCCTTGAATACCCATTGAACCTTAGTGAAAACATGAATGCAGTTAAAAGTTAATACTTTCCACATACCGAAATCCTCAAAATTCTATATACTCAAACCATGATATCACTTAGTCCATATATCAATCATGAGCTCATGAATACTATTAAACATTTAATTTTCTCCTTATCCCTTCATTATGCGCATATCATCTACATTCCAAAAATATCTGAATAACCTTTCATGGATACTGGTAACATTAATCATACACTTTCAAAACACAAGGAAAGACAACAGTGTAACAATCCATAAATGTCTCTTTATTCCAAAATTACACATGATAAACATGTAATCATTCCACTACATTCTCAAACCATTGACCGAGCTTCAAAAATTCTTTCATCTCACATATCATTTGTAGTCTCTTCATCATCATCCACATAAATACTACCCATATGACCATACTGATTCTCTTCATGAGTCTTTCCCTTAGGGAATTTGTTTGCATAATGCCCATACATTCCACATTTAAAACACTTAACCATTTTTGATGTCGTACCAATACCATTATCCTCATCCATGGTGTTAACCGACCCTTTTCCTTTGCACTTACATGCTTTGTGTCCTTCTTTTCCACACCCAAAGCATCTTCCAGTTCCCTTGAAACATTCTCCTTGATGCCTCTTCCCACATGATATACATAGGGGAAATTGAACTTTCTTTCCTCTATGATCATCATGGAACTCCATCTTTCTCTTATTAGTCGAGTCAGGAAACTTACCAAATTTTACTTTATTGATCATGTTGTGAGATTGCTGATTCGGCATAATAATGATGTTTGGACATCCAAATCCCATTTCATTTGGTTGCTCATGAAGAATATCATTCCATTGTCCATCATATCCTCCATTATTGTGAATCATCTTATTTCCAGCCATTTTCTAAAACCCAAAAAGAATAGTGTGAGAGGCAAAAATCATGCTAGGGAAAACAACATAATAAAGGGGAAGTACCTTCAATATCTAACATCTTAGGTTAAATTCTAAGATCATTATCGTAGTTCTAGGACTATATCCTATACGTATACTTATCCTTAGGGGCATCCCTAGACATACCTTAGAAATATCTCTAGGGATATCACTAACGTTTTCGCATCCTAGTTTCCAAAGGTTGACTAAACCTTTCCTCTGATACCAAATGTAGAGACCCGTATCTTGACATACATGGAAATTACATTACTTTTGCGGAATACTTGGTACATAACAAAAACACACACACAAGGATCGTAATAGTTTAGTGTCTTTGGAAACTCGGAATAAAATCTTCTAATCGTGGGGAAAGATCTTCAACATCTCCCATAAAGATCTTCCTTTTTTTTACCTAAAACCTTTCTTTATGTCCTGGGGAAAATAAAACATAAAAGGGTGAGCTCAAATGCTCAGTAAGGGTAAACAAAAGAAATATCAATCACATAATTTTCATAAGAACATAACATTTTTGGAAATCTTAACCTGCAAAAGAGAGCATAATTTCATAACATGGGATAAATCATAGTAGTGAAATGAAATCATAACTTAAAACATTACTCATTGTGGCATACACACATAATCATAGAGAATCATTTCTTGTTAGTCAAGACTCATTTCCAAGACTATCTTAGTGGACAAAGTCCCTTTCTGAATCGAGTAATCCTCGTTTCAGTCCTGTTTCACTGAACCGGTATAACCTACCATTCCAGCCATGTCTATCTCATGAGATATAAAATCTTTACCCAATGCATTGGAGGGAGATATAGGTCCCACCCATCTCATAATGATACCATTCTTATGTGTGCCACAAAATCATAAATCATACATCATTTCATAACCCATGTAAAAAAAATGGGATTCTTAAACAACATGACATCATAAAACCATTCATATAAGATAAAGGAATTCATAAACATAATTCCATCACAACATAGTCAAATCAATTTAAAAATATGGATAGAAACAGAACCCTTTATTATCTTAGATGGAAAATAATTTTGATAAAACACTTGAAATGAATTCTTGAGGAAAATATCCTTTCTTCTTCAAAATCAATTTCTTTTCACAAAACATCATGCAATTTTAAAAGAAAGAGATTTTATTAAAAATAGTCATGAAATCTTTTGGAGGAAGCTTCATGAAAATAAGGCTTTATAAAACCATAAAAATCCATTCGTGCCGTTTAAGTTAAAAAAACATTCTTCGTACTTTTGTCGAAAAAGTCAAAAAGTACCTCGTACGAAAAACGAAAAAATATTCCTTTCATATCCCTCACTAAAAACTCACCTAAGGGTAAAATTGGATTTAAACTATTGCAAGTGGATGGAAACAATATTACATATTGAAGGAACATGGATGTGGATGATAAAATACACCCCAGTAAATACTTACGAATAAACAATCTCGGATAAAAATGAGATTGTGATATTTCCCTTACCTTAGGTCCAATTTGCTTTGTTCGTGTCCGAAGCTCCTGTATAATGGTTTAAATAATGTTATTGACTTATTACAGAATCATACATATTGATATGAGATCATATATGGTCATATTATTAACTTCTTGTTAGTAATATTTCATTGTTACTTGTTACTCGGGTCTTTATAACTTTTTGTTCTTATGCGTGTTTTGTTGAATAAATACTTATTCTTATCTTTAGGTTATAGATAATTCATTTCCATAATGGTATTAGTGTAGTATATACCTTATTAATTCATTCAATTCATTTATATAATCATTATGAAATGAAGATCATGTAGAACGAATCGCATCACATCGTGGAGACGGTATTCCGTACGTACGCACGAGTGATGATATCGTTCCTATGATCGTGGAATTGTATTGGAGTATATATATATATTATTTCAGTATCAATATTACTTAATAATAATCATATATAGTTACTCATTACACCATTATACCCATCCTTGTAAGGTGATGGTGGAAAATAGATTACACCACGGCGTGGAGACGGTATTCCATTCGTACGCACGCGCGGTGATTTCATTTTTCCGTAGGATGGATAGAAGGTGAATTAGGGTTGTTTCATATGTATAATAACATATCAGTATGTAAGTAATACTGATGTTATTACTTTATCATGAAACAACTAAAGAAGAAGAAGTTGAAGAAGAAAGAAATTGAAAAGATCGGTAATGGATATTACCTCTTCTTTGGAACGCCTCTTTGAATCCTCCACTTAAGGAACTAAGATTGGTCTTTGGAGAAGACCAGGACCTCTAGGATTATTCTAGGGAAGTGGAGAGGAGAAAATGGCAGGGGTTGGCCGAGCTTGAGTGCTCAAATTGGTGTGAGGAGGAGGGGGAGGAGGTGCCCTTTTATAAGGGAGGAGAGGGGCACCTTAGGAATATCTCAAAATATTATTTTATATTAAAGTCAAAATCGGTTTATAATGGTTTCAAAGGGTCTTATTTCGAAGATAAAGTGGGGAAGGGTCGAAATCCTATCAACCAATAGGATTTAGACAAGTTTAGGGTATTATTTTAACCTTATCAATTAGATTTAACTCTAAGTTAAATAATTTAACTTTTACCGTGTCTTTTTGTTTTCTTTCACTATATGGTAAATACACTTACTATAACATGCCAAACGAACCCCAAATTGTTTATTATTAATATATATATCCTTATATAACTCATTTGGCCGAACCTTAGATTTTTAGGAATAAAATAACAATTAATAATATAATATTTGATTTAAAAACTATTTTGTGTCAATTTTGACACTATTTGATATATGATTTTTGTGAAAGTTATAACAGAATTATATTTTCGAACCAAGTTGATTAAATCAACATTAATATAGCATAGTAACCTAGAAAATTAGTGGAATTCATAAAAAGTCTTAAATTACATTTATTTTGGTATTTATATTATCAATTATGTCAATATTTCATTAATAAGATAATTACTGCATCATTTTTGTGTCATAAATAAATTATATTATTTGATGTCTAAAAATTATAAATAAAATACCATAATGTAGGAAATCGTTTTAGCTTTCTAATGAATATTTATAGTCGAATTTATCTTATGTATAACCCCATATTAAAAATGATTTACTTATTAAACTTTGATTTTAACTATTTTAACCCTTCTTTAAATAAATTAATAATAAATGTCCTAATCTAATCCAAGTGGGCCTAAATGGTCATATTTTATTCCTAAGTTTGTTTTTGGTCGAATTACACTTGTCCAATAGAATTAGGACATGTGTTAGGGTAATATTAATATCATATTTACCCTTAGTTACCTTATTTACTATTAACCGTGGTAAAAAAAGTAAAAAGTTACTATTCACCAAAAAATTATTTTCATCTCATTGAACTACATTTTAGTCCTTGATATTAACCGTGTCTCTCGGATTTTCGAAATTCCATTCACAGAAGCGGTAAAATTAAGTTTTATGCAAAATTCAGTTTTTAACCTACCACTTAGTAGTTTCACTATTCATCAAAAATTGATGTTTTTCAGAACAATGCCAAAATTTCATCCCAAGCTATATTTCATATTCCGAATTCAAAAATGAAGTCTATTTTACCAAATTCATAACATAAGAGTTGAATTAATTAATTTTATAATTAAATCCCGCTGTTAAAACAAATAGCGTGTTTTTAAGAAACAATATCTATCAAAAGATTGACACTTGTTTATTTCTAGTTTAAATGTGAAATTACATCCAATGACCAACATTGTATTAAATTGTAAAAATATATTCTAAATATACTTTAAAACCACTCAAATTAATTATTTTTTCACTATTAATTATTTCGATTAAAAAAGTTGTTTTTAATTATAATTTAGTAATTTTCACTATTCATCGGAATATGAAAGTTATCCGAAAAGTACCAAAATTTCACCTTAGGCTAAATTCGATACTCCGAATCAAAAAATGAAGTTCATTTTGAAAAATAAGATTTACAGAGTTTTAAAAAGTGGTTATTACTATTCATAACGGCTAGTTTTAATAATATTTTAATAGCATATCGTTGTTTAGTGAAACTCGGTATTGCGTACTACACACGCTATCGAGGAAGGTCGCGATTGCGTGTAATGCAAGGCAAGTCAAGGATGTGTGTTGTGCAAGCTCCTTTTGGTGTAGCGTACAACACAAGACATTAATAAAATTAAAAAGAATATATTTTTTTATAAAATCTTGGGCTGTTACATTCATTATCATTTTACTCATGATTTATGTTTATGATATGACTAATCTTTTGATGTATCTTCTTGGATTTAGGGGGGTTGTACTGTCTGTGTATATACTCACCATTGCAAGATATTCTTTGTTGTACATGTCACGTATTTTGTAGATGATAAAAAAGTTCGCCAAGATCTTAGTGGACCAGGTGTTGGTAGAGATTAATATTACATGAGGGTGTTCATAGTATATAGTGTTTAGATCTGGGGAGTGATATAAGGGACCTCCATTTTATCATTTTTAGGTTTGGTTTCCCTTTTTATATTAGTTATGTATTTTACCCTTTTATTATTAATGTATTATTTTTCACCTATGGATTTCATAGAGCATTTTGCACGAATTTATTATTTTTAAAGTCAGTTTTGTTATTATCCAAAATTATTATGATATATACAGAGGTGTGCATTGTGTATAGGTGAATTTGGATAAGACCATGAATTTTGAGAGTTATGGATGGTCGGTGCTAGTCACCATCCCCTATCATATTAGAGGCCAGCATGGTGTGGGTTCATAGCTAACCACCACCTCAAAGGGTCCTGATATTTTGTGTTTTGTTAGAGAAATATCTAAGTGGGTTTTTTTATAAGGAAAGATATTGGAGTTACTAATCATGAGAGGATTGATTTGGGAATTTAGGGAAATAGTATTTAGGTGTCTTGAGTTTTGGAGTTTAAACTAGGGAACCCAGTGATGGTTCAATGACTGATATATCCATTCACCCAAACTCTAATAATCTATAAGATAGAATTGTTCACTAAGACACTAGTTGTGGGGAACAATATATACATCATATAAGAATGAGTTGTTTATTTTATATTTCCAAATGACTCATGTCCTAATATATTCTCTTGAGAACCAAGTTCTTCTGATTTTAATGAAAGATGATAGCATGCAGGAGACCATCTGCGATTCAGATGCAAGGTTGTGATGATGAATAATAGAGAAATGATGCATTATTTCATAGTATTGTTCATGAGGTATTTATTTTGGGTGGGTAGAGAGTTGTGATAATTTCCATTGAGTGATGAGTGGACCTACCTCCCATAGTTTAGTAAAATTTTTATCTCAATAGTGAGAAATAGATCATCCAAACTCTTGAGGATGAGGATGGACCAAGGTTGAGCGTGTTGTATGAGATTTAGTAGTGGACACCACTTAGGTTCTAAGGTGAGAATAATGAAAATAAAGATAAAAAATGGACACAGTTAGTGTTTTGTGTGTTTCAAATTTTTTAAAAACCTCCTAAACAAATGTTGATGCTAACAACTTGTCTTCTTCAGGGCACATCTAGTTGCTAGTTGTCTTTCATCACTCAAACCTAAAATGAGGTGATTCTTTCTTAAGAAAAGTTGAGATCCTCTTATATGAGGAGTATTACCCAATGGTATTTCAATAATTGAATATTCAAGATCTTTTATAGTTGTATTAGGGATGTATAATTGTTTCCAAGTGTACATTAATATTCACTGATATCACATGATGCACGATTGATATGATTTGAGATGGATTCTTCTGGCCATTAAATTTTGTGTGAGGTATCCATAAAGAAATCTAGGTAAGATTAAAACCAATTTATAGTACCACTAATACTTAGGTAGTTGGACATAGTTATAACAATATTTTTTTATTAAAGAGTTGAAAATAAATAGTGTTGGAAGTGTACATCCCAGAGTAGAATCATTGGTTATAGCTGGAAGGAATTAGACATATGATTCCTGACAGAGGAGGCCCTTGAAAAGAATCCTCTAACATAGTGATCGATAGTGAAAGGATTTTTAAGGGGATCTAGTTAGCCAATATATGGGCAATTCTTTTTCGGTGATGGGTTTGATTAATTGGTGTGTGAATTCTCCACCCTTAATACATTAGAGTGTGGTCAGAGAATCGATGAACCCTTGTATCAGAAGAAAAGAAAGGACCAGGGGACTCCTAGCAGGGTTCAGGATGACCCTTCGAGAGGTGATTTTGGAAGAGGATTTAGTAGTGATATTAGATGTGGATATAGAGGAAGATAATATCATAACACACTTGCATAAGTACCACTAGTATATATTCCATGAAAAGGATAAAGGGATGACGATCATAGTATCAGTTTTCTTAAATTGATAGAGAGATATAATTAGGTAGTACATAATATAATTTCAGGTGTGATCTATTATTTTTTCTACTATTTCACTAGTTCTTGTAAACACAATGGACAACCATTATTTAATTTCTATATCCCTCATTCGATTACTTCTGGTTCAAGTGAATCCTTTAGCCCAAACTATGTGGCTAGTGACATTTACAAGGGGTGATCCCATGACCACCCACATTTCCCCATATTCTAAACTCGTGATCCATCAAGAAAGGTTTACATGGGATCCTTTTAAGGATGCTCTGAATTTTTATGACATTATCTTTAGTATGGGTTGATTATCTATAATTCATGCCCATATAAGAAATTTCTATCTAAGGGTGAGGTTGTTTCAAAAAAATTCCAAGGTTATACTTCCTGGTTGAGATATATTTTCAATTGAGATAAGACAGGCATGTGCATAGGAAGATAAAACTAATTTCTCACTAGTAAGTGAATTTAACCCCTGGTGTAGTAGATTCCTTTGATATTTAGTTTCCAATAATGATGGAGGGATACATATACATTAGCACAACTAGTTTTTATTGAACTTTGTTTCTCAAATAGATTAATTTTCATTGGTTTGTTGAATTTCAATAAGTCTAAAATTCCATTAACATAGAACTGAAATGGATTTCATTACCCAAACCAATGACTTGTCGTGCGCTACACGTAACACTGAGTATCTACAAAACATCATTTTATTGTTATAATTATTTATATGACATAGTAATAAAATAGTATTTAAAGTTAATAATATTAATATTAATAATTGTTTTAAATGATTTTTTATAAAGTTTTTACATAAATAAAACATATTTATAATGAAAAATATATATTTTGGAAATGTCTTTATAAGTTTAAATATACCATTTTCTCAAAATAAATGATTTTCTTGTCCTTTTGTGAAAAAATTAAAATTAATTTTACACACATTTAAAATTTTAATTTGATAAATTAAAATTCATTTTTGAATTTATTATTTCAAAATTATCTTAGGCTTAATTTTTTAGATTTTTATGAGAAACTTTATTTTTGGATGTATAGTAAAAAATAATGAATTTTAATTCAAAACTACCTTTTCATCTAATATATTAATATCGCTAAATTATATATTAATTATTAAAAATTATAATTAATCCAAATTATACATAAATAAATCTAAATTACACATTTGAAACTAATTTCACATTTATATTCGATATAAAAACATAACAAACTTTTGATCTTTTTTTACTTCAAAAAACTAACTGTATCATCCTGTATGCCAGATTAAATTTAAATTAAATTTTCCTAATTCAGTGATTTTAATTTGGAAAAATGGATTCCATATTTGCAATAATAATAATTTATAATTTATAATAATTGAAAATTATTTTTTACCCTAATGATTATAGAAATAAATTAAAATTAATTACAATGATTAAGGTAAAATTAAGATCAACAAACAACTAAAACGTATATTAAGGGAAAATAAGCTATAAAATTATATAAAATTCATTGTATGTACATATTAAACCCTATTATACCTTTTCTTGTCTTTTTACCATTATTATATCTAATTGAAATGGAAAAAACATCGGTGAAATTCCTTTTCATAAAATTTACAAGTGTGTCACTCCCCATCCACTATAAAAGTCCTCCTATCCTATCACTTATCCACACCTCTCAACCCAATTATGATAACAAAATATTTTCGAAATTCACTTCCCAAAAACCCTTCCTTACTCTTGGAAGCATTCGTTTGGTAATAAATCCATTCAGGTAATCCCTTTAGTGCAAAACATAAGGAGTTACCCAAAGAAGAGATAACATCCTTCCTCAAGATCCTTTCTTTTATTTTCATTCTCCAACACCGAAAATTTTATTATTATATTCGTATATATTAACACCAATATCTTCAATATATTTATATTTTTGATATTAATGTTTCTACATACCATTACACAATCTTCCATCTAATGTGTAACAAACTTATTGTTCTTGTGTATGGTGAACTATAACCTCACAAAAAGATGTTGTTTATTTTTCATTTACCACATTTCATGGATGGAAATTACGATGTAAATTTTTTTCTATGTGATATAAATAATATTTATTATGTATTTATTTATTTTTAATTCTTTTATGACAAATTATTTTACACTTTACATCTTTTTTAAATTTGATAACATCATTTTTGGACGTGTGGACTACAGCCTCCTCAAAGCAATGTGACTCATTCACACTTTACATGGAATGTATTAAGGATGTTTTTAGTGAAAATATATGATATATATATATATATATATAACATAATAATTATACTATAATTATAAAATAATTATATTATATACCTAAATACATATATGTGATTTACCTACATTCATTCAATACAACAACAAAACGGAAACAACATTAATGCGTACAAATGACCTACCATCTCCATGAATAGTTTATTTTATTTCATCATTATATATTTTATAGATTTGTATAAATACCTATATAATGAATATATATGATATTTATATAATTTTTTACATTCTAGAATTATGTAAATCTTGATCTAAGTAAGATGATCAAGAAAAATAAGTCAAAACCTGCATGAAGAACAAAGTTAATATTACCCAAAGCATGGAATTGGTAAGAAGAGGGCAATATAATTTCATAATAAAATGATATATGTAATTAGATATAAGAATATGGATCTATTAAATATATATAATAATAGTACATTTACTATACAAGAGGTTTTTAAAAGTACGATAATGGTCAAGACATATAGTAACAAAATTTCATCTCACTTTTTATTTCCACGAGATACATGCCTTATACACCATTCATTTATTTTTTTTTGGTATATATAATTACCATAAATGTATTACATGAACATTATAAATAAATTTAGGTGTATTTATATATCCATTTTATGATCTTTCTATCATTGATTTTTTTTTCACAAGTTACCAAATCAATAGATTAATTTCATCTCAATTTTACTTTTTTAAAAAACATTCCATGTTATGAAATTATATTTTCCTATGAGGTTTATATAATATTTATGAAAATTTATATCATGAATACTATTTTTTAATGATATTTTTAATCTACATGTAATTTAATTTTATACATGGGGAGTATGATTCAAATTTACCAAGTGGTAAGATTTTATTGAAACAATATCATCATTATCAAGTTGGTTTATGACTATTTTTTCATTGATGAATCCATATGATCCAAATCCCAATAAAACATATAAATTTTATTCTCCTATATTAATTCATTAGATATTCATGGTTTAGTACCAATTTTACTCTCTTGGGTTTTTAATATATTTATGAAATTGTTTTTATGGAAACCAGACCTTATTTCTATTTTCAGTCAGAAATCTATTTTATTTTGAAAACCATGTTCTCAAGTGTTTTTAAACATGTTTTTAAAATACATTTTTATGATCATTTTCAATGAAAATTGATTTATTAAATAAATTATTGTTTTCAATGATTTCTTTATAAGGTTCAATTATATTTTGAAAGGAAAAGGGGTTTCCAAAATGTTTTAGGTTTTAAAATGAAATTCTCAATGTAGAAAGGATATTTTTATCAAGAAATTATTTTAAAATATATTTTAAAATTATTTTACATCTAATATGACATCCTTTTATGTTACCCATTACCTTGTGGTAAAAGATCCATAGTTTCCATTTATATTCTTTATTTAATATTTTATGTTTTTATGGAATTATTCTTATGAAATCCGTTTCTCTTTCATGGGTCCAATGTTTATAAAATATATATTTTTTTCATGGGATATATTTATATGAAACCCTTTTATTTTCATGGGCTATTCTTTGATGAAATTATTATGAAACCTACCATGTTTTTAAATGTTTAGATAATATTACATGTTTATGATACCCTTTTAATTTGATGGGATATGTTATGATTATTTTTTATGATCTCATGGAACTTGTATGTATGATTTCGTTATGAGAAGGTCCAGAAATATATCTCACTCAAATTAATTAGGTAAATATTTTTCTCTCATGAGATAGACTAATATGGTATTGGGAGAAAACCTTGACTACTAATATGGCCATGGGGGTGATCCATGACGACCAATTGGGTATGGGGTGCGAACACATACTACTATGATGGTCATGGGAGTGATCCATGACTAATAATATGGTATGGGGAGTGAAATCATAATACTAAGATGACATAGGAAGAGGTTCCTTGACTACTATAGAAATCTTTTTTATATGATTATGTTTCTTCCACAATTCTTTGTCTTATTATTGTGTTATTATTTTATGTATTATGTTCTTTATTTCATTATGATTCATGTCTTCTAAACATCCAATCATTTTTCCATGATTCCTATTTATAATCTTTTATATTCAAGGTATGATATTCTATTTCAATGATAATGTTCTCGTAACCTTTACTCATGATTATGTTTACATATCTCCCTTGTTTACCCATACTGAGAATCTGAGCTCACCAATTTTTATGTTTCCTTTTCCCTAGGTTATAACGATATATATTAATTTTTATGTTTCTAAGAAGGTTTGTATTTAAGAAGAATGAATGTTTCCAAAGCCACTAGACTAATATGTTCACTGGGTTGCTATTTGTATAATGTTTTAATTATTCTGAAAAAGTTATGTAATGTTATTGTATGTAAATCTAGAGTCACTATATTTGGTAGAAGATTAAACTTTTAGTTAAAATTTGGAATCTAGGATGATAAAAGATTAGTTATAACCCTAATGACATGTCTATGGATATGTATAAGGATAAATATGTGTATTGGAAATTTTTTATAGAATTTTGGAAAAGGAGAGTGTGAGTGGTTTCCTAGAAATACATCTGTTTCTAGATAGTATAAGTGTATTTGGTTATAAAATATATGTAACTAGGGGTAACAATTATGACAAGGTGCATCAGGCCTGACTCATCGTAACCTATTATACAAAAATGGGCCTTACTGCACACCTAGATTGACATTCTGGGGGGATATGCTTTGGGAATTCATATACTCTCCACAAACCATCAGGAGGATTCAAATTAAAGTTAACTATAAATAACCAAGTATAAAACAATGGTTTCATAGATTAAGAAGGTTTTCATAACATAGACATCAAATAATATTTTTTGTGATTATACGGTTCCTCATTATGATAATTTTTTTTACTCTATGCTTTTGTTCTTAGTCAATAGTTGGAACACTAAGTAACTGTTTTAATCATGATTATGATGGGAAATGTAATGATTTTCCTCCTAAGGAACCTAATTTTAAGGGAGATGTAGTGAAAAATATTATTTCTATGCTAACACATATTTCATAAGATATAAATCATTGTGTAATTACAAATGATAAAAAAGGTAACAACATTATGTTCAGTCCTTCATGAGGAAAAATCACCTTATATTAGTAGGTCTTATAATCTAATTGTTTCTGAACAATTTATGTGTTGTAATAAAAATATATTCTCCTTTCTCGAGTGTTTGTAGCATGAGAAAGTCATTCTGGTAGTTTATTGGTGAGAAGGTGCAGTAGATCAGTGTTGGTCTCTAATTAAGAATACGAGGAACCATGATGAAAATGAATCTATGGATTGGGGTGAGTTCAAGAACTTATTTTTAAATAAGTAATTTCTAGATATTATTTATAAAAATGTGGATAAATATTTACCTCATTTATAGAAAAGGGATTAGGATTCTATTTGTACCTATAAGGTTAATTTCATGAGACTTATGAGGTATGCATCAAGAATTATCATTCAACCAAAAAATAAAGTTGATAAGTTATTTATTGTCTGAAAGATATCTCTTAGAAGGGAATTGTCCATAAGTGATTTTATTAGGTACGAAGTTATTTTTTTTGTGAAATCAATTTTGAAATAGAGATTGGAGTCATGTATAAATCTCATGTTTTTGACAAGAAAAGGAAGATAATGCATAAAGTAAAATATAAAAACCATGGAGAGAAGAATATGAGATTTCCTATATTCTATATGTTTGGGAATAAGAATGGATGAAATTTTCTTAAGGGGTATAAAAATGATTTATGTGTGTAAGGGAGGTCCATTCAGATGTTGATTGACGAAGTGATGGGAAAAAGTTATCTAATGGTGTGAATAGAGAGAAATATGTAGAGAATGCACCTAACATGATTTAGTGCTACAAGTGTATGGAGAATGATAATTATCCTAACCAATGGAAAAACAAAAGGGTTGGTGATGATGATCGATGTTATAAACCTATTAAGTCATGAGAGAAGGGTAAATCTTATATAATTGATATTTCTAAAGAAGGGTGTGATAACTATGTGGTGATAGGTACACTTACCATTCACTCTATAATTGATAATGTCTTATTTGATTTTGGATCTAACCACTCTTTCAGATCTAAATAATTTTCTAAGTGTATTAATAATCCACCAAGATTATTATATAAGGAATTTGATGTGAAAATCCCTAATGGTGTGATGATTTCAACCAAATTCTACTATTCCTCTCTAGTTGAGATTTATGGGAATGTGATTTTTGTAAATCTTATCATTATTAATTTTGTTGAAATTTATATCATCTTAGGCATGGATTGACTTTCTATTAGTAAATCCCCCATCAATTTTTGATGAAGGTAATTTACGTTTGATATTTTAAACCCTCATATTACCATCTATTAATGTGATGATAATTATGAACTTACTATGGAGATTACATCTAGAGTATGGGTCATAATTCCAATTTGTACGGGATTTTAATCGAAAATGGATAGGGAGAAACTCAAAATACATGATATGCGTATTGTTCAAGAATTTTTGGATGTGTTGTCAGGATAGTTTTCAAGACATCCACCAAAACATTATGTTGCCTTCCAAATAGAACTCATATCTGGTTCAATTTTTTTTTGAAAGACTCTATATTGAATTTTTATAATTTAGTTTTAGGAATTGAAGAAGAAACACTAAGAAAACCATGATAAGGGACTCATTTGGACAAGGGTATCACCTTGGGGTGCACATATTATTTTTAGTGAAAATGAAAGAGAGATCAATGCATTGCATTGATAATCTGGTGTTGAAAAATATAACAATCAAGAATAAGTATCCACTTCCCCTTATTGATGACTTGTTTGATCAATGGAACGAAGCTCAATCATTTTCCAAGATTGACCCTCATTCTAGATATATTCAATTGAGGGTCAAGAAAGAGGATATCTGGTGATTTTTCCACTGATAGTGCTTCTTGTGACCATATTCATGATTAGGTTTTGGGGACAATAGTGGGAACTTTTTTATTCAATGGGGGCTTATTATGATGGATCAAACAATGTCCTTACTAGACATATCTATTAATTGTATATGGAATTTATCAATGGAGATTGTAATATTCTTAAAGGGATTAAACTTGATGAGTGTTTGAGGAAGAATATGGATGTGATTGGGGAGAGATGATGAAGTAGAATGATTTGGGCTCTTCCTATCTATTTTGAGTGAGCGTTGCATTAATTTTACTGTGTGCAACACATCAAATAATAAATGAAAGATACTGGGGAACGTGTATCATTCATGGATTGTTGAATCTTCTTTTGTAATGACATTTCAGAAATTTCATTTTGTTTCATGAAAAAAATAAAGGGGATATATCCAAAAAGGAATTCTGTACATGGTATTGACACTTCAAATTAATAGTAGTTTCTTTTTTTTCTTACGAATTCCCCTTACATTTTTATGAATTTGATGAATAAAGTATTTAGATATTACCTCACTGAGTTTGTGTCAGTCTTTATAGATGATATTATTATCTACTAATGGAGTAAGCAACATAATAAAGACCACTTTATAATTGTACTAAAGACCCTAAGGAAGGATAACCTATATGAAAAATTAAAAAGTGTGAATTTTAGCTACAAATGCTTCATTTTTGGGTCACATAATCTCAAAAGACGCTATAATTGTAGATCCATCAATGATGAAGGCTATTGAATGTTTTCCTTGACAACCATGATGACTAAGATTCACCGCTTTCTTTATTTAGAGGATATTATCAATGGTTTGTGGTGAATTTCTAAAGAATATTTAATACACGTACAAAGTAAACTAAAAAGGTTTCCAAGTTCCTCTTGATAGATAAATGTGAAGAAAATTTCAAGGATCAAAAGATATGGTTAGTCAATACCCTTGTTCTTACATTACCCTATAGTAAAGAAGGATTTTTAATCTATAATTATGAATCCATGAATGGATTGGGACGTGTTCTTATGTATAACCATATGCTTTTACCCTATTCCCCATGTCAGATGATAATTCATGAGAAAAATTACCCAACTCAATATTTGGAGTTAGGAGTGGTATTTTTTCATTAATGACATGGATGAATTATCTTTACAAAGAAAAGTGTGATATATATACAAATTATAAAATCCAAAAATATATATTGACATAGATGTAGTTGAACATGTTTTGGAGAATATGGTTCGATTTGATATAGGATTATGACCGCTCAATACAT
Source organism: Viscum album (assembly GCA_963277665.1). NCBI lineage: Eukaryota > Viridiplantae > Streptophyta > Magnoliopsida > Santalales > Viscaceae > Viscum > Viscum album. The sequence continues at coordinate 27,524,239 of OY728143.1, read as the reverse complement.
TACCACCCAAAGAAATCCAACATGGTCGACGATGATTTGGGTCGAAATAATCATACTTTCTTATCCATGATAAGGATTTTTAAAGAACCAATATTTTTTTATTTTCAATGGATGGACATAGAAATCCTCAAGGAAGGGGAAAAGTTTTCTCTTTCTCAAATGAATGTTCAACCCTCTATCCAAGTGATGGTTAAGGTGGCATAGAAGGAAATGTAGATATGCAAAATAAAGTTAGAAATGATCCTTTATTTAACAATGATCGGGATGGAATTATTAGGTTTAGGAATCATGTATATGTTTCTTCCATATCATATTTGAATAAGGAACTGTTAAGGGAAGATCATTGTTTTTAATTATCTATTCATCTAGGAAGTACAAAGATGTATAGAGATTATAAAGTATAATTCTGTGGGGATGGCATGAAGAGAGACATTGTAGAGTTTGTATCTCAGTGCTTGGTATACCAACAAGTGAATTCTTAATGAAAAAACTCGAAAGGGATGTTTCATCCATTACCTATACCATAAAAGAAAATTGGATAAGATAACTATGGATTTTTTTCATTGGACTACCCAACACCTCTAATGTGATTAATGCTATATGGGTTGTAGCTGATCAGCTTACAATGATCGAAAAATTCATCACCACCAGAAAATAATTCTCTCTATATCATATTACAAATATATACATTATGAAAGTGGTTTTGTTGAATGTTATAACACATTCCATTTTATTAGATCTGGATTTAAGGATTACCACAATATTCTGGAGAAGTATTCTAAAAAGTCTTGATATATAATTGAGTTTGAGCACTACATATCAACGATAGATAGATGGTTAGTCTATAAGAACAATTAAAACCCTAGAGTATATGTTGATATCATGTCATCTAGATTTTAAAGGTGGTTATGATCAATATCATCGTATAGTATAGTTTTATCACAACCATAACTTTCACTCAAGAATTTAGATTACACCTTATGAATCCATATATGGGAAGAAATGTAGAGTTCCAATAGGTTGGGGTGAAGTTGTAGAAATAAATCTACTAGGACATGATATTTATAGAGAAATGGTTGAGAAGGTTAGAACCATTCAAAAAAATGTACAGGATTGTCAAATTTAGTAGAAAAATTATACGGATAATTGTTGGTGTGGTCTAAAATTTGAGGTTGGGGAAAAGGTATTTCGACAAATCTCTCTATGGAATAAGGATACGATCATTAGAAAGAAAGTGAAACTATGAACTAGAAATGTTAGTCCGTTTGAGATTCTTGATCATATTAGGATGGTAGCCTATTGCTTGGAACTTCATCAAAATTTGTCTCAACTCCATGATGTGTTCCATATATCTCTCTTGGGGTAGTACATATCGGGACCTTCACATCTACTGAACTAGTAGGTCATACTACTGGTGCATGATCTTTCTTAAGAGGAACAACCATTTGAAATTCTTGATCTCATGGAGAATGTTATAGAAAATGATACAACTCACCTGGTCAATGTTTTGTGGAGAAATAACCAGTTATAGGTAGATATTTGGTAACTTGAGGATATGTTAATATAGAATTATCCTATCTTTTTTATACTATAATGATAGATTTTAAGGGAGAAATTCATTTTAAGGGGGGTAGAATGTAACACCCCTAGTTTTTATAGACCATTATTTTTCTCTTGAATAAAATAATTTTCATTAATGTATTGAATTTCATTAATCCAAACATTACATTCACAAGGAACCAGCTTGTCTTGGGATACATTCGACACCAACTTAGCGCACTCTTCATGCAACACTGAGTTTCAACAGAACATAATTTTATTATAATAATTATTTAAATGAGATAGTTATAAACTAGCCATTAAATTTAGTAATATGAATATTAATAAATAATTTTAAAATATTATAATGATTTAATATAAATAAAAAAATATTTATAATGAATAATATATTTTTTGGTAAAGTCTTATAGGTTTAAAAGTATTATTTTCTCAAATGAAATCCTTTTCATGTCTATCTGTGAAAAAAAAAATTAATTTTAGAAAAATTTGGATATTTAATTTGATAAAATAAAATTAATTTTTCAATTAATATGGTCAAAATTATATTATAGTGAATTTTTCGGATTTTTCTATGAAACATCATTTTTGGATGAATAATGAAAAATAATGAATGTTAATTCAAAACTACTTTTTTAGATAATTTATTTATATTGTTAAATTATATGTTAATTTTTTTGTTAAATTATAATTAGATCAAATTTACATCAATTAATCAATTTTATGTCATTATAAACAATTTCACATTGAAATTGGATATAAAAACTTAGCAATCTTTTGATTTTGTAAAATTTAAAAACACATAGTATCAACCCATCCGCAAGATTAAATTTAAATTAATTCCTACCAATTATTTTATTGGAATTTGAAAAAATGGATTCTATATTTGGAATCAACATAATAAATAATGTGTAATAATTTCAAATTTGTTTTTTACCCTACATAATTTTGAATGTAATTAAAATTAATTACAATGATTAAGGTGAAATTAAACTTAACGAAGGACTAAACCGTAAACCTGAGGGCCAAATAACTTATATACTTTTCCAAAATAAATTTTAGGGAAATATTTATACACTATATTATATTGGATATATATTTATCCACTATTAGATCCAAATGACCTGGGAAAAACATGGGTGGAATTCCTTTTCCAAATATTTACAAGAGTGCCACTTCTCCTCCACAATAAAAGGCTTCCTCTACCCCACATTTTCACACCTCTAAAACCACTTTGATTCAGAAATTATATACCTAATTATATTAAAAAAACCATCCATTAATAGGTTAATCCATACTTTGAATATAATTCCATCCAAGTAATCTCTTTAATGGAAACCAAACAGAGTTACCCAAATAAGAGGTAACATCCATCCTCATGCTCTTTTCTATTATTTTCTTTATCCAACACCTAAAATATCGTTAATAAATGATTATATAAAAATAACCATATCATAAATATACTTATATGTTTTTATATTTATTTTTCTACCTACAATTATACACAATTAAATCTAATGGGTAACGAACTTACTGTCCTTTTTTATGGAAAACAATCGCCTCACATAATGATGTCATTCATTTTTTCCTTTACAACCTTTCATGAATGGGAATTATGATGGAATTTTTTTTATATATGATATATATATGATATATGATATATTTATTATTCTTTACCTCTTTTATAAAAAAATCTATTTTACTTTCCATCCTGTGAAAATACGATAACATCATTTGTGGATGTGTGGAGTACAACATCCTCAAAACAATGTAATTCATTCACACATTACATAGAATGTTTTAAGGATGGTTTTAGTGAAAATATATGATATATATAACAGAATTATTCTACTATAATTATATTTTATACATATATTCATATATTTCAATTAACTACTTTTTTTCAATATGACAACAAAATAGAAACAACCTTTATTCATACGTACGACAAACCGTCTCCATAAATGGTGTATTCCATTTCATATTTATTTTTTATATACAATTATAAATAAATATATACTTAATATATATGATAATTATATAATTTTTTATATTCTAAAAGTAATTATATCATGAAATATGTATGATAATCAAGAACAATAAGTCACAACATGTATGAAGAATAAAGAAGATATTACCCAAAGCATGGAATTTTTAATAATTGGATAATGTAATGTCTTAATAAAATCATATATGGTATTATATTTAATTATATGGTTTTTAAAGGTTTTATAGTGAACATAAATTTGTTATACATGATTTTTTATGAGTATGAAGTGATTCAAGTCATTCGGTAAGGAAATTTCATCTATCATTTTATTTCTGTGAGATATATGCCTTATACACCACTCATTTATTTTTCTGTGTTATATATAATTACAATGGAATTTTTATATAAATATTATAATCACATTTATTTTTATTTTTATATACATTTTATTATTTTTCTCTGAAGGGGTTTATGTTTGAAATGTTACAAAATTGATAAAGTAATTTCATTTTATTTTTCCATCTTTGAGACAGATGTCATGTTATGAACCTATATTTTTCTATATGGTGTATATAATTACTTTAAAATGTTATATCATTAATCCTATTCTGTTCATTATATTCTTATACTCCATATAATTTTATTTTCTTACATGGTGAGTATGATTCAATGTTACCAAGTTGTAAGAGTTTATAGAAACAATCTCATCGTTATAATGATTGTTTTTTTATTATGATTTCATTGATGAAATCTTATGATACATCTCACAAGAACACTCTTGAATTTTATTATCCTCTAGTTTTTCATGATATATTTATCAATTAGTATACTCTTTACTCTTTGGTTATTAATTTCTTTTACCAAATATTTTTACGAAAACCTGACATTATTTCTCTTATCAGTTGGAAATTAGTTTTATTTAAAAAACCATGGGTTCAAAAGTGTTTAAAAAATATTTTTTAAATTATATTTTTTAAAAAAATTCAATAAAAAATTACTTTTAATGTTTTTATGGTTTTAAATTTTTTTTCATAAGTCTCAATTTTATGTTCAATGGAAAAGGGTCTTCAAAAATGTTATATGTTTTAAAAAGAGTTGTTTAGAGATGAAAGGATGTATTTCTCAAGAAATATTTTCAAAAGATATTGGGAAATTATTTTCTATAAAGTATGATATTTTTTGATGTTTCCCATGAATTTGTGGGAAATTATCCAAAGGTTCCATTCATATTATTTCTTGAGTTCTTTATGATTTGATGAAATGATTTTCATGACATCTGTTTCTCTTTCACAAGTCCTGTGTTTATTAAATACATTTATCTTTCATAGGTTATATATTTATGAATACAATTTAATTTTGTGGGTTTTTCTCTGATGAAATTATTATAAAACCTATCCATTTTCCACAGGTTAGGATTATTACATGTTTATGATACCCTTTTAATTTGTGGTTCATGTTACGATTAATTTTTTTGATCTCATGTCACATGTTTGTTTGATTTATTTATGAGATTAGTGGGACCTATATCACCCACCAATGAATTGGGTAAAGATTTTATATATCATGAGATAGACTAAGATGGTCTTGGTAGTGAACCATGGCTACTGATATGTCCATGGGATTGAATCATGATTACCAATATGGAATGAAGAGATAAATCATACTACTAAGATGGCCATGGGAGCGAACCATGACTACTAAGATGGTATGTGGAGTGAATCCATACTACATAGATGGCCTTGAAGGTGGTGTCTTGACTAATATGTATATCATTTTTATATTCTTATGTTTCTACCAAAATTCAATGTCTTATTCCTATGATATTCTTCCATGTCTTATGTTATTTATTTCCTTATGATTATTGTCTTATGAACTACATATATTTATTCCATGATTCCTGTTATGATATTTGATATATAGGTTATGATATTCTATTTTCATGATCATGTTATTATAACCTTATGATCATGATTATGTTTACTTATATCATTTGTTTACCCTTACTGAGAATCTCATCTCATTTCTTTTTTATGTTTCCTTTCCCCAAGTTGTGAAGATATCTATTAATATCGATGTCTCTAATAAGGGTTCTATACATGAATAACCTAGTGGGAGATAATATCTCTCACCTATACGCCAGTGTTTATATTTTCATGTATCCAAATACACTATAATAATATTGTCTTTTGGAATATTTTTTTATAAATTTTTAAGTATACCAGAAATTTTATGTCATATTAATGTATGTAAAGCGAGGGTTTCTATATATAATTCTTCACCAAGGATTTATTAGGATTACCTCCTCACTAGAAGATAAAATTTAATATTGACTTACATAAAAGGGTTGCATCAACATGTTCCACTTCTTATTGTATACCCCTTTTCTTGCTTTAGGTGTGAATTGGTTATTTAGAGCCCCATATCAAATAGGGAATGGGTCCTCAATGGTCATAGTGTAACCCCCTATCATACCAGGCCACAAGTCCTCGACTACTGAGTGGAACCCTCGTATTGAATAGGGTGTCAGTCATCGATGAATAGAGTGGACCCCCTATCATACCAGGGTGTGGGTACTCTTCTTACTGATTGTAACCCCCAATCAGTGTAGGGAATGGGTCCACATGACACTAGAGTGGAACCCCCTTCATCTTGGGTGAGGGTCCTCTTCCTACTGAGTGGAACCCCCTATCAGCGCAGGGCATGGGTCCTTATGTCACTGAGTGAAACCACCCATTGGTATGGGCATGAGTCCTATATGGATACTTATAGTGTGGAACCCCCTTGATGTACTAGGTAGTGAGTCCTCTACTTCAAATTATAGCCCCCTCAACTATGTGGCATAGTGATGAGGTGTGGTTTGTCTTGGACGATTACCTTTGAGAAGACACATGATATGATGGGAATCATTGATGGACATTTGGAATAATTGGCCACTCTTCGTCATGAGATGATCTTTGATATGGGGATCCCCTTACTCTCTAGTTTGATATTATTTTGACTAATAATATATATATTCTTCTATATCCAAATGTTGGATTTGGTTACTCTCTTTCCAGGATAGGTGAATATGGACAGGGTACGCCCCGTAATTTATATGTTTAGATTCTTATGGTTGGATGAGTTACTCTCATTCTATAGGTGGAAAAGAATCAAGGGTTAGTTTATCTACTCATCATGTTGAGCCCCTTGTATTTGGAAGAGAGTAATTTCACTCTTATTTTAGGTTGAGCTATTCTCATTGACAGTATCTTGCATCTAGAAAATTTCTTTCTCTATTATATCTATTAATGATCCCCCTTCACCATTCAGGGTGTCCTACTAGGTATGTATATACTCACCCATACACGGGCTTTATATGCTCATTTTGTGGTGTACACATATGACGGAAAAGTCAGCAGTGACTTCAGTGGAGGTTAGGGATACTGGATGCTTTGGACCACGTATGGTGGTCATTGATTGAGATATATAAGATATGATATCTCAACTTAATTTTCTAGTTTTTTCAGGTTGGGACATATTTTGTGCTAGGATTGTATTTTTCCCTTTTACATTTCAGTTTTCACTATCGTACTGTTTTCAACTTAGAGGTTATGCATTATAGGTTTTCTTTATAGCTATGCTTCATATTTTACTCTTTCCCTCTACACTTTTCCATCTAAATGGTTTTTTGTGTGTGTACATGTACTTAGGAAAAGGCCTCCCTGAGTTATCTATTCCTTTGGTGGTTGTTGCAAACCCCTATCCTATAGAGGTGGGATTAGGGTAGTTGCAGATCAAGCCCTGGACTGGGTTATGTCATCACCGATTCATATCAGATCAAGTTCATTCATTTAGACATTGTTTGGATTAGTACCCTTATAAGGATTTTTTGGGATATAGGGAAATAGTTTTGGAGTTCTAATGTGTGGATATTAGGATTGGGAGTCTAGTTATGGTGTGGTGGGCCAACATATCCATTTACCATGACATTGACTACCATCATATCGAATCGACCAACCGAGAAATTGATTACTGGGAAAAATTTTACAATGTATAGGATCTATTATTAGACCTTCCTTATTGATTTAGCTCCCCAATGATGATATATATATATATATATGATCATCTGACCATGTTATATCTTGATAAATCTCTTGATTCCTCTCTGATAACACCCATCAATGATACAAGTTTCATATCGTGGAGATGATTCAATGAGCCACGAGGCCTCAGTTCAGGGTCCATACCGTTACCACTTCCACCAATTGGATAGGTAGCAGCACCACCACCTATTGATATGAAGATTGTTCCAACAAATTATGATGTGGATGCAAGAATACTAAGAACACTCTACGATTTCCAACACCATAGGCCACTATGGTTCCGTGGATTTCCAGATCCTTATGTAGCAGGGGATTGTCTAAAGTCGGTGGTCCGTATCTTCATGATTTTTTAGATTCTAATGAATCTGTGGGTTGCACTGGAAGCTATAATTTTTCATGGAGAATATGGGTTATTCTAAAGCCTCATTAATTAGATTCACTATTAGTTGGAACTTTCATGGACCGAATTCCATTAGTTATTCCACGAGGAGTTCTACTCATACTTCTTATGATCTATTTGGATCCTAGTGTTGTTGGAGCTATTGTCTGGAGGTATGATAGTGGATGAGTATGAATTAATGTTCACAAACCTTACACGATACTCCCTTGACATGATCTAGGATGGCTAATTTTGAGAACATATGTTTGAGTAAGAACTCTGTAGAATGATCAATGCCAACATGGGGGAATTTTACATCCCCACCCAAGTTGGGTTGTTGGAGAAAGCACTAGTGATAGAGAGATTTTGGTCAGATGAACCTAGATAGCTAGATATGGTAGTTGAAAAAACAAAGGTGAGTTGTCTGAAGTAGCTAGTAGATTTAGGCCTCAGGATCTCAATATAGAAGACCCTATGATTATTCGTAGGCATGTTTTCTGAGTCATTACAAAATATTATGGAATCTTACCGAGGGGTAGTTCTTTACTTGTGATGTGTGGGGTCACATAGCACGAAACCACATCACCGGACGTGCTAAGTACCACAAGAAGAAAACAGATTGAACATTAAGGTAGAGGAATCTTCCTAATTAGTGATATTCTAGGTGAAGATTGGGTGTTCTCCACAGAGGCAAATCTGGAAGAGGATTAGGAGGATATATGGGTGGTGGACGAAGTTATGAGATCCTTTTACCACCACCAGCACCAGGTGGCCTACGTCCAGATCAGAGAGCTGGTAGCCAGGGGCATAGAAAACTTCATTCTTTAGTGGTTTATGATATTATAGTGCATTAGATGATTCAAGGTATGGACTATTTTTATTATAATATTTCTTCAGTATTAGTAGACACAAGTTCCATTCATTTTTTTTCTCTATACTTCTAGTGTAAGAGATGGATCTCCTAATCGAGGTGTTATCCCACCAGCTTTATCTTAATATTCCTACATGGAACTCTTCTTCTGTATCTTTTGTCTTCGAGTATTGTGAGATATCACTTATTATAGAGAGGTTCACATGGTACGTTTTAGTCATTACTATGGAACCTTATGATGTCATTTTGGTCATGTATTAGCTATCCATGGTCTGAGCCTAGATTGTCTATAACCACATACAATTCATATTCTACACACTGATGAGACAAGATTCACCGTTGTTGGGACAAGAGATCTCATGGTAGGAAGAGTGGGTTCTATGTGCAGTAGGCTGTAGCCTATCACCCATCGGTTGGTGATTATATCCCTTGGTAGAAATGGATCTCCATCCATATAGGTTCTTTTAGTTGTGGAGGATTAAAAGGATGTCTTCCCTGAGGACGTTTCGGGACGACCTCTGAGGCAGTAGATGATGTTTGTATCGACTTGAATCCCAAAACCACTATAATATCTTTAATACATATTGAATAAATATTATCATGCTTGGATAGATACGGTTGCAGTTGGAGGTCCATTGAGATAAGGGTTTCATCAGACCCAATGTGTCCTACCGGGGTATCTCCAGTGTTGTTCGTGGAAAAGTTGGATGATAGATTATAGATTTGGATGGATTATTATTACCTGAACAATGCCACAATAAAGAATAAGTGACCCTTTCAATTTATTGGTGACCTCTTTGACCCATTGTGAGGCACAAGATAGTTCTTGAAGATTGGTCTTAGGTCTCACTACAACTAGTTGAGGGTTTGAGGGGATGATATTCCAATGTTGGAATTCTGGTGTTACTATGGACACTATTAGTTCTTAGTGATGCCTTTTGGTCTAACAAATTCTCTTTCCATGTTTAGGGATTTTATGAATAGGATCTTCAAGTCGTACCAGATCAAGTTTTTTGTGGTCTTCATCAATTACATACTCATTTACTCTACATTAGAGGAGGAGAATGCAAAGCACTTTTTGATGGGCCACGATTTTCTTTGAGGGAACTAGCTTAATTAAAATCTATTGAAGTACCCGTTATGGATTCTTGAGGTTTAATTTTTGTGGAATGTCATTTATGAGTATTGTCTAGCTATAGACCTAGTAAATATAAATACCATTCATGCTTTCGATTCACCAAATAACATTTTATAGGGGTGAAGATTTAATTGTTTTTTAGGGTATTACAAGTTGTTTGTGACATACTTATCCTGAATTGCATCCCCTTTGACCACCGTAATGTGGAAAGGGAAATTGTTTTCATGGTTTGAGCAGTTCCAGAGGGCCTTGTAGGAGTTTAGGGTATGACTGATGGGTGCTATGGTGTTGAGACTACCAGAGGAAGATTTGGAGTTTGTAGTGTATTGAGATACCTTAGGAGCTGGGATTTAATACACGTTGATGGAACAATGAGAATTTATTTCATACTGGTTGAGGAAGTTGGGACCCCATGATTATAACTACACGAGTCATGAACTAGAGATGACAATGGTAATATTTACCCTATGGATGTGGTGGCACTCCCTTCTGGGGGATCGATTTATGGTCTACTCAGACCATCAGAATATTTGGAATGTCTTCATGTATAGAGACATGAACCTAAGATAGTGGTGCTAGTTGGAGTTTCTAAATGAATATAAATTTGAGATAGTCTATACTTTAGGGGAGGGAAATTTTATACCATATTACCTTAGTATAAATTCCCAATATCACTTAGTGAAGGTGGATTCAGAGCAGTTGACCTATGTGCAGCTGAACCTAGTAGAGAAGAAGGGTACAATTTTTTTTTGCAGTTGATGGTGTTGAATCCTCCACTTTTCAATGATGTGAGAGAGTACCAGCTTGGAGAAAATGACCGTGAGGTATTAAATAATAAGATATCCACATGTGACTAACTAGATGGATATTATAAAGGATGAAATCAAATAATCTTATTCCAGGGGCATAAAGTGTTTCCAGTCATGTTGCGGGAGGTGGTGATGTGATAGTTCCAAACTTCTCTCTAATATATACATCTCAGAGTGGAAATACAATGGCATATCCATGGACTTTGTGAAAGAGATTATACACATAGTGAAGGTCCATGATTCCATATAAGTGATATTTGAAAGACACATGATGTCATCACACTTCCTTCATATTATGGATAAGAGTTCAGTGGAATGTTTGGGGTTGTTTTATATACAGGATATCATTTGTATTTATGGGGTTCCCTCAATGATTGTCTATTATCGTGATGTGCATTTTATTTCTTGATTATGGAGAGTCCTAAAAGAGGTAATTAGGACCTATATAGGAATGAGTAAAATATTTCACCCCAAGAATAAGGCATAGACTGAGTGCACTATCCTGGTGATATATAATATTATGAGGTTTTTAATTATAGAATTCAACTGGAGTTGGTAAGATCACCTTCCCATGGAAGAGTTTACCTAAAAAACTCCCACCACACAACCATGGACATGCCACCTTTAGAGGTACTATAATGGAGACACTGCAGGTCAGATCTATGTTGGAAAAATAACGATGAGACCTATCTTATGGGACATAATATGTTGTATGTGATGATAGAGAAAGTCCAGGTCATCCATGAGCTGATGAGGATGGCCCATATTAGGCTGAAATCTTATGCATATCGTTGTCATAGGACCTTGGAGTTTGATTTGGGATTCCATGTTTTCCTGTTTGTCTCCCTATAAAAAGGATTAAATAGATTCATGTGGGGAGGTAAGTTATCTTTGAGGCTCATAGGGCTGTTTGAGAACATATAGAGTGTTGGCTAGGTTTCTTACTACCTTACCCTATCCCAAAATGATTGTGGGTGAATGTCATCTTACATGTCTCACTACTTAGATGATAAGAGCATGAGAACCCACATGTCATTGACTGGGGAGAGATGGACTTCGAGTATTGTTCCACCTTTACGTATCACCTCGTGGTGATCAAGGATCAGTAGATGAGGGCCCTGTGTGGATGGATCATCCCCTTGGTCTTCATGTTGTGACAGTATGGGAACATGTAGTAGAGTTTCTAGGAGTGAGATAACCAAGTGAGGGCTCAGTATCTTGAGTTTTTTTCCTGATTTTTCTTTTAAGGGGTGAAAATATTGAATGAGGGAATTCTTTAAAGACTTAGTTTTTTTCCTTTTAAGACTTGGAAATATTTATATATATATTTACATAGGTAGGAATGTAGACAACATGAAATTCTAAGACTATATGTACCCATAATTAATTTAATGAAAATATTAAATATATTATACATTCTCCATGCATAGCTTCTTAAAAAATGAAATAACTCTAATATAGAATCTCAAATCTGAAATCCAATATCACATTTGAGTCTAAAATGTGGTGTTTACCCTAGGCGCAACCTAAAATAGTCTAGAAGATGATGTTTGGACTCCTCAACCACTGGTGGTACATTCAGTAGATTAATTAATTTATTAAATTAATTAATTAATATCATTTGAAATAAAATATTTCTACAAATAAATAATCAAGGATGAATGTATAATATTAGACTCATAATCCTTGAATCTCCAACGATGCTCTCCTTCATCCTTCCATTTGTTGATCACATCAGATGACGATGAAACATCAGATCAGATCAGATCAGGATGTAGTGAATTCAACGACTTTTCTCGATCATTTTCGGGTGTGTTATTCATCAAAGAAAAATCAAAAAACCAGTTAGGATTTTCAATGGGTGATTTATTCCCTTTTATTATATTTATTCATAATATCAATTATTGTTCTTTAATTTTTTCCAATTGTGGACCATTTCATGCACCCAATTAGGGAAACATAATTATATTCATTTTTTATAACCCTGGATTCCCATTCTTGATTTTTGGCTATGAAATTTTGGTCAATGTGGTTTAAACATTTTCTTTGGTTCACTTTAACCCTTTTTTTCTTTACAATCTTCACTACTTGGACCCCACAGTCCTAGTTCAATTTTTTCAGGCAGTACTGAGACCGAAAAATACTTAGAACCATGAAATAATCATGTATGAGGAGAGGATTGAAGAACTAAGACCAGATTTGGTATCATTTCAATGCATGGATGTCTATTTTCGTGATTTGAGATCAATGAATCAAATGTGGAAGCCTAGGAGATATACAGAATGAATGATGAAACCCCTATTAACCACTGAAGCTGATTTCTGACAAATGATGGCCAGAAACACTGAATCATGGAAAGATCCACTCATCCTGGGTGGATTCAAGGTGGGATCTTTGGAGAAATGTATAGATTTATGTGAAAATATTATATCTAATAAAACATTAAAAAACCTAACTAAACATCATGTACAAGTATGAATACATGACGTGTATCCCCCTCAATAACGATGACTAGGGTTTTGGAAAAGTTAAGGATGACATGATGTGAAGCCCTTCCACACATAGTGTACCCCTTCCTCGGATGGACAACCCATGTGATGGATAACAAGAGCATCATCTTATGTGGAACTCTATATCCAGATACATGACCATGTATTTGAGTACAAATACATAGGGACTGATAAACGGACATGACCAGTAGGACATAACCCGGTCCCAGTTAGTCTATCCATGTTGTGTGGTCCACCTACATAGAATATACTACTACAAGAAATGGGGTCCATGTTCCATCTTGGGACCAGAATTGGCAGTGGATTGGGACCGCATGCCATGGGGGTCCCCTCACACACCATGTATCCATTAACCTATTTTGAGGAAACTTCAAGGATCACTATCTCTTGAATTGGAACATTGATTTTGTACATGATTAGATCATCCAAAGTATTTTTTCACGTAGAACGAGATGATTCAATTGGTTGTGGATTTTTAGAAATGATGTGAAATGTTCTAGGAATGACGCTTATCGAGGTGACACCAGATGACAATAATGATCAGGTAGAATCACTGGAGACTATAGATTATTACCCTTTGGTAGTGTTGGGTAGTGAATTCATCAACCATTAGAGTGGAAATCCCCATTATAATGGGTGTAGGTCCTTTACATATATCTTTTGAGTGGAACCGCTTATTTGATAGGGCATGTGTCCTTGATGATCAGAGTGGAACTCCCCATTCGTACCGTGTAACATGTCCTCAACTACCGAGTGAAACCCCTATCAGCTAGAAATCAGGTCCTTGATGACTAGAGTAGAACCTCCCTATCATACCATGGTGTGGGTCCTTGAACTATATAGTGAAATCCTCCCATCATCTGAGGCACAGGTCCTCTACCCAACGAGTAAAACCCCCTATCATCATAGGACATGAGTACTCTTGACACAAGAGTGGAACCCCCCGTAGGCATGGGTGTAGTTCCTCTATAAATATTTAAAAATTGGAACTCCCATGATGTACTAGGTTTCATGTCCTCTACATCGATTTTTGTCCCCCTCGACAGTTCAACAAAATAATGAGGCATGGTTTGAAATAGATAGTTACTCTGGGAGAGACATATGAGATACTAGGCATCATTGATGGACTTTTAGTGATTTTATCTACTCTTATTCCTAGGATGAGATATGAAATGGATATCCCCTTATTCTCTCATTTATAATTATTTTGACTGAGAATATATATATATATATATATATATATATTATTTTGTATCCACATCATGGATTTAGTTACTCTCTTTACTAGAGAGGTGAATATGCATGGGGTATTCCTTGTGCTTTCCATGTTTAGGTTATCATGGTTGGATGAATCTACTCTCCTACTATAGGTGGTGAAGAATTTTTGGGTATTTCATCTACTCACTATGTTGATCCCCGAGTGTTTGGATGAGCTTAATTTCACTCTTGGTTTGGGATGAACTCTTCTCTTGGTCAGTAGTGACTTTTGAGAATCTTAAGGATACTATGTGATTTGGAATTTGTATGATAGTTATATCTTGGGTGCCAAGAGATAGGATCTCTTAGTATATTACTTTTCTACTTTTTCAGATTAGGACACATTTCTAACTAGGCATGTATTTTCCCCCTATACTTTTCAGTTTTCAAGATCGTACTTTTGTACACCTTAGAGGTTATGCATGATTGTATTACATTATAGTTGTGTTTAATAATTTACTCTTTGCCTTTTAAATTTTTAATCAAGATGGATATGTGTGTTCTTACAGGTACTTAGGAAAAGGCCACAAGGATTTAGTTATTCCTCTGTTGCTTGTTACCACCCCTTGCCTGTGGAGGCGGGCTTGGGGTAGTTTCTTATTGAGCCACGACTTAGGCCAGGTCATGGAGAAAAGAAGAATAAAACTATTCCATTGTATAACGAATAGTATTTATTCAATTATTATTTTTATATAGAATTTAATCGAGACCAATGGAAACACAAAGTATGTGATACTATGGGATGCTTTCATTTTGGAATTAGGAGGTATTGTCTGATGTACAAGATTACTATATAGATATGGGTTAAGTACCCATCATAAATAAATTAATGTCACAATGTCAAAAACCATATGTTTATACTCACTATATAATATAACCACATTGTTAAAATATATCATCAAGAAGGTTTAACATATATTACATCAGTCTATATGCTTGATACATCATTTTTGGACTATCTAGAATAATCAAATTATTTCACCATGGTAATTAAATATAATGTCATGGTTTTATTCCAATCAAAGGCTCAAGATATTAAATTACACAAGAAGGGAAGGGAAAATCCTTCCAAAACATATAAATTAATAACATGTAATAATGATACACCCAAATGACCCTACATCCACCGAACATTTGGCAACATGATGTTAGTCAGTAAATCTATGTTTGAGAGTTATGAAATAAATTAATGATAATATTAAAGTCTAAGGACCATTACAAATGATCTATGATAAGAATACCAATAAATTTGAAACATTTAGAATTCCTCTTAGAAGGTTTGTTCTCCTAATGTCATATTTTGGTGATTACTATGTGTGAACTTCTTGAGAAGAAGCCTCATCCATTTATGTGTACTCACACCTAACAGTTTAAAAACAATGTTCCCTATCATAGTATGTTATCCAATTATAGAACTATACTTCATAATATCATATTAACACATCATGGTTTTCATCTTAGTGGGGAACTACTATGACCTTATCAATGCGACAGATACCCTAGGAAATTATTACAACATATTCATGCACAATATTGAACAGTATGTAAAAAGATGTTTTATTAATATTTAAATCATCAAAAATAAAAAGAATTAAATAAAAAAATGGCTGGTTCTAGAACACCCACTCTAATAAACTCCCACTTAAACTATAACAAAATTCATATGACTTTTAGTCCACTATACCTAACATGATGATCGTTTTTCTACCGAGTCAAGTATTTAGTCAAGGGGTCCTCTATATTTTTTATATGTATATTATTATCTTTAAAACTTCAAATCTCTAAAAAAATACCCCAAAATATTTTACATGAAAATTAAATGATTTTCCAGTTGATGAGACCTCGTCTCCTTTTCAAGGGCCACCACTGCAGTATTGTTACAATGGAGTGTAATAAGATCTTTACTGGTAGAAACCACATCTGGTTATTGCATTAAGTTCAATATCCATAATAATTATTTAGCTACCTAAAAGATGAAATATACTCTAACTCTATGGTAGAATCTATTACCATATCTTTGTTTGAGATCTTCCATCTCACAAAATCTCCATTTAGAGTGAATATGAATCCCAATTTTGATTTCAGATCGTCATGATATATTTGGAAACTAGAATATACTTATCTTCTAATTAATAGTTCCTCATATCCTCCATAGACCAAAAAAAATCCTTAATATGTGGTAGATACTTGATTAATATATTGAAAACCATCCAATGGTGGTCACTTGGGTCAACATGATATCTCCACATCACACTCAATGCATAGGCGACATCCAGCCTAGTACATTGAATATTATGAATGAATAACCCAATATATGAAATTTATGGAATCCTTACCATGGTTTATATTTCCTCATTTGTTTGAGGATATATTTTCTTGGAAAGATGGATTCCATGTGACATTGGAAAAAATACCCTCATGGATTGTTCCATAATAAATCTCATTAGTATCTCAATATTGTATGTACTCTAACTTATTCCAAGAACCCTTTTGGATATATCACAATTAATATTGATCAAAATAATATATCTCGATTAACCTAAGTCCTTTAGGATGATTCATTTGTTCAAATAGGCCTTAAGAAATGGAAAGACTAGTTTTTTATTTCCAATAATTAATATTTCATCAACATATACTATAAGGAAAAAGGCCATACTCCTAGTGAACATCTTATATACACAAGGATCACATTTATTCTTTATGAAACTGGATTCCATTATGGCTCTATCATACCAAATTTTCCATGACCTAAATACTTTCTTTAATCCGTAAAGTATTTTTTAATTTTTATACCTTTTTGGTATAATTTGGAGTCATAAACTCTTCAGGTTGTATCATATATACATCTTCCCAAAGGTTCCCTTTAAGAAAAACTATTTTTAAATACATTTGACAAATATCATAGTCTCAAAAATCTATAATGGAAAATAGAAGTTATAAGGATTCAAACATTAGAAATGGTTAAAATGTTTCATCACATTCTATTCCATGAAACTATTTGAATCCTCTTGCAACCAGCTATGTTATATTTGTACATACTTTTCCATCCATTTCCACTTCTTGAAAACCCATTTAAAAAAAATGTTATTTACTTCCACTAGAGAGTCTAAAAAAATATTGAATTGATTTTTGTACATGGGATACATTTCATAATTTATTTATTCATTCTAGTTGGAAACATCAACGCTTCTTACGACATCTTTGTTGGTTAGAGGGTTATTATTATTAACTTATAATGAGTCCCCATCTTCTATTACTAGAAAACCTTAACATTATAGTTCTTAAAAATATATTATACTCCTTTGATGTATTTGTATCTCTGTAACATCTTATTCCTTTGGGTTTGGAGTAATTTTTTCTAGATGTAATTATTTTTTACCTTGAGTCTGGAGTTCAATGAAGACTATCCCCCTCCCACTATATCTTTTAGATATGTTCTCCCTCTCAAAGAATATCATATTTCTTTCAACAATTTACTTTTTGTATGAAGGTTCATATAAGTAATATCCTATTATTTCCTTAGTTATTCCTATAAAGTTACACTTTGTGCCTCAGGGAGCATGTTTGTTTCCTGAAGACTCCATAACAAATTCTTTACAATCCCACACATGCAATTACCACCACATGGGTTTCATTCCATTCAAAAATTAGTATGGTATAACATCATTCAATATAGTTTACACATGGTTTTGTATTTGAGAAGTTGTCTATACCTTATATCGCCCAAAAGATAATCTAACACTCACATGAATCAGTATTGATATCCCCATTTCATATAAGGTGTGATTCATCCTTTCACTTAAGGCATTCCACCAATGTTTATAAGGTGGAGTAAGATGATATAGAATCCAGAAACTCCCATAAATAATATATGATGTATTTACTAGAATACTGTACACCATGGTTTTAGTGAATTTTCTTAATCTTCATAAAAATATGGTTCTCAAGCTCATTATTTTATTATATGAATATTTTAAAGGAATATGACTTATACCTCATTAATTATACATAACCATATATAAAAAAATCATTTGTAAAAATTATGAATTATGCTTACCCATAACTTTCTTCAAATAGAAATGGTCCACAAACATCGATATGAACTAGTTCAAGAAGACCATTAGACATATCACCTTCTTAAATAATTGGAGTTTGGTTTTTTCCTTGTAAACATGTGTGATATACACCAAGTGGATCCAGTTAAAAATAATCTAAATATCCAACTTTATGTAATTCAGTAAAATGAATTTCATTTAGATGACCTAGCCGATGATTACATAGTTGGGTGAGGTATGAGTAATGTGAAGTAGGTTTGTTATCAAATTCCATTACATGGTTTTTGTAGTCCAAAACATAATGAAATCTATTTAAACCTTACTTACTATAAGAAATTCAATATTTATAATAAAATAAAAATTTATTCTCAAACATGAAAATAAATACACTCTTATCAGGTCTGTATATTGAAGTAATGTTCTTAGTTACATATGTCACATAATAAAAATATCTGAAAAACCAAAATCCTTCCAGTCAGAAATATAAGGTTTTTGTCACTGATTGCCACAACTTTAAGTCTATCCACATTATATTATCATTTATCTCCTACCCTAATTCAATATTTCTAGATCTACTTGGTTCCCATATTTAAATAAATATTTGAGAACCACATGATATATATAATAACCTATTTTTAGAAAAACATAAATTACACTTGATAAAAAAAATCACCTGAAGCTTCCCCTTTCTTATTTGGATGGGTGAAATTTTTCTTTAACTGGCCATTCCTACCACATGAAAAATAAATAAAATCATGATAACTTAATTTCCCATGGACCATTGTATTTTTCGAAGGGATTTGTGATGAAGCTTTGGGATTAGAGCTGTTCTCATGACCTTTCCATTTATTCACCATTAGAATGAAAGGATTTTCATGATTTATCTCCTTATCTACCTGGAGAAAAAGAGTGGGAATATCTGGGTAAGATTTATATATGTTGTTCATGTTGAAATCTATAACAAATCTAGAGAATCTTTGAGGGAGTGATACAAGACTGTGGTTGGTATATTGTTTTTTATGTTTTTAAACCCTAGAAAATCTAGGCACCAAATATAGAAATTGATATTGGATATATGAGGCCTACATGTTGTACCATCTCCAAGAATACTGTAAAAGAGTAAAATAGATATATCAAACTATTCCTATCATGATATATAATTTTAGAAACCATGGAGATTATCAAGCATGCTGTATGAATCCATGTCTTCATGGGACTTCATGAGCTCACTAGAAATTGAATAAATAATTAAATATTGAACATAGATTGCATAATTAATGTTTTTTTCATAGATATTGAACTCTTCATTACTCACTACCTTATGTAGTGAATCATGAATTGAGGATTCTACATGTAGGATTTCCATTCTTGGGACTACACAACTTGATGGTGTCTGTATCACTATTGAAAGTTTCTTCTAGTGAGGAGATGGTTGTTAACTAATATTGACTTTAAAGATAAAGTAGATGATGAACCTACCATTTTTAAACTATAAAATATTATATGATTTGTTATTTTCATTATTACAATTTTTTTGAGACATAATTAATTTAATTTTATTAAATCTCCAACTATTTATCATGTCCCAACAGTCTTCACCATTGAAATTGGAATACATAATTTCATTGAAATTCAAGTGTAAACGATCTCTAAGCCCCATAAAATAATACGAATGAGGTTTTTCAAAGTTACAAAAAGAAATTTAGGTAGCCATACCTTTTATAACTATAGGATTGTAGATCCTTGATCTATTAGGTAGACACCCCAATATTGAGATCTTGAATTGGATTTCTGGAACACTTGCCTCCATGTGAAATAATGTCTAGGGGGTTATATTTCTATTTATGTAAGATGGTTATGTAAATCCATTACCTTCATAAAAAACCCTGATAAAAGTAATTGTCCCAATTATAGTAGGTAATTTATATAGTTCTACAGATTCCATTCATAATCTTGTAGTGGATGCCCAAGTTGGACATAATATTTTGTTGAGGGATTTCTTTTGTTATGCCTAAAATTATTATTTTTTATCTTTTTTATGTATTGTTAATATTAGGTGTATTTTACATATGTGATTATCCATGTTTTTTAAAAAATATTTATGCATAATAAGTTTATTTATATTCCATATTTTTGTCATTTTTTCATTTGTTTATGTGACCATGGTCTTACATTCATAAAATAAATAACGCATATGAAATAAAAAAATAAATGGTCTGATCACGGGATTATCTAAAGATTGATTTATTGACTGGAAGACAATTCAACATATGACCAAGGTGAAAACTCATTACACCTATCTTGACATGACTAGTAGCATTCCACCTATCCACCTATGTATTTGGGATAGTATCATCTCAGTTCCCTATTGAACCCCCTCAACGTGCCTTGGGATACTCTATTTATTAAATGTATTTATAACTCATGCAAATATGAGGAGAAACAAAAGATTGGTTAAAATGAATTATATAAATCACCCTAGTCACTCATGTCTTACACAATAAGGGAGGGAGGGTTGACTCATAGGATGTCATATTTAATTTATTAATCAATAATTGTGAAACTGTAAATTAAAATAAATTAAATAATTCCAACACATATGTGTTCTTTTTAATGATCTTGATCGATCATACACATGAAATGGTTATGAAAAAGTATATTGGGTAACATTCACTTTAATTCATTAATTAAATTTTACATAAACACACTTTAGTTAATTAATTAATTAATCAATAAATTCCCTTTATCTTAATAAAAATCTGAATTCTCTTGAATATATCCATTATAAATAAATTTATAGAAACTAAATGATAGAATGAATACATATAATAATTTTATTGATCATTTAATAATTCATTCAAACCATTATTAAATTGTAAAACACATCTGGTGGTAATCAATTTAATAATTTTTTAATGATGAACTTAGTAATATATTTTAATTTATTTTTCCAATTATTGTTTGACTACATAGTGTGCACTTATGAGTTGCATTTGATATAACTCCATTTCCATGTACTCGGGATAAATGCATAGAGCATTGGAATATAACTTGGAAGGACTACATGGCATGAATAATCTATATATACACCATGTTTCACACTTGTTGTGTGTCTTTCCAGCCCACTATATGACTCAACTTGTTATTCGTATATGGGACCACACAATGTGTACAACAACTACATGCCATGTGTTCCACTTTCCGCATTTCTTCTTGAATTTCAAAATGGATTGGAATGTAATTAAGATATATTAAATAATTAAATACACACATTTTACACCGTTAAATCCTCATGTATGTCATTATCACTCTATCCTATCAATCTCACATGGTGTTTGACCATTTGTTTGATCGAAAAGTTTTTGTAAAATTCACTGCAAAACCATATATACTACATGATGTGTATTCCATCTACACGTCATGTTCTTGGATGTCTTGGTATACACGCAATGTGAAATAAATGAACCACGTGTAATTACTATTTGGAGATTCATGTATCCTTTGTCATTTCCAGGTGTATTTATCTTCAGTAAATGACTTGTACTCTGGCTAGTAATCTTGTGCTATCCATCAAGAATCATTGGAACTTCCTGATGGCATCTCTGGTTATTCATCATGTATTTTGAGTTATTTAAAAATTTAAAATAGGAATGATGATAATTTAAATGTCAAAATCATGTTAATTAAAACTATATTAAATAATGAATAATTATTGAACATAAAATATAACCACTATTGATCATGTAGATCAATGATTAAATAAATAATTATAAATTTAAAATATTGGAACTCTAATACAACTTGAAGTTTCCCTTCATAGATGAAGTACCTTTGTGGGATAAATAATAATAAATGTTATTTTGATTTTATGGATCATTTAAAAAAATAACATGGCATAAAACCCATGAACATCAATTTTTTCCACCAAATATTGATTCATAAAACCTCAGAACCCATAGAGGATCTATGCAAATCAAACTTATAATTTATTTAATTAGATCATAAGAATGAATTCAACTTTTCATATATTTCTTGGGTGTAGGTGTTGATCTTCCAAAAAAACAGTTTTATGGATTACCTTAATTATTTGAAGGAGGATAAATGTATAGAATCCCACGAGTAGTGATCCTCACATGATTTCTTTATCTCTGAACAATATCTGACAGGACAACGAGTGCTATCCTGAAAGATCAATAATCTCCTGTTGTTCATCTTGATCACTCAAGGACCTTTGGTCTGGAAATATTTTATCTACATCTTCCCATTATTAAGAGGAGGAAAGATGAAGGAATCCGAGATAGAAGTCCACTGTGTGCAATAATTCTCAATTCTCAATTAAACCAACACTATATACATATCTATATATTCATAGATCTTGAGTTTAAATTAAAATATTATTCAATTATATAACTCTTTTAAGTAATATGACAACTATTAATGAACCCCATTCCATATAATAATAATAATAATATTATTATTATTATTATTATTATTTTATGTCATATTCTAACTAGTGGAAGGATAAATATTTTTTATCAGCTTGCAAATTTATATTTATTTTCAAATATTATAATGGTATACTCATACACCTTGACATTTATTAAATAATTTATTTATCAAAAAACATGAGAATAAATATATTTGAAGTATACAATAAACTAAATATATTTTATTCAAAATATTTCAAATAAGTATTTATTTAATTTATAAGATCTATAAAACGTGAATGAAATTATTCTCTAGTCTATAGAATAGTATTTATTCCACAAATTAAATTTAAATAGAATTTAATCTCAACCAATTAAAACAATTGGTGTCAAACCCTCTAGGATTATTTATCATTGGCATTATATAGGCTTGCCAATTGTCTAAGATTACTATTTAACAATGGGTCAAATCACCCAAGGGAAAGAACTTAATGTCATAACATTGACAAATACATATGAATTCTCACTATTTAATATAATACCTTAATCATAATATTTCATCAAGTAGGTTTCACATATATTTCATCACCTTATTTGATTGACAGTTTTTCATTAACTATCTGAAATAGACACGTCATTGCATCATGGACATGGAATTTAATGCGATTATTTTATTCAAATAATAGAGTTGAGATGAAAACTTCAAAAAACATGGAAGGGACAAATCATTATTTATCCATTAATAGTATATAATTAATGATGCACCCAACAGACCCTACTTCCAATGAACACCTGACGTAATTATTTTGGTTAGTAAATTTATGTCTGTGATTCATGAAATGCATTAATGATAATCATAAATTTTATGGACCCTTACACATTATCACATATAAGAATATCCAATGGCACAAAAACATGTGGAATTCTTACTAGTAGTTCTATTCTCATAATCTCCCATCTTAGAGATTACCATGTGCAGACTTAATGAGAAGAAGTTTCATCCACTTATGAGTAATCACACATTAATGTATACATAACATGTTCTCTACCACATTATATTTAAAGGTTTGCATCAAAGCCTATTTTTTTATTAAAGAGATGGCCTATTTTTCTAATTGGGTAGAAGAGGACCCATTACATAGCCCAAAGGCTTAGGGGCCTGAAATCCCCAATATAGGTCCTGAAATCCCATTTTTCCACAAAGGGACATTTAGTGAATATTTCCGCTACAGTACTTGGGCAGCTACAGATCCTGCTACATTACCTCTGTCACCACAGTCCCTATTACAGTGCCTCCGCCGCTATAGTGTCAAAATTTCTACAACACCACCACTATTGTGCTGCTACAACATCCATAAATGTTTTCCTTTCTTTAATTCTATCGTGGGTCATCTGGATGCCTAGAAGGATCCTTTACCACTTGGGTACAATAATTATGTGGTTTTATGTAACTATACATTCTTATGTGATTTACTCAATGGATCTTACAATGGTGGGGACCATTCTGTCCTCTTGGAAGGATGAAAACTAAAACCAGTTGCACTGTGTGAGGATATGGTGAGAGGTTTTAATACTCCCACCATGGTGGTTAATCATAGTGTGGAAAAGGCAAAGTAAGACCTATGATTATTGTTTATGTGGGTAGGAATGAGGTGGAGTGTTGCTGAATTTTTTTCTCAATGAATCACTTATCCCCAGGTAAATTCAAAGCACTATGTCCCAATGGGTTTAGTTCAACCCTAGGAGGTTGCAGAGTGGAAGTGAAAAAAATATATTGGTGGCTTTTATAATGATCTTTCCATGATCCAGGATAATTCATAATGTTATCTTGGTGATTGTAGACCGAATTAAAAAGTCATATCTCTTCCACACCATCAAGTAGTAGAGTATATTTGAGATATTAGAGAACTTTTCATAAAAGAGGTCATTTAAATTCATAGGGTCACCCTAATTAACATCTCCAATCATCATTCATGATTCATGTCCTAGATTTGGAAAGGTTTTTAGGATTATTTAAGGATATATTTTATGATAAGAATAACATTTGAAAACTAGAAATATTTCCTAACTGAGAAAAAAGGTTTAGTTTATTTAGGACATATAGAGGGATTTAATATAAGTATTTTACCAAATCTAAAAAGTCAAATTTTCATGGTGTAGTTTTCCAAAAAAATATATCTATATATCATTTATTTGAAAGAAAACATTTGAGGACCTCTATAGAATACCATGTAGGTCTCCTTTGTGTTTGATGAAGATGGTAGATTCATCACTCATCGGGATATAGTTTGTGTAGGTAATGAAAATGAAGGTACGTACAATTCATAAGTAGATTATAACATCATAGATATTTCAAAATTCTAATGTGAACCTTCATTGAAGGAATTTAAGGTTTGGTAAATGAGATAATGTGTTCATGAAGGACTCATTTCAGAATAGATTAATGGGATTTGGTTTAGGTGGAAAAATTTGGATGAGATTGATTAGTCCATTTAAAATCCTATACATGGTAGAAAATAACCATACCATATGGTTCTTCTCTAGTATTTGGACCACATTCATGTCATATTCCATGTTTATTTTTTGAGTAGATAAATGAAAATACTATAAAATATCATTGATTGTAATGAGAAGCACATATATAATCAATCCACCTTTTTAGAGTACTCAATGGTGATTAAGGATTGGTAAGAAAAGACCCTTTTTGGATAAACTATCTCACTAGTTCATGTACATTGGAAGTATAAAAACATCCATGAGAGATGTTTGGAGTGTGGGAGAAATATTTGGGTTCATTACACTCAACTTTCATAATCTATTGATCATTTTATGAAAAATATATTTGAATTTAGGTAGAATGTAATGAAATCAGTGTTCATTGTTAATCGCTTTGAATTTTTTATTAATATTTATTTATTGAGTTGTGAAGCCGATGTGAAAATACTGGCATTGTACCACCCCAAAATTAATATATTAAAAATAATATATTATTTATCGATCAAGAACAAGCCTATTTTTAATAATTATTTATCTTTAATAGAGTCTCAAATAGGAAAACATAAACTACGATTATGTTTGGAGCATGGGTTTTCCCTAGGATGGGTTCAATTGTTATCATCTTTAGAGACAGAGGGATTTCACCATCATTTGTGGATTTTTTATTAAAGTTTTTAAAGGTTTAATTAATAAGATAATTAATTCATACAATAATTATTTAAACTAGTTTTCCCTAATTGAATCCTTATGCCACAAATCCCTAAGGTTAGTCCAACAACCCTAGGATTTTAGAGGATCTATAATAGATAAGACCCATGTCATCTGATAGAGGTGAGGTCATGAGAAACACAAATGGACTTAATAGGAATCTCCAATGTTGCTCAAATGTTTTATTCTATAGTTATAAATCAATTTATAAGGTATAACATTGTTATTGATGGATTTTCTCTACCTTTTTCATATTCTTAATTAGGGAATGGTGTGATGAATTGTTTCCTTTCGATTTTTCAATTCATCGTGAAGTTATATTTTCCTAATTGGCCTAGATTATTGAAGTTTTCTTGTTATTTTTATTATTTGATTTATATCGGGAATAGTTTTTTTGGATGTTTGTAGAATCCATCCATGATAACCACATTCTTTGGTTATTGGGTTTCTTCTATCAATCTTCATGTATTATTCGGTGACATACAGTTAAGCCCACATTTGAACTTTGTTAGATGGATTCAAATCATGATTAAATACATAGACATTGTGAATTTTTTGTATTCTATAATGGATCCATTCATGAGATGAATTATCTTAAGAAGATGGAACATTTTAGAGGCAGGTGGTAGAACTTCTTCCCAATGCAGTGAAGTGTGGGGTGACGAGAGTACTACTGGCGGTGACATGTTATTTTTCCCAATAAAATAATTATCATAGATTGACATATGATGGTGTTTTATACCTTATTATGGCCCTAGATGAATGATCAGGAATGTTTGGTGGATAAATCATGGGTGGTGTGAGATTTTTAGTCGAGGGGATGAGTCACATTCGAAATAACCAACTAAATAGTGTCTATTTTGATAGACCACATTCCATGTATCTCACAAGTGTGGTGGATTGGATTTTAGGTGAAATTAAATATCATATTTCATATAAATTAACCTAAAAATATGTATTAAAGTCTAACTTACATGGATTTTAAATGAAGATCATGACTAGGTGGAAAATAAGCATTACACTTAGTGTGGATTAGGACCACATTATATATAATTTTGGAACATGAACATGTTCTATTTCTAAGTACCCACATTGTAACCATCTAGAACTATTTTCCATATACCTTTTCCAAACACAATATGTACTTCAGATGTAAATGACATGAGTTGTGGTGGTATATTGTTAGTATCACACATGCATTAACACATTGTGTAGTCGATCCTGAATGCGTAGGAGTACATTTCATGCCATGTGTATGCATAAACATAGAAAGTTTAATACTTAGGGTGTACATTCTATGTACCCCATAAACGAAGATATTCATACTTTTTAGATATTGTGTCTTATCAAATTAAATATTTTGAGACTTAGAAGCATGTAAGAGAATATAACATTTTAAGTGTTTTCCATGTTTAAGGTAATAATGAAATTTTTATCAATATCAAGGAAGATAAATTGAGTCATACATTTATATTTATTTCCATCATTTTCATATTGCAAATTATGAGGTCCAAATATGATCATCATAGATATATTTTGGGCAATATTCCCTAATATGTAAGGTTATGTCATGGATTGAGTCCCCCCATATTATTTATATAGATAGGGTTAGTCTCCCCATATATACACTTGAGGCATGGGTCCTATATTTTTTCATTTGGTAACCCCTTGTATAAGTGATGAGGTGGGATATGGGTCCTCCACATAGGTCAATATCCCATTTATCATTATATATCCATCAGTTTGACAGGGATCTCCCACCACAATTCAATAGTGGTAATATTGATTTATAAATTGGTTAGTTCAGATTTATGGGGTTTCATTAAGACTTCACCTATGATTGTATGTAAATAATGAAACCTTATACATTATCTTGGTTTCATTCCCTTTAATAATATCTAGGTTATTCACGGTCATTTTCCTCATGGTTTTTGTTTTTTAATGATTTTTCTTTTGATGGTTTTTATTTAGGGTTTTATACTAGGTATATATATATACCCAAACTTGTATGAGAATTCATTTCCACCCACATCTGGTTGTTTGAAGAGAACTATCTGTTCAGTGGGGATCGTGGTTGAATATGTGTTGGTAGTGCTTAAAAACACACGGTGGTAGTGTTATCTAATGATGTTCAGATAATATAATCATGATTGGGGACCTTCCTCCTATCAATTTTTAGGTTGTGATTTTCTTTTTATACTAGTGTTTTATTTTATAACTTTATAATATATTTTATGTATTATTTCTGACCAATTTATTTTGCATAGGTTTTTTCATACATTTATTATATTAATAGTTTTTTTATTATTTCCATTAATGATTATGGTATTTATGGATGTTTTCATTGTGTAAATGAAAATTTTGATATATACACCATTATTTATGTCTACACAGTGTTATCCCCACCCGCTTGTCCTATTAGACATGGGATTGCAGTGGAAATAATGGCTTACCACTACCTAGGAGGGGTCATACTGGGTTGGGTCATTTAAAATCTTGCACCTAGAAATCACAATGACTCCTTTATGGTGTAGACCATTTCCCATAATAATCACACTCTGAACGAGTTATCCTGACATATATTTTTCATCATGTAATGTAACTCATCACAACATGATCCTGTATTAGTTAATATTCCATAATATTGAGTTATTTCTATGAATCCTTGACCTCACCTCCTATAGTGTCGGGATAAACCTTCTTTATGTTGTTTGCAGTATGGAAACACTATTCATGACATAATCAAACTTCATGTCAACCCAATTTAATATGACATGAGACCGAGAGAAAAATGATCCATGTGGTTGCAACATGATTTCTGTCCTGAAGATTTAACAAATACATCTTTCTCCAGATTCTTCCAAAATGCCTTCAGTCACTATAACATGACATAAAAATCCTCTTTAAGAGTCCTCTCTACCATCATCAATTACAAGAACATCTCTAATAATACCTCATGGAGATTTTTTTAGTGATCAAACCATTACATCTCTGAGAAATCATACACCCTACTATAACTATACAATAGAACTAATCTAAAATGATCAGGAGTCCCATATTATTAATTCTTAGCCCACTTTGATATTTAATAATATCAAAATATCTATTGATCAAGTAAAATATACCGAATAGTAAAATCATTTCCCATGATTTCACATTCACAATACTCGAGACATTATCATGCCTAAGTGGACACATGATCTAACCTCAAATGTATGTTATCCTCATAAAATGGGGTATTTACCATTGATTTTTATATATGAAGGAATAAAAGAACCTAGATAAAAATTCACTTTTAGCAAAACCATGTACATCACAACTCATTTTGAACAATAATTTTAAAGCAACATACTAATCAATAAAAATTCTCTACTCTCCAACATACTGACTTATATCTCAACATTACTATGATCTCCTATGTTTTTTATAAACCATAACCTTAATGGTCGTAGTTCAAAGATTAATATCCGCACTAATAACTCAAGTATAATAAGTTCACTCAATGAATAATACACCCAAATTAAGATTCTTATAAATTTTGGGAATCTCATACTCAATACAAATACTCTCTCTCAGGTACTTACTGTCATTGAGAATCCACAAACTAGAACACCCCTCATGGATAAAAAACATATAAATGTGAATATGAAAAAGTCACCCTATGAAATTCCATATTGAGTAAATCATATACATATGGTTTGATTATGTTGATTTCCATCAACAAGTTATTTAGAAAAATACCAAATAAGTTGTTATTAAGACTTTTAAAACCATCCATCAATATTTTATAAAATGTAAAACCACAATAACATAAAGGAATTCAAATTTCATATGAAACTACATGCTTTTTATTATTCATGAAGACATTCATCTTTCCACTTTTATCGTAGAGTAAAAAATAATAAATAATAAATCCATAATTGAGATCCATATTCGATAGAAATCATAAAACTGTAACATTAAAAATTAATAATATCATTGTAAAATCTATCCCAATATGGAATTATGTTAATGTGGGTTCTCGATAGGTAAAAAAACAATGTACATCCAATTTTTAGAAAAATGTTATATCCTATATACCATATCCCAAATAACATGACAAATGAATAAAGTATCTAATACCACTATGAGATTTCTCTATCTGACTCACTCTGTCAGAAACTAGACTAGAGAAAAATGTGACCTTAGATGCGCCACCCAATATGGTAGAGGCTACTAGATATTAGTGGGTCTTAATGGTGATACCATGGGGAGACTATACCATCTGTTACAAACAACCATATAATAGAATAAAAGAATATTATAACTAGTGAGAAAAATATAAATAAGATAATAGAAGTGTAACAACTAGATTACTCATAATAATAATTAACATACCAAGTAACATATAATAATGTGCTATTTCAAATTCATAGGTGTTAGGTAGACACCAATAAGATCTCCCATCGTTTTCCCATTTGAAAACTAGGGAAAAGGGAGAAGTAATAAAAGCACAACATGGAATTTTCCTAGACCAATTTCCAACTCCTGACTCTGTCCAAGATATCTAGTTAAACTATCCTAAAATATGACTTTGCCCCATCTATGTCTGTAATGATAAGGTCTAGTCATACACCATAGTTCTAGGGACTCCTAAGAAGGGTGTGGGTATAACTTAGTACACCATCACTAACAATGTCCATAACATATCCTGTATGTATTGTTCATGGAAAATGTTATATGCTTCAAATAATGAAATTAATAACTATAAACATAATACATTTCATCAACACAAGTACTGATTATGCCACCTGGAAGTGACAATACCTACATTGGACTGTGCTGGGGTGTCTTTAAACATATCATAAGAATAATGACTAGGAATTTAGTCCCAAAAAAAATCACATGTAATAATATCTTTGATCTTTATAGACCATTATATATAATATGCAACATGTTTAACTCAGATATCACAATATCTATTTATACATCAAGTCCCACATTCCACTTCAAAAACATTTCTGAAGGCATCACATCCAACCCACCGCCTCACATGCATCTCTATATTTGTCATATCTTATATGATATTACAAAGTACCCTCTCCAAAATCAAAATACATTCTTTGTTAGAATGAACTCCCAGTCCATAAAACAAGAAAATCAACACATCACCCATCATCTATGGTTGGCATGTTTCTTAACCCATAAAATAATCCATACTACCACAATATAAACATACAATGTTGGAATGACAGCCTAAACCACATTAAAATATTTCTATGATTTACAAGTCACCCAACCCATATAAAAAACAATCTATTATCATTACACACCACCTTAGTAAGCACACTAATGAAAATTTTCCCAAACATCCCATCAAACGATATCTTTTTTTTCTTTGATTGAAATACTCTCCCTATCCATGTTATTTTTACATATCGATTTCATGGATGGTATGAGTGTAAAACCCATACAATTTATAGGCATTTAAAAACCAAATACAAGTAATCACATGATAAAAATTATATCTTTACTTAATATTTTATGTAGTAGAACATATAAAAATAGTAAATATCATTTGGGTCACATGGGTTATAAACTCACCTAACACATGTATCCTATTTACATAGGGTGGCCTCTCAAGAACCCTAACTATCATGTTATCTCATTTCAATATGGGTAAATCAATGTTAGACTTATATTATAACTTACCCAAAATCTAAAAAATACTATGTGAATATTCCTTGGATTCATAGAATCCAGAATTTTATTTTATTTTTAAATATGACGGTAGATAATGTCTGTTAAAGGATAATAGCATGGATAGTATTTTATATGACAAGTAAAATCTATCTCATCATGGAATAGGATGTAATAAGGGTACCTATAGGTTTTTGTATAGAATAATAAATTTGGTTTTTTGTTGAGAAACCCATGACTTGTAATGAATTTTTGATATGTTCTTCATATTAATGAAAAGTGATGATGAGGTTGAATTCCATGCCTATATCAATTATAATAAGTTAATAAGTTATAAAAGGATATTAATGTTATTATATGGTTAATCTAGATAGAAAAAAATATATATTCGTATTTAAAAGGTTTAAATCTGTTTCATTTCATTTAAAGAAGATAACATCAAGTTATAGAAACCATGATTCTAATGGATAAAGTTAAATGACAATGAACATTATTAAAAAAAAATCTTTTTATTATTTAAGATGTTGAGACATTCCATCTAAGAAATAATAATGAGTATAGAAATATATTAATAATTAAAAAAATTAATTTGATCTATTTTTCAGGTGTTTTAAAATACTAGAAATAGCCTAGAGTCTATATTAAACACCCCAAATTCATTTAAAGTGTTCTGGTTTTTATATTTCCTAGGAGAAAAGTAGAAAAGACATGGAAATTACCCATGAATTTCTATTTTTTATGATTTTTGAGAATTTATATCTAAGCCTAGTGTCACGTTCGGGTACTGATGGACTTTCATTTTTACCATGTTTAATTCCTTTCTTTTCTCATGTTATTTTGTGTAGTGTTTTTTTTTTGGATTTTTTGAGAGTTATCGGAAAAGTTCATAGGTGGTGCATGATTAGTGAAAACATTATGAATATACCAAGAAAACACTTGGACAGTTCAAGTTTCTAGGAGTGGGGTGTATAGGTAGAATATATTTTGGTCAAACCAAGAGAAAATCTATATAAATTATTGCATATTTGTAGAGTATGTAGATTCCCACTATAACAAACATATAATTACATTACTTAATGAAAATATAGTATTGAAATATTTTCCTATGAACTATTAGTTTTAGATTATTAGAGAACTAGGAAGCAAATAATTGATAAAACCCATGTTCTCGATATACAATAGACATTTTAACCCTATATAAGAAATATATATATCCATAACAAGTCATTAACATCTCTAAATACTTATCCAAATAAAAAACACTTATAAATATTTCATACCATTTTTATCTTCATACAATAAGGAATAGAAATATAAGAAAGGGATGATCTAAAATTATTTGTAAGGGAATTTTTTTAGTGAAACATAAGGGTTAGATCAGTAGCATGTGATCCAACATGGATAAAGAGATAAATATATGATAAACGGTCAAATAAGAATAAAATCTTAGAAAGGACATCAATGTGGCATAAAAATCATTTCATTGATTTCAATCATATTAAAGTAACCGTGAATCATGGGAACATTAAATGTATTTTTAATATCCTAAATAAAACATAATAATATGAAAATAAAATCACATAGTGGAGTAGGAATCACTACTTGATTCGTAATACATACTATGATTGAGATAATAACCCATGTACATGCTTCAGGATTGGGATAAAACCCGTGAACCTTTTTTTGGCTTACAAAACAACTTCTGTGCCTATTTAGACTTTTTATACAACCCTTCTAGCTTTTTATTCCTAGAAACAACCTATGTACCTCCATTGGTTTGAGCTACAACTCATGTACCTCTTTTAGGTTGGGAAATAACATGTTTACCTCTTTAGGATTGGAAAAAACTTATGTACCTTCTTGAGATCAATTGTCATTAAAAATCAACTAATTATTTTTAGGAAAATATAATACCACTCTCATAATTATCTAAAATATTTATTCCATAAGATATAAATAAATCATTATTTCAAAAAGAACTCATGAACCAAAACGAATTTCATAATATTTACAAATAGTATTATATGAAAAACACAAAGAATTGGTTTGTGTAATTACCCAAAATTTTATCAATATAATTTTTACCTAAATATAGTAATTTAATATAGTATAAAACTTATAAATTCCCTTATAGACAATAATAAAATTTTATAAATTAAGAATGAATGAAATAAGATGTATTTCTAAAAGTTAAGGAACCAATACTGAGGAAATAGTAACTTGGCCTTAGGAATAGTAATATGTCCCTTATAAATAATAAACCAGCCAAATGAATAGTGACCTCACCCATGAAAGTTTAAGTTAAATTTAGTCATCTTATAAATTAATGTATCATTGTCAAAGTAAATAGAATTTTTAAAAACTATTAATTAAGTGAGGGATTTTTTAACTCATAAATATCTAATTACAATTTTATGATTAATTTAAAAATATAAATTATTTTTCATTAAATATATTCGTAAATTAATAATTTTATGTCTTATTATTTTAAGATATTTTTATGAGACCTGAAGTAATTTTTGAAAGTGTCATAAATTCAGTTATAATTTAATAATATGTATTTTTTAAATAACTATAGATTTTAATTAAAAAATAAATTAATCATATTTAAAAAATAATTTTTATAAAATGATGTCCATTTTGGAATTCTGTATGTTAAAAAATGGGTATATTAAATTACTTGTATTTTTTAAAAAATACTTGAATTTTTGTGAATAGTAAAATACTGTAATTTATTTTATTTAAAATTTTTAAATTAAATACACTATTCCTGGATTCATCACTAATGTAATCACCATATAATCCAACTCCCATTAATTATTTTAATATATTTGGTCACAATGATCAAACTATTCATAGTCTGAACCAAAATAATAAACTAATGAATATAATAACGAGAAAACACCCATCTCATCCACTATAAATACCACCCATCAACACCACATTTTCTCACACATATAAATCTTTGAGACTTGCCCAAATTATGCTCAAACCTCTCCCTAATACCATATACCACGTCCATGATATCTTGTTCTCATCAAAAGACCGAAACCTTTTTCTTATAGAGGTTCTCAAGGAGGATAAATCCAAGAGGTAAAATCCACTTCCTTCTTTTAATTTATTTTTAATTTCATTTCTATTCATCTCTTAGCCTCACCATATGTAATCCAGATGGAATGATAATTATATAATGTTTGATATAATATAAATATATCATGTTATTGATAGATTCATAATCAAAATCCTCTCTCTTTCTGATTCTAAAAATGAAATCGTTGCCTATGATGTGTCAATTTACCAACATCCTGGGCGATACACATTCATTTTCATTTAATGACTTCATTAATGTTAATAAAACATTTATAACGGTTGAAACATATTTTAAAATTTATTTTAAAGCCATATTTATCTTCTGTAACTAACATATATTCATAATACTAAATGAAAAAACAAAACAAGTTTGTTATGATCGAAAAACAACCAAAATTTACCTAAAACGATCATCCATTACTTTAATCTAATGATTCAACCTCATACCATATAAAAAATAATTTATAAGATCAACTAAGCTTCTAAAATATCATCAGTAACATAAAACAACAATTATGGTATTTACCCCCATTTTAGACGAAGATCAACTCATGAATACAAGTGAACCGATCATAGAATCTATGAAAACAAACACTCCTGAATGATGAAATTAAATTCTATAACTAATAAAAAAACCCATAAATGAACATTAAAAAAATTGATAAAATTAATTTATAAAATAATTTTTTGGTTAATTATGAATATAATATTATTATAAAGAATATTAAATTTAATAATACATTCCGACATAAGGTAAGGGGAATTCTCGAACCCAACCCTCTTTTTTGGGTTTTCCCTCTTTCACCCAATTTTCTGTATGGAAATTACATTATTCATATATATATAAATTCTTCAAAATTATCTTATATTTTATGGGTTATAAATGTTACCTATATGGTTTTCTGAAAAATGAAATGATTTTTTGAAAAGAACTCTTTATTCAAAAACATCTTTCACTTCTCATGAGATTGTTTCTTCTTTAACAAATATTGATACCAAGCATCTTATTCCCTATTTATCTTGGGAACTATAATGTTTATGAATGTATGATTTATTAATTGAAACCCACTCATTTCCATGGGTTATTTTATGTCCAAGGTTGATATACATTCTATGTATCATGCTTGATAAATTAAATGTTATGATCTGACAGGTGCACCAGGAATTGTATAGAGCAATATAAATGTTAGGATGTGAAAGGTGATACCAATAAAATATATATCTCTCCAATTCATTGGTAAATATAAATGAAAATGAGGCTATATTTGATCATACCTATGTGTGGTAGTTGACCAATATGATATGATGTTTCATTTTTATGCATTTTCACATGCAAAGTCTTTTCTTAATTCCTCCTCTCATGAATATGATCCTACGCCTATGTTATAATGATAATTATTATTCTCACCCATGTTATATTTATTCAGGTTCTTATCTATCCTTCTAATAGGCTTTTATCTCACCCATTTATTTGATTTATATCCTTAAGTTATTACTTGTACTAAGGAGAACATGATGGCCAATAAGAATGTAGAGAAGAAGGAATTAAATAAATGTTTCTGTTTTATTTTGTAAATGTTATTTATGGCCCAAATTTTACCAAGACTCTAAAACATTTTATCCTTATTGTGTATTGATTTTATGTTATTTTATTTGAAATTATGTAATAGGTTATATAATAAAAACAAGGTTGTTATAATTGATATTAGAGCATAGTTTAGTTAATTTGGGGATTAGGATTATATAACCTTAGTAAATACTCATAT
This sequence comes from Viscum album, assembly GCA_963277665.1. Classification (NCBI taxonomy): domain Eukaryota; kingdom Viridiplantae; phylum Streptophyta; class Magnoliopsida; order Santalales; family Viscaceae; genus Viscum; species Viscum album. Next base: position 27,487,425 of record OY728143.1, on the reverse strand, counting down.
TATGAAACTATGTTTAAGTAAGAACCAAAAAAAAATTATTTTAGAATATTTTAAACAATGGGATCCCACAATATAGGCCTTTAGACTTAATTTCACAATTTAATAAGTTATTATTCATGACTAGTTGACTAATTTTTTATTCTAACAATTTCTATTTTAGAATATGGTGGGAACTAGGTGAATCCTATCCAACAACCCATGCGATTGAAAATTATATGATTGTCCGAATGAGATCCCTAATGCCTTGTGGGTGGAGTTCAAAATTTCAAGGTTATTATTACCAATCAGTCTCAGGTTATGAATAATAACCTGAATAATATGGAATGTCTGCCTTCACATAAAAGGGGGAAACTTACTATCGATTCCTTTATGAGTCAAAGAATAATATCCTTTATTCGATCTTTTGATGCACTAGTCACGAAATATTTGGTTAACTCAACAGAGAATGTCTATTCTGTACTTAACTATTTTAAGATAGAGATGGTGACTCTTTCTATTTACAATCTAGATCGAGAGGCAGGACAATGGTGGGAATTAATTAAGAACAACAAGCAGACGAATGAAATTGAAAAGATGGAGTGGGAAGACAATATGATAATATTTCTAAACAAGTATTTCCCTCAAAATCTTCTTAAAAATATTGAGATAGAATTCATAGAGCTTATGAAAAATTCTAGATAATATTTCACAACCTATTAAGGAAAATTCACAAGGCTTTTAAGGTATGTTTCGGGTTTGGTTTTCAATAATGATAAAAACATTTATAGCTTCATTAGTGGTTTAAAACCACACCTTAGAAATGATTTATGAAATTTGAGAATTTGGGATTTCTGAAGATGTTTTTCTATGTACTGTCAAAGTGGATATGAAGCTTTGAGAATGGTCCCATTATTATTGTGATAAGAAAAAAAAGATAGAGTTTCAAACTGGAAGATCTAAAGAGAAAGGTGTAAGGAAAAAACAACCATCCCCATGTCAAAAATTTGGGAAGAAGTGTCATCAGAACTGCCTCAATGGGATGGGGAAATGATCAAGGTGTGGAAGAGAAGGCCTCTAAGCTCATGAATGATGAAAATACACGAGGAAGCAAGAAAATGTGGTGGAGTAATAGAGAGAACCACCCATGATCTAATGCTACAACTATAGGTAGAAAGGAAACTATGAAATCCCATTCACTAAAACATGAGTCCTCGAGGGTAATAAGTGTTAGTATTCAACAAATATAATGTATAAAGGTAAGTCTTATGCCATCAATAATGATGAGGTGATGTAAGAAAACAAACTTGTACAAGGTGAACTTTTTATTCACTCAATAATGGAAAAATTATTATTTGATTTTGGTTTTATGTATTTCTTTATATCATTCAAGTTTTAAAGAACTATTGAATTGAAGTCTCCAAATCCATGAATTAGATATATCTATATAAAAACCAAATGGAAAAAATAATTAAATCTCAAGTGTTATAATCTTATCCAATTGGAATATGTGGGAAGATTATTCTAGAGAATCTCATTATTCTTACCTTGGTAGAATTTTATTCAATAATTGAAATGGATTGTCCCTCATTATATAGAGAATATATAAACATTCAATAAAAGGAAATATCTTTTTATATTCTAAACCATCCCATGATCCTCTAAAAATTAAAGGACGATTAAGAATCTCCTTTGCAAAATCCATCAACAGTATGGGTGTGATTCTCTGTGAAGAACAATACATCGCTTAAATGGTTGAGTAAAAGAAAGGTATTAACCTAGGGAAATTTTTATTGTGACGAAATATAGTGATGATGTTTTTGAAGAGTTACTTGGAATTCCCCCAGATCGTGAGATAATGTTTGTCAATAGAACTCACACTCGGATCTATTCTTATCTAAATGTTTCCCTATAGGATGGCCCATGTTGATCTGGAGGAGTAAAATTATCTCTTACAAGAGAATTTGGACAAAGGTTTCATACACCCTAATTCATCACCATGGGGTGTGACAATTCTCTTTATCAAGAAGAAGGATGAATCAATGTGGTTGTGTATCAAATATCGAGAACTCAACAATATCACTATAAAGAACAAGAATCCTCTCCCAAGGATTATGACTTGTTCAATCATCTATGAGGAGATCAATACTTCTCAAAGGAGGTTCTCTACTTAGTATATCAATAGATAAAGGTGATGTAAGAAGATATTTAGAAGAATTACTTCTACATAAGATATGGGAATAATGATTTTTTGGTGATACCCTTTGGAATTACAGATTCCCCTATGATATTCATGGATTTGAGGAATAGGGTCTTTAGAAATTACCAAAAAAAATTTGTGGTTGTGCTTATCGATTTTATTCTCAACTACTCCAAGATAAAAGTAGAATAAGAAGAACATATAAGGCTTGTGTTGGAAAAATTAAGGAATGATAAGTTCTATTCCCAAGTTCAGAAAGTCTGAATTTCGGATGTCCATAGTCCCATTATTCGGACATGTGATCACAAGTGAATGAATTTATGTAGACCCTCAAAAAATAAAATTGAGGAGTGACCCAAACCATATAGTGTTATAGGAACACATTGTTTTCTTGGATTATCTAGGTACTGAAAAGTTTTTTTTGTTAAATTTATCATGATTATCAAGCCTTGCAACTATGTTAACAAGGAAAGGGGTAATGTATTTCTAGATAAATGAACGTGTAGAAAACTTCATGGTTCTAAAGAAGAGGCTGATCACTGCACCTGTACTCACATTACCAAAAGGTGGATATTTTTTGGATATACAATGGGGATTCAAATAGAGTCTTTGGTTGTTTAATCATTCAAAATGATAATGTTATATCCTACGCATCACGGTAGTTTAATATCATTGAGAAGAAATACCTATAACATGAATTGGAGTTAACAGCTGTGTTTCTTCCATGAAAATCTTGCGGCACAACATATATGGGGAAAACTGTGACATATATACCGATCAAAAGATCCTAATGAATGTATTCACACAAAAGGAGATCAATATGTGATAAAGGAGATGGTAAGATCTAATCAAGGACTGCAATTTCTCTATTCACTATCATCTTGGAAAGGAAAAAAAGTAGCTGATCATCTTAGTATAAAAGAACCTGCTACTCTATCCATGTTGTGGATTGAGAAAGACCAAATTATTCATATATTTGAAAATGATGGATTTGAAATCATAATGGCAAGGAATAAATTCTACCTTGCCCAAATTATTTCCCAACCATTTATTTAAGAAAAGATTAAAGAGGCACAAAGGGATGATCTGAAGTTAAAAAATAAGGAGAATGCAGTAAAGGAAGGGAAGTGAAAAGTGTTCTATATAATTGATGATGGTGTGATTCGGTTTGGAACAAGGATTTGTGTTCCTTCATCACCCGTGATAAATACAGATCTATTAAATAATGCACATATTCCAACATTCTCTATCCACCATGGGAGTAAATGGTTGTACCAGGATCTTTGGGAATCCATCTTGAGTGATAACATTATGAAGGATATTGTGGGGTATATCTCAAGGATCTCTATAAGTGAGAAAGTTAAAATAGAGTGATAGACGTCCAGTGGGATGATGTAACCATAGCCTATACCCATGTGGAAATGGGAGAATGTCACTATGGACATTGTCATGGGACTCCCAAAGACATCCAAAATAAATAATGTGATATGGGTTATGGTGTACCAACTCACCAAGATTACCCACATTATCTCCATTTGGGAAGATATATCTCTTGAAAATCATGCAAATATATATGTGATTGAATTGGTAAGACTGCTTGGGATTCCAATTTTTGTTGTCTCTAATCGTGATACCAGGTTCAAATCAAAATAATAAAGGTGTTTTCAACATTATTTGATTACAAAATCAAATTTTAACATGGACTATCACCCCCAAACTGATGGCCAATATTAAAGGATGATGAAGACTATCAAAGACATGAAAAGTGACTACTCATTGGAATTCAACGGAGGATGGGATCAACATCTCCCATTGACTGAGTTCTCAAAAAAAAATATCTTCCACTTTAGTATATATATGGATCCATATGATTCTCTCTATATAAATATATGTACAAATCCAACATGTTAGAATGATGTTGGAAAAATAATGTAACTTAGACCTGATCTTGTGCAAGATATGATGTAAATGTTTTAATCCATCCATCAACATATCAAAGATACTTAGAGTCGGAAAAAGAGCTATGATGACAGCTGTAGATGGGACATAGAGTTCAACATTGGAGATAATGTGTTTTTTCGAATATCACCTTAGAAGTGAGGCAAGTAGTTTGTTATGAAAGTACATCTAAGACCAATGTAAATTAGCCCCTTTGAGATCCCTGATTTCATAATATCCATGGAAAATATTCTTACAATTCCACTAATTATGGATCAAGTTCCTGATGAGTCCCACATTTAAATCCTAAGAAATTACATACCAGATCATTCACATGTACTAAACATCAAAGTGGTACAATAAAAGATGATCTCTCTTATGTGGAGCAGCTATTAAAGATACTGTACAAGAGATATAAAGTTCTATGCAAAAGACAACCCAACTTGTAAAATTTTCATGGAGAGACCACAAGTATGAAGAAGAAACATGGGATCAACAAGAGGTAATAAAGCATACATACCCTCACCTATTTAGGTAAATTGAAATTTCGAGGGAGAAATTTGAAAAGGGTGGAAGAATTAATGACCAAATATTTTATCAATGGAATTTCTCCCGTCTTATTATAATATAATATAGTATAAATCACACAAAATTTCTTATATACCGTAATAATAATCTTATAAATGATGATTTAAGTAAACAAGAAGTACTTCTAGATGTTAATGAACCTATACCGATGAAATAATAACTTGACCATTGGAATAATAATATTACCCTTATGAATTTTAAACATAAAAAATGCATAGTGACCTCACCCATTAAATTATAAATACAATTTATACATATTATAAATTATTGTATCATAGTCTAGGTAAATAAATGTTTTAAAAATTATTAATTTAGTGTTGGTATTTTTGTATGTCATAATTTTTTATTTACAATTATATTAATAATATGATAATTTAAAAGAAAATTTGTTTTCAAAAAATTTAGTCATAAATTAATATATAGATTTCTTATGATTTTAAGATAACTATTTGAGATCTTAATTAATTTTTCAAAGTTTTATAAAATCAGTTATAATTTTAAATATGTATTATCCAAGTAAATGATGATTTTAATTAAAAATTAAACTACTCATATTTAGATAACTTATATTCATAAAATTAAGATAATTTTTTAATTATAAACATATAAAAATAGTTAGAGTGAACATTTGGTATTTTTATAACATATTTGATTTTTTAGTGAATAGTAAAATACAACAATTTCTGGTATTTATATATTATAAATTAAATACAGTATTCCTTGAGTCATCTATAATGTAATCAACATAATATCAAACTACCCTTCATTATTTTAATATATTTTGTGATAATTCTAAAACTATTAATAGTCATGAACCAGAATAACTAAATAATGAATATAATATTGAGAAAACACTCATCTCCTCTATTATAAATACCACCCATCACCACCTCTTTTCCTCACACCTATCTGGATTAAGCCATTTCCAAATGATTCCCAAAACTCTAACCAAGCCTCTATCTGAAATAAAATATATCTTGGTATCATCAAAAGACCAAAAACTTTTCTTTATTGAGGTTCTCAAAGAGGATAAATCCAAGAGGTAAAATCCTCTTCCTTTTTCTTTTAATTTCTTTTTAATTACATTTCTATTATTATATTCTTCTCAACTTATCTTATCCGAATGGAATGATAACTGTAGTATGTTTGATAATCTATAATTATATCATGTTAATTTAAGATCCATTATCAAACTTCTTTCTCGGTCTCTTTTATTCTAAAAATGAAATTGTTGCTCTTGATGTGTAAATTTACCGACATCATGGGTGATGCACATTCATAACCCTCTAACGCCTTAATTGATGTTAATAAACCTATAATAATGGTTTAAAAATATGTTAAAATGTATTTTACAACCCTATTTATGTTCTGTAACTAACATACATGCATTATAATAAATGATAAAACAAAATGACTTCGTAATGATCGAAAAAATTCGAAAATTAACCTAAAATGATCATTATTATATTTTATCTAATGTTTCATTTTCATACCATATAACCAGATTATTTATAATATAATTTAAAATTCATGTAGATAATTAATGTAATATGTTAAATTTTTTGGATATTTATCCTCATTTTACATGAACTTCCATTTATTTATACATGTGAACCAATCAGGGAAACTAAGAAAACGAACACTCCCAAACGATGAAATTAAACTCTATAACTCATCAAAAAGACTATGAATGAACTAAATAAAATTATAATCATTAGAATTCATGTATAAAATGTTATTAATTTGTTAATTAATTAATATAACGTGATTATATAGGATATTAGTGTGAATAAATCATTCAGACAAAAGGTATAGGGAATTCTCGAACACAACTATCATTTGTGGGGGTTTCCCTCTTTCACCATATTTTCAATGTCGATATTCTATTTTTATTAATTATATATTATTTATTTATCATTTTATTATCTATCTTAGGATTCCTATGTTACAAATCTTGTTTTATAAAAAATACAATGTTTTTTTCAAAAGAACTCATCTTTCAAATAAATATGTTACTTCTCATGTGATTGTTTCTTTTTCATTCAAGATTGATACCAAGAATATTATTCCATTTTTATCTTGGAAACTACAAAGTTTTGGAATTTATGCATTGTTAAATGAATCCCATTACTTTTCATGGTTTATTTTATGTCCCAGGTAGATATTCATTCTATGCGGCGCACATGATAATGTAAAATTTATGATGTGACGGGTGCACCCGGAATTACATAGTGCAATGTGAATGTTATGATGTGAGTGGTTCACTTGGAATTATATATTTCTCTAATTAATTGGATAATCTGATGTATCTCATGATAAATGTGAAATATGGGTGAACATGATCCTATTTTTGTTCACAAATATGTGTGGTAGTGGAACACTAATACATGATGTTTAATTTTTATGCAATGCCACATTAAAAGCCTTTTCTTAATTATTCAACTAATGAATATGATGTTATACCTATATTATGATGATAATTGTTATGATAAACCCCTTTTATAATCATTCTTGTTCTTATATATCCTCTATTTGGGCTTTTAGATCACCCCTTTCTATGATGTATATCCTTAGGTGATTACTTATACTATGGAGAACATGAAGTCCAGTAAGATACTAGATAAGAAGGAATTAAATAAATGTGCATGTTGTATTTTATAAATCTTATGTATGATCCTAATTTCCCCAATACACTAAACCATTGCATCCTTGTTGTGTAATGATTTTATATCATTTTCTTTAAAATTAGTAATAACTTATTTAAAAAAAAACAGGTTTTATCTAGTTTTTTTGATACAAAAAAAAAACACCAAAAGGAATTATTTCATAAAGTAATATATTGTGAGATTCATCAAACATAACCCCATTGAACAAATGTCTTTGGATTTTAAATAGGAAAATGAATAAAATCATAAAAGAGTCTTGTATAAAATATTTGTTAACCGTTCATTAGAAGATAAAGTTGTAGGTCATTTTTCGATGAAATTACAAAAACATGAACTGAAAACTTTTGTATGATTTTACTTTAAAAATATTCCTCAAAAATGGATCCTTGAAATATATATAAATGCATCGAAATATATATATTTTGGAATAAAATGAAATTATCGTGGAAGGTAAAACCTTTTGAAATTTTTAAATTACTTTTAGTATAAACCAACATATGAAAACAATAAATAAAAGATTAATTTGAAAAATATTAAAATGAAATATGATAGTTCAATTAGTTAATATATAACATGGCTTCAAAATATGATATGAGAACATTTTTTGAAAGGTAAAAAATGGACATGGAAGTGGAATCACCACATAAGGAGAATGAGAATAATTAAAAACATACTATAATTTTATGCAAATGGAATTCATTCATGGATAGAAATTCATATCAAAACGCATTTTAGGTAATGAGATAAGATATAGAATATCATAGGAATTGGAAAAAATAATAACATGGAGAACATAGAAGAACTATATTTAATATGAAACAATATAACTCGATGAAATAAGTTTGATTTAGCAAAATATCAATATAGACAACTAAATTCATCAAGTAAGAAACATTTGAAGAGGGGGTGATGTGGTAAAAATATAAATCCCTATAATTTAGATAAAAATATCGCACAAATCATTGAAATTGTATAATTTACCCAACATATATGAAATAATTTTAATAAGAACAATGAAATCACCAAAAATGAGAATAGAGATACCAAAACCCATTACAAATTTAGGAAAATTTAAATAAAATCATAATGAATGATAGATATTTAATGTAAAAATAAATTACCAAGAATAAATGGTAATTCAGGATATAATATCAAAAATATTTAGTATATATTACACAAAAAAATAATTAGGTACATAATACAAAACATATCGTAAATAATATAATTTTAGAAGTAAATACCTACCTCAATCATGATTATTTATGCACTTTCTTAAAACATCACAAATAATTAAATTATTTTTATTAAATATATACATAATAAAATTATTCATAACTATACTCATTTATAATTCACATTTATTATAGCACCACTGGTTTCAGGTACATGACCCTTCATTCTTGTAATTTGAGTTAGTATAGTGATCTGGTAGAGGTCTATGAATTTTCAATGGGTTTGGAATATTTAAGAGGAATTTATAGAGGTACACATTTTGTTAATGGTTAATAGAAACCATGCACCACTTATATGAAACCATGAAAGGGAAGACAATGGGCACTGGACTGGTGTTTGGTTGGTACACAGGTTGACCAAACTATGAGGGTTCCCAAGTGAAAATATGTCATATGAAACATAGTGAAAATCATGGTCGGTTCATGGTTTGTCTACCATATGAGAAAAACAAGTGAGAGTTTTGAATAAGATAGTATCACCACGTGGTTGGTGCACAGTTTTCTCGACTGTGTGGCCAAACCATGCATCATACAATTAAAACGAATAAAATTGTCGATCCAATCTGAATTATATCCCCAAATCCACATGAATAACCTAATAACTCTAGATATCTAATTCCAATTTTTCACTATGTTTAAGAGATGACCCAATTTGATTTGGAAGTGATTCTTGAATCAAACCATGCTGGAGGACTGGATGTTTCAGTGAGTACCCATTCATCCATTTTATTCTTATCCATGAAATTATTTTCCTTCATAGAACCTTATATAAAATAAAATGGAGATATATAGATTCTTTGTGATGTTAATATTGATGGGATAATATTGGATCTATTAAAGGGAATGTGGATTGTGAACAAATCATGAAGTTTTGTAGTGTTGTTCTTCATTTTTGACAACTAGGCATGTAGGGTCTCATAGTCGGTATCCCGAATCTATGCATCCCTCACTCACTGTAAGAGTGGAGGGGCGAAAAACATAAATTGGAGGTATGATACTCCATCTTCATCTACAATGGATATATTTAATGAGACCAAATACTATTATGACTCATTCAACAACTGCAAGCTAGATCGCACTATTGGAAAAGGTTGATTTACCAACGGTCCGGAACCGTTGGGAAAGGCCACAGAACCGTTGGTAAGTAATATATTTAGATAGATTTTCCCAAAAGTTTACATAGAACTGTTGGGATAGGTTAGAAAAATTAGCCTATCCCAACGGTTTTGGGAACAGTTGGGAAACATTTTTCCCAACAGTTTCCCCTAAACCTTTGGCAAAACCAACATTTTCCCATGGTTCCCAACGGTTTTAGAAAACATTGGGAATGTATTTTTACCAACGATTTCCTTTGAACCATTGGTAAAAAATTTCAATGAACCCTATCCCAATAGTCTGAAACCGTTGGCATAGGCTATGCTGTGAAAATTGTACAACAGCCTACAATTTTCACAGCACTGGAAGGGTGTCCATCCATTCAGGTAATTCTTCGATCTCCTCTTGGATTAATTTACCTGCAATAACCAACTAAAAAATATATATAAAGAACAAATTCATAAACATTTAACATATAATGTTTCTAGAACTATAGACATCTATAATTTAATCAAAATTCATAACTTAATTATAAACATACATACTTTATTTAAACATACACATTTAAATGTGTTTTTTCTAGAAATGATGTCCATTTTAAATAGAATACATACATTTGGAGTGATACCGGCCAAACTGTGCCTCAGATTGAGGCGAGGATGACTCGTGAATGTCATATATGACACATGGATCATTGTTCCAAAGTATCAACATAATCAGAATCTGTTGCGTTAGTTTTCCGTATGTACGTAAAATGTTTCCCATTTTAAACAAAAGAGAGACACTTAGAGTGATACCGGAAACACTGCAACTCAGATTGAGGCATGGTGACACAAACATGTCACATATGACACATGGATCATTTTCCTAAAGTTTCAACAGAATCGGAATGTGTTTGGTCAGCTTACCGTATGTCAGTTGTTGTTTTCAATTAAAATGAAGTCCATTTTAAACTATAGAGAGACACTTTGAGTGGTTCGGGCCACTCTGCACCTCGGATTGAAGCTATGTTGACACGTACACGTCCCATATGACCCATGGATCATTTTCATAATGTTTCAACAAAATACGAATGCGTTTGGTCGGTTTTCTGTATGTCAGTTGTTGTTTTCACTTAAAATGTTGTCAATTTCAAATAAACCGAAGAGACTTTGAGTGGTGCCGGCCACACCAGGACTCATATTGATGAGGGGTTGACTCATACACGTCACAAATGACTCATGTAACTTTTTCTTAAAGTTTCAATAGAATCCGAATGTGTTTGGTTTGTTTTCCGTATGTCAGTTGTTGTTTTCAATTAAAATGTTGTCCATTATAAACTATAGAGAGACAGTTCAAGTGGTTTAGGCCACACCACACCTCATATTGAGGCTGAGTTTACTCTTACACATCACATATGACTCATGGATGGTTTACCTAAAGTTTCAGTAGAATCGGAATGCTTTTGGTCAGTTTTCCGTATGTCAGTTGTTGTTTTCACTTAAAATGATGTCCTTTTGAAACAAAAGAGAGACACTTTTAGTGGTGCTGGCCACACTGGGTCTTGGATTGAGGTGAGGATGACTCATACACATCACATATGACTCATGGATCGTTTTCCTAAAGAAACAACACATTCAAAATGAGGTTGTTCAGTTTTCCGTATGTCAGTTGTTGTTTTCAATTAATATTAAGTCCATTTTAATCAAAAGAGAGACACTTTGAGTGGTGCCGACCACACCGTGCCTCGGATTGAGGCGGGGTTGACTCGTACACGTAACATATTACCAGTGGATCATTATTCTAAAGTATCAACACAATCAGAATCCGTTTGGTCGGTTTTCCGTATGTACTTAAAATGTTGTCCATTTTAAACATAAGAGACACTTTGGGTGGTTCTAGCCACACCGCGACTCGGATTGAGGCGCGGTTGACTCATAAATGTCACATATGACCCATGGATCATTTTCCTAATGTTTCAATATAATCCTAATGTGTTTGGTTGGGTTTCCTTATGTCAGTTGCTGTTTTCACTTAACATGAAGTCCATTTTATACTAATGGCCACAAAACCGGGCAAGGCCAGCGCCGCCCCTTTATCAGCGCTAACGAAAAAGCGCTGATAAGGGGGGGGGGGGGTACATTTATCAGCTCTAAAAAATGCACTGATAAAATTACCCCTCTATCATCACTTTTTTTAGCGCTGATAAAGGTACCCCCTTTATTAGCTCTTTTTAGCACTGACAAAGGGACCCCCTTTATCAGCGCTTTTTTTAAAAGAGCTGATAAAGGGTTTAACTTCCAAAAAAATTTAATTAAAAATAATATATTAATATATAAATGTATCAATATAGTTATATTGATATAAATATAATATATAATTTTTTAATATATTTTAGATAAGTATAAATATACATATACAATTAATATACTTAATATGTCATATATTTAGTGAAAATGGATTATAGAAAAAAATTAGAAATATTTTTAATTAATAATTTTCTATTTATTGTGGAGTAATAGTCATTTAATAAGAATTTGATGACTAAAAAATAAAAAAAATTAAAAAAAGATCCAAAATATGTTGAAAACGCACCTTAAACATCAAACGACCATAACTTTTGATCCGAGTGTCCTTTTCAGCTCTACCACATATCAAATTTAATCCTATGACGAGATCTACATCATTGTGACATAAGGGGACCTCGGTCAAGGTTTTTTCAATTCAAAAAAGTCCCAGAAGGCCTCCAAATCTGAGTTTTTATTCGGGCTACACCAATTTTTTTAACATTTTGTGGATTTTTAGCTTCATTTAAGGGGATATTATTGGCTTTTTTGGTGGGGACTAAATTTATTCCAAGGTATTACATTCATATTTATATTATGTATTTGAAATTTTTTTTTTATAATTCACTGCTATTTATAATAAAAAATATAACTATATGTACATATTTATTATACATTCACACCAAAAAATTAATTTTTTACATAAATAATTAAACATATTTACATATAAAATATATTAGATATCTAAATAATAACTAATATCCATTTTATTTAAAATACCAATATATTAATATTAATATAACTATATATTAATATAACTATATATATATTAATATAACTATATATATAATTATTAATACAACTATAAATATATATATTTATATAACTATAAATTAATATATTTATATAACTATAAATATATATATTAATATAACTATATATATTAAAATAAATATATATTACTATATAAATATATATAACTATATATATATATAAATAAAAAGATATATCATAAACCAGTGAAAAAATTGATATAGTGGAGCGGCAAAGGCTTTAGGCGTGCATGGGGGAGGTCTCGAGATCAAATTCGAGTGGGGGTATGGGCGTGTGAACAAGGGAAATTTAGAGAGGGGATAGTGCTAATAAAGAGGTTTTGGCGGTGTGTGCGGGTGCTGGAGATGCAGGAAAGCACTGATAAACTGGGGGCTCAAGCATTGTAAAAAGCCCCCTCCCCCCGACATTGGCAGTATTTTTTTAATTTTTTTTAGTTTTTTCATCCCAAAAAAGGGATGATAAAGGGGTATTTATCAACGCTTTTTGGAGCTCTGATAAAGGGTACCCCCCTGTTATCTTCGCCAGCATTAACAACACTTTTTTAGCACTACTAAAGGACATTTTTGCACTGATAAAACCCATATTTGTAGTAATGTAAGAGAGACACTTTGAGTGGTGCCGGCCACACCACGTCTTGGATTGAGGCAGGGTTGAATCGAACACGTCACATATGACTCATGCAGCATTTTCCTAAAGCATCAACACAATCCAAATGATTTTGGTCGGTTTTCCGTATGTCTGTTGTTATTTTCACTTAAAATTATATCCATTTTAAACAAAAGAAAGACACTTTTAGTGGTTCTAGAATCACCATTCCTCGGATTGAGGTGGGGTTGATTCATACACGTCACATATGACCCATGGATCATTGTGCTAAATTATCAACACAATCCGTATGCGTTTGGTCGGTTTTCCGTATGCTAGTTGTTATTTTTACTTAAAATGTTGTCCATTTCAAATAAACCTGAGACACTTTGAGTGGTGCAGGCCACCCGAGCCTCAGATTGAGGCGGGGTTGACTCATACACATCCCATATGACCCATTCATCGTTGTCCTAATGTTTCAATAGAATCCGAATGCATTTGGTCAGTTTTCTGTATGTCAGTTGTTGTTTTCACTTAACATGAAGTCCATTTTAAACTAAATAGAGACACTTTGAGTGGTGCCGGCCACACCACATCTTGGATTGAGACTGGGTTGACTCTTACACATCACAAATGAATCATGGAACATTTTACTAAATCATCAACACATTTTGAATGTGTTTGGTCGGTTTTCCATATGTTAGTTTTTGTTTTCACTTAAAATGATGTCCATTTAAAAAAAAGACACTTTGAGTGGTGTCGGAAACACCATGCCTCAGATTGAGGCGGGGTTGACTCTTACATGTCACATATGACCCATGGATAGTTTTACTAATGTATTAACACAATCCGAATGCATTTGGTCTTTTTTATGTAAGATAGTTGGTATTTTCACTTAAAAGGTTGTCCATTTCAAATAATCTCGAGACACTTTGAGTGGTGCCTTCCATACCGGGCCTTGGATTGAGGCAGAGTTGACTTATACACGTCAACATTCACCCAAGGATCATTTTACTAATGTATCAACACAATCCAAATGCATTTGGTTGGTTTTTACGTATGTCAGTTGTACTTTTCGATTAAAATGTTATCCATTTCAAAAAAAGCGGGACAGTTCGTATGGATCCGGCCACACTGCACCTCAGATTGAGCCATGGTTGACTCGTACATGTCACATATGACCCATGGATCGTTGTGATAAAGTATCAGCAAAATCGGAATGCGTTTGGTTGGTTTTTCGTATGTCAGTTATTCTTTTCACTTAAAATCCCATCCATTTTAAATAAAAGAGACACAGTTAGAGTGCTACCAGTCACACCGCGTCTCGGATTTGGATGAGGTTGACTCATACATGTCACAAATGACCGAAGGATCATTTTACTAAAGTATCAACACAATCCGAATGTATTTGTTCGGTTTTCCGTATGTCAGTTGTACTTTTCCCTTAAAATGTTATCCATTTCAAAACGAAAGTGAGACACTTCGAATGGTGCCAGCCACACCGCGCCTCTGATTGAGCCGAGGTTGAATCATACACAGCACATGTGACCCATGGATCATTTTCCTAAAGTTTCAACAGAAACCTAATTCGGTTGGTCAGTTTTCCGTATGTCAGTTGTTGTTTTCACTTAAAATCTTGTCCGTTTTAAACAAAAGAGAGACACATTAAGTGGTGCCGGCCACACCATGCCTCGGATTAAGGCAGGGTTGACTAGTACACATCAAATATGACCCATGGATCACTGTGCTAAAGTATCAACACAATCAGAATCCTTTTGGTTAGTTTTCCGTATGTACTTAAAATGTTGTCCATTTTAAACATAAGAGACACTTTGGCTGGTTCCTGCCACAATGTGACTCATATTGAGGAAAATTTGACTTGTAAACATCACATAGGACCCATGGATCGTTTTCCTAAAGTTTCAACAGAATATGAATGCGTTTGTTTAGTTTTCCATATGTCAGTTTTTGTTTTCACTTAACATGAAGTCCATTTTAAACTAAAGAGAGACACTTTGAGTGGTGCCTGCCACACCACGTCTTGGATTGAGATAGGGTTGACTCGCACACGTCACAAATGACTCATGGAATGTTTAGCTAAAGAATCAACACATTTCTAATGCGTTTGGTCAGTTTTCCGTATGTTAGTTGTTATTTTCACGTAAAATGATGTCCAATTTAAACAAAAGAAAGACACTTTTAGTGGTGCTGACAACACCGTGCCTCCGATTGAGGCGGTTTTGACTCTTACACGTCACATATGACCCATGTATCATTTTTCTAAAGTATCAATAGAATCAGATTTCATTTGGTATGTTTTCTGTATGCTAGTTGTTATTTTCACTTACAATGTTGTCCATTTCAAATAATCCTGAGACACTTTGAGTGGTGCCGGCCACACCAGGCCTCGGATTGAGGCAGGGTTGACTAGTACACATAAAAATTGACCCAAGTATCATTTTCATAAATTATCAACCCAATACAAATTCATTTGGTCAATTTTACCGTTTGTCAGTAGTACTTTTGACTTAAAATGTTATCCATTTCAAACAAAAGTGAGACACTTCGAATGGTTCCAGCCACACCACACCTCGGATTGAGCCAGAGTTGACACATACACATCACATATGACCCATGGATTCTTTTGATTAACTATCAATAGAATCCGAATGCATTTGGTTGGTTTTGAGTATGTCAGTTTTTCTTTTCACTTAAAATCTCATCTATTTTAAACAAAAGGGACACAATTAGAATGCTACCGGACACACCACACCTCGGATTTGGATAGAGTTGACTCGTACATGTCAAAAATTACCCAGGGATCATTTTCCTATAGTATCAACACAATCCTAATGCGTTTGGTCAGTTTTTTGGATGTCAGTTGTACTTTTCACTGAAAATGTTATCCATTTCAATCAAAATTGAGGCACTTTGAATGGTGCTGGACACACCACGCCTCTGATTGATCCGGGGTTGACGCATACATAGAACAAATGACCAAATGGATCGTGTCCTAATGTTTCAACAAAAACCGAATTCATTTGGTCAGTTTTCTGTGTGTCAGTTGTTGTATCTAGTTAAAATCCTGTCCATTTTAAGCAAAATAGAGACACTTTGAGTTGTTCCAGCCACACTCCGCCTTAGATTGAGGCGTGGTTGAGTCTTACACGTCACATATGACCCATGGATCGATTTTCTAAACAATAAACACAATTAGAATCTGTTTGGTCAGTTTTTCGTATGTACATAAAATGTTATCTATTTTAACCATAAGAGACACTTTGGGTGGTTTTGGCCACAGTACAACTCAGATTGTGGCACGACTGACTCTTACGTAACACATATGACCCATGAATCGATTCCTAAGGTTTCAATAGAATCCTAAAGATTTTGGTCTGTTTTCCGTATGTCAGTTGTTGTTTTCACTTAACATGAAGTCCATTTTAATCTAGAGAGAGAGACTTGGAGTGGTGTCGGCCACACCGCGCCTCGGATTGAGCTGGGGTTGACTTGTACACAGTGCATATGACCCATGGATCATTTTCCAAAAGTTTCAACAGAAACAGAATTCGTTTGGTTGGTTTTCCATATGTCTCTTGTTTATTTCACTTAAAATCCTGTGCATTTTAAACAAAAGAGAGACACATTGAGTCGTTCTTGACACACCACGCCTTGGATTGAGGCAAGGTTTACTCTTACACGTCATATAATACCCATGGATCATTGTGATAATGTATCAACATAATTAGAATCCATTTGGTTGGTTTTCCGTATGTACTTAAAATGTTGTCCATTTTAAACATAAGAGACACTTTGGGTGGTGCCGACCACATTGCGACTCCGATTGAGGCGCGATTGACTCATACACATCACATAAGAACCATGGCTCATTTTCCTAAAGTTTCAATAGACTCCGAATGCGTTTAGTCGGTTTTCCGTATGTCATTTTTTGTTTTCACTTAACATGAAGTCCATTTTAAACTAAAGAGAGACACTTTGAGTGGTGCTGGCTACATCGTGTCTTGGATTGAGATGGGGTTGACTCGTACATGTCACAAATGACTCATGGAACGTTTTCCTAAAGCATCAACACATTCCAAATGCGTTTGGTTGGTTTTCTGTATGTCATTTGTTGTTTTCACTTAAAATGATGTCCATTTTAAACAAAAGAAAGACACAACATGCCTCAGATTGAGGTGGGGTTTACTCATACACGTCACATATGACCCATGGATCATTATGGGAAGGATGACATGTCAGTGGGAGGGGAAGGGTCTAGTCGGGTATGCAAAGCTGCCCGTCCACCTCTGGTAAGAACCCTCCTTGTTTCACCAGCCTGAGTACTAGGACCAGTACTAGGCTCCTCGTCAAATAACTGTCGACGTATAGGTGGATCCTACAAAATTGTTTAGAAAAATATTAATCACATGAAATTATATATTCATTAAATATATATATTTTAAATAAAGTACTCACTACCGGAACTAATGGTGGAAATCCCATCTTCGCAATTTGACGATTGTTCTCCATCATTTTTTTCCTTCGTCTCTCTTCAATTGGCATCATTTCATGCTTTTGGAAACAAATATGTAATTAATTAGAAAAATGAAACTAATTTGTAACCCAAAAACTAAATATATGAGGGGATATGGGGATTCATTGGTAATTTAGCTATCAATTGTTTTAGAAGAGCTTGAATGGATTTAATAAATCATACAAGTTGTAATGTTCACCATCTTAGAAATATTGTTTGACTTGGTTTGAATACAGTTCAATTCCAAATTAGAAAATGCAATTCAAATAAAACTGCAACCAATAAACATTGAAAATTCACATAATGGTCAAGTCAGCTAAAAAATATTTTTGATCAATACTAAATCAATTTGAATATTACCAACCTTAAAAACCCAACTCGAGGTAAACCAAAAGAATTGAGAATATGGAAGAATGATTATATATATTTTCAACCAAAACTTTAGGTTCACAATCAACTCTGAAAATTGAGATATTGAAGTCATCATATGAAAGAAAAGGATTGGTTCCAATAGAACTAGGGACAGGGTCAATTCCATCATCACCATCATAAAAAATATGTCTTGGAATTACTTCAACTATGACACCAAGTCTTTGACATAAAAAGCATGTTTATTCCTTGATTCCAACCCATATGGATCTTCAATAGCAAGAGTGCGAGTCATATTAATTACTCGAAATCCACAATAATCAATAAATGTTCCATGTCTCGTCATCGAATCAAACCAATTTCATTTCATCATTATGACTCATCCATGAGAGTAATAATCCATTATTATTATTTTCTCAATGACTCTATAATAACCCACATTTTCAAATAGCGGTCAACTATCTGATTCACTGGCTTAACAATCTATGGTGGAAGTAACCATAACACCTTCATGTTCTGTTCTCATTTTCTTTTCTCATTCAGTGAGAATAAATTTGTACCCATTGATAACAATTGATTTTCAGTCATGAACCACGGTATTTGGACCAAAAGCCAAAGATCTTATTTCCTCATAGACAGAGTCAGCAGAAAAACTCAATACCTGAAATATAAATGACTATTAAACTTAATTGAATATTGATATGATTATTTTAAACATTAATATTTTTACCTTTAATTTTAACCAAGTAGAAAAATATTTCCTATGGAAAGTCTCTCTCCTTCTCAAAGATAAAGAATGATGCTTTCTATTTATCATTGTTTTATTTTCCCTGTAGATAAAAAATATGAATAGTTTGACTAATATATATGTAAGATATGCTTATTCAATTTAGTTACCTGATACAGGTATCGAACAAACCACAGTTGAACAAAACTGTGCGATGTGCCATCTCCCACTACTCATGGATTAATGTCTTAAATGTATATGATCCAAGAATTCCTCGTGTTTGAGAAAGTGAAGGAAGGCTGGGTTCAATTTTCTCATACTGTTCTTCTTCATTTCTCATTGGTCTGTTCATTCTTGTAGTAAGATTAGACAAATAAATTGAGCATAAATCCATTCATTCTTGATCCATGTAACCATTCACAATAGAACCTTTGGGATGATTCCTATTTCGGACATAAGACTATAATGTGTACATATTTATTTCAATTGGATACATCCAATGAAATGAAACAGGTGCTCCACGAAGTATTTTAGTGGGAATATGGACAATCAGATGCATCATGCATGTGAAAAATTATGGAGGAAATATTTTTTCCAACTCACACAAAATTAATGGAGAATCTATCAACATTTTTTGAAAGAAATACATGGAAAACTTCTTATCACCACGATATCTAAACAAATGGCACAACCCAATAACAATCACACTTAAATTATTAGACAAAAGATGACGGATTGCTATTGGATGCAACTCATGCAGTAGAACGTGATAATCATGAGTCTTCAAAGATTTTAGCTTCAACTCTCTTCCGTTGACCTATTTAGATATATTTCTTGAATAGCCATAATGAACTCTAACAGTATCTAATACTTCTAGAAATTTTTTTTTTCATAAGTTTGATCACATAAGAAGCACCTGGAAGTTTCCATTTATTTTCACTGATATGCACATGATGCAATTCTGGTCTGATTCCCCAATCCACCGAGTCACGCCGAGATCGTAAATAATCTTTCGTCTTCCTCTTGACATTTAGAAGAACCTAAAGCGACATTTCACATATATTCTTTTCAACATACATTACATCTATGTAATGATGTAACAAATTGGTTGAAAAATATGGAAAATCAAAAAAGATACTCCTCTTCATCCAATTGTAACATGTTTCAGTGGAAACATTCTTTCACATTCCAGATTTCATTTGACCATTCTCAAATGAAAAACTGAAATATTTCAATTCATTAAGAACATCAGCTCCAGACATACGCTGAGGTAGATCATCGGTCTCTATGGTATTATAAAATCTTCGACGATTCATTCTATATGGATGATACTTTGGAAAGAATTATCGATGCCCCATAAAACTGAAACTACAACGATGTTTCAGTATTCTGGATCGTGTATTATTCATATAAACTGGACAAGACAGTTTTCCATTCATGCTCCATCCAGACATCATTGCATGAAATGGAAAATCATTGATCCCCCACATAAGCATAACACACATCTAAAATATGTATTTCGAACATGCATCGTATGTGTGCACACCCACACCCCAAATAAGTTTCAAATCTTTTATTAAAGGTTGCATGTATACATAAATATCAATGTCGGGATCAGAAGGACCAAATATGAGTATACTGATGAAAGTAAAAAAGGTTTTTTCATACACAACCATGGGGGAAGATTATAAATGTGTATAAAAACTGGCCATGTGTTGTGCGAAGTAAGAATATGCCCAAATGAATTAAAACCGTCACATGAAAGACCTAGCCTCACATTACGCATGTCAGCTGCAAAATCAGGATGTTGAGAATCAAATATCTGCCATTCAAATCCATCTGCAATATAAACCAACTCATCATTAGTATTCATTCCCTCAATATCATGCCATCTCATTTTTATTGATATGTCATCAGACATAAACCAAATTGTTTTGAAAATCGCTTGAGATCCGATCAGTTTCATACATCCAAATTCTTTCCATTCTGTAAAAATAATTTATGTAAGTCATTTTTTCATAAACAATTCAATAGGATTGAACATTAATAAAAAATACATTTAAGTAAATGATAAAGGAAGATGTTTCTAGTCGATGTAGTGAACTTCTAAAATAAGGTAAAGAACAAGTACTCATAAATTAAATTAAAATTTATTTATTTTCATTTTCATTAGGTCTATAAGATGAACATGCCTCGGGTCCCATTATGTGTTATAGGAATCCCAAATTATTCACTCATGTTCAATAACTCATTATTGGCACATTTATGGCCATACCTTTCATTACCCAATTACTTCCCCATGTCAAGCGCACCACATGGGTGACCAAATTTTAGGCTTCAACACTAATAGGTTGTTCATGGCTTGTAAGAAGATTTAATTTCATAAAGTATAGACAAAAAAAGTTTATTTTTAAATTTGAGATTAATAATAAAGTATGTCAATGATAACAACATTATTGAATTGAACTTGTGACTTATCTAACATTTTTATGGATGTCTACACATGCCAGCATGGCTAGTGAAAAGCACCCCACCCTCATAAAAGTGAGTATTGGCCAAGAGGGACAGATAATATACAACATACATTGAGAACCATATTTAATTGACCCTAAAGTTATATTAGTACAGTCATCTTGGGGGAAATGGAATATATGATCCTGGTTTACTAATGAATTCAAATGCTCGTATTCCATATGTTGGACACTATATAAGGTAAGAAATCATGTGAGGATGGGTTTACATCATTCAATTTATTACATGCTAGTGAAAATGAAGGCTTGAATTAATGACTTGAGTTCACTGGTTAAATGATGGTAGAGGTTGTATAGGTTGTGTAAACAGAATGATTAAATAAGGGTAGAAGTTTCATATACAGTGCATGGTGGAGGAGTCTCAGCCTATTTAGAAACTAAAATAAATTCCCATCATAGGTATCAATAAGAAACATTATCATCAAAAGAAACTCCAAATAAAAAAGGACTAAAAACATCAACCATTTCAAGAATTCACTACTATGCATGGTTTATCCAGATGTTTAGTAGTAATTATAGGTCTTAATCAGGAACCACCTCTACATCTCCTAGTTTTCACCAATAAACATAAGGTAAATATATCAAAATATCTTTAAAAAACTCATTAATAGGATCAAAACCTAAATATAATCTTGAACCAACCATGGAATCTCTTTCACAACACGTTTTCACACACTAGTAATCTCATGTGTTACTAAATACCAAACATAGTCACATAACAAGTGTACTACAACAAATTACATTACACAAGACTTATTAAAAAAATTCTCATTTTATTAAAACACTTTCCTCAAGATTAAATCATTTATGAAATATCTTTCTAAATCCATTTTAAATCACCTATGTCTGCCTTTACGAACTATTTTATGAAACCATTGGTAAAGGCCTCCTTGATGAACCATTGGTATTGGAGCATTGGGAAAACCCATATTTCTAGTAGTGGATTCCACTAGATGAGGTATGAGTCCACTAGTGAATCATAAGTCTAGATTATCCCATCTAACTATCTCAGTCACCATGACTAGTCAAAAGATGTGAGTAAGATAATAAAGTTATGAGGATCAAAATGGGGATCCTTATCAATATCAATCATATTATTCATTCCTCAAATAATATCTCAATCTCACCCCAATCTCCATCAATGTGAATACTCCCATTTTCAACATCCATCAATTGTAATTACAAGAATTGAGAATGTTACATTAATAAATTATTACAATTGAGGATCTTCATAAAGTTCCAACTGAGTGGTAAATAATCTTCAATTCAATTAAAAACCCCTTATTTAATTCAATATTTAGAAAGGTTATCTATACCAACTTCCTTCCAAAAACTAACATGAAATTCTAAACATGCCTTTAAAAAAATCCTTTATTTCAAAACATCTGAAAGGCATTAAAGGATGTTTTAAAATTAATAATTGTCAATATTAATTCGAAACATGGGATTACAACCTATTTACACATGAATAATTATCTAATTTAAAATTACCAAAGAAAACTCATTTAAAAAAATCATTCAAAGAGGGTTCATTGTCATTTCACAAAATAAATCATTTGAAACTACTTAGAAAATATTATATAGGTCAAATCATTTCATGAAAATCAATTTATTTCATTATTTGAATAAAAACATGAGACAAAGACTCAATTTTACCAATTCATTCTTTAAATATTCTTTGAAAATAAATCTAAACAGTCATGGAATTGAATAATTCATAAATACTTCAAAGATGTAAAAATTATAGTCATCAAATTCATGACTTGTTCAATTTAATGATAATAGGGTTAAATAATATTTAACAAGTAATTTTAAGGAAAATATTCATAGAAACTTTTTTAAAAATTAATAAACACATATAAATAAATTTCCAAGTAACAATTAATTACAAGATGAAGAAAAATCCTAAAAACATATACTTAGAAAATCTGGAATCCAACAACAATGAATTTGAGATGATTCTTCTTCGATGGAGGGTTAAAGATTTAATTAATTAAATGGATTGGAATGGAGAAATTCTAGATTAAATCAAGACACAAAACAATGATATATACATCAAAACCAAAACTTAAAACTAAAATATTAGATTACTAACAATAAAAAATGGTATCACTTAAATATTTTATGTGTATAAAGAAGAAAATACCCGATTTGAGATGATTTTGATGGAGTTTCCGCGGTTCGGATAGGGGATGTCGTGAGAGAAGCGCTGCAAATTTAGGGTTATGGGTTCTGTCTCGTGAATGGGGGAGAGGAGCAGCCGATTGTATTTGGGGTAAAACATTACCAATGGTTTTTAAAAACTGTTGGTAAAGGGCTGTCCGAGGTACCCTTTCCCAATGGTTCTAGTGAACCATTAGTAAAGGGAGACCCTTTCCCAACTGTTCTAGTGAACCGTTGGGAAAGGGTGGGTTGAACACCCCTTTACCAACGGATTTAGGAAACCACTAGCAAAGGGGTACCCTTTACCAACTCTTCTAGTGAACCGTTGGTAAAGGGTGTTCTGGCCCATCTTTACGAACGGTTTAATCAAACCGTTGGTAATAAAGCGTGGGGAAAACCTCCGATTCTAGTAGTGTCTCTTACTGTGAGAATTTACCACCATGTTCACCTTCCCAAGAGTATTCAATATCAAAAAGTCATAGTCCTTATGGAATTCATTCCATCACCTCTTTATTAGATCTAGATACTTGTGAGAGAAATTATACTTGGGACTCTTTTGATTAGTGTAGATGATGAACCGCTCTCCCATTAGGTAGTGTCTCCATATCTTCAACACGAAGACTACTGCTGCTAGCTCAGGATCATGAGTTGTGCAGTTTTTATCTGGCGGTATCAATTGGTTCGAACAATGGGTAATCAAAATTTTTCATTACATTAGTACAAAAACAATCCCGTTCCTTGATGCATCATATAACACCACATACTTAATACCTTCCTCCTATAACTTTGGGATGAGAGTGCTCGCCATCCTTTTCCTTAGCTCCTGAATGCACTGTTGGAACATCTCCTTTCACAGAAAGGATGAACCTTTCATGTCAAAGATATGAAGGGTGATGATACTCTAGAAATGTTAGGCACAAACCATTATTAGTACCCTACAAATCCAAAGAAATCCCACACCACAATATCACTCTTGGGTGGCTCCCAAGAAAGAACTACATCAAACATTGCTGTATCCACTAAAAATATAGTCTTTAAGAGGATGTGTCCCATTAAATCGACCTATTAAATCCATAACTATCATTTAGATAGTTCCCCAATGATTTAGGGATCTCAGAGTGTGTCGAGGACCATCCTCAAGTGTCTCTTATCCGCATCCTCAGATGCCAAGTACACTCGGATTTCATCAATGAATACCACCACAAACCGGTCTATATAAGTCTAAAAGATCCAGTTCACGAGCCCCCTGAATAATCTTGAGGATTTCATCACATTAAACATAATCACCAAGTATACATAGTTACAGTAAAGTCACCTGAAAGGAATCTTTTGTATATCAACGTCTCATTCTTTCAACTAGTGTTAGTCTGATTTGAGGTTGATCTTTGAGAACCATCACCCCCCCTTTGAACTGATCAAAGAGTTCTTCAATCCTCAGTAGTGGACACTTGTTCTTTAATGTGACCTGGCTCATGAAAACATAATCCATGCATAACCTCAATCTCCTACCTACCATTATGGAAGACAAAACCGAGGCTGCCTAGGGTGAAACACTAGGTTTCACACATCCCTTCCTCTACAAGTCCGCCAACTACACCCTTAGATTACGAAGCTCTAGAAGAGCCATAAGATATTAAGGTCTAGATATCAAGTTCATCATATGGTGTTGATCAATACATAATTCCATAACCCTATAGGTAGGTAAATTGGGAACATCTTCAAGAAATACGTCATCATACTCCGCCACCACTACAGATGAAGAGGAATCAAATCATCTACTACACAGAGGGTGAGGATAGGAAACTGATTTTTAATCAGCATCAAACAACTATGTGTGAGTCAATATTATACTGCATGTGTTTCCTTTTAACCAACAAATGAAAACCTAGTTCCATCACTGTAGACACACTACAGTTTGTGCCTAAAAAAGTCAATCAGAACATGACCTACAAATAACTGTTCCATACCACGAATTATGTCATAAGGCATCTATGTAAATAATCAGAAATCAAAACCAACACTCTCACCTCTATGAGTTAGGTCACACTATCATCACCAGTACATGATCATTAGGTCTCCTCTGGTAAGAGTTTCCAAGCATGAGCATCAAGTCAATAGTTCTACCAAAATATCTGAGTATCGAACAAGATTCGTGAAAAGAAAGGAATGATTAGAACATATGTTTATTAATACGGTACCTAATGTAGAATATAAACATATCATACCTAGATTCATTCTTGGATCCCCTAGGACATAATCATTGACTGAATTCATTTTTCACCTCCTCTATCCTTCTACTCCATGCGAATAGTGAGGACCACCTAGGGGTGGTGGTGGTAATAAGTTGAAATGCCAAACACCTCCTACTACTCTCCCAGATCCTCCACCACATACACCTCTATATGGATCCATCTTATCCTATTTTTGTCTCTTCATTACTGGTCATTCCATAGTATCCATTTTAGTAGTATGATGGGTTTGACAATCTTAGGTGAGATGTACCCTACCCCCAAATGAATAAAACCGCCTCATTTTAGGCTGAATTGACCCACACTGTGAGGCCTAAACTATAGGTAATTTCTCATGTGACATCCTCTTGAAACGTCACACACATATAAGTCTCCAAAACTGATATTGGATCTCTACTACTGAGGTCTCTTCTCCTTATTTTCTACTTTTTAAAATCAGTTGATGTATCCTTTTATCCAAGAAACCTTCAACCACAAAAGCTTATTCAAGAATAGAAGCATAAGTAGGAATGCTCAAAGAGATAACACCTGCTTTGATTTCCCTAGATAGACCACACTTGAATGTCCAAGCCCTGAAGTTATTATTGTGTATTATATCAATTGAGTACCCAGAGAGGTTGATATGCCTCAATGAATAATCATATATTGACATGTTCTCATACTGAATCTATAGAAGCTTCTGAATACGTATAGACCGTAGTTTATAAGGTGATAAATTTCCTTTGAATAGGTTCTCAAACTCCGTCCATGGAAGAGTGGCCTCATTGTATGATTGAGTAACTAAACCCCACTATCTCCCTATTGAGCCATGTAGAAGGCTCACTGCTAGGAGCACCATCTGATTTGCGGGAATCCTGGATAGACAGAAAACTTTGGTTACCTCATCAAGCTAGTCCATAGCTGCCTACACATCGGGCTCGCCTTGTAACCTAAGGGGTATCTGCTGCTAGAAGTCATAAATCATTCTCATTTTTCACATCTCATCCTAAAGTACTGTAGTTACATGTGTTGTTCTTCAGTTTGTGGTATGGTTGGTAAACCACCTAAAAGTTATATCTAATATACACATTCTTATACCGACGCCTCATCACCCTACATATGATCCTTGTGATCATGTAGTGGAACCGTAGTTGGATTTCTTCATGAAGACATCCTATAAGAAAAAATAATGTACCATGGTCAATAGAGTATATCTGGAGAGCTGACTCAAGAAGGATATGGAATGACCAACCATTCTTGTATGATTCATGTACTGTTTATTTTCCACACAACATGTGTTTTCTTGTACCAAGTCAAAAAGTAGGTAACTAGAGTCTTAGTGTATGGATACATCGGCCACCCGCACATACACTGGAGACCCTATTCTGAAAGACGAACATGAAACACTTAACACGGTTACCCCAAAAAAAACTCATTGACTCTTAGTACTACTGTTGAACCGACCTCCTCGGATACCACTCTTTCATGACCTGTCCCAGAGGGGCCCGTTCAATGACTACCTCAAGCCAACATCCAATAAGTCCAAGGCCAGTGACGTGCACTCAGTAGGCATATCTCACAAAAGGGAGGCATTATCCTATAGTAATTGTATGAACAAACATATCTTCAATCCAAAAATTCTGAAATGTAAAAAAAATATGTAAAAATTTCATGTAAACAAGAATATTCAAAAACGAGAGTACAATAGTGAATGTACTAGAAAGTAAGTAGGGAAAAAACATTCCCACCATTGAGTGTCTCAAAACATAAGTCCATACTATAAGGAAAGAGGTACCAAGACTACTGGCTAAAACACATGGGAACACCTAGTCTATCTGGCCCTGCTA
The DNA here is from genome assembly GCA_963277665.1 of Viscum album. Lineage (NCBI taxonomy): Eukaryota > Viridiplantae > Streptophyta > Magnoliopsida > Santalales > Viscaceae > Viscum > Viscum album. The sequence goes on along the minus strand of OY728143.1, from coordinate 27,459,648 downwards.
ATCACCTCCTGGTCCAGGTTGACCGAGGAATCCATCAAAGGGTCCATCATCTACACAAGACATGACACATGTAAGAAAAACCCATATAGGGGTGACTGTAACAATAAAAATTAGGACACCCCAAAACCAAAAAGGAAATACCACAAAGAAAATTAATGTTATCTCCATATAGGATTATGTTTATAGTACATATAACAATAATATCCAGATATACTCATGAGAAGCATCATTACATTGGGCAGTCTTAACCAAATTTCAGCCATATGATTCAACTGGAAGCATGCTCATTTTGGGAGATCTCACTCCTCGATCCATGATTTCATGCATGACCCCCATGAAGAGGTATATATAATTTTAGACCTAAGAAAATGAAATTGTATCGGTCAAGGAAGATTATGATACCACAGATAGGGTATCCCACCCAGACACACTGGGGAATACCACTAACCTAATCTGGATCAATTCACAACGTAGAGGATCATGTCAAATCACACTATGGGATACCACATACCATACTGATTAATCCCACTAGGCAGATGATTAGTTCCCTGATCACAGTGTTTATGCGATTACAAAGTCTCCACAAGTGGTGATAGTGGATCATACTCCAATCATGGGGAGGGATGGATAACTCTATCTAGGTCTCGACCCCTAGAGGTTATTACAATCCAGTGATGCAGAGATAATAATTTACCGAATCCTTGATGAAAGGACCAAGGGAAATTCTCTTAACCTATACTGGATCAAGATAAAAACACACCACATTATGTCTGAAGTATCATCCAAATGTTAGGAACCCAACACCATAAACAACCCGTTAAATATATGTACCCAATGAATGTTATTAAAGTTTGATGTTTTAGAAGAAGGGTGATCACTGGGTCCATGGAAGGACCAAATGGTAGGTCCACTAAAAGGGGTGGTCGAATACGATGGTCAGTATACTACATGGTCGACAGCCCCATGGTCGATTCGTGTGACCATGCCGTGACATATCAAGTTGCTGTGGTGGTCGAACTCCACTGTCGACCATGTGACCACTCCAAGTAGACCTGAGGTCTGGCCGAGGTTCGAATCTGATCTGAACCAGTCCGCTAGGCCGACCCATACTGATGCATCTGGTCAAACCTATCCCACTCTCCACGGGCTCGACCCATCTCCCCTAGTCTAGACCGCACATGTGTGTTCCTAATGGGAAGTTGCACGCAACCCACATGACTGCATACTCCGCACCACGCGGTCACCTATGGCGACCACTGCCACTCCACGTGGCCACCTCACCCATCATGCTACCACCCCACCACATCACACGACCACCTGCCAGATCCCGAAACCCCACCACATCCCATGTTCCACCACCACTGTGGTTCCAGTGCATGCCTCCACCACTGCCAATGGTGCCGGTCTCCACTTCCTCTGCTTTTTTGAGCATACTTTCTTCCTCTAATTCATGTATCTCAAAAAGGTCATAGATTTAGGTGCTTCCGGTCCCAATCTACCATAATCTGGCCTCTTCTGTCGGTTTTCCTCCAATACAGGGGTCCGATCACATTTAGATCCTACAATCATTTGAAACCACAACCACAGGGCTCCATCAGCAAAAAACACAATGAAGAGAGGAAAAAATGCACAAGAATGAAGGTTTATCATCATTGGCCAAGATTTCTTGGACAACGATCAAGGGAAGGTAATTTGGGTTAGATAAATCATGTTAACCCACCAAAATAGTCCCATACTGCAAGACAATCAAACCTTGGATGAATTTGTTTATTGATTGATTGACATTCATTATATAAAATCAATAATGGGGGAAGGAAAACAGATACATAACCACCCTACCTTGTTTCAGATCAGACACTAATGAAGGATGACTATTGTGTAATCCATTTTGCAGAGGTTCCTTTGAATTGGCATTATGTTGACCATTGATCCATGATCTATCACTGTTTGTTCCAGAGATTTATTTCTCCATGTCATAGAGGAATTCCAAGGTTATGGGGATAACCTTGAATTCTTGAAAAATTCTCGACTAAAAGAAACATCATTGTGTCAAAAATAAGTTTTATTTAAATTATTTAACGAATATTAACCCCCTTTCTATTTTCTCCATGGAAGACCCACATCGACCAATGTTAAGTCATGCATATAGAAAAACCACATTATGAACTCAACTGTGGTATCATATTTCTGATCCAAGTCACCATTAATGAGTTATTAGGTTTTTAAAAATATAATAATTTTATTTAATTATTTTATTTATGGTTACTTCCTTGATGACTTTTTTTGTAGATGGCTTGGGCTGACCAAACATATGTCATTCCAAGGGAAAAGCCTCCATTATAAACCCAATGGTGCCATAAAATTTCTAATCTAGGCACCCATATATGATTTATTCCACTTTTTTTTGAAGAAAACCACATGAACATGCTATTAATAGCTTAAAGTTTGCGATCAATTTTTCTGGGAACACTGGGACTTTGAATAGTATGCCGTCTTAGCTCTTGGCCTCAAAATCATTCTATACAATTTCAAAAAATAATAAATGGAAAATCTAATACTTTACACTAAATGGAATAAATGAGTACTCATAGTGACTATAACAACATTTGGATGGCATGTTCAGCATATACTCACCCCATAATCGCAGCCGGGGATAGCCTAATTGGAGGTCAATATTTGTGAACAATCGTCCCCTAATCAACTTATCTATGAGTTCATTGATACTTTGTATTTAATACTTATTCTTCGTGGTCACCTAGTTCAAGAACCTATATTCTACACCCAGACGAAGCTACCATCTACCTTCTTGGAGAACAACACATGGAAAACCTCTAACATCATTGACCCTAGTAGCCTAGATCTAGTGGATTGATTTTTTTACATTGGAATAATATAAATGAAAATATCATCCCAAATTACCAAATAGTTTTATTGTTTTGGTTAACTAGATACATATTTGTAATTAAAATTACATTTTGGTAATAAAGTTTAAAAATTATTTTCTTTGAGAAGACCATTATTACCCTTAAAGTAACCCTACATATCAATCATAAGAAACTTCTTGGAAACCTAGTAAAAGAAAATAAAATAAGGTGTGATATCTAATTCTCAGAAATAGTTAATTGAAGTGGATGCTATTATAAGTCAATAAAGGATAATAATAATGGAATGGTAAATAACTAAACACACATTCCATGTAATCAACAAATTGAGAATGAAAATCCATCAATATATTTTTTTAGGGAAAATTATTTGGATAGTGATAACAAAAATTAAAAAAATGAATAATGTTGGGAGTCTAAACTATCAAGATATAACCTCTAGATAGTAATATCAATATCAATCCTTTTTCATGTTTAGGTGTGTGGGAAGAAAACCATTTCATTCTACTTGGAAAAAAATGATAAGGGTTTATTTCTAACATAATTAATCCCATGAGTCTACCCATGCATCAAGGGGATTTCAATAACAAGTCCCCAACCCATGTCTTTTTTGTCCAAAGCACTCCTTATATATTGATTAATCAATTTTAAGAACCAATTTTGAAATCAAATAGTCCTATAACAATATGAATCCTTTGAATCAATAGAAACCATTTAATAAAGCATGGAATATGGTATCATAAGAGTTAAAACTCCATAATGTACAAGATTCAATAAAAGATTTTGACAAAGATGAAAATACATTAAATGAGATCATTGAAAACTTTTTGAGGAAAATAATCTATAAACTTTCCAATGTTTCCCTTACTAATTTGAAACATTTGAATTATAATCCAAATGAAGAAATAGATTTTAATAAAATATTTAATAACATGAGAATAAATAATTTCATGATAGGATATGTCAAAGGGTCTGTATATGGACTTTATAAAATTAGTTGGGTTTATAACATATAAATATGCCTCAATGAAGGGATATTGAGACGAAGTCCCATACAATGATAATTTTGTTATCAAATTGATAAATTATGTGAATTCTGTATAAAAGTACATAAAAATTGAAAATAAAAAATAAAATTATCAAAATTCATTTCACACATAACCTTATCATGACATAATCAACGAAATATACGTTTAACCTAATGGATGAAAATTGAGTTAAAAACACTATACAACTTGTAACCAGAAAAATCATATGCCCCATTATAGTAATAATTATCCAATAAAACATCAAATAACATAAATATAATGAGATTAAAGATATTATATATCAATTTATAGTATACATACACCACATAGAAGAAATAAGTGGCGAATAAGGCATTTATCACCCAAAAGTAAAAGTGATATGAGAAAATTATTACCTTAGGTTTCCCTTTATTGTTGCATTATTTGACCTCCTTTATAAGGGTTTAATGAATGTTATTAACTCATTAAATAACTATATTAATATTTTTAAAACCTTATTTAATGATTTTATAACATCTAATTACACATACATTAATAATATTTTATTATTTTTAGGGTCTATGGTGCGTTCGTTTCATGGTTTCGTGAATAATTCATTTGTGTATAATTACGAATTATCTTATAAAATGGGAATAAAACACAAGAATTGGAATTAAATGGTATTAATTAACTCCCAAGAATATAAATTGTACCTTATATAATTTTTGATTCTAACACGTGGATGATTAATTTGATAAAATGTTAATGTCAACATTTAGTTAATTTGGGTTGTTTTTCAGAACACCAGAGATTCACTTCATCTTCTTTAATATTTGGTGTCTATATATAATAATGAAAATAAAATAGGACTTATCATACTTATTGAAATATTATTTAATCATAATAATACTCTAATGACCATCCAATAATTTTTTAATAGAAAAAGAACCTAACCATTATTCCTAGAGGTGATTAACCAACATAAAATGGAAAATAATTTTGTTTCTTTGAATAAGAGGAGGTAATAAAAGTGATGGATATAATATATTACATTTTAAACATAAAAATATACTATATACATGATTCAATATTTATCATTCCATTATGGATGAATGTTTTGGGGTGAAAGAATTAAATGAAAATAAATTAAGGGAGGTGTTTTGAGAAAATCCCATCTTGAATATCAACTCTATAGAGGACCACTTGAGGACCTTGGATTTGGTATTTTCGGGATAACAGAAGAACTTTGTTGTGATTAAAGTGATGAGTAGAGTTTTGGGCATATATTTTAATATCTATAAGGATTTTTAGTCGAAATGGGGTGGTAAGGGATGATATTTATACTTTCGGAGAGGTGGGTTTAAGTGATTAAAATAATGAATATTTCATAATTAAACACAACCACATGAAGGTAAAATTAATTTAAATTAATTATATTGATAATTAATGTTTTGGAGACATATTAGGGTCAATAAATACTTCAAAAATACTTTAAAGGTTTTATTTTTAGGTAGTTTTATCTTTGACACTGTAACTTTAATCCTTTTCATTATTTTACCGATATTGTGGTAAAAATTTTTTTTACCTCATTAAATTTTTAATGTATAAAATATTAAATTGACCTAAAAACATAATTTTGATATTCTCATTAAAAATATTGAATCATTTTTACCAATTTAAATTCACATAATTTTCAAAATTATATTAAAAAATCCCTCACACAATGAAAACACATTTTTTTAAAGTAAAAACCACAAAAGTTAAAAATGTTTTTATATCCAATTTCAAAGTGAAATTGATAAAAAATTGTATAATTTATTTTTATTGATTTATAATTGAAATAATTATACTTTAAAACCAATTTAATATAATATTTATCTTTATAAATAAATTTTATGAAAAAGAAGTTTTCAAATAAAATGTTATAATTTTCACTATAATATGAAAATGAAAGTTGTCATAAAAATACAAAAACTTCACCCTAATGTAATTTTTATATCCCAGTTTTTAAAAATTATGTTTATTATTTAATTTAAATCTTATAAAATAGTCAATATATAAATTTAAAATATGTGATCTATCAAAATGTGAAAAAAATCCTATAAAAATATACAGCTTTTTATGCTTAAATTGGATTTAATATTATCTTAAGCCTATAAAAACTATTGGATGATTTTAAAAACATTTCACTAAATATATAAATTATAAATTTCTTTAATTTTTTCAATAATATGGAATAATTCAATTTGTTAAGATAAAATGACATTGTGGGCATATAAATAGTTTTTTTAATAAAACACATACTTTATATTCAATTACTTCCCATTTTTATTTTTAAGTAATTGTTTATAAATAAAATAATTTTATTAAAATGTGTAAACATTATTTTCATAATTTAGAAAATCAAATTCATTTCCACTATTTAGACAGCTTGGTGATAACCATCAGAATTAAATAATAATATTTAATCATTTGTTTAAGATTTGTTTTTCATGTTACATAAGGTAGCAAAAAAATTGAACTAATTTAAATAGAGACATATAATAAATTTTTTTTTGTTACATTCACCCATGCTTAAATAAATTTCATCCTCACAATTTGAAATTTCACTTTGATAATAAATGTTTGTTACATATAATTGCTTTATGTGAAAACCAAAACATAAATAAGGTTAATTAAACATATTCTTAATAAAAGGGAAAGGGAAAGGGAAATGTGATGGTCACCACCAAATTAGGCTTTTAGATAGGATAATATTAGAGGGAAGTGAAATTGGGGACATGGAAGATAAATTAAACTATCATGTTTTGACATAGAGTGATAGAGAACATGACTATCAGAATGTCTTCTTAAAAAACATTAAATCTGTGATGGATTAAAGAGTCTACGGATTTCTCTATAAGAAAAATAAATGAATAACTCTTTTATTATAAAATCATTTTTCTGGATTTGAAGAATTATGTTGTGAATTAAGGTGAGAAAATAAGTAAATATACTTACTTGGGATGTGTAATTTCATCCTTTAATTAATTTCCACCATAGACTCATACTTTTCTCAAAATGATGACTACGATGGTTTTTTATGCCTGGTGCACTAGAATAAACTTCCATGGATCATAAAATCCACAAAATAAAACTACTCATTCCTCTTAAATTTAAGTATTATAAAATAATAATTATAAAATGATAAGATAATTATAAAAAAGAAAAAACCTTTATATAATTAATGTTTATTTAGTCTCCCAAAATTCATCTATAAAACCCAAAATTCAACTTAGACTATACAAAAAATTAAAAGCCTGAAAATTACAAAAAATATATTTCATCCAACTATTAAAACCCAAAAATTAAAGTATTTCATCACATAGAATTCCATGATAAATTAGATATTTATCTTCAAAAAGGTGCATTCCATAAACAAACATTCTTGAAGATACGCTAACTATTTCCATAAATAACTTGAATCACCATAAGTCGATAATAAAATCATGTATTCATTAAAAACACTATTATAACATTATTCCTAAAATAAAATTCCATAATATTATATTTGAATTAATCATATAGGTATACCAATATGAACATATCCTTTATCCATCAAAATATTTTAACAAAAAATAAAATGTAATACTTACAGGGAGTTTAGTGGGTCAGTGGTAGATGCTACACCCTTGTCACCATTTGGTTGAGGGTTCAAGCCTCAAAAGCTTACCATATGTGATGGGTTATCACCCGACCTATGAGTTTCCCTTTTTTATAAAATTATATTAATATAATTTATATATAATTCCCAAAAGAGGTGATTTTTTAAACAAATAACCTTAATATATTCAACATTAATGAATTTTTTAAACTAAATGGTTATCAAATACATTCCATTTTTCATTCCAACAATATAATAACCCATAATTACCTTAAAATCAAAGATCATATAAACCCTATAGGTTATCCTTACCTTTAAACTTATGTCCACAACCTGTAAAGGTATTATTTCTTAAGTTATTTTTTCACACATACTAATCCAATGGGTTGTATTGTCACAAATGTATCCCAAAATATCCTTAATTTAGATCAACTAACATAACATAAAATCTCAAATGGGTGTTTAAGAATTATAAAAATATGATTAACATTAAACTCATAAACCCATGATGGTTTCATTAAATCTTAAGGTGATAAAAACATATATTATTTTCAAATCAACACAATTTCGAAGACATCTCAAGATTTATTTAACCATAATACAATTGGTGAAATATTTCTTCAACACATTTTCTATAATATTCAATTTTAATCTAATTTTTTGTAGTTTCTACTAATTAGTAAAACCATAATTCAAAGTGTGAACATCAAACTACAGGAATCGAAGTGGGATATCAAATAATCATGACATTTTATTCAAAGGATATATAAATCATGACACATTATTCTCAATATATGAGTCCATAGGTTTAACCTAGGTTATTTTTTTTCATTATAAAATCTATAGGATGTTATCCTATATGTAAACTTATCCTTAAAATCCATTCATAGGTTTATGTTCCATATTTTATGTTTTTCTAAATCTAGTACCCCGAGTCTCTACTAAACATTCTTTAATACCTAATGTAATAACCTTGACCCCAGTAGACTAGAGCTGATGAATAAAATTATTACATTATCATAATATATATCAAATCATATCCCATATTCCTTAATAGTTTAATTTTCTGGGTAAACAAGATACATATTTGAAATTAAAATTACATTTAGGACATAAAATTCGAAAACAATTCTCTTTGAGAACACCATTTTTCTCATTAACATAACCCAACATATAAATCATAAAAAAATTCTTATAAACCTAGGGAATTGAAAAAAATAAGGGGTGATATTTAATTCTTAGTAAGAATTAATTATGGAGGAATCTATTATAAATCAATAAAAGATAAAAAACATGACAAGGTAAATAACTAAACAAACATTCCATGTTTTCAGTAAACTGAGAATGACAATTAATCCACATATTTTTTTATATTTAAAATATTCTACATAATAATTATTTTAATGAAGTAAATGCATATATTTAGACATTTAAACTATCCATATTTATCCTATAGAGATTAATACCCTTTCCAGTTTATGTCTGTGGGTATAAAACCATTGGATCCTACTTGGAAAAAATGTGAAGGGTTTGTCAACAACTAAATTATTCCCTTGAGAAAATTGATACATCATGTTTATTTCATAACTTTTCCTTAACCGGAGTCTTTCATGTCCAAATAATTCCTCTTATAACGAATAATCAATTATAAAAATAGATTTATAAATTTAAGTGTCCCATAACACTTTGAAATATTTGAATCAAGAAAAACCATTGATTGGTGTATTGAATATGGTATCATAATTGATAAAAATAAATAAATTACATTATTAAACAAAATATTTTGACATATATGAAAATACGTTAAATGAGATCATTGAAATATTCTTATGGAAAATAATCATTAAACATTCCAATGTGTCCAATACCAAATTGAAACTTTTATATTATAATACCCATGAAGGAATATCATTTTAAAAAAATTTAATAACATGAGAATAAATAAATTCATCATATGATATTACAAATGGTAGGTATATACACCTCATAAATGAAGTTGGGTGTATAACATCAAAATATGACTCAATGAAAGGTGATTGAGACGAAGTCACTTACAAAGAGCATTTTGTTAACCAAATGGATCGATTATGTGTATTAAATATAAATACACAGAAAACAAGGTGAAATAAAACAGGGTATAATCAAAATTCATTTCACATCAAACCTTATCATGAAATAATCAATGAAATATAAATTTAACCCAATGAATAAAAATTGAGTTAAGAAATTCTCTTACTTCTTATAATTAGTCCATTTATATTCCCCATTAAAGTAGTAATTTTGAAAAGAAACATTTTTATACCATCCATAAAATTTGATTCATGATATGATACATCATATTTGAGTATAAATACACCACACCAAGAAATAAAAGCTGAATAAGGCATAGAAGTAAAAGTGAGTCGATAAAATCCTTACCTCACACATCCCATTAGTGTAGTGTTATTTACCCTCATGTATTATAGTTTAAATAATGTTATTAAATCATTAAATAAAACTATTAATATGTATAATACCTTGTTTTATGGTTTTATAACATCTTATTACACATACAGTAATAATATTTTATTATTTTAATGGTTTTGGGTGCGTTCGTTTCATGGTTTCGTGATCGGTTCATTTTTGTATAATTATGAATTATATATTCAATTGGTGAAACAACTAAAAAACTATAATAAAATGGTATTAATAAAATTAAAAAAGTATAAATGGTCCCATATATCATTTTAGTTTCTAACATGAGAAGTATTCTTTTGATAAAATGTTAATTATAATTGTTTAGTTAATTTTAGCAGTTTTTTAAACCCGAAAAACTATATGCATCTTATTTAATATTATGTGTTTATATTAGTTATAGGAAATAAAATAGGATATAATATAATTATTAAAATATTATATTACTATAAAAATACTTTTATGATCTTTGATTATGGTGGTATGTTAAAAAGAACAAAACATTTTTCACAGATGTGATGAACATGCCTAACATAGAAAATAGTATCATTTAAATTAAAAAGAGCTAGAAATAAAATGAATTGATATAATATATTTAATTATAAATATACAATTACAGTATATACATGACTCCATATTTATAATTCCTTTATGGATGATGTATCTGAGGAGGAATTAGAAAAATAAAATAAATTAAGGGGTATTTTTAGAAAATTACCTCTTGAATATCACAACCTTGAAAGACACCTTGAGGATATTGGATTTGGTTTTTTTGGTAAGAAAAAAATAACATGAATGTGGGGAGTGTTTTGAGGTTTGGATTGGGTAGATAATTTTGGATCTAAATGTCTTTTGAGTCAAAATGGGTTGGTGAGGGGAGGTATTTATGCTTGAGGACACGTTGGTTTAAGTGATTAAAATAACAAATATTTTATAATCAAATCCAACCATATTGAGGGGGAATTAATTTCAAAAAATTAGACTATCAATTTATTTTTTTGATTATAATTGGGTTCTATAAATACTTCAACCATCCATTTAATTAGGTATTTTTAGGTAGTTTAACCTTTTTACTTTTTAACACTAACCATTTCATTATTTTTCCTATCCTACGGTAAATAATTTTTTTATCATGATAACTTTTTTATGTATAAAATATAAATTGAAAATAAAAAATAAATTGTACCATATGATTCATAATATTAAATCCATTTCACCAAATTAAATTCACATAATTTAAAAAAATTATTTAAAAAAAATCGCGCATACACAATGAAATAACAGGATTTTAACGAGAAAAGTTCAAAAGCCTGTAATGTTTTTATAACCAATTTCAATGTGAAATTGATTAATATGACCTACATTGGTCTAATTAATGTATAATCTAAATAGTTACACTTTAAAAACAATTTAAAATTTAATTTAACTCTATAAATAATTATATGAAAAATATGTCTTCAAATAAAATGTTGTATTTTTCACTATACATCAAAATAATTAAACTTAACAGAAAAATAAAAAAAATTAGATAGTTTTTATATCCCTATTTAGAAACAATAGTTTATTTAATCATATAAAACTTATAAAATTTTCAAAATTTAGATTTAAAATAGTTGTGATATCAAAAGGCAGCCAAACCACCTTTAGAGTAAATTGCTTTATGTGCTTAAATTTGGATTTATTCTAATCTTAATCCTATAATACATATTGGATGAATTTAAAAATATTTTATTTAACATATAACATATAATATTCATTACTATATTTCAATAATAGCGATTAATTTAATTCTTTAAGATAAAATTTTATTGTAAGAATAAAACTAGTTTTTTATAAAAACACATCATTTATGTTCAATTGGTTCTCTTTTTTATTTTAAATTTATTGGTAACCAGGGAATTAATTTTATTCACATTTTTAAAATTTATTTTACTAATTTATTTAATCTAATTCATTCCATCTATCCAAATGTCGATGTTATAATTATAATAATTAAATAATAAAATTTAATAATTTGTTTAAGCTCGGTGTTTTGTGTAACATAAACTATCAAATTATTTGAATTATTTTAGAAAGAGACATACCGTAAATTATAGGTGTTATAATAGCTATGGGGAATTTAGGGTCTTGCAAAAACATTCCTATAAAATTCCTCCAACTACACCATCTGCTCTTGGATCTCTAAATAGTTCATTCGATATAGTGGTGAAGATATCAAGGATTCCCTAGTGTGTAATTAAATGCAGAAGTCTATCTCTCAAAATAGAGGAAAGCCTAACAAATCCACATGAAAGATATCCTCATACTCTACCACCAGTGTAGGAAAATGAAATCCTATTGAATCCAATACACTAAGGGAAATTATATCCAAATAGAAAATATTAAGATGTATCCTCCAACGCATGAGCCCATTAATAACTACCTCAATTTCATTCTCACTAAAAAAAGGAAAACCTCGATTTATCTCTTCTGTTACATTGAATCCCCCAACTGATATAGTTATTATGTGTATGAACTATAGAAATTATATTACATACTTAATATGGTATAATAAGTACTCATAACTTCTAAAAATAGATCCTATATTAATTTCTTGCCTCCATGTTTCAGGTCACATTGTTGGTAGATCTGTGTGCTCCCTTAGTAACTAGTGGCCGGACTCTCTAAGAACAAGGGTCGAGCCAGGGGCTCAATTAAAATCATTATGAATAAAAATAGAGAATTTTAAATGAAAGAGTTTCCCAAAACTATGTCTATAAATAAAATATATAAAATATAAAGAACATAGATCATACCTCAAATTATCCTTAGAGCCATGGGGTCATAAGCCTCCACTTCCTGTAATTGTCCCCTCCCCTGAACACCAGCTCCCTAAGCCTAGCACAAACTACCTATGTGTTGTGGTGGTAATAAGTTAAACTAAATTTTACCTCATACTACTCTACCTGATCCTCTACCACTTCTTCCTCCTTAAATACCTCCCTAATCATGTATCTATCTTTTTATTGGAAGTCTATTGACTGTCTCTTTTTCAAGAGTGTGGTGGGTCAGAAAATCATTAGCAAGATGTCCCTGACCATCATAAGGGAAGGACCACATATCTCTAGGATGACTCGAGTGATTATAAGAAACTAGAAATTCTTATAATATTTCTTAGGATCCTCTTCTAAATCATCTCACAATCCCAAATCCCTATGACTACTATCATCTACCTACTATCGAGGTGTCATCTCCTACATGCCCACCACCAGCACCCAGTGTTAGTGTCTTCTCTGTCAGGAAGATCTCCACTAAAAAATAACACTCAAGCACTAAAAAATAGATGGTACTGAAAATTTATATCACTAAAGCCATGATATCATGGAATATTCCCTAATTGTAGGTTTGTGCCATTAACAAAAGATCTCAAATCTTATTTAAGGAGTACTGAGAGAGGTATAAAAACCATGACATATACTCCAACGTTTTTATAAAAAGATGGTGAAATATAGAATCTCCTAGATGTGAACCAATTGAAAATTGGATGGTTAGAACTCCCCATGAATATATTCTCAATTTATGACAAAGAGAGAGATATCCCATAATGTGACAGATTCACTAAACACCACCATTTTATAGAGGACCCCTAAAGAATTCTCACTGTGAGGAATACCATCTTATATGTTCGAATCTTAACAAGGTGGAAAAATTAGGTGACTGACTATTTAAATTCATTAGCTATCGATGCGTATAAATCAATCTAAAACATAGGTGGTTGCTTCCTCTAAAACTCAAATAGCTCACTTAGCATGTGCTCAACCACATCTTGTACTGCCTGTGCTATCTGATTCTCAACAGGTGGTGTCATAATTTGAAAACCACTCATTGTTACTATCTCTAATACATTCCCTTTTACTGATACTTCATCACTCATTGGTTCATCCTCATGATTAAATAGTGGGATCCCAGATGGATATATTCTCATACGAATCTTGAAATTAACATGACAAACCACAGTTTAATGGTAATAACTAGGGAGATGTCTCAAGAAGAACATGGAAACCACACACATTTATTATATAATACACACACCAGTGTTCCCCTAAAACCAATTACTACATTTCTTGAGTAAAAAAGTAGGTTATTAGAGTCTTGGGGGATGAAAATATTTGTCACCACCCCAACAATAGAGTCATCAACCAAATATACAAACACAAAAACATTTTAACACCATTTATAAAAATCATAAACCAACCTAACCACTATAAAAAATTATAAAATCCATTATTAATGTAGAAATAACTACTCTGATACCACTCTATCATGTCCTAAACCACCTAGGAAATCCTATCTTGAAATATTCCATGTGTGACAACCTTATTCAAACATATAATAGGCCAAGGGAAAGAGTCAAGTGTTGAGTTGAAATATTAGAAAACTGGGAGGCATTATCCTATATATCAATACATAAAGACACGTATAAAAACCCATATAATTCTGAAATGTAAACAAAACAATTGATACCAATTCATGATTAATATCTATCCCACAAATAGGGTAACCCAAAATAACTAAAGGTGATAAGGGTGTGAAATACAAGACTTACCAAAAATATGATAGAGTCCAACTATCTAAGTAGAATGGGAATACTATCAATTAAAATGCTCGATAAAATCCTTTTTTTCTATATTACTATGATATTCCTGGTCTAGGTCCACTTAGGACTATTTAAAATGGTTTTTCATCTTCATCAAACATGAAATGTGTGGGTAGATCTGATGTAGGGGTGAGAATAAAAATACTCATAAGGAAACCCCTAAATAAACAAACATATATCATCAAGATTAGTCATAATATAATGATATATGTCAAAAATATAATAGAGATAACCATAATTAACACCCATATATACTCATAACAGATAACTCGTAACGAAAGGTCTTAACTAATACGACTATAAATAGGATTCTGCTTGAGGAATCTATTTAACATGCCTTCCAGGAGTACTCACTAGAAAAATATGCTATTACCAGTTAAAATAATCCAATTATACATGACTTATAGACCTCATATAAGAAATACTCATAGGGTCTTGGAGGATCTCATCATTCAAGTAATGGATCACACGTATGGCCACCGGTGGACCCCACAAACCCAAATGGATCAACCTTCTAGTTAGGGGACTGACACCCTATACAAGGTGGTCATTCCCATATAATTACCCATAACTAAAATTATATTGGACCCTAACATAGTCTTATCATTATAGGAAAATGACAATTTCACGGCGGTTTAAACCGACGCCATAAGATTCTATGACATTATCAAAAAACAGCCACTAAATTTTGTGTCATCACACAATATGTATAAATTTACTAGATTTAGCGGCGGTTTATGGTAATCGTTGTAGTGGTACCTCCTTTAATACAAATCATTTTCTATAGTAAAATCACCACTAAAACCAAGAAAACTACTACAAAATAACAAAGGTATATGAAAACTATGTTCTGGTGGCTTTAACTACGACTAAATTGTTGTCCACAACATTGGTTTTAAACGTCCCATATAGAAAAATATAGAAATTTTAGTGGTGGTTAACACCGCTTCTAAATATATTGAATTTTTTCACAGTGTTTAAAACCACCAGTAAATCCAAATTTAAAAATAAAAAGCAATTGATTCTGCAACCCCAATACCTGTGCCCTATAAAACCATTCCAATTTCACATTCACATACATCCCACAACCAAATGAATACCATGGGACCAAAATTTTTACAAGAATCACATGATATATAATTTAATAATAGGTTTAGTATGATTTGGGTAAATAAAATTTATTCAAATTATATTAAGTTTCACTTTTGGAGATAGTGGTTTCACAATCAAGGATATTAGTTAATCTCAATTATATTGATGTACTTGTGTATCTTTCATAAATGAGGAATGTTATCGATATTTTATGTTTTATTGGATGGTATGGGAATTAAAGAAGAACCATTTTGGAGATCTCTGACTTAGAATTTCTAATGACCATAGTTACCAAGAATGGATTCATGTTTAACTGTACATACTAGTGTAGGGAAGTTTCCATAGTGTTGTTGAAGTGGTTGTTGTCAGCGCTGATCCTAATCATTCCTCAGCCAAATGTTGGGCATGTAGTGAAATGTGATGCATCTGGTTCTGGATTAGGATATTTTAATTAGAGCGATAAATTAGTCAATTTTGGTTTCATCAACTTTTAACCCACAAGATGAAATACTATAATCCTGTATTTTAGTTTGTAGTTGTGGTCCATGCATTGAAATGATCATGAAAAAACCTCTTAGGGGAGATATTTGTTGGGTACTTTGTCACCTAGAGTGAGTATAATATTTTCTCACTACATGGACATAATATTTATCAGATGAATTTCATAGAGTAGTTGTATATGTTTTGCATCGATAAATATTATTCAACTAGAAATGGAAATGTAGTGGTAAATTCAGTAGGATAAAAAACGTAGCAGATGGAAGAACAGATTTCATTAGCTGAATAGAAGTTCTTATCTTCACAGTAAGATAGGTTGGTGGGTGTAGTTGAGGGATTTGGTGATGAAATGTGGGTATCCTTAGAGATAATGTCTTCATTGGTTAAAAAAATAAAGACAAGCATGAATATTATTCTGGAATGTATCCTGATGTGTGGTAGTTTGGAAAAATGTGAAACTATTTCAGGGTAAATTTTTTATATAAATGGAGTGTTTATAGTTCTTATCATGGTAATGGTCACATATTATATGAGATATGTGTTTATGATATCTTATACTGCTTTGAAGTGGGATCTTCACCCAGGGCCAACAATGATTTTGAATAATGAAAAGTGGATGTTATGGTGGCCCTCCCTAGTAAGTGACATTAAAGGATTTGTTTCACATTTATTGACTTGTCCAAAAATTGTCAATAAGAGTTAGATTTGATAGTTGATGTGGGATTTTCTATAAAGGATGACCTATTTTACCTCATAGTTTTGTTAATTATAATTGAATTCTATGAGTTGATAGTTGATTTTGTGTATAACCTTTTATCATTAGATTGATTAGTAGTCAGGAAGGATGATCCTAACCATATAATAAATTCTTCAGGATTGTATTGTAGATTTTATCCGCCATATGAATCTTTTAGGGAGATACAAATTTTTTTAGTGTAAGACACTCAAGTGTTCAACATATATTTTCAAATTCAACTATTAATGAAGTGGACAGTCCCTCTATCTTAACAGAATCAAAACACTCAAGTGTTCAATAGATATTTCTAAATTCTTATCAAAACTATTTTGAATATGATTAAAGCATCTTTGGGAGTTATCACATGAAAAATATAAAACATGAGACGAGAATATGATAAAATTTGAAGAAAGAAGAGTTATCCCGTAAAAACAAGTTTAAATGAATTCAAAAACTGGATATTCCCAAGAAAATCAACAAGAAGGTTAATCATTTATCCTTGGGTAACAAACATAATAAAGATAAGGAAAATGAATCACAAAAAAATTATTTATGATAACAAATAATCAACATATATGGTCCATACCGCACTCAAGAAATCAATTCATAAAGGGAAACATTAGAAATCAACAAAATACATAAAAGAAAACACGAGAAATCAAGAAAAATCTAGGTCATGAAGATGTTTGGTGGAAACTATCTGCCACACATGATATATATACAAACCTACTGTTAACATATTTTCCAACATATCAACAATACAACTATTCATGTTTTGATTATGAACACAGCTCGTCACTCTCTCCACATCAACCTCTAAATCGCGCTACATCCTATAAGAACATTATATTAATAATTAAACAGTATTATATATTTATATTTAAACTTAAATACAATAGAAGTTTGAAAACTAAATGATTTTGAATTAATATGATTTACCGGATCACCACCAGTCGATGGAATACCATCAGGGGTAGATCGGGTCATATTATGATATAAATCAATCAACGCTGTCTGCAAAGCTAATATCTAAGCCCCCTAGTCTTGAATAGTGTTTCATAGGGAAACAATATATCTCTGAGTATCTCTAGGTATGGACTGAATAAAACCAGGATTAGATGCAGTTGCAGTCCCCCAGTGGGCCTCCAAATACCTCAGATGGTATGGGTCCAAAACACATCTTTCACACTCTACCAGGATGCTCTTTCCCAAGAACTTTAGCAACCAGGTTATCCAGGGAGACTGAGTTGGACTGCAGAGGATAGGCATCCCACAATTAATTAATTATTACCTAAAAATCCAACATAATTCATATTATAAGAACTATATATTAACATTTTCACAACTGATAATAAGTTATTATTATGAAAAATAAACTCATACACCAACTTCTTTGGCCTGATCATTAATAAAACATTCATCATATTTTTGGTGAACTTTCAACCACACTTCTGATCGGGATTCATCATGCCCTAAACTCCGTGACTACATTAAATAAACATAAATAAGAAATTTAATATATTAAAAAAATAATATTGTCTTATTAAAATTTAAACTAATGAGAAGATTACCAGAGCAGATGGAATTCTGGAAAAACACTTTTACCACGCAGTGTGAGGGATGAATTTCATAGCCCGGCTTGATGCATTATTTCGTGAAATATCTTAAAATATATAAAATTAAATTTAATAGTAATTCATTAAATATCATATCATCTTCATATACATTTATAAATGTAAAATAAGATAAATATATTAATATTTATTTAAATTCGATATGTTTCTCATCACGATGTATGTCAACAAAATCCATCCATTGCCGTTTGGGTACCCTATCATGTATCTTTTCATACATCTATTTCACTGTCAATGAAATATCCTTGACATCTCCCACCAATATCCATTTAATGTCATTGCATTTTTTTCATGAGTTTTCAATATCCACTTTTGTGCTATCAGATATTCAACCGTAATGTGGAAAGACAACTGTACACAGAAATTCATTTTGAAAATATAAATAACCTAACATTAAATTACACCATAATGTATTAAAATTACCTTTATTTGGCAATTAAAAACTTCATTTTTCCATCTTACAGGCATATACCACCAATCATTATACAAAATAGGATGGGAAATTGGCTCTGCTGCCAGCTGGCCTAAAATATGGCCAAGTAATCATGCAACATCATCCGTAGGGACCCTATATGAATCAAATGGGACAACTATCATCTCTCTGGTCAGATTCCATACATCTGATCTTTTTAAATTATTCTCCACACATTCATTGTTTCCATCATTAATGAATAAATAGTATGTATAAAAAACGTGCTATATATGTATTCATATTAAAAAATTTACATATAATAGTCACCCTCGAGAGTCATCATGAAGAACTAGAAGTTCCACACATCTCCCAACCCACATAGGCTTTTAAAGGGGGACGCGATGAATGATGTTATCAAGGTCCACTCACATAGGGTGTGGGAGATGGTGCAGGGGGAGATGGTGAAGAGGGGCAAGCCGATGGTGGCTCTGATGCTGTAGGGAGGGAGACAAACAGATCTTCATCTGTCGTAGTGGTCGATAAAACAGTATACCGCTTCCTTCTGGTAATTTATATCATTTAATCAAATAAAAGTAAGTTCAGAATACATATTTCAAAAAAATTATGCAGAGAAATGATAAATATGATAACAAATGCACAATACTAGAAAACAAAATATATATAACAATTATAATGAATGATTGAACAAATAAAATAAGTGGTTGCAAAATAAATGCATAACTGTACGTATAATCATTTTCTCCTTAAATCATGTCAGTTTCCTACTCTATTAATTCATACAACTAATTCACCTTTTCTAGATGAATATTTTCAATATCTTGATGGATAGATAATTCAGCTTCTTGTTGTTGATTAAATTCAATGTTAGAGGTCGAATCTTCCACTTCATCACCTATATCATAAAAATCACTTTATTTTACATGAGAAACTACACTCCACCCTTTATCCACAACATCACTAACATAATATACCATTTTATCTTGCGATGATAAGATATATAGATCATGAATTTCACGATCTACAACATCCATCAAGTGAGAGAAGTTCACAGAATTAAATTGCAAGGAATCCCTTTTAACACCTCTGATAATATCGACCAAATTGCATTTGAATAAAACAACTGAAAAATTCTTATGGTAGTTTAATTCAAGTATATAGTTAAGATTTCTATAGTAGCCCACATCATAAAAAGTAAATATTCTACTATTTTGTGTATCCAAACCCCCTTCTTGATTGACTGTATGAAATCTAAAGCCATTCACACTATAAGCGTTGAACATTCTAACTTGTTTTAGTGGACCTTGAGCAAGAAACTTAAAATATTCTGACGACACTACTCAAGTATTAGTATTCATGATCTAAAAAAATAAATATACTATATTTTAATTACAAATTATATGTTTCAACTGAATATTAGTATTTATTTCAGTATTTATGAACATACATGTCGTGAAAACCATTCTACAAGCTCTTTATTAATCACTTTCATTATATATTTCTCATTTCATGTTGGGACTCTCATTAGTATCTCTGTTTGTAACCTGAACTCTTCAATAAATGGATGTGAAATTTCAAAATTCAACAGCACATATCTATGTGCCTATAATAATTCCATTTCTTCAGTGTAACATTTGAGGTCCTCCAAACTGATCGACCAATAACAGAAAATATTTTTGATATCCCATGTATATTTTGATTGATTCAATTTGTCATCAACATGTCCAACTCGATTACATCCTATCTAAATATCATCCAAGTATTCTGAACAAAAGGTAATACAATCCTCTGCCAAATATCCTTCACCAATAGATCCTTCTAGTTGAGATTAATTTCCCACATATGATTTCAAATACCCAATATATATGTGGAATAAAATAAACAAATTTATTTATGAATTTAATTAAGTGAATTTTTTTTACATAACTGAAAAAAAATAAATAAAGTTTCTTTTAATTGGATACATCCATCGATAATGAATGGGGCCTCCTAATTTAGCTTCCTCAACCAAATTCATAGTTAAATGCATCCTGATAGTAAAAAACGATGGAGAAAAGATCATATCAATTTCAAAATGTGTCAATAAAAACCTATCTTGAAGGTTCTCAAGCTGAAATTGATGTAAATATTTCTCACATATTTTTTTGAAAAATGTGTATAATTGATGTACAACAATAGTAACTTTTTTGGGTAATAATGTACACAATGCCAATGTCAGTTACTACTATAACAAAATATTTGAATCGTGAATTTTCAATCCATGTAACCTATGATTCATTAAGTCAAAAAACCTCAGGATGTTACTTAAATACCCATCATATACTTTCAAATAATTTATAATTTGATGGAATGTATATTTATTCCTATTTTTCATTTCAAAAATTGTCAGAGAATACTTTTTATTCTCATCGGCCAGAGATCAAGTTTTATGTTCATTAATTATATGTCATTCCAAGAATTGAGATGATCCTTCGACTTTCTATTCTCATTAAGAAATGGGAATATCAAATTGTCATAAAAATTATCCTCAATATGAAAAAAATCACGATTATGTTACAAAAAATTAAATTTCCAATACTAAAGTTTGAATAATAAACTTTTTTTCTTCCATTGTTGCATTCCAATTTCACTTAATGATGCACTTTGAACCCATTTCCTACTATCATTAAATGGATTAACCTTCCCAATTTCTGTTTCAACATTTCCATGTTGTGTCGATATTTCGGAACTGGAAAACAACATTGGAGGTGGTCTATGATCTATGAAACCGTTAAATTTTGATCTGTTCAGTTGTAATCTACAAGATGCATTGAGAAATATTTAATAGAATAAAAATCAACATTTTCTACGGTGAGGTAGCCGTTGGGACTCAATGTAAATGTTACAAACAGGAAAATCCAAAACCGTGAAAGTGTTCTACCTAAATAAATTCTCAAGCCCAGGGAAGTCAATAATGGTTCACATTAAAGAATCATGCATTTTTTATATTGTTCTAAAAGAATCATCAAATGTCACAACACCGTTGTTCCATAACTCTTGTAATTATTCAATTAATGGCTTCAAGTATACATAAATATCATTTCAATGAATTTCTTCAATGAATAATCTCGAAAATGATAAAATATTTTTGTTTCATACACATCCATGGAGGCATATTGCAAGGGATCAAAAGAACTGGCCAAATTATATAACTGGTACTCAACGTCCCAAATGTGTTGAATACATCCGCATCCAATCCCAATAAAAAATTCCTAGGATTGACGGAGAAATATGGATTTAATTAATCAAATGTTTTCCATTATTGTGAATCTTGTGGACGTCACATTAACCAATCATTTTAATTATCTACAGAATACCACTTCATGTGGTCTTGGGTTTTCGATGACCTGAATAATATTTTCAATCGAGGATTTAAAGGAACATAAAGAAAAACCTTTGTAGGCATGTTCCTTTTCTTATACTTCATGGCTGTATATTGATTCAGACTTCCAACATCACCCATTGACTGACATCTAGAAGAATAATATTTTTTTCAATCCTCTCTAATTGAATCATCTAACTAATAAAGCATACAATCATTAGGACCCACATGTATTTTTGTACAATTCAAACCATGCCTATTGACAACTTTTTTATTATCATAAAAATATTCTAGGATGTTTGATTTATGAAATGAATCATGCAACAATTCCAATATCATTTAAATTTCATTATTTGTAATTCCACATAGACATTTGATATTGTAGAACATTAGTAGAAAAGACTATTTTGAATATTTCAAACATCATCAATACTAGTATTGATGTCTATAGTCAACTAAATCATGAAACATATTTTCCTCAGTGAAGTTTTATCTTTCATTAGTCTCTACATAATCAAGTGGAGGATCCACTAATATGTTACAATCTTGATCTGGTGGTCCTACAGTCTCAATAACAACACTAGTCACATTTTTATTTGTATCACCCTCATTTGGTTGTTCTGATATGTTTTGATATTGATGGTGGTGTCTTGAAGTTACAAATTCATCATTTATAAGGGTTTTCATTTCATTATCTATTTTTATTGATGTTGGGAGCACATTTTGTGGAATGACATCAGTGCTCAACCTTTCTGTAATGTTGGATTCTGTGTGCCAAATCCATTACAAATATTGACCAAGGAATTGATTCAATATTAAAATCTCATAAACTTCATCTCCCTTTAACCATCTTCTAAATTTACATTTAAGACATGGAAATCATATTCTTCCTTTAACGAATCAATTAGTAATTGGAAAATATAAAAACTCCTCCAAACCCTTAACATACTAAGGTGTGTTCCTATGTAATTTGACATTCCTTTAATCCGTGTATATCACAATTTTCCTACTCAATTATAAAAAAAATTAAAACACATAACTATTACTAAATAGGGAAAGATCATCATATATAATAGTTGAAAAAAATATATAAATATGTTAAATATGTGTTTACTATATAAATACATAAGGTAAATAATGAACCCACTCACTAGAAAACCAAAGTATGAAAATTAAAAAGATCCATAATAGAAGACGAGCACTGGGATCCCATCCCTTAGTTTTTTGTATGTCATGCTACACGAAAACATATAGACAAACTGATGATGTCATAAATTTGATATCACTGTGATAAGGGCCTGAAAAATCATATATTTATTGATAGAAGTTAGGAATATGAAATGGAAACAAACTCTTACGTTAAACATGACTCACTACTTTAAAAAATACATGGGAATCCAAGATGTAGAACATGCCATTAATCATCTGGTGAATGGATTCATGGATAGGGTAGATGAATCAAAGTCTTATAGAATGTGGGAGAACATATTAAATATACCTTTTCAATTTACATTTAATTTTGTTTCAATTATAGCAATTAAGAGAACCTATTAAATCCAATGTCTTATGGAATTCATATAAAATATTCAATCCCAAAATAATAGACAATAGGTGTAATATTAAATATTTTGTATATTAATAATTTTTGGCTACTTTATATGTTATTGGTGGCCACGAAATTGGATTCAAAGAGCTGGGTATGGTCTATGGATGTGTATTTTAAAACATGTGGGGTATAATGGTGTAGTGTTATTAGTAGATACTTGTTGTGACCCTGTGTGTGATTTAATTTTTCAGATCTGGGGTGGATCATGGAACATCAATTGGGGTTGAAACATAATGTGGTCCTCTATCTGAAATAAATTATTGTTGGCTCTGTCCGGTTTCCTTTTAGTATCTATGTATATAGTTAAGTATATCATAAAATAGGGACAATTACATGTTTGGGATGATCTTCATAGATGATTCTTGTAAATATTTTTTCCCATCACCATGATTAAAAAAATAAAAAATTTCATATATCCAACCTGATAACAATCTGGAGAGACTCTCTATATGTATTGGGAGATGTTCGAAAAATATGTGTTCCAGTTATAATCATAAAATTGTGGAAGATAAGCATTTCATTGTGTTATTATAAATACCTACTAGAAAATGAGATAAAACTTCTAGATTCTGCATATGTAGGATCCTTGATATCAAAATCACACATAGACTCTGAAGGTTTTATTGAAATGATTAATCAAAATTAATAAAAATTTGGCACCATATGTACTCTAATAAGATGAATTCAAGTGGTAAAAACATTTGGTTAATCATTATTACGTGAATCTAAACATTAAGAGTTACACATTTTGGTGATATAGATGGATCTGAATCAAGTCCTTGAACAAAAAACACCCAAGGTATACATTTTATAATCATATTCTAGAAATTTCACTAACTAGTGTCTTGATGTTTAGGTAATGGAATGTTTTACAACAACCTTTCATCCAAGTAAATTATATAAAAACTAGGAATCAAGAGAACCTAACCATATCTATTATGGATTTTGATATCACCATACCTCAGATAGACCCACCCTATAAAAATCATTAGTCAAAATGACCCCCATTCTAATAAAAAAACCAAAAGTTGCAACACTCACCACCCTTCTAAAAATACCATAAATATCCTTATATTCAATCTGACTAACTAACCTATCTCCTACAAAATAAAACATATGACCATTAATCCACTAGTGTAAAAAATATGAATCATCCACACAAAAAACATAGATTGATTATCATATTATTAAATTGAAATAGATAATAAAAATGTTGAAAGAAATGTCAAAATACCCATTAAAACATCTAAAAATTGATGCCTATAACCTGTGAGGAATGCTGAGGGGTGGAAAGAAGCATCAAGAAGTAGCACAGGCCATGACCTGCAGCAGAGAGAAAAGCTAGGGCTTCGGGAGGTCGGTGATGATGGGCGGTGAGTCACGTTGAGGGGCAGTGAGGCGTGCTAAGGGACGACGAGGCACACATAGGGGAAGTGAGGTGGCGAGATGCACTATGGGGAGGCGATCTAGGGATTTGGTGGTCATGGGGGGGGGGGGGTAGAAGGGGGGGGGGGGGTCTCATCAGGGTTTGGGGGAGAAGTGTCAGAATTGTAAAAATTGTTTAGCGTCATGTTTTAATAAACCGACTCTAAATAATTTATAAAAAAATTAGAATTTGTTTAGTTAACTGCTGCTAAAAACACACTGAAAAAGGATATTTATCTTGTAGTTCATATGGGGTGTACCAAAATCTATCTGAAACTAAACTCATCAAGGGGATCATAATCCTATAATGAGGACGCAATGCCTTCTTTTACCCTTATAGAAAGACACTAGGGAATCACACTCAACTAATTCTTGTTGAAATTTTGGAAATGAAGGGATCTAAACACACTCATTGAGAGTAAATGGCATGTACTAAAGGTACACAATGTGTCTTAAAAATCTATACTCTACATGTGTATCGATGTACCACATGTCATGTGAAACCCTAAAAACATGGAATTCCATCTCAGGGAACATGATGTGTAGAGATATTCCAATTTCTTGTCTATGCCATCTTCCCCTGAATGTGTACACATGGCTGTGACCATGTACTTCTGGTCCCACCCATATACTATTTCCATGCCAATGTACAATGCCATATTTGAATACTAGGCCATTCATATATACTCTTCTCATGCCTATGTGCCTAGACATGTACTCCCAATGTATGAAACGAGACACCTTCCATGGTAAACATGGTGTGTGAATGTAGTCACATGGTATGTGATATTCACCTTTTTTTGAGACCCTATCACCACATCCAAGAGTCACACATGACATGTATCTTCAGATGAAATGTTGAATACCATGTAATTTTCTAGATTCAATAGTTACTTCATGCATATGAGTGCATCCCCATCCCCTCTAGATCCACCACTGTTCTCACCCAGGAATCTCGGATCTCATATGGATAACTCTTTCCACCACTGAAGATCTTATTCTAGATAAACAAATCAATTGGAAAACTTCATGTCACCTCACACAGTCACCATTCTTCATTATGGGAAGAGTGGGAATAATAAATCTATTTAGATCCACCATCAATCATCCTTTATCTTGATCAAACCTCTATCTCATCATCGATTGTGAACTACACCAATGGAATTAATATTTTGCATCAAAGAATGGTTGTGGAGTGATAAAATACTATGTATTCTACTAACCATCATACAATGGAATTTCCCATGATTACTGTTGGAAAAATTGAAGATAAATCCATGTAAAACCAATAGGAACAAACCTCATTTCTATTTGGGTTGTCCTTGATCCATTTTTGTTAGAATGGGAAATGAGTCATCCAACAAATAATCTACCAACAATAAGATATATCGACCATCGATGTGAAAATAAAACCTTATTAGTGGGATTATTTTTCATTCCAAATAAGATAAATTAAATGAATACATCGATATACAATATACATCCTACCACAAGTTTGGATCAATCACTAATGGAAAATGACCATGTGTAATTTTTGTTGTTGAGATCCATGAAATCCATTGGAATATAGGATCCCTATGGTACAGATCTGATCCTTTGATATGATATTTTACACTAATAATCTACTTTGATATCTCTTATCAATTATATGGGTTACATGGATAATCCTGTGAAAGAGATATAATGTTGTTTAAATAGAATAAGGTTAGTCCATTGCATCAGAAATACAAAATAAATAAATTTTCCCGATTAATTAATTAATTTTATTACATTCATTCACGATAACTCTTTATGAAACGACCCAATGCCGATAATGTTTATGCCACGCCTATGGAAAAACCCATATTATGAACTCAACTGTGGAATCATATTTCTAATCTAAGACATTATTAAATATTTATTCCAATATTTTAGGAAAAAATACACATGATATTAATACTTTTTATATTTAAAAAAACAATTACAAGTTAACTAGGCCTCATAATTAAGTTCAATCTCAATGATTATCACTGAAAATAATATTTGATATATTTCAAAGGTTTATATTGAATAAAAAGATATATAACACAATTCACTATGCATTCCTCTCAGAGTTCTGGACATTGTCTAGAGTAAATGATCCACACATCGCTACCAATACCAAAGGAATGAGAATCAAGAACAAGTAGTTCCCTGAAATGAATTTTCCCATAATTATATGATTAATATATTGGTCTAGGTCATTTATCCTACATGGATAAGTCACTCATATGAGCCATGGGTCCTATAGATGGGATCACTCTATGAATGTTACGGTATTGCAGGATAGACCACATGTTTTTCAGTATATATAATATAACTAGTATTTGGTTATTGATATTCGAATAAAATGCATCTTAATTGTTCTAGTCACAGATTATTTCCATGTTCTCTAAGATCTTATGATTCTTTTCCAGAATGAAAAACAAGAGATGACTAAAAGTTTGGTTGATATGCATGAGAGTGTATTATAAGGAACCTGTTGTTATATTGTTATTTTAGTGTTGGTAGAACCCTATACAAGGATATAAATCTTAGGGAGGGACATATCATTATTTTTGTATGGGCCTAAAAATGAGGACATATGAATGAATACATACCCATGTTCCTTTATCTAATGTACGAAATGGTCCCATATAATATCCCTCTAAAAATATTTTTAGGTCTTATAGGATTGGACAAGTATTATTAAATTTAATTTCCTCTGATAAGGACTACTTGTAGAGAGGAATGAATAACTCACAAAATCTAGGTCTTCACAAGAAATGCATAATCTAAAATAAAATTGTGCATGGATATGATATTATAATCTTCCATTGATAATTGGTATGGATAATATACATGTAACATAGAGGGTATCCAAATACACAATAATATTTTGGTTATGGGAAGTGTAAATCATAGTCAATGAATATCTGAGTCAATGGGAAGAGGGAAATGGTGGGTACATGCTGACCATTAGTAATAGTGGAATCTAGTATCACACATAGTCATGGAAATAACTCCTAAGATTAAAGGGAGCCTATCCTATAAGACTAAGAAATTTACTAGTCACAATCATTGAATAATTTCGTTATTCACTTGTGAATCCAAGTGGATCCCTTCAGATCTATATATCCATCAATATTACATATTTTTCAGGGAGGAGAACAAATAGAAAATGGGCTCAATGTTCCTGGAATTTCAAAAATAATATTTCATCAAGGAATTAGTTTGAATTAGCTTATATATCATAGGTATGATTTTTTATAAAGAATTTATTTTCTAAGAAGGGTTTGAGCACCCTAAATGTTACATCAACATGTATTGAACCCACATTCAAGGAAAATGGATAAAAGATCAAATTCTTGTTTAAAACATAAATAGAGGGGATGATAAATTTGACTTAAAAACCACTTGGCATAATGTTAAATGTCCTATAATAAATATTTGGTTCCCTTTATTTAAATAAAGTTCTTCTTAGTTACGCTAGTCGGGGCATATTTATAGATTTTTTAAAATCACTTGAGTCTTTCTTGATGTGAAAAATAAGGGATAACAAGAAAATCTATTAAAACACATTATAGTGCATGATAGAAAATATGAGGTGGGGTCAGTATTTAATACAGACTAGAATCCTAACACAAATTTGTTTCTCATAGAGAAACATAGTTAAAAGCAACAAATATCAGTGATTTGGACTATAATTGGAAAATGAAGCATCCCTAAATATCCCATGATTATGAGAATCAAGTGACACATAATTCTTATGTGTGGTCCATATATTGATATGAAATGTATATGAGGTTTGGGGATCATATTTTCTAAACATATCTAGATCATTTACAATGAAATTCCATTAAATATGTTTCATGCGGTAAGAAAGTGAAAAACTCAAAATGAATAATGTATTGATGCTAGGGTGAGGTGAGATATCATTATTCTCAAGAAGGGTTATTGGAGAAAATAAAAATTGAACTTGTAAAACCATATTCCAATAAATTATTCACCAAAATATCTTATACGGAAAAAGGAGAAGTATGTTATAGAAAGTGAACTCACGTCGTCCAGTTTAACACCATGTGACTACGATGTTACCATGTAGTATAACATAACATGGTAAGGATGTTGTTATTCTGTTTAAATCTTTGAGACTAGGACATAGGTTTCCTACATCCTATGGACATGTGATAAGGACCAATTATACTTTGAGGTGTATCTTATTCCCACCAAGACTCATGTATGATGGCATAAAACACCAAGACATTCTTGATCCCTCTTTTATGTGGGAAAACAGATGAAATAAATCACATATTCAAATACCAAAATCAATGATGAATATTTCATTATTGGGGGAGTAATTAAACTATTAGTAATAGGGGAGACTATTTTTTACTATTAGAGAAATATCTTATAGCACCATGATATTTTGTGAAATATATTTTTTCAAATTATTTTAATCTTTTTGTCATTTTTTATTTCACACAATACTGATTATGGATTTTTTATATGAAAAATACTATGTTGGGCTTGTGTTACACACAAAACCAAGTTTATATTCAGTTACATGATACACTTATATCATCTTGAGGTATATTCAACTCTTTTCTTGGTTTTCATTACACTCAATGTCGAGTTTTTTTTATATCTTTCATTACACGCAAGATCTAGTTTTACTGAACAATACTATATTATTAAAATATTATTATAAAATTTAATAATATATAAACTAGACATTAAATAAAAATTTATGAATAGGATTAAATAACATGTGAAATTATAATTTTTAAAATATGAATTTATTGGTTACAAATTAATTAGAAATGAGAATGTAGACTAATTGATTATAAATGAAATAGTTTTTTTGTATTGTATTAATAAATTAAAATAATTACAATTAGAGAATCATATTAATTAAATATATATTTTATGTATTGAATAAAATATTTTTTTGATATTTATCTAATAAATTTTTATAAGAATCATAAAATAACAAACACAATTTTATGTATAAAACCCTATCTTTTCCACAATAGTTATTTTAATTCCTTTTAATAGAGATCCCATTTTCAATAAAACTTTGGACTATTTTAGAAATTTAATATAAGAAAATAAACTTCTTATTTTAAATCAGGATATTAAAATTTACATTGGCTTAATTTTTGACTTTTCTCTGAGAAGTTTCATGTTTTGATGTATAGTGAGAAATAAAAATTTTTAATTTGAAACTACTTTTTCAACGGTATAATTTATAATGTTTAATTATTTATATTATTGATATTAAAGTATAATTAGTCCAAATATTTCTCATTTCTTCCAATTTAGGTCATTGGAATCAATTTCACATTGAATTATGATATAAAATCATGTCAATCATTCGGACATTTTTACCTTAAAAACATGTTTTCCCATTCAATCAGCAGGATTAATTTTAAATTCATTTTAGAAAATTATATTTTTTAGATTAAGAAAAATTGTTTAAAATTTTTAATCTGATGGTCCAAATTTAGTAAATATTCCCAATTTATTTTTGGAAAAAATGAATAGTAACTTTAGTAATTTTTAGTACCACTTTTTAGGGTAAATTGGGTAATTAAGGGTTAAAATAATATAATAAATATTATAGAGCTACCACAAGATTTTCCAAAATGATATTTTATGAATATAATTAAACCCTTAAAAGATAATAATCTAAATTTAATAATTTAATGGACACTCTACCATGAAAACTATTTAAATATTATTACACTCAAAGGGAGTGACAAAAAGTCACACACGTACTTTTAATATGTATTATATTTTTAATATTGGGTTAAAGGGAAGATATTATAAAATATATATATATATTATTATTAATAATAAATTTTTATAAACATAATAATTTTTAATTTTTATTTTTTAGAGATGATATCATTTTCAAAAATAATTACTTAATTATGATGCAGTAAATACTCAATTCATGAAACAATCAATTAAATGATATTATAAATATTAAATGAAATATATTTTGACTTAATTTAAGTTGATAAAAGAAATTTTTGGGTCAATATGACATGTTATTGGTGTGTTAAGTGAGTTTTTTGGATGTTTTCTTGCTGTGTGTATTTTCTAAAAGTCAATGTTATGAATAGTTTAAAAATTGACACCTATGATATTTAATGAAAATAAATTTTTTATTAAATTATTTAATAATACTAAAAATAATAAATAATGAAAATGGATTATATATGATCTATGATATAATTAATTGGAAATTTATGGTCTAATTTACACTTAATGAAAAATTACATCCTTTTAATATAAAAAACATTGTTACCATAGTTACCATTAATATAGGATAAATAATGGTTAATAAAAAATATATGGTTCAAAATTATATAAAATACTATATAAAATATATTGGTTGATGATATTACAACCTTATATATTATTATATTAGAATATATAACCTTTTTAGGTATTTGAATTGAGTTTCCATTTGTTATAAATAAATATTTTTGAGAGTTTCAAAAAGTAGCCCCTCTATAATGAAAGGGAACATCTCCTTCTCTTTTATTCACACCAAAAGATCCCTTGGTGGTAGCCAAATTATTCCCAATTATCCTTCCAAAACCCTACCATTCATCCTATAATCATTTCTTTGGGAATAAATCTGACCAAAGAAGTCTTTTTTTTTCAAATTAAAAGCAGTTACCCAAAGAAGAGGTAACATTAATCAATGAATGGTTTTGTTTTATTTATTCCATGAACCACCTGTATTATTTTCTTTCATGTTTATATAAAAATAGTATAATCATAAATATAATTATATGTTTTTATATTAAGTTTTCAACCAACAGTTTCAAACACTTCCATCTAATGGGTAACAAACATAATGTCCGTGTGAACGACGGACTACCGCCTCGTGAAATGATGATTGTTAGTTTTTCCATTACCCACTCTAAAGGTAGAAATTATGATGTTTACAATATTTTTTTTATATTTACGAAATAATTATACTTATTTATTGATTATATCATATCTAAAATTTTACCACCCATGCTTTTGGAAATTATAATGTCTCTCATGCATACGTATGACTTACCATCTCTACGATACGATGTGATTCTTTTCCATATCTATTTCACATGATTGGTAATAAGGACGAAGTTTATGAATATATATGATTTATACGAAATAAAAATGATTATTTAATTGTTATATATCATATAAATTTCTTTCTTTTGATATGCAATGAAAATGAAATCAGTGTTCTTACGTACGTACGACCTACCATCTCCAAGAACGGTGTATTTTGTTTTCTATATCAATATTATATAGATAATTGTAAATAAATATATTATTAATATATATTATATTTTTATCAGGGTAATAATTATTGTAATAATTAAATCATGATCTAAGTATGAGGATCAATAATAACAAGTCGAACATGTACGAGATACAAAGTGGTTATTACTCGAAACATAACTTCAACTTGGAATTACTAATAAAAGGGTAATATAATGTCATAATTAAGTCATATATTATGTTATATATATGAATATTTTTTTAATATATGTATAATAAATTAATATTTATTATATAGGAGTTTTATCAAGTATTAACCGAGTCATGACATTAGGTAAGGTAATTTCATCTCACTTTTTTATTTCCATGAGACACATGCCATATTCACCACTCAATTCTAATGTGTGGTGTCTATAATGACCTATGACTGTTATGTTATCAATTTACATTAATTAATTATATAAAAATCTTTAAATTTTTTTATTATTTTACGGGGTTAAGGATTCTAAAGTTACTCATGTAGTAAGGGATTTATGTCTCACTTTTATTTATATAGGACACATGCCCTATACACTTCATGTTTCTTCTACTTGGTGTATATACTACCCATAAATGTATTTTATGTGTCTTATCTATAATATTATAATATTTTCATATCTATATAATTTTATTTCATTCAAGGGGAATACTATTCTTATGATATCAAAGTGATGGGTATTTATTTGACATTCTCATTAATATTTGGAACTCTTTCGTTTTAGGGATCCATTGAGGAATATTTATATTTCCTACCGATGATTTATAAAAAAGTATTCAAATTTTTTTTTAATTTTCTCCTATGTTTTTTTAAATTCATTTTTCCCATTTTTTACACTTTACTACACAGTTTTAAAGGAATTTTGGTTTCATTTTCCAAATGAGGTACTTTGTGGGATTTCCTAAAAAGCATTAAAGGAATTCTTATTAACATATATGGTATGAAAAAAATTTCCCATTATTATGAAAATATTATGATTTAAAGTTTCACTTACATGTTTACAATTTTATTTTCAAAAAAATTATTTCCATTAAAATTTTATGGTATTGTATGGAATGAAAACCTTTTAAAAGAAGAAATTGAATTTTCCTCAAGAATTATTTGTAGGTGATCTCTCAAAATTATTTTACATCTAAAATAAATTTATATGATTATTTTGGAGTTTTTCTAAGGATATGATCCATTATAAAATTATTATTTTTTCTACTAATGGTTTATGTTTATGAGGAAATGATATTTATGAATCCCATTTCTCATCCATGAGTTATGTTATAATTGAATGATGTTTATAAAACCTATTTAATTCCATGGATTTTGATATGATGAATGATTTATGATCTATTGGAACACATATGTATGGTTTTTATTATGTGATAGGTTGTACCTATATATATCTCCAATATATTTGGTAATGATAAATGATCTATGAACTCAAAAGTGTACATGGGAGGTCATCCTAATCCCTAAAAAGAGGGTACATGAGAGGTCAACCTATGACCACAACAAGATGGTATTACTAAATAAAAGGGTAAATTAGAAGTCATTATATGCCTACAATAAGAGGGTACATGGGTGGTTATCGGAAGACTGAAACCAAATGGTACATGGGAGGCCATCCAAAGCCCGAATTAGGTACACTGGTGATTAGCCAAAGTCTAAATAACTATGAATTTATTGGTAGGAATCATTGACATATGATATTCTAATTTTATGTGTATAACACCATTTCCATGTATTATTCCTTTGTTATACTCTCAAAGATCATGTGCATTTATTGGCTTATGATTTATATCTTAGGAACCACAAAAATTTATGCCATGCCTCAAGTATATAATATTTGATATACTAGGTATGATCTTCTATTTTCATAATCATGTTCTCATACCCTTATGTTCATGATATTCTTACATTTGTTCCTTTTTTACCCTTATCTAGCATCTTTAATTAACCTTTCTTATTTTTATTCTCCCCATGATATGAATAATTCTATTATGTTTGACATAAAAAAATGGATCTAGTTATGAATAAATAGGTGGTAGAATAAGTAGATGTGTTGTGAACCAGTTTTTTATGTTTTATGTCTCTAAAGGAAATCAACTAATATAGTATTTGGGTGAGTGTTTGTGTAATATATGAAATGTTCTAAGAAAATAAGAAAAATGTCAATGTATGAAATGATTGGGTCTTTTTAGTGGGTATCAGAGAAAAGGTTTAATCAACCTTTGGAAACTAAGTTGAGAAAAATTTATTGACAAACCTAGGGATATTTCTAAGGATTTTTCTTAGGTTGTCTCTAAGGATAAGTCTATGTATAAGATACAATCATAGAGTCTTCACAGTAATCATAAATAACCAATAATTATACCTATGGTGCCATGGATTGAAATATTATAAGTAATTTCAGTTGATTGTGTGGTTCTATAACTATTATAAATATTTATCACACTATTAAATTTAGTTTTAGTCAACAGTAAGAACCTGATGAAACTAGGTTAATCAAGGATGCGATGATAAATGAAATTATTTTTCTCATAAGAAATTTAATGTTATGGAAGAAGGAATGAGAAATATTATCGATACACTCATATAATCTATGAGTAATGCTAGACTTCCAAATGAGAAGAGGGGGGAAAAATTTATGATGAGTACTTTCTGGGGAAATGTCCACCTTATTTTAGTGGGTCTTAAATCCCACATTTTTGTGAATAAGGGATTTGTACCACTAAAAAGATATTTTCAATCTATCAGTGTTTAAAAAATGAAAAATTTATTTTATTTGTTTATCCTTTGGAAGGGGAAGCTAATAAGTGGTGGACTATAATTTGAAACATGAGGGAATAATATGAAATTGAATATATAGAATTTGAAGAGTTTAAATGGATATTTTTCAGTAAGTAATTCCCTCATATTCTTTGAAAAAATATGGAGATTTAATTTCTTGAACTTAAGAAAATTGATAATAAATTAATTGGTACCTATGGGGATAATATTAAAAACTTTCAAGGTATATTTCTAGTTAAATAATTATCCATGAATGAAAAATAGAACAATTATATGGTGTCATGAAACCAAGTCATTGAGAGGCCCTGGATATTAGAAGATTTAGTAACTATGAATAATCTGTTCATTATGCACTGAATGTAGAAATAGAAATTATATATTCCCAATATTCCACTGGTTTTGATAAAAAAAAGGTTGATTATGTACCATGAAAACATGAACAGTGGAAAGAAGTTTTATGTATATGTATGCCATAAATGTGGTGAAAACCCCTAGGATGAATTCCTGAAAGGGAAAAGAGGGTTTTACAAGTGTGGAAGGAATGTTCTTTGAGTGGATGAATTCTGAAGTGATGGGAAGAAGGTAGATAATATGGGAATAATGATAATGATCTAAAAATACACCACTAACAATTTGGTGTTTTAATTGCAGGTATTTAGGAAATTATTCTAATAAGTGACCTAATTCAAGGCCTAATGTGGATGATAATCCGTAAAAACCAATGAGGATAAATGGGGAAGGGAAATATTATGAAATCATAATGGATTAAATGAAGAATGATAATTAAGGAATACTTATCCTCCTCTTATTTTTTGGGAACTCCTGGTTTTATTATTAATTAATAATCCCTATGTAAATATTATTATTCATTCATTAGTGAAATATTATGTGATTTTCTTCTTGGATTCTGGAATAATGAAATTGCATATTCCCAAGTTATACAGATGAATCCATTCTTCTAATGACAATATTTTTTTATAAGACAAGATCTTATATAGAGAATGAAGATGCTTGTGTGTAATCTATTTGTTTTTATGGTTATTGAGGTCATTACCATGGCTCAAGGGAATACATTTTTATGGTCTTTAAATGTTTGGTATATAAAAATTAATATCTTTGTGAGGTTTTTTGAGCGATTAATTATAAATTGATTTTTAAAATTTAGTAACCCTCTTTTGAATGATTTGGATTCTTAGTATTTAGAAGGATTATTTGATTATCCATTTGTGGAAGGTTTATGTTAAACATCAGTTGAATTTTGTGTGATTAAATTATTTTCTCACCATAGGTTAATTTATGCATATTTGATAACGTGTTAAACCATTTGGTTATGATAAAGATAGATGAAATGATAAATCATTCAATTTATGGATCTCATGATCTGCTAACACTTACGGAATGAAATATTAAACTTAATTTCTTTGAATTAAAGAGGAAGTGTAAATTGATCAATGAGAAATAAAGGGTAATGTTTTCCTGGAATCATGTAATTATATCCACTAGTGAAAATTCTTTAACTTTTGTAAAACGATATTGAAATAAAATTTTGTCTTATTACCATAATTATTGATGATATTAATGACAACTTCCATGATCATGGAGTTTATGGTTTTCTAATTTTAACATTATTTGGATCACCTATTTTCTTCTAATAAGTGACATTTATCAATCTCTATTATTATTTATTCTTTTACTTCATGGAAAAAACTTTTAACTATGTCCTCCAATGTAGAATCCTATTTATGGTATAATTTGTGTAACCGTTGTTTTCCAAATTTTTATTTTTAAAAGGATGTTTGAGAATTCATTTTTACAATGTGTGTTTGTATAAAATGAATTTCCGTGAATTAAACATTTGATAAGCTGATGAATTTTTAGGGATAAATTAATTTTAATGGGGGTTTAATTTAACACCTCCTGATTTTGTGAAATTTATTTTTTGAATTAATTTAATCTTTTTGAAAATTTTCATTTGAAAAAATAATGAATATAAAGTTTATTATTCATAAAACACTATGTTTATCTTGAATTATCTGATACACCCTATAGAGATTATGTTACATTAAATACATAGATTAACTTGCATTATATGTAACATTTTACTTTTCTTGTGTTACACACAATACTGAGTTCTTTTGATAGCTTGAATTACATGAAATACCCAGTTTAATCAAACAATAAAATATTATTACAATATTATTATTTAATATAATAATATATAACATTTCTATTAAAATTATAGTTATGAATATTATTAAGTAATTTATTAAAATATAAGGTTTATAATATGAATTTAGTAGTTACCAATTAATTAGAAACGAATTTGTATACCAATTGATTATATATAAAATATTTTTATTTTCCCACATTTTCTGTATAAATAATGTTAATTAAAATTAGTGAATTATATTAATTAAATATACATGTTATACATTCAATAAAATATTTTTCAAATTTATCCAATAGATTTTTATAGTAAAAGAATAGTAACAAACACAATTTTATACAAAAAACCCTATATTTTTTGAAAGGGTAATTTTACTACCATTCAATGGGGAACCCATTTTATTTATATTTCATGAAAATTTAAGAATTTTTGTATTAATAAAATAATATTCTTATTCTAAATTGGTATTTCAAAATTTACTTTGGTTTGTTTGGATATTTCTCTAATAAGTTTCTTGATTTAATAAATACTGAAATTACATATTTTTAATTGAAAAAATATTTTTAATTCGAATAATATATATTTTTTAATAATATATTTGATGGGTCTTAATGTATTTGATATTAGTTTTCATTTAATCATATTTAGGCCATTATAATCAATTTCATATTGAATTTGGATATAAAAACATGTTAATCTTTTTGACGATTTTAATTTAAAAACGTGATTTATCGTTCCGTCAATTGGATTAATTTGAAATTAATTTTATAAAATTATTTGTTTTTAATTATCAAAAATGGATCCCATATTTTAAATCATAATGTTAAAATTTAGTAAATATGCAAGTTATTTTTGGAAAAAATAATATTAACCTTAGTAATTTTTAATACCACGGTTAATGATAAATTGGAAAATTACACGTAAAAATAATATATTAAATATAAGAGAACTAGCATAACAAATTCACAAATGATATTGGAAGATTATAATTAGAACATTAATACATAAGGAATTTTTTTTTAATTATTTAACTGACACTTGCGCGTGAAAATGACTAAAATATTATTAAACTCAAGGGGAGTGGAAAAATGGCGCACTCTTACTTTTAATATGTATTATATTTTTAATATGGGGATAATTATAATTTAAACTAAAATATATATATTATTCTGAACATTTAAATGGTTATCGAGATCAAAAATATTTATTTTTATTTTTTAGTAAATAAAAAATTATAACAAATAATTATAAAATGATGATGCATTAATGGCACAATTAATGAAACAATCAACAAAATAATATTAGAAATATTAAAAGAAATATAATTTGACTTAATTAATTTCATAAACGAGTTTTATGGGTTCATATGACATGGTAGAGGTTTATTAAGTGAATTTTTTGATGTTATCTTATTGTCTGTATTTTTCTAAAGTCAAAGTTATGAATAGTGTCAAAATTGACACTATAGATATTTTATGAAAATAATATTTTATTAAATTATTTTAAAATCATAAAAATATTAACTAAGGATAAGGGTAATATATATGATCTGAAATATAGTTAATTTTATAATTATGGTTCAATTTACCCTCTATATGTAAAAATTACATCCTATTAATATTAACAACTATGTTACCATAGTTAACATTTAAATAGGATAAATAAGGGTTATTCAATATGATAAGGTTTACCATTACATAAAAATCTTTAAAAAATTTATTTTTTATTGACATTACAAACTTATATCATCTTATATTTTAATATATGAACTTTTAGAGGTATTTATATTGAGTTTCCATTTTTTGTAAATTAATATTTTTAAGAGTTTCCAAAAGTACTCCTCCCCTCTCTTGTAAAATGAAACATCTCCTTCGTATTTATTAATAGTTATAAATCCATTTTTATTGGTTAAATTATTCCATATTATCTTCCCAAAACATTTTCTTTAATCTGGTAAACCTTCCTCTATGAATAAATCTAACCAAATAATTCATTTTGTGGAAATCAAAAAGAGATACCCAAAGAAGAAGAAACTTTCATCAAAAAATATTTTGTATTTATTCTTTGAATCCAATATATTCATTTTATCTCAGGTTTATATAATATCCTTAGTATCAAAAATATATAAATGTGTTTTTATATTAATTTTTTCACCTACACCTTCACACACTTCCATCTAATAGGTAATAAACTTACCTTTTTTATGAATGACCAACCACCGCCTCATGAAACGATGCATGTTTGTTTTTGTTTACAACCTCTCACTGTGAGAATTATGATGGAAACACTAATTTTTTATTAAATTTATGAAATAATTATAATTATTTAATTAAAATTCGATATCTACCTTTTTACCATCTAATCATTTGAGAAATCATAATATCACTCGTGCGTACATATATATTACATCTCCACAATGTGATGTGATTTCTTTTTCATATATATTATACATGGTTGGTAAAAAGGATAAATTTTATGAATATATGTTATTTATATTACATAAAAATGATTTTATAATTATAATATATCATATACTTCTCTTTTTTTTCTATATGAAGAAAAATGAAAGCAACGTTCTTGCTTATGTATGACCAACTTTCTCAAAGAACAATGTATTTCATTTTATATTTCTATCTTTTATAGATAAACATAAATACAAATATATTTAATATATAAGATATTTTTATCGTGGTTATCATTCTAGAAATAATGAAATCGTGATCTAGGTTTGAGGACCAAGAATAATATATCAAAACATGTATGAGAAGCAAAGTGGTTATTAACCGAAACATAACATAAAATTGGAATTTTTAATTAAAGGGTAATATAAAGTCATATATGGTATTATATATATGAATTTGGTTCTATAATAAGTGTATTATAAATAAATATTTATTATATAGGATGTTTTCATGAGAATTATGAGAGTCAAGACATTAGGTAAGATTATTTCATCTTGCTTTTTTCATTTCCATGAGATACATGCCATATTCACCACTCGCTAATATTGTGTGGTGTATATACTGAAATATGAAATGTTATATCATTAATTTAATTTAATTAATTATATAAAAAATTTAACATATTTTTCTAATTTATGGGTCTCATGATTCTAAATTTACTCATGTATTAATGGGTTTATGTCTCACTTTTATTTCTATAGGACACATTCCATATACACTACTAATTTCTTCTATGTGGTGTATATACTACCCATAAATGTTTTTATGTGTCTTAACCATAGTATTGTGGTATTCTAATATCCAAATAATTTTATTTATTTCAATAGGCATATGATTCTATATATTGTAATGTGTTGAGTATTTATTTCTTAATCTCATCAATATTTGGGATGGTTTCATTTTATGTATCCTTTTCGGAATATTTATCTTCCATGTACATTTTATAGAAAAATTATTTTGAATTTTTTTACTAAACTCTTATTTTTTTTAATTTCATTTTAACCATTTTTTATTTTTACTACATGGTTTTAAAGGAATCTTTTTATGGTTTTCTAAACCAAGTACTTTGTGAGATTTCTGGTAAAAGTATGAAAGGAATGTTTTTTTAGCTTATACGGAATGAATATAATTTTTCATCATCATGATTCCTTAATGATTTAATGTTTCACTTACAACTATATAATTTAATTTTAAAATAAAACGTTTTATTTTAACAATGTGTGGTATTTTAAGAAAATAAAACATTTTTAAAGATGAAAAGGTATTTTCATGAGGAATTATTTTCAAGTGATCTCTTAAAATTATTTTCCATCTAAGTTGAATTTAACTCATTCTATTTAGGTTTTAATACAGATATGATTCAATTAGAGCATTATTATTTCTTTCTATAAATGGTTTATGATTATGATTGAATGAAATTTATGAAACCCATTTTTTCTATGCATTATGTTATGACTGAATAATTTTTATGAAACCCATTTTATTCCATGGGTTCTGATATAATGATTGATATATATTATTTTGGATCATATATGTATGGTTTTTATTATGTGACATGTGCGAACTATATCTCTCTACAATGCATTAAGTAATGTTAAATGATTTAAAACATTGAAAGGTTACACCGTGGGTCATCATAATCCCATAAGATGATTGTACATGGAATTCCATTCAAAGTCTGCAACAAAAGGCTACATGGGAAGTCATCTTATCCCCATAATAAGAGGGTACACAGGAGGTCATCTTAATCCTACAATGAAAGGGTACATTTGAGGTCATCCTATCCCCA
The DNA here is from genome assembly GCA_963277665.1 of Viscum album. Lineage (NCBI taxonomy): Eukaryota > Viridiplantae > Streptophyta > Magnoliopsida > Santalales > Viscaceae > Viscum > Viscum album. Next base: position 27,417,721 of record OY728143.1, on the reverse strand, counting down.
ATACCAGAAGGTAGACATGAGGCCATCCCAAGGCTGAATTAGGTACATGGGTTATTAACCCAAGATTAACATATTATGAATTTCATTGTAATAATCATTGAAATAATATATTATAAGATTATGTGTATTCCATAATTTCAATGCTTTATTCCATTTTTATACTCTCATGGATCATGTTCATTGATTGAAAATTCATTAATGTCTTATGAACTACCAATATTTATGACATAAACCATGTAAATTATATTTTATATATAGGGTATGATCTCATTTATTCATTCTCATGTTCTCTAAATGCTTATGTTCATAAAATGTTTACATATGACTCTGGTTTACCATTATTTAGAATCATAGAACACCTTTTCTTATGCTTCTTTTCCCAAGGGTACGAAGAAAGTTATTAAGTTTGATATATCAAAAAGGTTTCTAGTTATGAAGAAATAAGTGGGATAAGAATAAATGTCTTATGAAACACTTGTTTATGTTTTCATGTTTCCAAAGGCACTAAACTAATATGGTCATTGGGTGTGTCTTCGTATAATGTATCAAATGTTCTAAAACAGTACGTAATGTAAAAGTATGAAATGGTTGTGTCATTTTATATCTCATCGTGTTAAGGGGGCCTTTCCTATAGGACCAAAACCACCCATAGGCACAATATCTAATGTGTTGTCTTATTTACCGATGAATCCTAGAGTGGTGCTTTCATATCAGTAATTATCTATTAACAATATGAAATAAGTGATAAGTAAGATTACATGGGATCTGAGTCCATGAAATTGAAGGAGAATTTGTGCTTGTGGCATCAAGCGATTAATATGGGAATTGTGGAATGAAGTCTATTGGGTAAAAAAGGGGTTCCCAAAAAGATTTAGAATAGTTCATGGATACACCTATATCTATTACAAACATATGAGTTTGACCAAAGGCTAACATAAATTTGGAGTATGATATTTTTACATATGTGATTATCATGAGGGATTCCCAACTCAAGGATGTTGAGTTTTGAGTAGAGATGTGTTCCTTGATATTAATAAGTAGTATAATGTGATGTTATAATATATAATTTATAGTCAGTATGATGGACATATTTTTAACATTGAAGGTATATGAATCCAATTGAATTGTAGGGTAATGGAATTTTTAAATCATAAACTATAAATTTTTGTAACGCCCCGATCCCAGTTACCCATTGTCGGTGCATTATTTTAATACATTGTCCTGATTACAAAGAATCAAGTCCCTAAAGAACAACCAGTTTATTAGTCTTGGAAAATAAATTACGTACATTAACAATACATTACAATTTTAAACATAAAACACAGTGTAAATAGTTCTTTTAGAACACCATTATTCTCTTGGACTAACCCTGCATATCAATCACAATACACTTCTTGGAATCATGTGAAAATAAAAAATAGAAAGGGGTGAGCTCAAACCCTCAGTAAGGGTAAGAAATAAAGCGGAAACTTTCAAAAATAAGCATAAACCTTTAAAGAATTGTATAAAACTAAAAAAATAATTTTCATCATAAAATTTCTCATAATATGGAAAATATAAATCAAAATAATCCCATTAACATACTCACATGGATATTCTACTAGTCGAATAATCACATGCAATAACAATAGCCACTTTCAAAATGATGGAATGCATAATGCCAGACTATCATAACAACATAGTCCATGCCTTGTGCCCAGACTACAAATACGATTTTGTCAAGGCCTTATACCAAGACACTAGTTTGTCTCAAGAGGCCTACTAATACATCTAGGAGCTATATCAGGCTCCACCTGTCACTTACTAAGTCCAATGCATTCCTTATATGAAAACGTTTAAACATAACATAAACATTCGTATTAAAAATAGCATACGAAATGTGAATGCTTTCTCCATAAAACATGAATGTTATAAAAATAACACATCCACAGTCAAAAATATCACAAAACATTCAATACTATATGGAATTTTTGTATCATAATAAATAAACTTCAAATAAGGTTAAAATTCATCAAAGCATATTGACATAGAAGAAATCAAAACTATTTGAGAGAAATATTTCCTTTTTTGAAATCTTTGAAAAGTAACACATTTATAAAAGAAGTAATTTAAAAGATATTTTTTTGAATCAATGTGTCCCATACCACTTTGAAACTTTTTTAAAGAATTATCATTTCAAAACATTCATATCTATATAAATAAATCCTTTAAATCATTTTGAAAACATGGATATTAATTGAAATGATTTAGAAAGATAAATCTTTAAAACATTTAAAATTATGATCTTGATAAAGAGTACATTTCACAAATCCTTATAATAATCATTTTGAAATCATTTTTATGAAAACTGGACATGGATGAAAAAAATGTCCCAGTAAATACTTACACATAAACAATCTTGGATAATAATGAGATTGAAGAATTAACCTTTACCAATTTGGTAACTTGCGAAACATACATCCCATGAAATAGGTATCATAAAATTAATATGTAAATACACATAAATTAAATTTTATTACACAAAGAATACAATTATGTGCAGTACATACACCACACAAATAGTAATAGTGACAATATGGCATGAATCTCATGGGAATATGGAGTGAGATGAAAACCCCTTACCTTGCACATTCCTTTAGTCGAGGGTATGATTAAACTCATGTATGCATACTATATTATGTTATTAAATTATACCTGAAACGTATTAATATTTATGATATCATACATTATTCTTTTATGACTTTTTACTACCCATTTAATAATAATTTCCATGTTAAATTAACATTTCGGGTAATAATCGCTTTCTATATCGTACGTGTTTTAACTTTTTATTCTTGATTGTATCACATAGATCATGATTTAAATACTTCTAGAATATAAAAAATGATTTATATATCATATATATTTAGAATATAATTATGTATAATAGATATATACATGAAATGGAAAACGTCGTTTATGGAGACGGTAGTCCGTATGTATGCATAAATGTTGTTTCTGTTTTCATAACATATTGAACAGAACTAAGTGAATAAAAAATTTGTATGTACATATATATATATATCCAGTAGAATTATTATTTAATATATTAAAAACATATCAGTAATATATATTTTTATAATCGTCGATGAATGGTGAACTTGGAAATGAATCTCATCGCGCCGTGGAGACGGTAATTCATACGTACGCACGAGAGAAAAAATCATTCTTTTGATTTTATAATAATAAATAATTGGATGGTATATCATATATATATAATATTTATCATGTTATATTTATTATTTACATCAAATACACATCATTATTATACCAATCCAAATAAGAATGTATTGAATAACAATTACACCATGACGTAGAGATGGTAAGCCGTACGTACGCACATATGGTGACATGTCATTCAATGGGTGGATAGAATAATGAATATGGTTGTACCATAATTAAAATAAAATCAAATTATATAGAATATACTGGATTTATTATTTTATAATGGAAACAACAACGATAATGTAAGTGGAAGAAGAAAGGAACTTGAAAGAGGGTGGTGAAATCATTACCTCTTCCTCGGGTTCTTCATTTTGATTTGATCAAAAGGGCTCTTTAGGTGGGCTTTATGATCAAACTAAGGCCTCTAGTTTTAAGGTAGGATAGTTTAGAGGGTATTTGGGCAGGGGTTGGCCGAACCAAATGGATTAGAAGGTGTGAATTAGAGTTAAGGGTGAGTTCCCTTTTATAAGAGGGGTGAGGGGAACCTTAGAAAAAACTTAAAATATTATTTTATAATAAATTAATATTCGGTTTATAATTGATTAAAATTGATTTATTTAGCGGATACGGTGGAAATGGGTCACAATCCACTCAACCAATATGTTTTAGACAGGTTTGGGACAATTTATAGACCTTATCTTTTAGTTTTAACTATTAGTTATTTAGTTTGACATTTACCATGCCTCTTTGTATTTTTATGTTATATGGTTAATAAACATACTATAAACTTCCAATCGACCCCCAAATGTTCCATTAATGATAAAAATATAATGATATATGTCCTTTTGATGAACCTTAGAATTTTATGAATAGAATATCAATTAATAATATAATATTTGTTTTAAAAAACACTTTTATGTCAATTTTGGCACTATTGGGTATTTTGTTTTTGATGAATTCATAAAAGCATTATTTCTACTAAAAAATTAATATAACCAATAATAATATGTCATATTAACATATAAAATTATTTTAATTCATAAAAAGTCTAAAATTAAATTTATTTGGGTATTTATAATATCAATTATCTTAATCTTTCATCAATGGGGTAATTATTACATCATCATTGGGTCATAAATAAATTAAATTATATAATGTCTATAAATTATAAATAAAATACCATTATGTAGGAAATCATTTTATATTTCTAATTAATATTTATAGTAAAAAATATTACATATATAACACCATATAAAAATTATTTACTAAAAGGGTATTGTTTTTGTCAATTTTTCCTATACATTAATTTAATTAATCTAAAATGTCATTATTATTCATAAGTGGCTCTATGGGGTCCCAAAAACGATCTAAATATGCCCATGGTAGTCCATTACTCATCCAATAAGGTTAGGACATGTGTTAAGGTAATTTTGAATTAATAAAATATTCTTTTTACCTTGAATTACCCTATTTACCTTTAACCGCGATAAATAAAAGTAAAAAAGTTACTATTCACCAAAAATTATTTTTATACTGTTGAACCACATTTTACTCCTTGATATTAACTATGTCTCTTGTATTTTCTAAATTCAACACACATAAGTAGTAAAATTATGTATTATGTGAATTTTCAAATTTTTCTAGGAGGTGGGTAAAAGATGGTGAAAAGTTCAATAAAATTTTTTATATATCTAAAATTATTATAAACTGACTCTAGTGAATTAAAATGAACTTATATAAGTATTATGTATCTATTTTCACATAAAATAATTTAAATAAACTAAAAAATTATTTAAATAAAAAATCGGTTTAAACCAATAACTTAGTGTTTTTCACTATTATTCATAAATTGATGTTTCTCAGAAAAATACCAAAAATTCGGCCTAAGATATATTTGATATTATGAATTCAAAAATGATGACTATTTTAAAAAATTAAATACACATAAGTTGCATTAATTAATTGAAAAATTAAATCCCTTTGTCAAAACAAACAGAGTGTATTTAAGAAATCATAACTATCAAAATATTGACAATTGCTTATGTCCACTTTAAATGTGAAATTATGTCCAGTGAACAAAATTGGATTAAATGGTAAAAATATAATCTAATTATACTTTAAAATCACTCAAATGAATAATTTATCACTATTAATTATTTCGATTAAAAAGTTTTTTTTTAATTAAAATTTAGTAATTTTCACTATTCATCAAAATATGAATGTTATCAGAAAATTACCAAAAATCACCCTAAGCTAATTATGATATTACAAATACAAAAATGAAGTTTATTTTGAAAGATAAAATGTATAAAATTTCAAAAAGGAGGAATTAATATTCTTAACAGCTAGTTTGATTTGTTGTGGTGAAGTTGCGTATAACACACGCTATTGTATTATTCAAAGAGAAGTGTACCGGGAAATCTTGGGGTGTTACATTATCCCATCTATAAAAAAATTACATCCTCGCAATCTATTCTCGGTATTGGAATCTTGGGGTTGACATTTCAAAATATCATAGTTGAAATCCCACATAGAAAAAGAGATTTATGAGGCCTCTATTTAAAATAAAGAGTGGTAAGTATGAAGGTTACCGAAAATAACATAAACTAGGGTTCCATGTAGGAAAACATGGATATGGAAGAGAAATATAACCATCAATATCTGATGTAGAGTGGTAGAGAACATGGATATGAAAAGTCCAACAATCACGAATCCATAAATTTGCGATGATCTGAGGTACCATCTAGGGAAACGTTTTTTTTCTAAGTTATTTTTCTTAATGTTGGGGAATTTATTTATGAGATTGGATAAGATCAAAAGGAGATATATTTACTTAATAATTATATTTTTATCCATTTATAAATTTCTACCACAAACTCATCTTTCACTCCAAAACATAATACAACTCAAAAATACTATATATATCCTAATCGTATAGGGTTCCAAATATAATGAATTTATAATTCACATATCAGACCCATTAAATAAAGAAACTACATTATACAATCTATGGAATTCACGTAGTCTAGTGGTAGGCGATAAATCCCAATCGCACTATGGTTGTGGGTTCGATTCCCGTAGCTTTTTCCGATGCGATGGGTTGTCACATGGTCTGCGTGTTGTCCTTTTATAAAAATCGAACAATAACATTTAAAACTTAATCCATTCCAACCTTTAGAATTATCCAAAATAATACTATCCAAACTAACAGTTAAAAATTTATAAGGAAGTTAAACACAATGAAGATCGTTTTTTCCATCTAATAACATGTGAACACCTTCATCATGTATTATTTTAAAACATGGTAACATCCTAAATTACCATAAAACTTTATTAATTACATTCATTCTCCCTTATTCTTTATAGAATACTAAATATAATCCTTCTATGAAAAAATATTGTAAAATCCAACGTTGAAAAATCATTAATCAGTTTCAAGGTAGTCAATAATATCTAATATAATTATTCAAATCAACCATCTCTTATTTCAAAATCACTACCTCATTATAAAAACCATATTAAGGATTACCTTTCCTTCAACCATGTATTTTTGAAAACGTGTAGCTTACTATTATGTCACTTTTCTTAGAACCATATAATATCAAATCATCAATAAAATAGTATTGCAGTACAATCCTTATTTATCTCCATAATTCATATAACCAGTATATTGTTGATACAACACTCAAATGAAATAATCCTATAATAACAACATAAGAACACTGGTCATTCTTCTTCATCTGAGGTAGTATCATAACTTGATTATTATCCAATAGCATTAATTGTAGCATACTCTGATGATTTGGACATTGGTTCGCGTTGTGTCCCAAATTATTACAGATGAAGCATTGTACATTTGAAACCTTTTTCTTACCCTTGCATTCACGTAATTGGTGTCCTTTTTCTCCACACTTATAACAAACTCACATTCCCTTCAGGCATGTTTAATGGTGTTTCTTCCCACAATTATCACATATGGGAAAATTGTTCTTTTTCCCACATCCCATTATCCATCTTCTCTCTTATATCCTTTTCTTCTATCTCTTCCCTTCAAAGCCATAGGACTCAAAGAATTGTTTACTTATCTTATTAACACATGATACAATATCTTCATATGTTGAGAATACATGGGAGACTATTTCCCTTCTAAAAGTTGGCCTAATACAGTGAAATATATGATCCTTCTTACTCATTGGATCATACATATTGCTGGATTTCTCATTCCTTCCAATGGCTCCATTTATATTCAATGATATACACTAGGTCAGTTTATGAATCACAATTCATAATTACAAACATGTTAAATATCTTACATTAATTGAACATATTTTGAATATAATCCATAATCACAAAAATGTTTTATTTGAGGAGATATATACTCATAAACCCATCATATTGGTTTGTAAAGATAATGAGAATTATCTAAAGCATATCCCCCCGGAGTGTCATAACCAAGAGTGGAGAAAGGCCCATTATCGTACACCAGTTCCCGTTCGAGTCTAGATCAAAGCGGTGTTTTCGGGTTTTACCCCAAGGTACATCTGTGCTAGAGCCGCCTCTACCTGCTCTTATCCAGAGAGGGATGTATTTCTTGGAAAACTCATAAAATCTCTAAAATACCAAAATTCTAGGAAGGTCTTCTATACTAATCCTCAATGTCTATCTTAGGGCTATGTGTTCTAATCAATGTTTATCTAAATCTAATTTTCAAGGTAATTGATAAACTTCTTCTGATACCAACTGTAATGCCCCGACACTAGTTACCCAGAGTCAGTGCATTATTTTAATACATTGGCATGAATACAAGGAATCAAGTCCAGAAGGACCGAGCGGTTTAGCAGTCTTGGAAAATACATTACATACATTAACATTACATTACAATTTCAGACATAAAACACAGCGTAAATAGTTATTTGAAAATGCCATTATTCCCTTGGCCTAGCCCTTCATATCAATCACAATACACTTCTTGGAATTATGGTAAAAAAAATATAGAAAGGGGTGAGCTCAAACGCTCGGTAAGGGTAAGCAATACAGCAGAAACTTTCATAAATGAACATAAACATTTAAGGCAATGTATAAAACTAAAAAAAGCCTTTTCATCAAAAACTTCATCATAATATGGCAAATATAAATAAAATTAATGCCATTTACATACTCACATGGATATTCTACTTGTCTAATAATCACAAGCAATAACAATATCCACATTCATAATGATGGAATGCATAATTTTATACTATCATAACCACATAGTCAAGGCCTTGTGCCAAGAATACAAATAAGATTTTTTCAAGGCCTTGTGCCAAGAAACTAGTTTGTCTCATGTGACCTATCGATGCATCGAAGAGCTATAGAGGGCTCCACCCATCACATACTATGTCCAATGCATTCCTCATATGAAAAGTTTTAAACATAACATAAACATTCGTATTAAAACCATCATACGAAATGTCAATAATTTCTCCATAAACCATGAAAGGTATAAAAGTAACACATCCACAGTCAAACATATCACAAAACCTCCAATACTATAAGGAAGTTTTGTATCATAACAAATCAACTTCAAATAAGATTAAAACCCATCAAAGGATGTTGACATAAATGAAATCAAAACTATTTGAGAGAAATATCTCCTTTTTTGAAATCATTGAAAAGTAACACGTTTATAAAGGAAAAAGTTTAAAAGACATTTTTTTGAATCAAAGTGTCCCATACCACATTAAAACTTTTAAAAATAATTATAATTTCAAGACATTCATATCCATATAAATAAATCCTTAAAATAATTTTGAAAACATGGACATTAATTAAAAAGATTTAGAAATAAAAATCTTTAAAACGTTTAAAATTATGATCATGATAAAGAGTACCTTTCAAAAATCCATAAAATATTAATTTTTAAATCATTTTTATGAAAAATGGACATGGATGATAAAAATTTCCCAGTAAATACTTAGACATAAACAATCTCAGATAATAATGAGATTGGGGAATTAACCCTTACCAATTTGGTAACTTACGAAACATACACCCCATAAAAGAGGTATCATACAATGAATATGTAAATACACATAAATTAATGTTTATTACACAAATAATACAATTATGGGCAGTACATACACCATAGAAAAGGTAATAGTGGCAATACGGCATGAATCTCACGGGAATAAGGAGTGAGATGAAAACCCCTTACCTTGCACTTTCCTTTAGTCGAGGGTACATTGAACCTCCTGTATGAATACCGTAGTATGTTATTATATTATAACGGAACCATATTAATATTTATTATATAATACATTATCCATTTATGACTTTTTACTACTCATTTAATAATTAATTTCTTGTTAAATTAACATTTCGAGTAATAATCGCTTTCGTTATCATCTGTGTTTTAACATGTTACCCTTGATTGTATCACTTAGATAATGATTTAAATACTTCCATAATATAAAACATTATTTATATATCATATATATTTAGAATATAATTATGTATACTATATATATATATAAGTTAAATGGAAAACGTCGTTTATAGAGACAGTAGTCCGTACGTACGCATAAACGCTGTTTCTGTTTTCCTAAAGTATTGAACGGAACTAAGTGAATAAAATATTGGTAAGTAAACATATATATATATATCTCTAGTAGAATTATTATGTCATATATTAAAAACATATTAGTAATATATATTTTTGTAATCGTCGATGAATGATGAACTTGGAAATGAATCTCATCACATCGTGGAGACGATAATCCGTACGTACGCACGAGCGAAAATATCATTCTTTTCATATTAGAATAATATATAATAGAATGTTATATCATATATAAATAATCGTTATCATGTTATATTTATTATTTACATCAAATACACATCATTATTATACCCATCCAAATAATAATGTATTGAATAACAATTACACCACGACGTGGAGATGGTAAGCCGTACATACGCATGTATGGTGACATGTCATTCAATGGGTGGATAGAATAATGAATTTGGTTGTACCATAATTAAAATAACATCACAGTATATAGAATATACTAGATCTATTATTTTATAATGTAATCAAAAATGAAAAAGGAAGTGGAAGAAGCAAGGAACTTGAAAGAGGGTGGTGAAATCATTACCTTTTATTCGGGTTATTCCTTTTGATTTGATCAAAAGGGATCCTTAGGATTGATTTATAATCAAAATAAGGCCTATATATTGAAGGTAGGATAGTTTATAGGGTATTTGGGCAGGGTTTGGCCGAACTTAATGGCTTAAAATGTGTTAATTAGAGTGAAGGGTGAGTGCCCTTTTATAAGCGGGGTGAGGGGCACCTTTGGAAAAAACTAAAATATTATTTTATAATAAATTCATATTCAGTTTATAATGGCACCAAATTTATTTATTTCTAGGATAATCTGGGGATGGGTCGAAATCCACTCAACTAATAGGTTTTAGATAGGTTTGTGGAATTTTATTAACCTTATATTTTAGTTTTATCTCTTAGTTAATTAGATTGACATTTACAATGTCTCTTTGTATTTTTATATTATATGGTTAATAAACATACTATAAACATCCAATAGACACCCAAGTGGTCCATTAATGATACACCTATCATGATATAAGTCCATTGGACGAGCCGTATATTTTTAGGGATAGAATATCAATTAATAATATAATATTGTTTTTAAAAACTCTTTTATGTTAATTTTGGCACTATTGGGTATTTTGTTTTTGATGAATTCATAACAACATTATTACTTCTAAAAAAATTCATATAAAAACTCCTAAAATGTCATATTAACCTATAGAATTATTGTAATTCATAAAAAGTCTCTAATTACATTTATTTGGGTATTTATAATATCAATTATCTTAATCGTTCATTAATACAGTAATTACTACATCATCATTGTGTCATAAATAAATTAAATTATTTAATGTCTAAAAAATAAAAATAAAATACCAATATGTAGGAAATCTATTTATATTTCTAATGAATATTTATAGTCATATATATTACTTATATAACACCATATAAAAATTAATTACTAAAAGGTTTTTGTTTATGTCAATTTTTCCTTTACATTAAATTAATTAATCTAAAATGTCATTATCATTCATAAGTGGCTCCATAGGGTCCCAAAATCGACCTAAATATGCCCATGGTTGGTCATTTATAATCCAATAAGGTTTGGACATGTGTTAAGGTAATTTTGAATTATTAAAATATTCCTTTTCCCTTGAATTACCCAATTTACCTTTAACAGTAGTAAATAAAAGTAAAAAATTAATATTCACCAAAAATTATTTTTATCATATTGAACCAAATTTTACTCATTGATATTAACCGTGTCTCTCATATTTTTTAAATTCAACTCACAGAAGCGGTAAAATTAAATTTTATGTGAATTTTCATAATCTCCTCGGAGGTGGGTAAAAGACGGTGAAAAGTTCAATAAATTTTTTTTATATATCTAAAATTATTATAAACTGACTCCAGTGAATTAAAAAGAACTTATATTAGTATTATGTATCACTTTTGACATAAATTAATTTAAATAAAATAAAAAAATATTTAAATAAAAAATCAGTTTTAACCAATAACTCAGTGTTTTTCACTATTCATCAAAAATTGATGTTTCCCAGAAAAATTCCAAAAATTTGGCCTAAGATATATTTGATATTATGAAACCAAAAATGATGTCTATTTTACCAAATTAAAAACATATAAGTTTCATTAATTAATTTAAAAATTAATTCCCATTGTCAAAACAAATAGCGTGTTTTTAATAAATAATAACTATCAAAAGATTGACACTTGCTTATGTCCAATTTAAATGTGAAATTATGTCCAATGAACAACATTGGATTAAATACTAAAAATATAATCTAATTATACTTTAAAATCACTCAAATGCATAATTTTTCACTATTAATTATTTCGATTAAAAAAGTTGTTTTTAATTAAAATTTACTAATTTTCACTATTCATCAAAATATGAAAGTTATCAGAAAAGTACCAAAAATTCACCCTAATCTAATTTCAATATTCATAATCCAAAAATGAAGTTCTTTTTAAAAGGTAAAATGTATAAAATTTCAAAAAGTGGGTATTACTATTCTTACCGGCTTATTTGATTGGTTGTGGTGTGTTAGAACTCAAAGTTTCTTATAACACACACTATTGTATTATTCAAAGAGAAGAGTACCGTGAAAGCTTGAGGTGTTACAATTTTAGAGTCAATGTGAATTTGGGAAAAGTATATAGAACATTAATATTAATAATGGAGGAATCCAGTATCACACTTTTTTGGGGATATAACTCCAAGGATATAGGGGATCATCTCATAATGGAATAGTGAATCCCCTAAGAACATGATCAGAAGAATTTTTTAATCACAAGTGAATCCATGTGTGGTCTATTTAGATCAATCAGTCACTATTTCCAATATTCCATAGTGGAAAAACAGTAGTTCATTCGCTCATGGATAATAAAATTCTAAGAAAATATATTCTTATAGAATTCATTGTTATTTAGTCAAATATTGGATCTAAGTCATTAGTTCATGGATAATGAAATATTCAATATGGAATTGAGATTTCTAATGGATATGAAAACATGTATGGAACACATTCTTAGGGAAAGGGGAAAATTCTATAATTCTCAATTACACAATAATCCGAGGGGTTGATCTATTCATTGTGAAGACCTCCTATAATTTAGTTTAACATCATGTAACCAGGAAGTAGTTCCTTATCGTTTAAAAATATGTATTTCAATAATTCATATTAGAATGACTTCATAGGTTCCATAATATAACATGATTCATGTCCATCATGATAAATAGGAGACAACAATGAAATAGATTAAACTGCATGAGAGTGTATAATAGATAATATGTGGTAATGTTCAGATTTGAATGTGGATTAGAATCTATACAAGGATCTGGATCTCCTGTAGGTACATGGTTGGGAATGATAATAATTCATATATTGTCCTGAAATGTATGATCTATGTGTCCCTACATATTCCATGGTATGGGAATAAAGTCACATCTTGTTATTATATATATTTCATATTCTGAGGATCAGAATCTCATATAGGGATGTGGGAATTACATTATCTACGTAGATCTAGATCATGTATAGTGAATTGTCGATGAAGATGCATCTTCGATTGAGAAATAATAAATCTTAGTGTGGATTATTTTTCATTGTTAGGATGATTGTGGGACTAATTTTTTCTCATGTTTGGTTTTTGGAGAAAACTCATTACGAGAAGATAAAACCCTACACTAGAAAAATTTTATGCATTTTTGTATAATACGTAATAGGGGAGGGAAGGAACACTATGACCTTTAATGTCTTTCTATAAAGACATAAGATGTCACACAGTTTAACAAAATATGACAGAGATGTATTTCTTATTGTTTAATATCATGTGAAAACGAAATATTCCATATAGTTTAATGTCATGTTTTAAGGATGTTACCCGTGCTATTTAACATCATATGGTATTGGAATATTATATTCAGTTTAAAATCATGCGTTACTGATGGATTTTGTACATTTTTACATAACTTGGTAAAGAAATGTTCGATGTAGTTTAATGTTATTTTCTAATAATATTCAATGATAAAGAATTTCTTGAGGGAGTATTTTCTGAGAGAGCTAGGATGACTCTTAGGCATGTTGCATGAGTTATAGAATTCTTAAACGCTATCAAGACATCAAATACTTGCCTCTAGAGATAATATTTGAAGAAAACCGTCCTTAAATTGTATCCCATATGATCCAATGATAATGAACATAATTGATTTTGTAATTCATGGTTTCCTCCCTAGGTATCTTGGTCCTTAGGATCCTAAAAAGGCCATATTCTACTGCATGTATGATGTATGTAACCATATGTTCATTCTTAAAATAATAGACATTGTTTCATGTATTATAGTGATATTGTCATCTATCACTTGGATACAGGTGCCCCATGTTGTACAACACAAGCTATGTTTTCTGTTTAGAGTGATCACATTACTAGAGTGGGTATTAGAGTGTTATTAGTTCCAACATCACCTTATCTATCTAAATATAAAGAAATTATTTAATGATAAATATACTCTCTTTTGTATTCTCATGATATTGGTGGTTGGGGAAGTAACCATCATTACCTCTCAAGTAAGCATATTCCAATTTTACCATTATTGGGAGGATTATTAAATCATTATCTATGGAATAGAAAAAGAACATGGGTAATTTTTTTGTCAAGAATAAATATGAATTTCTTTTTCAATAACCAAGAGATAGATGACTACAATACTTTCTCTATGTGCCACTTGTGCATCAATCAGCATGAGAACATGGGAGTATTTTTAATATGGTATGTAATACCCTAATCATTATCAATTAGGGGGTATGTAGTGAAGCATTGGGGCCCCCAAATTATGATGATTCTTCCCATAGATTGGGTGAATACATCTCTCCTAGAAACCATGTTCCAATTGATAATGTTAAATTGTGTCCTATGTGAACTCAATTAGTGGGTGGAAAATATTTAAATACACCCAACCCTATGGGATAGAGTCTGGTGGAATAGTATCTAGAGTTTTTCCAATGAGTGGGTGGAGAATATAAATATTCCCTTAACCCTATCATTTAAGGAACTTCACTGCAAGGAGGTCCATTGTGGGAGAGTGATGATACATCAAATCATAAAAAAATATCCTAGATTCATTTCCAAAATTACATCAATGATATTTTCATTAACTCATTATATCTATGTGATCTATTCTCAGAATAAATTTATCTTTTTATCCTCAAGGGGCTGCCCATAAGAAGTCACGATGACATCCTTTCTTTTATCAACCGAATGGTGGGTAGATGGTGATGAGAGTCTGAATATAGACCTTAGAGTCTGAATATGGTATTTCTATTCAATATATGCTACATCAATAGTCCACTTTGAATATTAAACGTTGTTGATAATACATTGTGTAGATACTGGAATGGTACCATTAAGTCTTTATTCACCAATACTATGGGGAAAAGATAGCCCATGCAACTATGACTTAGATGATTACCGGATCACACAACCATTCTTATTAATGGTTTTATCATCCTAATTTGGTGGAATGTCCTCATATATAGTTGATATAATGTTGATGGATACATTATTGGAATAGTTATCCTCTTTAATGGGGTATCACCTTTGGTTGTTTGGTGCATGTTGTATTCATTGGTCTGATGAAACCTATATTATACAAGATTAGTAGGTTAAAAATTATAAATAATTTTCCCATACTTATGGGATGGGGATCTTACTCTGATTATATAGTTACTAAGTCTAGTTATGATATGGTATGAAGCTTCTATATACTGAAGACTTGAGATTGATTTTGGACTCTTATAAGTATTTTATAATGGGCCTCTGATACATTGGATGTAGAAAATATTTTGGCCTTCTATAGAGTCTCACTATTTGGATACCATAAGAATGTAATCATATTGGATTATCCATTTTTTATGGTTGGGATTGTCACAACTTCATCTACATATTCTAGTTTATTTTAGGTCAATTATCAATAATAATTAATAGAGTGGTTAAGATCCCTATGTGGTAAATCCTGAGGGGATGAGTTGATGTGGAGATTTTCCTCATAGACACCCTTGAGATTGGGAGATTAGTGATGTTTCACTATAGGGATAATATACCAATGTCGTTGGATGTGGGAACATGTTACACATTATTTTTTTGTAATATATCGTGTGAAAGATGACCTATAGTTCTTAATTTTATAGAGGATATCATGAAAATCCTCTACGGTCAGGGAAAGGCCCTTGAGATGGTAATCCTAAACTAGGACATTCACTATCTGAAACTAGAGGTGTTGGGTTGGTGGTAGCATATGTAGAGGCCTCATGTCTAAGGTTTTTATTATTTAAACTGACTATGATTAGTCTATCAAATACTTTTATACCACAACATGAGATATTTTACAAGTATTACATTCTTTTACAAAGATCCCAGAGTCCATTGGTGCCTTTCATGATACCATTTGGATTTTAATAAATCTCAAATATACTATAGAGGAAAAAAATACCCAGTATTACATCATCATATATAATAATTCATGGTCAATCAATTTCATTCATTGTTAAATGTAAGAAAATTGGTCCTTTTTTATATGTTATAGGTTTGACACTATTAAAGGAATCATTTCAAGTTCAACAGTTTTGTTTTTAACTAGATCTATGGCTCAACAATTGATTGTGCGAGTCGTGGTATTTTCAAAAAATTATTCAGATTATCATGTTTTATCTATAGAAACATCTAATGACTCCAAAATTTTTAATATGAAATGGGACTTTCTTAAAATGATATGTGTTCATTTGAGATTATTTCTAATGACACTAAAGAACACACATTGGTTTAGAGGAAAAAATATTTCGCTCATCGCAAGCTATTGGGGGGGGGGTCTATTATAGATTTAAGATATGTTTATGAATCTTTTTGAATCGAAAATACAGGACTGGTACCCATATGAAAATTAATATATCATAATTATGTGTTAATGAGAAAAACTACGTGTATCCATGGTTCTCACTTATTCCCTTGTATATTTTTGATGTTATAGTTTATATCCTTGTTTGTGATGTTTCGAGATTATTTTTATCCAGGTAGGAAATTGGAATTCTTTAATTGTGATTGAACCTTTAAATGAAATCCTGAGGATCATGAGAGAATGAGAATCAAAACTCACATAGTTTGGTTCATTTATTTTCCCTAAAAGTTAAATAAATAGAATAATTAGTGGGTATTATAATCAAGAGGCTACCCTGAGAAATTTTATGAAGCATATGACCCTTTAAATATATATGAGTTTCCGTTGTGCATATATATGAAAGGAGGACCATATTAGATGAATTAATATTATTTTATTCGAAATATTATTGCTAATCTCTAAGAAAATATTAATTATTCTTGGTGTGAGAAATAAGAGATTGAATTAGACAAGAAAAATTTAGTGGGAGCATAATAATGGATTATTATTGGGAATATCCATTATGGGTGCCATGAGATCCTTGATTGGGAATATTCCTCTTCGAAGAAGATAAAGAAGTGGTAGGATGTTATAACTAGGGAAGATTCCCACATTAAGGGTATATTTTTATGGGGATTACACACTAAAGCTACCATTATAGAGGTATGATTACTTGTATCGTGGAGAATATAGATTTATGATAGAGTATTTATGATATTTTACATGGGTGTGGATATGTATGATGTTGTTATGCTCATCATGGGGAATATATACTTATTAAAGGGAATAATATAGATAAGATAATTATAGAATTCATAGGGAATTTGGCCACTTGAAATGGACGATGATAATATACTGGATATGGAGTTTTGGGAATTATCAAGGAATCTTATATATTCTATTTAAAATAGGAATAAGATTCCTCATAGTTCAGTATATTCTTATCATTACTATTGATGAGGAAATGTAATTAATAATCATGAGAATTATATCATAGATTTTAGATATATTGAAATATTTTAGAGTCTTACTGCAATATGGATTCAAACGGGGGATTTACCTATAAATAGAATATGTGTTTGGATTCTTGATTAATTATAAATCAAAATGGAGAAATCTAAACCTAAGGTGTTTGAGGATTTGGTTAGGGATTACCCCTAGAGGATACCCATGTATGTAAACAATTCTCATCAACTGGTAGATGAATAACGATGATAAAATCATGGGATAATTTAGTCTCATACTATATAATAATTGGAATATCGAGGTACTAACACCATTTTGGATGCATATATCACATATTCATTCTTTATTCTTTCACTAAAGATGATATATGATCATGTAAGGTCTATATTATATTTTTTTATAACATGGAGGACCCTTACGAAGAATAAAATGAGACAACAACCCCTCATGTATACAGGGGTTAGGTGATCAAATGATAAATTATGGGACATGAGATCATGTGGCATCAAATGGATGGCACACTCTTAATTTAGTAAAAGATATAGGGTTCATGGCTAAGGGGAAAACCCTTAAAATTGATATTGATTAATAAGAAATGGGTTAATGACCCTAGTCCATCAGAGACACCACACATAAAGGGAGTGAATAGATAAGGGGTAATAAATAGTAGTTCACATGGTAGTGTCACATAATGTCTTCCCACATAAATGGGGTACATGTCCAAGGATTTTGTTCCATGTTTCTGAGAATAATTGTGATTATCATATATCACGATCAATTTCACGAAGGGTTCATGTCGAAGGGTTCATGAACAATAATCATGGACATTGTCTTGTGTATCTATTTCACGACCAATGCTTTTCCTTCTACAAGGATTGACGTCATATAATGTGATCGTGTTTCTGGGTTAGAAGAATTACAAGATAGGTGTGTATGGAGGGGGGGGGGGGTTATCATGTGTGTATGTAAAATGCCACCCATCTTGGAGAGTAGGTCTATTTGTGACATCCCACATGACAAGGGGTTGAAAATAATGGGATATGAATAAACATCTCATGAAAAAGCATTGTATGCCTGTTGGTGCATGATTAGGCCACATAGAAAATATTAAATCACTAGATCATCCACATGACATCATCATGTAAATAAGGGATCACATGAATGATTCACATGACTAAAAGATCAGGTAAGTAATAGATACTATGTGTTTGTCCCATTATTACTAGATTCCTTGAACACATAGAGAGATCTATGTCACATTCCTAAAGGTTTTACATGCTCTAGGGTCTTTGTAAAATAATTTATGAAGGAATTTTGAGGAAGAAGGATTTCATGGGGTCCTAAAATGATGTTCAAATCATCATGAAATATTGTGAAGGGGTAATGTGACTGGGTCTCATGAGTTGAACAACTAGCAGGAGAATTTCATCAAAGGCAGTAGCTAGCTCTCTCCCACCCCCTTCTCTGAGTATCACCATACTTAACCCATCTAATTGTGTTTCTGAAGGATAAAGATGGGGTTTATATAGTTAATGGGGGATGATTCATCCACGTATTTTCATAACATGTGTTCCACATGTACCATAATTGGGTGGTGGATGACATATATTCAAAACTCTAAAACTCTGGGAATTATACGAACTCATTCAACATAATGGTATTCACATGATTAGAATCATATGATATGATAAAATATATAAATTTATTATATAATGAACCTAAGTTTGTCCTAGATATAATTATCTCATTCTCATTATTCATTAAATTATGCCTCAGAGGCATGCAACAACTTCATGGAATTTATATTGGTTCCTGCATGAATTCTTATTGAAGTTGAACTCATAGAGGGAAAATGATATGTGAGTGAACTCCTATAATAATGATTTGTTCATCATTAAAATATAATGATTAGAAATAATGTTTTAATCAATAGTGGGGGTTTTCATGGAATGTGTCAAGCAGTAGAGGGCCAACATTAAGTAGGATTGGGTTAGAGAGATTGAAAATGACTACATGTATGATATGAAGGCTCTGAACAATTTGATCAGATAGATGGGGTTCTTTGCATATTTTCTTGATGTGGTAATAATCAGACATAAATATACCACCACACATAAAACATGAAAATGGATATGTCGTGCTTAATAATAGATCGATGATCCTTCAACTATAAGAAGCAAGTAGTCGGGTTGACTCCTAAAGTATACTAGAACTGATCCATGCCAGAATGATCCACAAAGACATAATTGACCTACATTATTAACGTTATCCTATTTCATGTGCACATGTTCATGTACTCACTCCCCCAAAAGTTCTAGCTGAATGCACTGGATCTCAGGCGTGGTGTGGGTGACACCTTCTCGGGACCTGGCTGAGCTGGCTGGCTTGCTTTCCATGACTAGTTTATTTTTTTTAGGTTAAGCACAGTCAAAATACCTAGAATAAAAATAAAAGAATTTTTTTTGATAAAAGGACCTAAATATTTTCATTTCTAAAATTAATCCCAACCCTTCATTCTCAATAATGAATCATGCACACCTTCCTATATGTCTTTCATGTAAATAATATTAGTATTTTTACATGGTCATCAAACCTCTCAAATAATCAATGGAAAAGTTCACGGTACACATTAATAAGTTTGAAAAAATTAAAATAAATAATTTAATATCATCATATTAGGAAAAAGTAAATCTTATAATATAAATAACTAATTTAGGGTATTTGTTAAACCTTATTTAGTATAAAAGTAATATTTAGATTCAAATCATTACCTTATTAAGTGTTTTACACTTAGTCTAAATAAATTAAAATGAAACCATTAAAATATTATTACATATAAACTAATATATTAACATTAAAGAACTAATTGTTTAATATAAAATAATATTAAGAATTTATATTAGTTCAAACAACTATTTTCACATTAAAGAAGTTTTATTTATAATTTTTTTAATTATTATTATAAAAATAATATATTTTTATTAGTATAACATAAAATATATTTTCTAATTCATTATATCAATATTATCTTATTTTTAATTTTTTATGATGTTAGGTAATAATGTATTTACATGTGAATAGTAAAAATACCAACTTTTATTAAAAACAATTAATTTTTTAATACAAGAATGAATTAAAATAATATTAAGGTTTTCTTTAAAAATAATATATATTTAATAAGTAATATAAATAATTAAAAAATAAATTGAATTTATAAAAAATATCTTTAACATTCTTTAATCTCAAGTAATATTTCACATTGATAACTATTTTTACACGCTTATAATAAAAATTAAACATCATCACTATTAGAAATTAAATAATTTTTTTTTCAATTTTAGTCAAAAATTTCACTTTTAGATAATGTTTTCTATTTATTTTTTAGGAATAACGATTATATTAGTAATTTTAGTGTTAATTACTATGATAATAGTAAAACAATCTTTTGAAATGAATTTTTTTATCAATATAATATAACTCATTATTTAATCAACAAAACTAAGGAAATTAACACTATGAATTTAATTTTAATTTTTAAACATATATATAAGTATATTAACCATCATTCAATAATTAATCAATGATAAAGAATATTAAAAAAAATTATGGTTAAAACTCAATTTTCTACAAAAAGTATTTTTAAATTTTATATTATATAATTAGAAAGTTTCTTTTTAAAATGTTTTTAAAATGAATTAGATTAAATTGATATTATATTTATTTTCAAAAAATTAAAATTTGGTAATATGTGATACCTTTAAAAAAATATAAATTACTGAGTAAAAAGTAGTTTCTAAGGTAAGATTCAAAATTTTAAAATATAAAAACCAACAGTAAAAGATTGATACATGTTTAAAACATGCATAAAAGTATTTTTTAAGTATTTATAGACTTAAGATCACCCCAAAATAAATTATTATGTATTTATAGAGGCGTTGATAATGGAATATTATATTAATATCATGGAATTAAAAATGTTATACAGGAATGTTCCATTTTCTTCACATATAAAAAGGGATGATTTACACCCCCATAGTAAATCTTCCAATAATTATTTACCTTGAACCTATGCCAAAATAACTCTATTTTAATTATTTTTCCCATAAAAAATCTAATAATTTCAAGAAGTATTATTAAATCCATCACTTCTATGGTGATAACTAAAAGAATTCCAAATCTTCAATGTATGAATTATTATTTCCAAAATTGTTTTTCCTTAAAACTTTTTTGAAAAAATATATAATATTAAAAAATATATTGAAATTAGTATCATTATTTTATTTATATAATATTATATTTATATTTTATTATATTAACAGAATAATTATTATTTTTTCCTCTCTATCCTTTATGAAAAAAATAATCGTTAGTGCATGTGTAGACTACCATATCCACAAAGTGACGTCTTCCATTTTTCATCACCTTCATACATGGATTTGAGAAATTTTTTAATGAATAAATAAATATGATATATATATTATTTAAATTATTATAAAATATCAAATTTTCAAATACTTAGTTTTTCCCAAATTCATTGGGAAATAGAAACACTAATCACATGTATGTGAGAAATATTCCCTCCTTAAGAAATGAGATTCATTTGTCATCACTAAAGATATTGGATGGAATTTAAAATATATTTAATTTTTAATTTTTATCCATAACAACATCAATAATATGGATATTAATAAACTATTTTTCAAATCATTTTTCCATGGTCAATATACATTAGGATACATAAAGAAATTGACAGTATAACATAAAGTAACTAATAAAATAAATAAATGGAACATGATAATAAATAGACTATATTTAATTAAATAACTTATAATAAGGTTTCTATGAAGGTATAAAATAATCATACTTTGATTTTTTAGGATGTAGGAATGATCACTGAATGAATTAGGAACATGGGATGTGTTTTCATCTCAATTACACTTTATTGAGAAATGTTTTAATGTTATTCACAAATTAGTTATTTCTAGGGTGTATATACTACCAAATAAAGTATTTTTGAATAATCATAGATTTAATACAAGTTAAATTCCAATGAAATTTGATTCAAAATATACATAAGTCGTAATGGTTACATGTCAATCACCCTTCATTAAGGCATGATTTGATATTATGAACCAATATTATTTTTTATTGTGTGTCATCTTCCCCTATGACATATAATGTAAAATATTATTACCAAAAATGAAAAAATAACTTCTATTAACGTACTTCGTTGTGGTGGGAGATGATTGATGACCTCCCTAAAATATGAGGGTATTTTATCAATCATTATTATTTCTTGAGTTGTGATTTTTCTGCTTGAGTTTAGTATTTAATTTTATATAGCATACTATATTTATTTTGTGTTAGAAAACTGTGATTAAAATCTTATTTTAAAGGTGTGTCATAATCCTTTTTTTAAAATAAAACCCTGTTAAGAATAATCCTCTTTTATCTAAAAAAATGGGTTCCCCTCATCATCTATAATTTCTGTTCATACTGACTATCTCCTTTTTAATTAGAAACCTAATTAAGTCTCATCTCATTAGAACTTCATATTTTCATTATCCAATTTCACAAATATTGGTTAAATACTTTATGATGTTTTATTTTCAAGAAATGTGTTTTAAAACATAGTAAGGGATCTTCCAGACCACCATCATGACATGGAGTTTATGCATTTTATTTCCCTTTATACAATTCATTAA
Organism: Viscum album; assembly: GCA_963277665.1. NCBI lineage: Eukaryota > Viridiplantae > Streptophyta > Magnoliopsida > Santalales > Viscaceae > Viscum > Viscum album. The sequence goes on along the minus strand of OY728143.1, from coordinate 27,394,305 downwards.
AAATTAATCTCATGTACGTATTGTGTTTTTGAATATATTTCACTTAAATTTTTCCTTAGATGAATATTTATTTCATTTTTCAGGTTAAGGGAAATTTTGTGTTACTTATTTCAAGTCAATAATCACTGCTATGAGATGTTTTTTAAATGATGAATAGATTCTAAAACCCGTAATTATTTTATGAAGATCGAAATTGGTTCAAATATAATTTTATGAAAAAATGAGGTATTATATTCATTAAAATATCACATAGTCGTTTCATTAAAGATTCATTCATGTGGTATATTTTTATTATTTATTCTCTTAGATCTTTCTCATATTGAATCTATATTAGAACTCAATGATCAAGACCTATATTTAATTTTAAAATATTTTCATAAAATGTTTTAGTTTCTTATCATGTTTTTAATCATAATGATTTAGCCTATGATTATGTCTTTAACTGGAATCATGAAACCCACATCCTTCTCATTGGTTGGATCATTCTTATGTTTTATGTGTGGTTTATTTTCCACATATGTAACTTATATATATGATTTTAGTTTATATGATGGATGGGAGAATAATTATATAGCCCTATAATTCATTAGATAATTTTTTATATCTCATGAGATGTTATGTAAGGTATTTTAGAGTGAACTTTATCAAACATGAGAATTTGTACACTTTATAATGATTTTCTTGGGTTTGACCCCTGAATTATGTTTATGATATCATGTTTTATGTTATTTATACTTATTTTTATGATTTCATGAACTTATTATATAATTTCATCAATCCATGTTTCTATGATTATGATCATCCAATTGATGATATAATGTTATGAATTTTTATTCTTATGTTATGCTTTATTTACATGTTTATTTTCTTACTATAATTTTTTAAGAACCTGAGTTTTCGTATGAGGTATGTATCCTTTTTTTTAAGTTTTAATGCTTAATTATGGAGTTATATGTGTTCACAACTTGATCAATGATGTTTTGTAGGTGTCCAGGTCTTGTTTAGAGCTTGGAGCCAGTTTTTTGGGATGTTTTTGGCCTGACACATGGTTTGATTAAACTGTGTGGGGAAGGAAACATGATTTGACTAAACCCTGCCAGGATGGACCAAAGTGTTTTATAGGCCCCACGGTTAGGCCAGACCAAGAGGAACGGGCCGCATGAAAGTGTGGCCATGTTTTTTGTTTTTGCAATCTTTGATAGATGGTTAGGATGGGGTTTCTGCATGGTTTGTAAACCATGCAGGTAAACTATATGAGTGCCTAAGGGACTATAGGTAGTCATGCATGGTTGGCCCATGGTTTTCCATACCATGTGCCTAAATTGTGAGACCATTGTAATTTTGGGGTTTTTTATATTTATTTTATTTTTAAAATCTAATTTACTATAAACCATCACCAATAGTAGGGATCCCATTTTGAGGTCACTAGGTGACAATGTAGTATTTGAACATGTTCCTCCATCTGATCTTTGAATTGGGTGTGGTTTGTCTTATAATATCAGCGATAGTAATATATAAATTTATTTTAGACATTCTCAATTGTTATGGATATCAATTTCACTATTTGGATGAAGGATCATTTTCCCTTTTTTCTCATTCTTCATTCGTTATTCGGATTTCTCCAAAACTGAGTCGAATCAGGACTTGATACTGGATAAGAACACAACTACTATAGTAAGTTAGGTGGTATATTTTTTTCTTTATGCATTTAGTTATTTTATATATATCATCCATTACGTCACCTGTAGGACCTTCCAGCATGGCCCTTGTTTTGAATGAATTACTTGAAATAGATGTAATTAGACTGATTAATAATGCCCATAGGATCTGTTGTGATATGTTGAAAATTGTTTCTCCAATCAACATCCCCCATTGGTTTCAGCTGATGAAAATTCATTGATTATGCCATGTTAAACAACCCAAGTGTTTTTTCTGGGGATTGAATTTTTATAGGAATGTAATTATAAGTGGAGTGAGTAAAATTGGATGATTATGAGATGGTTTTTCTCCTTTACCTTGATGGTTTTTATTAAACTAGAATTTTATAATTACTGAACTGATTAGATGAGTTATGAAAAATGTTTCATTGACTATATGGGTGGGTATAATAATTAAAATCCATTCTTATAAATTGTGACTAGTGGGTGAGTAAAACCATGTGATGTTGTTAAAGGAAAATGGTGAAAAATGGGTGGGTATTCCCTTATGATATGATTAATGGAAATGGAATACATGAGTGGGTGTATTCATGAGATGTGATTGGTTTTAAATGTATTATATGAGTGGGTGTACTCATCGATTGCAATCAAATGTTATTTATTATATTAGATAGTAGACTCATATGGTATTTAATTTTTAGATGGTAGGAATGAATGTATGTTTTGTATTGGTGCCATGGACGACTCTCCATGGGTCAAGAAAGAGGAAGTGGATGCCTTGAGTAGGGATTATTCATGTGTCTTGATTCAATGGGATGTCTTAGTCTTGGCTGCCAGTTGGATTCAACTTTCATGAAATTATGTAGGAAATGTTGCTACACTTGCTCATTGGACTCCTACCAATTCCAATACCATGTTTTCATCGAGATTCTCCTAGGACTCAATGAAGATTTCTTGGTCTTCAACACCTTGGATCCAACCCTTCATGGACTACAAATAATTATATGGAATGACCATGGACTTTTTGATAAAGTTCATTATATAGAAAGGCTATGGAATTTTAATATGGTTTATTTATATGTAAAGATGATATGGAATGGTTATAGATGGATGTACGGTGAGGAAATGTTACTTTTTTTCATTTCTTATAGTTTCCTTGTTAGGGGAGAACTGTTGTTGTAGGGATCCTTGAGAGGATATTTGGTATTACATGTTGTTGTTGACATATGCTATGGGCATTCACATTTACATTACTGCTTAATTACACTTATTTAGCAACTACTTTGTGATTCTTAGAACTATATAGTCATCTAGGTTGTTACCTACTAGGATGTTTATCTCACTCCCTATTTCAGCCTCCCCGAGGACCCAACTAGATTATATGGTTGAGTGTGATGGTAGGGGAATGAGACATATCACAAGATATTGATTTTTTATTTAGAGTAGGGGATCATGGGACCATGTTGAGGCTTGGAATGCTATAAGAAATCTTTGGCCTTTTTTAATTTTGGAAACTCCTACAATATTGTGTTTCAATGTACCTATTTTTCTACTTTATATATACATGTATCATTTTTTTCATTACGTATGAGACACTTATGGATTTTTTATATATCCCTTTCTTGTTACCTTGCAATTTTCTACTCGTTTATGTTCTTCCACTATATAATGTAATTGACTTCTGCTATGATATACTATGGTAATGACGACACAGTCTCCCCAATTACCCACATAAGACCTCTCTACTAGTTGATAGCCTCTTTAGATTGTGGGTATATGATTTAGGACTTGTGGATAATTGGGATTGGGGAACAATTGAGTGGTATCTAGGTCCGGGGCATTTAAAAGTGTTATGGGAACTGTCATTTCTGGTTTGACATACTATTTGGAAACAATATACAAATATAATAAAGAAATAGAGTATGGTAATATGTTGTGCCTGGGTGTAGTTATCTCACATATAGTGAAAATCCAAATTGCCTCAAATGGAATTTTTTACTTTCAGGATTTTGACTATTACACTTGATTTGATTTCACTATTGGGTGATGAACATGATTTATGCTGATATTATTGATGCAAATGTGGGTTTTATTAATGTTTCAACCTGGTGAGAAGAGGGTATTCCATTTGATGCACCATATACTAAATTTTTTGATATCATATTCCCTAAATTATGTCATGTCATTTAGGATGAATTACACATTTCATGCAATTATGATAAGTGGTTTGATAGATATATCAGATGTTGTGAGAGAATTTGTGTAGTGGATAGAGAAGTGAAATCACCTTTCAATTCATAAGATATATGGGACATTATGGGATGGGAAATGATGCACCCTTTAAATATTTTATTTAAAGTGAACTGAATGAGATATGGTATGAATTATATGGGAATCAAATTTTGGTTTATGTGGTGTTATGGGGCCCCATGGAACACAACCTGGTGGACTATATCTTAAATAATTTAAACAAATTACTGTTAAAATGAAATAGAATGTAAAATAAAGACTTGACCTAAACCTTGATTTTGAGTGGGTAAGAGGTAGAGTTTCAATGCTTTTTTGAGATTGTTCTTTATATGGATCTATCTTTTGGAGGATTCTATTGGGTTATGACTTAATTTTAAGAGGATTTTGACCTACCCTATGCTTTTTATCTATAATATTTGATGTTGTTACTTTTTTTGGTGTGTGTTTGGTATTGTAGAGGCATGCCACCAGGACGACCTATAGTGGTATGCTAGCAGGTCAGTGATGAAAAATATATAAAGGAGGTGAACCATGGGATATTATCTTATCCTCACTTAGTTCTAGTTGTGACACTTGAGGCTGTTCCAGACACAGGTACTGAGTCAAAATTCCAGGAGGGTTTCTTTCTCTATATGAATACTTCAGGGAGCCCACAACCTTCCTTGTATATGGATGAGATGATGTTTGTGTTGTAGTTGTAACATCCTCCCACGTTTTTAGTCGATGGAGATCAACAAGCTTTTGACATATCACTTGAGACCAAATTAGAAATTTTTTAAGAATCTTAAGACACTTCAAGAGATAAGGGTCAATCTCACCACATATATTCATCATGGTGTAGAAAATAATTTGTGGGATGTACGAAACTAGGATGCAGGGCTATGTGATATGGGTTGGACTAATTTCCAGACCTGCTTTTATGACTACTTTTACAAAGAGAATCTATAGGAAGAGCAGGATAGTTAGTTCATGCATCTAGAGTAGCGCACAATGATAATTATAGAGTATTGGGTATGATTTATAGATTTGCATCCGTTTTCACCGACATACATTGATCATGAGATGCCAAGAGAGAGACGCTTCTAGAATGTTTTTAGACATGCTATCAACTCTCAGGTCAATGCATCCAGATTGAATTTTATCACTGAGATTGTGAATCTTGTGCTGATTATAGAATAGAACATAAGAGAAATTGGGGGCATAGAGTAGGGTTGTACTATTTCTCGATGTAGTGGCTCAACATCTTCAAGGAGGAAGTTCCATATTGAGGATTTTCATGAGATGAGTTCTATTAAGGCTTTGAGTGCTGGTAGCTTAGTATTTTTTTATTTGTGTGATAAAAAGGACTCATGAAAAATCAATGTGAAAGTAACACAGTCGAGTGCCCATCTTGGTGAAGGATGGGGCATGTGCAGTATTTATTCATGACCTTCTATGTAGATATGGGTGGTAGGGGTCATATCTAACAAAAGGTTTAGGGGTTGGTTCCTTAGAATCATGTCAGGCAGGGAGCTGGAGTAGTGCTGATTGGTCAGGATGAGGTAGTGGTTGATGTGGTAGAGGTAGATACACACTAGTTACACTCGGACATCATAGTGGGCCTACTCTGGAAAATGAGGTTTTATTAATCAGTCATCGATCAAGATAGTTATATGATTTATAGCCAACCCTTGAGGAGTAGGGTGTTGGACTATCAATGTTAAGAGGTTCAATTTTGGTAGCCTCTACAATTTAATCTTATATATTGGATACATGTGTATCTCATAGTTTCAGATCTTCACCTATGGTGAAAATCCTTGGGTTAGTTCATTTGACTTATGAGAGAATTATGATGCGAGAGACTCTGTTTGAGATTAGAATGTATGGTGTATTCTAGTGTAGGGAGTTACCCCTTATGGTTGATATGTGTCACTTCATCCGGTATCATTATTTCCCTAAGATGATAGGGTTTGACTTCATTTGTAGGATGGAATGACTAATTGATTATTGAGATTATGTGGACTACTATTATTGGAGGGTGAATTTCACATTACCAGAGGGTATAATGTTTAATCACAAGGGTGAATGGGATTTTTATGTGATCCTAGCTAGGCCCAAGCATTGTGGGTTGGGTAGAATGCCATCCCAAATTGCTAGTTTGATTTTGGATAACCATTGAATTAGTGAGGCAGACTTTCCACTAATGGTTGAGCACTTCAGGGACGTCTTTCCTAATGAAATTTCCAGATTAAATCCTAAGAGAGGGGTTTATTTTTCCCTCGATCTAGTTATAAGAGATCTAGCGGTGTTCATTCCTCTTTATAAGATAGCCATGATAGGGTTGCAGAAGATCAAGAGGCAACTAGAGGATTTGGTGGTGGATGGGTTATTTAACCCATTACTTGTTTATGGTTTTCTCTAGTAATTTTTGTGAAAAGGGAGGATGTAACTCTTAGTATAAGTGTGGGTTATCATAAATTGAATCATATACATTAAAAAACTGACACCCCATTTTTTGGATTGATTGTTTGTTTGATCATCATTGAGGAGGCCGAGTGTTCTCAAAAATTGACTTGAGGTTAGAATATCACTAAGTACTACCTCGTACAACCATTCGTAGCAGTTATGGTCTATATGAGTATCTGGTTATTCAATTTGGTCTCAAAAACATTCCACTAGTTTTCATGGAATTGATGAACTGAGTGTTACATCCTTACCTGTATTATTTTGTTGTGGTTTTTATGGATGATGATTTTATGTATTCTCAAAATATACATAACTATTCAAACCATATTGAGATCATTTTGAATACCCTCATAGGGAATGTGTTATATTCTATGTTCACAAAGATTCACTTGTGGATGATTCAGATTCACTTCCTGAGTCACATCATCTTAGATATAGTAGTATTAGTGGACCTATAGAAGGTGAGGGCTATAGTTTCTCAGGAACAACCCAAGAACGTTTTTGACATATAGAGTATCTTGGAGAGACCTTGTTACTATAGGAATTTCATACAGGACATCTCACACATAGTAGCACCATTGATTGGCTTGACTATGAAGGGTGTGAAGTTTGTATAGTCAGATTTTTTTAATATAAACTTTTATGATTTGAAAGGAAGATTAACATCACCTAAAGTCATGATACTGCCAGAACATGGAGAGAGATACACTTGCTACTATGATTCATATGGTATTGGGCTTCGAGAAGTGTGGATGCAGGAAGATATGGTCGAGGAATACGTGTCTCGGTAGCTGATGCCACATAAGAGTAATTACCAATGCATGATCTTGAGTTGACTACAGTTGTCCACGCATTGCACTTTTGGAGACAATATTTACTGGGAGTGTTTTTTCTGGTGTACACAGACCAAAAAATCCTTAAGTATATTTTTACTCAGCATGATATGAATCTAAGGTCGCTATCAAATTCTAAGGGACTAATTCTATGAGGGAGTGTGGAAGGTGAGTAACACCACCTAGTTGAATAGTAGGTGAGGATGAGATACTATATATCAATGGTCATTGTAACACCCCAATATTTCATAGTACGCTATTTGTTCAACGTAATTCAATAACTTGCACTACACGCAACCCCTACTTCAAGTGCACCACTACTTACCAAACTAGCCTTCCAAAAGCGGTTATGAATTGTATTAACTGAATTTTGAACTATATACAATCCATATAATTTTAAAATCCATATTATGAGTTCCTTATACATAATGTAATAACTAATTCATTTTTTCATATTAAAGAAGTATTTTTCAAAAAATGCACTTTTTCCTCCTTTTAATGGTGAACCATTTTTTAAATACAATATTTGAAACATTTATATATTAAATTTGAAAAAATAAACTTCTTCCTTAGAATTGGGACATAAGAATTTAGTTTTAATAAATTTTTTCTGTTTTTCTGATAACTTTCATATTTGGGTGAATAGTAAGAAATACTATATTTTAACTAAAAACAACTTTTTTAATCAAATTAATTTATAGTGATAAATTAGACATTTTAAAGGTTTGGAAGTATAAATAGATTATACTTTTACCATTTATTACAATTCTAGTAATTGTATATAATTTAACTATGAGATTGGACATAAACAAGTGTCACTATCTTGATAGTTGTTGTTTCATAAAAATACGCCTTTTGACTGAAAATTATTTTTTATTTAATTATCAAATCACTTTTCATGGAAAGTGAGAAACCACAGTGTCCAGAATAAAAACCAAATAAAATTACAGAAAATTCCCAAGAACATAAATATTCTACCTCTCCCCAGCATTTCCATCGTGTATAGGTCCTCCATTAGGACATGAGCACTCAGACAGTCCCATGCAAAGATGTGCAGGCACAATACCGATGGCCAGGCCATACTCTCTCAAAATCCATGTGCCATGCCGAAGTGGTGACCTCGTGCTCTGGACCCCATCTGATGTAGAACTAGAAAAATTATGGGAACATAACCCCAAATTCACCTTTATACGCATTGGATGAAATTAGGTCCTCATAATCAAACACTCAATCAAATTGATAGTCCGGGCATTAGTCAGAAAATGAGAGAATATAGTCATTGAAAGAAAATGTAAACAATCTAGAGTTCATATCCCTAAACAACATCCATGAAATATCTATTAACTGAGTGTGAGGCTCTTCCATTATCGGGACTTATAAAGCAGCAGATAGTTTATCACATACCTATATGTATTCCTCGAGCTGTAACAACCCCTGGTTGAATCCACACACTAGAATCGAGTCCTGTTTGTCAACCCAAGAGTATTTCTCCTCATTAAGGTTCATTTCAATATCCCGACCCATCATCTTGGATGCATCCTCTTCAGATGCATTGAGATACAACACCTACTCTTTAACCTCATCTTCAAAACATAGAATTAAACCCCATGATCTGGGTTGATCAGGGCGTTTCTGTTGAGATAAATCCTCGCAGGCCACCCTCTCATCCTCTCTCTTTTTTGCAGTCTGAGTCTTCAAAGGAGGTGGCAAGGAGGAGTAGTACTTCCTTCCCTTCCTCCTTCTATCACTCCTTCTACTCCTCAGGCTTATTTCTCTAGCAGATATACTCTTACTATATCCTATGGAATTCTCCACTCATTCCCCATTTACAAAGTCTGTTTCTTCATGATTATTTTTCAACCCTTCCATAGTGAGGCCATAAAATTGGTTTCCCAACTATATGGAGTACTGAATCCACCTGACCACTTCCTCACAAGAAGAATCACGAGAATGATCAACCCCTGGTATAACCATACTGTTTGAAGGGACCACCTCTATATCCGTCCCATGCCTTCCCTTTCTCAGGTTATCCTGTTTGGCACCCTCTACTCCCATTGTAATCTCCGCCACATAAACCCCCAGCTGCTCCGGAACATGAGAAATCTAAGACACCCTTGGCCCTTCATGAGTTGATGTTGGGTGAACCATATCTACCTCCCTCCCAACAATCTTGAATGGAAAAATACTGCTAGAGGATGGCCTAGCCAAATCCTTCCACAACCTCTGAAAAATTCTCCACTGTCAGATTCACATGATTCTTCAAGACTTTCTTCACCGGTGAACAAACTCAGGGAGTCCGCTCAGGTAAAAACTCCCTTGACCCATCGCACACCCTGGGAGGACTGACTGAACCTCCTTATCGTTCTATCAACCCAGAGAATTTCATATTACCCTCAGGATGAATTTTAGCTTTTCCCCCCATTATAGCTCGAATTAAAGGAATTCCTCTTATAATTCATACGGTAAACCTCCTTCAAGTGTCCCAATCTCTTGCATTCAGAGCATTAATTAGTCCAAGATTCGAAAATCACACATTGTTTACAGTGGTATTCTTCACCCCCTCGTGATCAACACATAATCGAAAAGAACCAGTTACACATCAATTTAAACACAGATTCTAGGATTAATGGGATGAAAAATGGCCTCTGTGCGGCTATCCGAACACATGTATATACATATCAAATTTCCTAACATATAGAGAATGGATGGATTTTGGAATGGTAGAGGGAGGTTGGAAAAACATACCCAGATTTCCATTGAAGGAGGATCACGTTTCATATGCAAGTTGAAGGGCCTTTAGAGATAAAATCGGAAACCATTGAATATTCTTGGAGAGCTTGACCAGGCTTTGATGGGATCTGCATCTGAAGAAAAATGGACCAAAATTTGACAATTATCCAGAAGACCCACCGTTGCCCTCTCCTGGAGACCCCAAGCATCGAAGACGTGCCTATCAAATGTGTCTACCGAGGGCCATCGCTGAATAAATGTAATTCGACCAAAAACAATATTTGGAATAAAATATTATTCTTTAGGTCCACTTGGATTAGATTATGACATTTACTATTTTTTAATTAAAAGAAGAGTTAAAAGACTTAAAATCAAAGCTTAATAACTAAAACATTTTTAATATAGGGTTATACATAAGAAAAATTAGACTATAAATATTCATTAGAAAGATAAAACGATTTCCTACATAATTTAATTTTATTTATGAATTTTAGACATTAAATAATTAAATTTATTTATGACAGAATGATGATGCATTAATTCCCATAATAATAAAAGATTAAAATAACTGACATTAAAAATATCCAAATAAATGTAATTTGAGCCTTTTTATAAATTTCATAAATTCTCTAGGTTATTATGAAATGTTAGGGTTGGTTAGATCCATTTTTTCCAAAGAAATCATGATGTTATGATTTTAACAAAAAACAAATAGCAAATAGTGTCAAAATTGACATATAATAGATTTTAAAACAAATATTATATTATTAATTGATATAATAGTCCTAAAAATCTATGTTTCGGCCAAAATACTTATATAATAATATTTATGACATTAATGAACCAATTGGGGTTTTATGGGCGTTTTATAGTATGTTTATTAACCATGTAATATAAAAATACAAAGAGACATGGTAAATGTCCAACTATTTAACAATGTGTCAAATCTAAAAGTTAATGTTAATATGGGGACCTAAACCTATCTAAAACTTTGTTTTTGTGTGTTTTTAGACCCATCCCAACATTTTTCTTTAAATAATTCATTTTTGAGCAATTAGAAACCTAAAATTAATTTATTATAAAATAATATTTTAATTTTTTCCTTAGGTGCCCCTCACCCCTCTTATAAAAGGGCACTTCCCCTTATCTCAAATTCACACCTCCAAAGCCATTTGGATGGTCCAAACCCTACCCAAATATCCTCCCAACTATCCTTCCTTTATACTAGAGTCATTCCATTGGACTGAAATCCATCTTATGTATCCCTTTTGATCAAATCAAATGGAAGAACACGAAGAAGAGGGAATGATTTCACTACCCTCTTTCATGTTCTCTTATTCTTCCACTTACTCTTTTTTGATTCCATTCTAAAATATTAACTCCAGTATCATCTATATAATATTATGTAATTATAAATATGTCACAACATATTCATTTTTTTATCCATCTTATGAATGATTATGTCACCATGCGTGCGTACGTACAGATTACCGTCTCCACATCGTGGTGTAATTTGTTATTCAACACTATGTTATTTAGATGGATGTAATGATGAGTAATATGTATATAAATAATTCAAATAACATTCTAATGTCTCTGTAAAAAAATATACCATCCAATTCCACACCTTTAAGGAAATGATATTGTTGCTCGTGCTTAAGTACGGATTACCGTCTCCACGACGCGGTGAGATTCATTTCCACGTTCACCATTCATCGATGATTATAAAAATATATATTATGAATAAGTATGTAATATATGACATAATAATGATAATGGATATATATATGTGTGTGTGTGTACTTACATATATCTTATTCACTTATTTCCGTTCAATACGATATGAAAACGGAAACAACGTTTATGCGTACGTATGGACTACCGTCTCCATAAACGGTGCTTTTCATTTCATATATATGACTATTATTCATATTTATATTCTAAATATATATGATATATAAATCATGTTTTATATTCTGGAATTATTTAAATCCTGATCTAAGTGACACAATCAAGAGTAACAAGTTATAACACGTACGATAAAGAAAGCAATTATTACCCGAAATGTTAACATAACATGGAAATTTTTATTACATGGGTTGTATAAAGTCATAAATGAATCATGTATGATATCATTAATATTAATATGGCTATGGTATAATTTAATAACATACTACTGTCTTCATACAGGAGGTTAAACGTGCCCTCGACTAAAGGAAAGTGCAAGGTAAGGGTTAATTCCACAATCTCATTATTATCAAAGATTGTTTATGTGTAAGTATTTACTGGGACCTTTTTATCATCCTTGTCCATATTTCATATAAATGATTTATAAATGAATATTTTAAGGATTTGTGAAAGGTACTCTTTATCAGTATCATAATTTTTAATTTTTTAAGGATTTATCTTTCTAAATATTTTTAATTAATATCCATGTTTTCAAAATGATTTTAAGGATTTATTTATATGGACATGAAGGTTTTGAAATGATAAATCTTTTTAAGAGATTCAATGTTTTATGAGATACATAGATTCAAAAATATCTTTTAAATTGCTTCCTTTATAAATGTGTGACTTCTAAATGATTTTATAGAAAGGTTATTTCTCTCAATAAGTTTTACTCATCATTTTCAACTATGTCATCATCCTTTACTGGATATTATTTTTGATTGAGGTCGATTTATTATAATATAATCTTCCATATTTTATTGAATGAGTTATGATATGTTGGACTATGGATGTTCAATTTTTATACTATTCATGGTTTATTGTTAAGGTATTCACATTTTGTATGCTAGTTTTAATACTAATGTTTATGTTATGATTCAAATTTTTCAGATGAAGAATGCAGTGGACTTAGTAAGTGACAGGTGGAGCCCGGTATAGCTCCTCGATTCATCGGTAGGTCTCATGATAAAAACTAGTGTCTTGGCACAAGCCATTGACAAAAATTTTATTTATTGTCTTCGCACAAGTCCTTGACTATGTGGTAATGATGTCCAGTATTAGGCATTCCCTCATTATGAAATTAGTTATTACATGTGATTATTCAACTAATAGAATATCCATGTGCCTGTTTATATGGTAATATTTGATTTATTTTTTCCATATTATGTTCAATTATATGTTTAAAAATGCTGTTTTTCTATCAGACTTCTTACCTTAAAAGTTTATAGCTTCCACTAAATTATTTACCCTTATTGGGCATCTGAGCTCACCCCTTTCTTATGTTTTATTTTCCCAGGATTCTAAGAATTGTATTATGATTGATATGCAGGGTTAAGAAAAATTGAATAATGGAATTCTCAAATAACTATCTATGCTTTGTTATATGTTTGAAATTATAATGCATGGTTAATGTATGTAATCTATTTTCCAAGACTACAAAACTGATCGGTCCTTTGGGACTTGATTCCTTGTAATCATGCCAGTGTATTAAAATAATGCACCGGCTCTGGGTAACTGGGGTCGGGGAGTTAGAGTTTCTCTCAGGGGTAGGATAGGAATAACATTGGAAACTAGATTTAGATAAACTCTGATTAGAGAACATTACCCTAAGATAGACTTTGAGGATTAGTATAGACGAACTTCCAAGAATTTTGGTACTGTAGAGATTTTGTGAGTTTTCCAAGCAATACATCTCTGTCTGGATACAAGCAGGTAGAGGCGGATCTAGCACATATGTACCTAGGGGTAAAACCCAAAAACACTGAATTGAGCTGGACTTGAACAAGAACTGTTGCACGATAATGGGCCTTGCGGAACTCTTGGTTACGACACTCTTGGGGGATATGCTTAGGATAATTTTAATTTTCTTTACAAAACACTATGAAGGGTTTATGAGTATATATTTCCTCAAAGAATTTTTTTTATGATAATGGATTATATCCACAAACTGTTCAATCTACGTTATGTATTTTACATGTTTGGAATAATTCATTGCAATTCAAAATTTAACCTAGTGTATTCCATTGTATAGAAATGATGCCCAATAGAAGGAATTTGAACTCCATCAAAACATATGATCCAAAGAGTAAGAAGGATAATATCTTTCATGGTATTAAGACAAAATTTTGAAGGTAAATAGTATCCCATGTATTCTCAACATATGAATAAATATTATCATGTGTTCATAAGATATGTAATTAATTCTCTGAGTACTATGGCTTTGAAGGGATGCCAGAGAAGAAAAGGATGGTAGATAGAAAGATGGATAAAGGGAATAAGGGAAAGAAGGATTTTTCCATATGTGATAATTGTGTAAAGAATCACCTAGATAAATTCTTGAAGGGAATGAGAGTTTTTTATGAATGTGGAGAAAAAGGACACAAAGTACGTGATTGTAAGGATAAGAAAAAGTTTTCATGTGTACAATACTTCATCTGCAAGGAGTTAGGTCCCTAAGAAAATCAATTTCCAAATCATCCAAGTATAGCCCAAATGATGATATTGGATAATAATCATGTTATGATACTACTGAAGATGAAGAGGAATGACTAGTGTTCTTATGTTGTTATTATGGAATTATTTCATTTGAGTGTTGTATCAATAGTATACTAGATATATGAATTATGGAGATAAATAAGGATTATACTAAAGTACTATTTTATTAAGGATTTGAGATTATATGGTTCTAAGAAAAGTGACTTAATAGTAAGCTACACTTTTTGGAAAATACATGGATGAAGGAAGGGTAATCCTTAATATGGTCCTAATAATGAGGTAGTGATTTTTGAATAAGAGATGGTTGATTTGGATAAATTATATTGGACATTCTTGACTACCTTGAAACTGATTAATGATTTGTATATTCCATCATTATTGGAGTTTACAACATTTTTGGATATAAGGAGTATATCTAGTATTCTATAAGAAATAAGGAAGCATTAATACAATCAATAAGGTTTTATGGTAATTCTTGTTGATTCCATGTTTTAAAATAATACAAGATGAAGGTGTTCACATGTTATTACCTGGAAAAAAGGATCTTCATTGTGTTTAAGTTCCTTATAAATTTTGGACTGTGAGTTAAGAGAGAAGTATTTTGGATAAGTATAAAGGCTGGAATAGATTATGTTTGAAATTGGATATTATTGTTAATGTTATTTTGGGATTGTTATAAAAAGGAAAACATGCAGACCGTTTGACAATCTGTCACGTCAGACAAAGCTGTGGGAATCGAACCCACACCATAGTGCGATTGGGATTTATCGCCAACCACTGGACTACACGGAGTCACTGGATGGTATAATATAGTTTTTTAAAGGGTTTGATCGGTGAATTATAAATGCATTATTTTTGGAACCCTATAGAATAAGGTTGAAAAGAATATATTTTTTAAAATATTTTGGAGTGAAAGTTGAGTTTGTGGTAGGAATGAGTTAAAGGATGTAACTCTAATTGTTAAGCATATATATATATATATATATATATATATATATATATTCTCTCTTATTAATACTAAATTTTATTAACCCAATTTCTGATATAAGTTCGCCATAAAATTATTTTCTATTTTCAACATTTTATTTTCCAATAACAATTTCAAATTCTGTGGATGTAATTTATTGAAGGAGGGAATTATGTAACACCCCAAGATTTCATAGTTTGTTATTTCTTCAATGTAATTCAATAACCATCACAACATGCAACACCGAGTTCAAGTGCACCATGACTTACCAAACTAGTCGTTCAAAAGTGGTTAAGAATAGTATTAACTGAATTTTTAACTATATATAATCCTTATAATTTTAGAATACTTATATTGAGTTTCTTATACATAATGTAAGAACTAATTCATTTTTTTCAGATTAAAGAAGTATTTTTCAAAAAATGCACTTTTTACACCTTTTAATGGTGAACCCATTTAAAATCCAATATTTGAAACTTCTATATATTCAATTTGACAAAATAAAATTAATCTCTAGAATTGGGATATAATAATTTTGTTTTAATAAATAATTGGTGTTTTTCTGATAACTTTCATATTTAGGTAAATAGTAAAAAGATACTATATTTTAACTGAAAACAACCTCCTTAATCAAAATAATTTATAGGGTTAAATTATAAATTTTAATGGTTTGGAAGTATAAATATATTATATTTTTAACATTTAATCCAATTCTAGTAATTTTAAGTAATTTCATTTTGAGATTGGACATAAACAAGTGTCAATATTTTGATAGTTATTGTTTCTTAAAAACACGCCTTTTGGTTTTAACAATGGGAATTAATTTTGAATTAATTAATGAAACTTCTATGTATTGAATTTTTTAAAATAGAATTAATTTTTGAATTTGGAATATCATAATTATCTTAGGGTAAATTTTTGGTATTTTTCTGAGTACTTTTAATTTTTGATGAATAGTGAAAAAACACCCAGATATTGATTAAAACTGACTTTTTATTTAAATAATTAATTATTTTATTTAAATTTATTTTAGGTCAAAATAAATACATAATACCTATAAATGCTCAATGTAATTAATTGGAGTCATTTTGTAATAATATTAGATATATAAAAATTTTATTAAACTTTTCACTGTCTTTTACCCAACTCCAAGGAGAATTTACAAATTTGCATAAAACATAATTTTACTACTTCTATGAGTGGAATTTTAATAATAATAGAGACAAGGTTGATATCAGTATAAAAAATTTGGTTCAATAAGATAAAAATAATTTCTGTTGAATAACAACTTCTTTCTTTTATTTACCACGGTTAAAAGTAAAAATGGTAATTAAGAGTAAAAATGATATTATTCGTACCCTAAAACATGTACAAATTCTATTGGAAAAATATAATTAGACCAAAAATAACCTTAGGAATAAAATATTATTATTTAGGTTCACTTGGATTAGATTCGGACATTTATTATTATTTAATTCAAAACATAGTTAAAAGAGTTAAAATCAATATTGGATAACTAATTTTTTTTAATATAGGGTTATACATAAGCTAAAATAGACTATGAATATTCATTAGAAAAATAAAAAAATGTCCTCCATAATGGTATTTTATTTTATATTTTTTTGACATTAAATATTTAAATTTATTTATGACATAATGATGATGCTGTAATTACCATAATAATGAAAGATTAAGATAGTTGACATTATAAATATCAAAATAAATGTAATTTGAAACTTTTTATAAGTTAAACTAATATTATAGGTAATTATAACATGGTATGGTTGGTTATATCAGTTTTATTTGAAGTAATAATGATGTTATGATTTTAACAAAAAAATACCAAATAGTGTCAAAATTAACTTAAAATAGTTTTTAAAACAAATATTATATTATTAATTGATAAAATAGTCTTAAAAATATAAGTATCAGAAAAAGGACTTATATAATAATATATATGCCATTAATGAACCAATTGGGGTTCAATTGGAATTTTATAGTAAGTTTATTAACCATATAATATAAAAATACAAAAAGACATGGTAAATGTCAAACTATTTAACTAAGTGTTAAATATAAAAGTTAATGTTAATATAGTGACCTAAACCTATCTAAAACCTATTGGTTGATTGAAGTTAGACCCATCCCCACCACAGCCTTTAAATAATTCATTTTGGAGCCATTTTAAACCAAAAATGAATTTATTATAAAATAATATTTTAAGTTTTTTCTAAGGTGCCCCCACCCCTCTTATAAAAGGGCACTTCCCCTTTTCTCAAATTGACTCCTCCTAAGTAATTTGGCTCTGCCAAACCCTGCCAAAATATCCTCCCAACTATCCTACCTTTATACTAGAGGCATTCCTTTGATAATAAAGCCATCCTAAGGAGCCCATTGCATCTAATCAAAAGGAAGAACCCGAAGAAGAGGTAATGATTTCACTACCCTCTTTCAAGTTCTTTTATTCTTCCACTTACTCTTTCTTTGGTGTTTACATTATAAAATAATAACTATAGTATATTATATATACTATTATGTAATTATAAATATTTCACAACTATATTCATTATTATATCTATCTTATGAATGATAATGTCACCATGCGTGCGTGCGTACGGCTTACCATCTCCATATCGTGGTGTAATTTGTTATTCATCACAATGTTACATGGATGGATGTAATGATGAGTAATATGTATATAAATAATGCAACTAACATGATAATGTCTCTATAAAATTAATATACCATCCAATTCAACACCTTTATGGAAATGATATTGTCGCTCGTGCGTACGTACGGATTACCCTCTCCATGACGCGGTGAGATTTATTTCCATGTTCACAATTCATCGAAGATTATAAAAATATATATTAAAAATAAGTATGTAATATATGACATAATAATTCTACTGGAGATATATATATATATATATATATATATATATATATATATATATATTTGTACTTACATATATCTTATTCACTTAGTCTTGTTCAATAAAATATGAAAATAGAAACATCGTTTATGCATACGTACGGACTACCGTCTCCATAAACTGTGGGTTTCATTTCATATATATGTCTATTATACATATATATATTCTAAATATATATGATATATAAATCATGTTTTATATTCTGTAAGTATTTAAATCTTGATCTAAGTGACACAATCAAGAGTAACAAATTAAGACACATACCATAAAGAAAACGATTATTACCCGAAATGTTAAATTGACATGGAAATTATTATTAAATGGGTTGTATAAAGTCATAAATGAATCATGTATGATATCATAAATATTAATATGGTTCTTTTATAATTTAATAACATAATACGATCTTCATAGAGGAGGTTAAATGTACCCTCGACTAAAGGAAAGTGCAAGGTAAGGGTTAATATATCAATCTCATTATTATATGATATTGTTTATGTGTAAGTATTTACTGGGACATTTTTATCATCCAAGTCCATTTTTCAAAAAAATGATTTAAAAATTAATACTTTAAGGATTTGTTAAAGGTACTGTTTATCAATATCATAATTTTAAATTTTTTAAAGAATTAACTTTCTAAATATTTTTAATTAATGTCCATGTTTTCAAAATGATTTTAAGGATTTATTTATATGAACATGAATGTTTTGAAATGATAATGATTTCAAAAGTTTCAATGTGTTATGGGACACTTTGATTCCAAAATCTCTTTTAAATTTATTCCTTTATAATTGTGTGACTTTTAAATGATTTTAGAAAAAGATTTACTCATCATTTTCAACTATGTCAGCATCCTTTACTGGATATTATTTTTGATTGAGGATGATTTATTATAATAAAATCATCCATATTTTATTGAATGAGTTATGATATGATTGACTGTGGATGTTCTATTTTTATTCCATGCATGATTTATAGTTAAGGTGTTGACATTTCATATGCCAGTTTTAATATGAATGTTTATGTTATATTTCAACTTTTTCATATGAGGAATGTAGTAGACTTAGTAAATGAAGGGTGGATCCCTCTATAGCTCCTCGATGAATCGGTAGGTCTCATGAGATAAAATAGTGTCTTCGCACAAGCCCTTGAAAAAAAATTTATTTGTAGTCTTGGCACAAGGCCTTGACTATGTTGTAATGATGTCCGCCATTAGGCATTCACTCGTTATGAAATTAGTTATTACATGTGATTATTATACTAGTAGAATATCCATGTGCATTATTATATGGTAATGTTTGATTTATTTTTTCCATATTATGTTCAAGTTTATGTTTAAAAAGGCTGTTGTTTTTATCACACATCCTGCCTTAAAATTTTATAGCTTCTGCTAAATTTTTTACCCTTACTGGGCATCTAAGCACACCCATTTCTTATTTTTTTATTTTACCAGGATTCCAAGATGTGTATTATGATTTATATTCAGGGTTAAGATATTGGGAATAATGGTGTTCTCAAGGAACTATCTATGCTATGATTTATGTTTAAAATTGTTATGTAAAGTTAATGTATATAATCTATTTTCCAAGGCTGCTAAACTGATCTGTCATTAAGGACTTGATTCCTTGTAATCATACCAATGTATTAAAATAATGCACTGGATCTGGGTAACTAGGGTTGGGGCGTTACAGTCATGTTTGGGTTTTAGTGGATATACGTGAGGATCTAATACAGGAATTTCATGCTTTATATTGTGCAATGCACCCTAGAGTCACCAAGATGTACCATGACATGTGTAATTAGTTATGGTGGTTGGGTATGAAAAGAGAGGTATCTAGTTTCATTAATATGTGTTCCACCCATTAGTAGGTGAAGGAAGAACATCAGCAACCATCTGGGCTTTTACAGATGTAACCTATTACCAAGAGGAAATGGGATTATTTCACAATGGATTTCATGACTGGCTTACCAAGTTCAGCTCATGGTAATGATGTTTTTTGGGTTTTGGTTGATAGGATTATGACCGTTGATCTTTTCTTTCTGATTAAGTATACTTTCAATGCTAATGAGATTGGAAGGCTGTACATCTATGAGATATTTTGTATTCACCGGGTTCTGTACAATGTTGGCTCATATAGGTATGGCCAGATTACCTCTTGTTTCTAGAAGAGTTATTAATGAAAACTGGGTATATAGGTTCTTATGAGCACAACGTACTACCCTTAAAATGATGTTTAGTAAAAGAGAACGATACATGTGCTAGGGGAAATATTGTGTTATGTGTTCTATATTTTGGGGATTCTTGGGAGAGGTACATTCCCATAGTTGAGTTTTCCTATAATAAAAGTTATCGGGTGTTGATATAGAAGACACCTTAAAAGGTTTTGTAAGACAGGCCTTTTCGATCACACTTGTGTTGGATAGAGGAAGGGCAAACAACATTACTAAGAGTGTGTCTCATGCATTAGACTTCAGAGTAGGACAAGTTGATTCATAAGTGGATGGAAACTCCACAGTCTCGATAGAAATCTTATCTCGATCACTAAAGATGAACTCTATATTTTGAAGTGGGGAGCAAGTATTTTTTAAATGTTTTACTGAGGTTAGGACACATACGGATCATGAGACAGGTTAACCTTTCTCCATGATATGTCAGGTCGTTTGAGATTATAGAGGGAGTCTGATGGATAACTTATCATCTTTTGTTTCATTAGATGTACTATGTCATGAATGACATATTCCATGAATCTCAGCTACTCCGCTATCAATTAGAACCATCTATTTAATTTTATCCCAGGGAGGTTGAGTTATAGGTTTATACATCCTTTCAGAAGCATCTGATTCGTACCATCGATAGGAGCATGAAGGTTCTCTGATGCCGGTTAGTTCCTCTAGTATCGGTGCAATGGTAGCACAGTCGTTTATAAGATGATATTTGGAGCATGAGACCAATGTACGTGCTTAGTTTCTAGAGTTTTTCTCATATAAATACTAACCACCATTCAAAGAGAAATTGATGGATGAATTTCTATAATAGGGGATGATTATAATAAACCAGGATTTCATATGAGGCACACATCCATTATTTTTCAATTTGAGAGAATAAACATGACCTCATGTGAGTGGAGAACATGATCATAGGTTTTTTTATGGTTTGTGGGGAATGTTTAGAGCCAAAAACCTATTTTGGGTGGTGTTTTTGGCCGATAACATGTTTTGATAAAAATGTGTGGGATAGGCCACAGAGTTTGACCAAACCATATGTGGATGGATAGAGGGTTGGTATAGGCCTCACAGTTAGGTAAGATTTTGGGGAATGTTCTACATGAAAATGCAGTAATGTATGCAATTTTTTCAGTCTTTAATATAGGTTTAGTGCATGGTTTCCGCATAGTTTGTAGACAGTGCTGGTAAATTGTGAAGGCCCCCTTGGTCTATAGGAATCTATGAATGTTTAGTTCATGATTTTCCATGTTGTCCACTTAAACAATGTGACCCCTAAAATTTTGGGTTTTTGTTAATTATTAATTAAATTGGTTTTCTTTGGAAAACCTAATTCACTATAAACCTCCATGAGGAGTGTGGTTCCCATTTTGACCTCTCATGAATCTAATGTTGGATTTGATATCGTTCCTTCATACAATCTATGATTCGAGGGTGTTTTTTCACATCTGATCTAAAATGGTATGATCTAAATATCTTTTCATCCTTTCCCAATTCTTCTAGATATCAATCGTAATATTGGGATTTAGGCTCATATACCCTATTTTTCATTCATAGATTGTTCTTCATATTTCTCCTAAACTGAGTCAAATTGGAACTTGATATTAGACGATCAATCCACTATCAAGCTAAAGAAGGTGTTCTATAATTTTTTTCATAGAATTTGGTTCTTTTTGGATCTATAATCCATTACTCAGCCCATCGTACCATCATGAATGACCCCAATTTTTAATGGGTTACTTGAAATATATGTAATCAGACCCATTAGGGATTCCCGTAGGATCTCTTGTGATACGTTAATACCTGTTTCCCAAACCAAGGTCACCCATGTGGTGGTCCTTATATAATTGCATTTATTAAGACATTTTAAACAACCCAATGGGTGTTTTTGGGATTTCCATGTTATATGAATCCAATTATAGATATAGTTAGTTGAATGAGATGATTAGGAGACGGTTTTCCTCCTTTACCTTGAGGTTTTTTTTGAAATTGAATTGGTTAATTTTTGAATTGATTAAATGAGTTATGATAAATGTCTGATTGAATATATGGGTTGGTATACTCATTGGATTCATTTCTTACAAATTGTGATTAATGGGTGGGTATACCCATGAGACATGTTTGATGGAAAATTGTGATAAGTTTTTGGGTAAACCCATGTGACATGATTAATTGAATTGGAATTCATAAGTGGGTCTACTGAGGAGATGTGACTGGTTTGAAATGTATTAAATGATTAGATATACCCATTTAATGTAATTGAAAGTAATTTATTAAAATAGAGGGTAAATCAAATGGAATTGAATTGTTAGATGGTATGAATGAATGTTTGTTTTGTATAGACACCATGGTCGACTCTCCATGGACCTAGAATGTGGAAGTGGGTGCCTGGAGTATTCATGCTTCTCGGGTCTTGATTATGTGAGATGCTTTGGGCCTTGGTACCCCTTTAATCCGAATTTCTTGGGCTTAAGTAGGAAATTTTGGTAAAAATTCTCCATGGAATATAACTATTGCAAATACCAAGTTTCCATCGAGATGATTCTATGGCTCGGTTGAGATTTCTTGGTCTTTGAAACCTTGGATATAACCCTTAATGGTCTATAATTCTTTATAGAGCCAGTCTATGGAAATTGTGACATAATAAACTATACAAAAAGTTGGTGGGATTTTAATATGGTTTATTTATATGGAAAGGTAATGTGGACTGGTTATGGATGGATGTTTGATGAGGCTATGATACTTATTTACATTGATTATAACTGCCTTGTTAGGATATAAAACTTTTTAATGTGATCCTTAAAAGGTTTTTTGGTTTTACTTGTGGTAGTAGACATATTATATGGGCATTAAAATATAAATTTATTCATATTTACACTTGTTTAGCATACTTCTTTGTATTTCATAGGTCTATATGATCTTCTAGGTGGTCACCTACTTGGATTTTTATCTCATACCCCATTTGGGCCTCCATGGTGATGCAAATAGATTATTTGGTTGTAGAAAAAGGTAGGGGAAAGAACCCTAGCATTGGTTGTTGATACTTTCCGTGAAGCATGTGAGAATGGGACCAAGATGGGGCTTACGTTTCTATGGGAACTTTTTTTCATTTCATTTTTTTTATATTTGGACACTCATACTATATTTTATTTTCATGTTCCCATTTTGGATGTTTTTTAGATACATTTATCATCTGAATAATTATGTATGAGACAATTATGTATTTTGTTATATATTTATATCTTGTTACCTTCATGTTTTCTTCACATTTATCTACTTCCACTATTGAATGTAATTGACTTATGTGGTCAAATACTCTGGTAATGATGGAATAGTCTGCTTAGTGACACACCTAGGCCCTTTCTATTAGTTGGTAGCCTCTGGAATTTAGGGATATGTGCTCAAGGCCTTGTGTACAACTAGGATCAGGGAACTATTGATTGGAAGTTGGGTCCATGATGTTACAACTTTCAAGGTCACCCACTCCCTTATATATATTCCCTAGGATACAGTGAATAGTTTTGGAATATCATTGCAAGTTAGAAGAACTTTGTATAGTTTTAAATAATTGTAATGGTTTTTATTTTTATGATAATGTATTTTTATTTCCATTCTTCCAGTGAAACTAGACCTCAAAATCATTGGCATGTATTTTTGTAAAATTAGGTTAAGAATTCAGAAATAAGTATGTTTAAGGCTTTGGTATTTGTAGATGGTTTTAAAAAATGTAATAGTTATGTTTTAATATTATTATTAGAGAAAATTAGTGAAATCTTTAAGAATATGTCTAAGTTGAAAGACTATGTATATAAGAACATCATAATAATTTAGTAAAGAAGAATTTATGTGGTTTTCCTAGAAATACATCCCTATATATATAATTGATAGTAGGTGAGGGTGTTCTACATATTAACATAGGGAAGATCACCCCAAAAGGGGTTTATTAATCATTGAATCAATAATAATTATGATTAATGTTCAGTGAGACTAGTACTGAACACATAACTAGACACTCTAGTGGGATATGATTTGGTTGATCACAAAATTTTATGCACCTCTATGAGGGATTTGTTTTTTAGTCACATTCAAGGAATATATTTAGAAGTATAAAATAACCTCACATAATGAATCCTAGGATAAAATAATATTAATATAGTTTGAACTAAAGAAATTAAGGGATAACAGGAAGATAGAAAATACTGAATGGTTTTAAGGTTGAATCCCTTTTTAGTTATTGATTATAATAATACCCCAATGATTTTAAATTTTTTTCACTAATTTTACCCATATTTATATAATGGATGGAACCAGAAGGAAAGATGTTAACCATGGTTGTGAGGGAAAATGTGATGATTACCTCTAAGATCAACCCATTAGAATTAGAGATGTTCTGAGAAATCTTGTGAATATTCCCAAATAACTCTAACAAAACATGATTAACAATGTAACCATACATTAAACCCTTAGTGTACCAAATAAGTGAAAGATAGTGGTCATGAAAATGTAGGTATTGAAGATGATGAATGAAGGAGGACTCAACTGTCCCTATGAAAAAAATGTGGGATGAAACCCCAAAGAAATTTAGTCAAGGGGATTAAAAAATTCCTTATTTATTGAAGAGGGGGTACTCGAGTATCAAACTACCATAAGAATATAGAGAGGCCAATTAATATAATGGGAGTAGAGAGATTATTTTCAAAAGTACCCATAATAGTCCAATCCCATACTTTTGGAAAACATAGGAATTATCTAAATCAATGACCTACTCTAACAGATAGAAATGCTGATAGACATCCACAACTACCATGGACAAGGGAAAACAATAAGGTAGAGGAAATCACAACTAAGAAAGTGATTTTTTAAAATTATACGGAGTAATGAAAACCAGTCATCCACTGAAAAATTATATGTATTATATTTCTATCTTATTCAAACATATTGTTTGTACGTAGAATGATTCCTATGAAAATAAAATAGTCACATAGATGTATATATTTTGAATTATTAATAGATAAATCAACTGGTATGATTATTTTATCATGATTTTATGTTAATGAGAATGTGAATAATGAATGTCTTATTATCCTTACTTGATAAATTAAATGTCATTTCTGAAATTGATTAGTTACCTCTAATTACAGGGTAAAATTATTTGGAATTAAATGAACAATTTTTATGTCAAACAATGATATTATATATATATTAATGATTATAGACACCCTTTATAAAAAAATTATACAATGTGAGTCTCGATATCAAATAACCATAGACTCTTATTTCAAATGGTTGGAGAAAACTCAATATCATGGATAACATTATTAGAAAAAAATATGTTTCATAAGTTTGTATGGTCAATATCATTATAGATTGTTTTTATTTTGAGTCGCATCAATCAGCAAGACACCTTTATATTTTTTAATTAGTAGTTAATAGTAAATATTGTGAGGAAAGTTGTTATTTAAATGAGGGATGTAATGTCTCATGTTTTTGGAGCCACCACCACCACCACCACCATAATTATCCTCATTTTTATTTTTATTTTATTTTATTTAGGATTATAATTTTATGAAATGTTTTTCTATTGTTTCAAAAGGATTGATACATGATTAGATAAGGTTCCCTACAACATATGAAACCATCTAAATGAACATTATTAATTCATAAGTAGTAAATTACAAAAAATTATCATATAATAATGTAGTTAATCTTTTGGATCATTCCTCACTAGATATGATGTAAATCCCTTAATAGATCAAAAATAGGGTCAATAGGAAATACGAATGAAATATTCAAGAATAAGAAATATAATAGTCCATATTCTTCCTTAAGGACCACCAATAGAAAAAAACATTTAATGAGTAATGTAACCCTGGAAAGAGAAAGAATAGTAAAAATTATGAAATAAGAATTGTTCCTTATGAAGTGGGAGTGGAAATAACTAATAATTTAGAAATTCTATATATAGAAATGAATGATTGTTATTGAATATATGGTTTTTGAAATTATGGCTATTTCAAATATAGTCATTTAAATTTTGTTTATTGGTCATATATCAATTAGGTAAACTAAAATAAGTTATTTTTGAGTTGTAAATTTAAAATTATATAACTCTTAGGAAATTAAAAATATGATATGAATATATAATATATATATATATATATAAGTTATGCATAAATATTATTATCATTATTAAAATATGATATGTTATATATATATAACTAAAAATATATTTCAATATTAATGTAGTAGATTAATGTAAGTTATAATATATAAATAATTAATTAATGGTATTTGTTAAAGAATATTTAGTATTGAGGTTATATTTATTTTCAAGAAACAATTTTATTACTAATTTTATATTTTTTATAGAAAAATTAATTTGACTCCATCAAAATAGTATTATATATAGACTAATATTTTTACATCACTCAAAATATATATTAATATGAAATAATATTATGAACACATAATGATTAAACACTCTATTTTAAAAATAAATGAGTTTTATTTATAATTTATATAATTTTTTAATGATAAATATATAAATTTTATAATTTTATTTTCTAAAAAAATGAATTAAAATTTTAAATTAATTATATAAATATTTTCCTAAGATGATTTTTTTTCTTTTTTAGAAATAATCAATTTTTAGGTGAATAGAAAAATCGCCATCTTTTATTAAAACATTTCACTTTTAATATGCTAGAATAAAATAATTGATTATGAAATTTTATTATTAATAATATATATACATGATAAGTAATATAAGTCAATTAATTGTTTAGTTAATAAAAAACTTGTTTTACATTTCATAAATTCAAGTGATAGTTCACTTTAAAAAGTATTTTTACCTGCTTATATGAAAACATAAACATTATCACTTTTACATATTTTATATAAAACATTTATATCTTATTGGGATGAAAAATTTAAATATTAAACAAATTTTTTTATTTATTTTAACGTATAAAAAAATATTCTCAAGATTAGTTTTTATGACATCGATAATGGTAAAACAATTAATTAAAAAGAATTCTTTTATTAATAATGTATAATCATTTATTGAATCATTCAAATGGATCTAATTTAGATTATGACCCTAATGTTTTGTTTAAATCCTATATATTATTATATTAATAATTATTAAATTGGTAATCTCTACTAAATAATATTAAGAACACATAATGTTTAAAAGTCATTTTTATTCGAAAATTATTTTTATAATTTTATAACATAAATTAAATATCGATTTTATTATATATATAAATTAAACTAGATTAAATGGAAATAAAATATAGGTTTTAAAAAAACATTTAGTAATAGGGGTGGTCTTATATGGTTTATATGAAATATAAATTAAATGTTAAAATGTAGTTAGCACGATAAAATTCAAAATGTTAAAATGTAAAAACATTGGGTAATAGACATGAAATTTTTTTATAACACAAGTGGAAAGTGTTGGATGAAGATATAATGAACTAATATCACACCAAAATCCATTATTATAAATTTTTGTATGCATTGATCATGGAATAGTGTTGTGAAATATGGAAGGTTAAAGGGTATTCCTAAAAGTTCAATTCTATTCACTTATAAAAAGCGATCACTTCCACCCTTATGTTTTTAAAATTTCATTTAAATATTCTTATTAAAATATACCAAAATTACAATTCCTATAATTAATTTTATCATACATAAGTCCTTTGTCTGTATATTTTATCTTAAGGCCTTCACTTACAAGGAGATCTCTAAGATAATATCATGTCGCAAATGTAAATATTACCTTATTAATGAATTTTCTCCCAAATCATTCTCTTAAAAATATATCATATCCATAAAAACATAATGAAATAAGTTAAATTATTATAATTGTATGTTATTATATTAATGTTACATATATTTTTTATTTTTCTCTATCTGCTACTAAAAAACCATCATTAGTGAGTTGCACAAACTACCGCCTCCATAAAGAAATATCTTCTATTTTTCAATGCCACCATTAATGGATGATAAAAAAAGATGCAACAGATTAATAAATAGGATATATATAAAATAAATATCATTATGAAATGTTACATTGTCAAAATTGTTTTTGAATTAGACCAAAACCGTTATATTTTTATGATCTAAAATCATGTTTACATTATTATTAATAAATTTTATGTATTGTAATTGTTTAATAGAAACAATTGAAAAAATTTAAAAGTATGGAATTGACATTGAAAAAAATTGTAATTGAGTAATATACGTACCATATGAAGAATTTTAACTAACCATCAATATCAGATCATTCCATGGAACCTACCATATGTTTTACACCATCTAAACACCAAAAAAACTTCCTACTGTAATTCAAATGAAATTTTTTTTCTATGTCACAAAGTAACCATGCATTGATGTTGAAATTATCATTTAACCTTTCCTCATATTCAATCAACCTACCATGAGATAGAGATATACCCACCTCATGAATAAATCATGTTATAAAACCAAGGTATGTATAAATTTTCATAAAGTAATTTACTGATTGGAAATATTATTATAGTGACTTCACAAATATATATCTTACCATGTAAAGTCATTAACCTATTTCATGAACAAATTAACTAACTTCATGAAGTGATGATCCTTCCATGACAACCTTCCACATAAACTAACAAGGAAAATTTAATATTCCGACATTCAATTCTAACTAACTCTGTTTAATGTAAAGACAAATTTCCATGTCTAACTTAGTGGTAGAGCATCTCAAATCACCAATATCTAGTTTTTAAATAATTAAATAAAAATTTAGTGCATTCAATATTTCATTGATCATTCTCCAGCAACTAATGGGTATGATAATGTCGTTAAGAAAAAATCTAATTTTGTAAAGGTTTGTGCTAGGATGAGAACTCTATCTATTACAATGAATAATAAAGGATCCTACAAATGGACATGTGCTACTGAGAATAATATTGGACACTATGTTTTCCATAAAATACTATAAAATTTTTCCATGATCATCCTAAATAAGATTTCATGAACTCCAGACAATTGGATCTATTCTGACCGAGCTGCACCACATTTCCATATCTCATATTCCATTTTCTTTCTAATTATTATGTACATTAGAGATGTGTTTTGTGTTTCCCTATTCATATTAAAAAAACATAGGCTTCTAATTAAAATTATAGTGTAAATGATAATACATAAATCATTTAATTTTTATTCCCTTGATCAACTATGGAAGAGGTCCTAAGTGACATGGTATCTTTTTTTATCAAAAAATGATCTATGGAAGAGGCTCTATGGCTAGAATTTTTTTTGTTATATTTATTTTACAACAATATCGTAGTTTTGGATCAGGTTATTTTATAATAATATTCTTTTTAGTGGATTTTTTCCAATTGGATGAAATAATATCTTAACATGAGACTAAACCCATCATTTAATTCTATTCAGATGTATTTTCTATAACTTATGAACTCTTTTTTATCAATTTTTTTATTTATTATAAATTATACCTATTAATTGTTTTAAATTCTAAAAAAATTAATATTTGATTGTTAAGTTATATTAGTTTTTATAGACTTCATTTTAAAAGAGTGGATTAGTTTTAAAAGTTATATTATTACCAAAAGTATCTTAACTGATAAATGATCTACCTTGTAAGTATATTATTTAATGATCAAATTATGTATTTATATTATTTTTTATCAGGTGATTTTATCATGATTAGTAATTATTTTTTTTAATCATTTTAAATAAGAAAATCATTGGAAAATCAATTCAAACCCTCATTATTTTTCTACTTAAACTAGTACACACTATTTTATGCACATTTGATGAGACATGGAAACATTAATCAAACTTACATGTGAATTATCACATTCATGAGCAATGATTTCCATTTTTCATAACCACCCATCATGGTTGGATATAAAAATATATTTAAAATATAATAATCATATAAATAAAAATATTAATATGTAAGATATAATGAGACTATTTTACAATTATTTTTACTATATTCAACTTAAATAAAGAGATATAGAGAAATTAACCAAACAACCTCAAGTAATTAGTGCAGCAAAGACAACTATATAGTAAATATAAAAAACAAGATTCTAAATGGTAAATATTTAAATAAATAATTTAAAATAAAGTTCCTAATTAGGTATCTAATTAACTTTATAAAATTATTCAAGATGTTATGCACATGCATATTAGTAATATTGAACATGGTAAGGTGTTTTATCTCAAATTATTGTAATTGAGACATGTTATAATGTTTTTCACTAATTTCATATTTATTGGGTGTCCACACTACCCAATAATGTATTTCTGAATATTCCATAATTTGATATTTGTATTAATTAGATCATATGATTTTCAAGAATCCAATGAAATTTTATTCCAAAATTAATTATGCCATATTGGTTTCACCTAATTCATCATTCATAAAGGCATGATTTGATATTGTGAAACAATATTCATTTCTATGGTTTATCTTACCCTTATGAATGTTAATATAAAACTATTATTAAACTTGGATTTCATGATTCAAATAACCAGGGCCCATCTGGACGATGGTAAGACAAGTGTTACATATAAATTCCACCTCTAATAGGCTTGGGGATGGTGAAAAGTAACGAGTAGGAAATAATGAATCAAGAGTCCTTAGGTTAAAGTACCTATTCAAATATACACACACAAACACAATAATATCCATGAAATAGTACATGGATAATAATATGTCATCGAACATCTAGAGTGTAAACCATGTTTGCACCAACCTCTTGGATGATATTAAAGTACATCAATGTAGCAAAAAAAGTGCAAAGGAAAAAATAAATGGCCAACTAGAAAAAAGGTTCCAACCTGAAAAAAATGAAGAAAAAGAAAAATGAATAGAGACTAACTCAAAATATTTGAGGCTCATAACTGAATACAGCAAGATACTCCATTTAGCATTGTGCTCCCTGAATTTTCGTTCTACTATAGTCATTTTCTATCTTTATGTCGTTTGTATAAGAAAAAACTTGTGCCAGGAAACCCATGTAAGCTTGATTATATAAACACTCTATAAAATTCCCTAAAAACTAATAAGGGGATGAAATATAAAAAATCAGATAAACCCATAAATAAAGTAGGTGATGTAACCCAAAATCATATTTGAATGTAATAAAACCAAGTGAAAAGTAAAATGGATATATCCTTCATCCAAGATAGCTAAGGAAAAAGGTACTACCCATAGATTCAAAGGTCTCATCACTAATAATAAATATATACCAAACAAAATTATATATAGAGTGGATTTCCCACTTATTGATACTATGTATCACAATCGAGGGATCACAAACACCTACCCATGATTCTCTAAAAACATCTCAAGAATATGGATGTCTAATAGTTCACTGCTATGTAGCACAACCAAGGGAGTATTACTCTAATGGATAACCTTCCCAACACTGGGGCTCAATGACAGGGAGTACACTCTATAAATAATAGACTCGTGCACTTTATAATGTGGGGGTGCACCGTCTCTCGCTATATAATGGTGACGGGGGACCGACCACCTGGATAGTGATAGAGAAGTACTGACCAATGAAACAATCTGATGGTCACTACCATATGCTTCCACCAGATAAGAATTTATAAGATAAGCTTCCTATGAGCATCACCTCACATCATTTATCTAGTATTTAAATGAATGCCAATATTTTTTATTACACACAAGACTACTTTGTGTAGGATACCAGTGTGTCTAAATCTGAATATCACAATATATCGATGATCACACAAGAGAGTCATCATTGATTCTGTGAGATAAAACAAAAATTTACTAAAAATCCACAGAAAATGGCCATGAATAGAAAAAATAATCACATATTTGTGATATACACGAAAAAAGACATAGGATAGGATATTTACATTAGGAAAATAGAAATCCTGTGAAAAAAATACATTTTATCATATCACACACAATGTTCGATTCATGGGACTGAACAATGAGTCAAAATTCAACACCCAATATTGGTCTTGAATAACCCCTCTCAATGTTGGGATCACAATTCCATTGATAGTTTTTCAATCTGACATCTCAGTTTAAATATATAACCATAACATGGATTGGAAATAAAAATGAATAAATAATAATAATAATAATACTTTTATAATTATTACTATGATTATGTTATTAATACGATATATATATATAACAAGGATGAAGGCAAGTAATTATGTAGGGGGATTCTTCATGTAGTAAATTTACTGTATGCACCAACCCTTATATCCATCTTCCAATAATTTTATTAATTATTATTATTAAAAATGTGTTTTTCTTCCCCACAAATGACTCATTCAACAGCCTGTAGCCCTAACCTTTCCCACTAGACAAAAACACTATTCATATGCATCGTTAATATTCATACGCAAAACCCATCTCACATTCCAGACTCACCCAAACTCTCTTCCCCTTCGGTGGCCAAATCCCAATCCTTCGTTATTCCATGATGTTTCTCCGGTCATTTCTCTCCAATTAGATCCCTATCACATAAGATACTATCTATTAAGCTACACATCAAGAAACAACTATCATCCCTCACTACCGTCGACAACCACTAAGGCTAGTGAACTATCATCCATGCACATCTTAATGGATTGGGGATAGATAAAAGTAATAATGATATAGAATAATTGATCAAGTAATTAATGTGCTTGATTTAAAATGAGACATGGAATAAAAATATTTATCAAATATTTATCTAGGTACAATAATTAGAATCACTAGAAAGGGATTGAGAATATTAATAGGATCCTCATAATTTATATCTATTAATTCATTATAAGTCATTGACAAGAACCATTACATGAAGAATAGTAGAACTATATTTTATAATAAACAATAAATGAAATAAATTACAAATAACAAACACAAGTTCATAATCAAACATAGATTTCATTTCCCAATTCAAAAATATAAAACCAAAAATATCAAATTTATTATAATAAAAAATCCCTACCTCAAGAAAAGATTTATTGTTGGTGAAAAAAGAATTCTCTACCCTCAAATGAATTTCTGATGATGAACAATATTATATCCTACCTAGGGTAAACCCTAAATTCTGAAAATAACTATGGTAACCTATTTACCATATGAGGTTCTAATCAATGGTAAAATAATTTATCTTTTAAAATTCATGTGTGTGATACAATATATTTAATAAGGTAAATATATCAATACCGAGCCTATCCAGACTCAATAATCTTACACCAACTCAACCACTATCTCTTAATGTATTCATTAAAATATTCAAATTTTATAAATATAAATATAATAATTTATATTGTACAGATCACTTACATTCATTATCTTCTATATAGTATTATATGCATGGTTTCTTCTCTAAAATATAAGTCTCTTTTATAACTAAACCTTATTTCATTAGTTATAATGTTTCTCCTTTAGTTTCATAAATCATTTAATATGGTATACTTTATTCCTATTTTTGGAAATCAATTTGATCAAAATATTCATTATCATTGGTTTCAAACAATTTTTGAAAATGAAACTATGATAAGAATAATTCACATCAATTAATAAGATGATTTCATATCCTTGTCCATAATCTCCCTCCCAAAATATGTTTTCATTATTAATTAGGTACCTAACTAAGTGGTATATCGTATCAACTTCATGTTTATGTTTTGAAAATTTTAAAATAAAGTTTAATTATATTAATTTTTTTGTGGAATTTCTAAGAAATGTTTTCCTAAAATATATTAAGGGATCATTCATACCTCCTTCATGACTTTAAAAATTCACATTCTCTTAATTGTTATCTTATATTGGGATTATTCATATTATTGACCTCATTAAGTTTTTTATATATTTCTCTTACATATATACTTTGTTAAAAAAATTCATTATTAAGGTTATATATGTTTTATTACCATTCAAAATTCCCACCCTTTTGTAAACTCGGTTTAAGGTAACTTTACAATTTATTGTATCATGTCATGCATCATCCTCATGAAATGTTTTTTGTTAAAATATCAACATATTTTGAAAACCCTAATTAATGTATAAATAACCCCTTCATTAAATAATAACTTTATTGAAAACAATGTAGTCATTCTGACTTTAAAGGATACTTTATTAATTTCAAAAAATCTTTACCCAAGTGGTATATTTTAATTCATTTTTCTTATGACACCATTCAATTAAATATCTACATTTGAAATATATGATCAAGACATGAATTTCATTTTCAAATATTAACATGAAATTGATTTAATTACTTCTTTTAATAAACCTTATAATTTACACATTGATTATTCTTTGAATTGGATTATTAAACCCACTTCATTCTCATGGGTTTGATCATGGATATGATTTATTTATGGTTTTATTTCCCCATATGAAACACATATATATGATTTACATTTATGTGATAGGTAGGTCCAATAATATATTTCTTTATAATGTATTGTGGTTTTCATTATATCTCAGGAGATGTCATGTAAGGGATTAAAAAGTTAACGTGTTCCACCATTGAATATTATCCAATTTATGATGATGGTATCTCAGGTGACCCCTAGGTTATATTTATGGTTTCATGTTTTATGTTTTTGTCACATATTTACAATTATATGGTCCAATTATATAAGTTACTTATTCCATTATTCTATGATTATCATCTTCCTCTTTATGATATAATTTTATATCTTTTGACTATGATGTTATGATTTATTTCCCTTTTTACTTATTTACTGGGATTTCTAGTTCATCCAATTCCTAATGTGTTTTCCATAATGTTGGTCGGAGTGGATACTCAAGAGGGGGGTGAATTGAGTTCCAATTTAAAATTTCTATCTAACAGATTTCTCTTTTAGTCCCCCAATTTAAAATCAAAGTTAAACTGTAGTGAATTTATACATATTGTAAATTTTCAATTAGCTTCTTAAAGGTTGATTATATCTCAGTCAATTTAATCAAATGATTAAATTAGTTTTTGAAGCTAACCTACTGGTTCAGAAAAAGTATAAACACTTGCTAATTTAACTATCTGTGTAACTTTAAAATAGTTTTGTATTTCAATGTAACAATAGTGGAATATAAAAGATATATGTAGTACACTATAGACTTATACCAGAAAAGAACAACAGATATAACTAAGATGTTCAGTCTCAAGCAGAGACTTCGTCCTCTCAAACAATTTATATAAATTTGATCCACACCCTGGACCGAGGTTAACAACAGTAAAATAATGGCTAGGTCCTAAAACCTCAACCACCATTCTTCATGGGAAAATAGAGACAACAGCACACAAGCAATCCAGGTCACACTTAACCTCTACCACTGTCCTCAGTGGGATACAATGTGATGTAAGGAGTTTGGATTGAGGATTTAGTATCCTCCAGTTCATCACATGAGCCTGTGTGTGTGTAAATAATATAAAGAACACACACTGCTGAAAATAGTAAATAATAAATCACTTAGAGAGAATATATATGAGAGTTTAGAAATCTCTAGTGATTAGTAGTGCAACTCTAGACTCGTTGGATTTAGCCGAGATGCTTCTGAGTCCTTCTGTGGGTTTTCTGTTCAAAAAAAAGTATCGTGATTCAGCTTGATGCCCTTCACAAGTGAGTATGTTCTCTGGATTCCAGTGTTCTTCATGTGTTCTTCAGTAGTGCTGGATTGCATGCATGAGATTACTTTGAAGATTTTTCAATGTCTTCTTTTTGTTCCTTGTGTGTTCTTCTTTTTATGTATGTATGTGCATGGAAGAATTATATCTCTATGCCTTTTCACACAAACTCTCTTACTGAAGCTCGATCTTCCTTTTATTCCACGCGCTCCGGTAATGGGAATGATTACCTTTTCATAGGTACGAGGTACGATCCCCTGACATGCCAACAACTAACATTAAATATCATTAATTTCATTAAAAACATCGAATATGACCATTGGCATTAAATAAGATTTTATAGAAATTCAAACAGTTTTCATGACTATCGGTGAGTCATGAGATTGGTGAGTCATTTTGAATCTACATCAGTATCGATAGCATCTGCATCGGTGGCTCATTGATCATTGGTGTAGGTAGAAACAGCAGCGGTTTCTCATTGATACGACCCGTGATGTTGTGACCGTTGTCATCGGTGTGACAGTTCCAATCATTGGTGCGACTGTTCCTCATCGGTGCGACCGTTCATCATCGGTGCGACCGTTCATCATCAGTGCGACTATTCATCAGCGGTGTGACTATTCATCATCGGTGAAACCATTCATCATCGGTTTGACCGTTCATCATCGGTGCGACCGTTCATCATCAGTGTGACCGTTCATCATCAGTGCGACCATTCATCATCGGTGTGACCGTTCATCATCGGTACCTCAGGAAAATAACTAATGGTGAGTCAAGAAATGGAATTTTCACAAAGTTTCTGTTCAATCCAAAATATTTCTAGGTCAATCGTAAAACAAAAATTGACATAGATTAACATATGTAGACATGATTTAAACATATATAAACACATTTAGAATAATTTCAAAAAATGACTAAATTGAAATAATTAAAACTACAATTTTTTATTATTAAAATAAACATTTCACAGAGAGTTCAACAATCTCCCCCTTTTGATAATAACAAATCAATGGAATTAATTAAGAGAGGATATAGTATGTCATTCAGTATTTTCCCATGATATAAAAATAAAACATGCCAAAAGATAAGACACGATTAAAATAGAAAACAGAACTTATATAAATGAGGGATTCTCCCCATATAATATAAATCAGATAATACCATTAATTCCCCCCTTTAAACATTGATTCCACATAGATATATACTCATCATTTATCATTTCTGATGTCTCAACTTCTCCCCCTTTGGGATTATCAAAACGGAGAGAAGGAAGATGGGCAAGAAGATTCCAATTGAAAAATAAGGTTTGAAAATGAGTACAAAAATCACATAAAAAAGTGAAAAGATTAGAAAATAGACACCCTATCGAAAATTGACAGATACAGCTATTTTGCGGGGTGCAATGGATAATTTCCTTTGGCAGTTAGAGGAATGGATGGTCCAGAAGGTGGCTGGGTGGAAGGATGAACTGGCCTTTTCAAAATCATCCTCATTCTTCCTAAAACATTCCAAAGTAGGAGTAAAATCCTTCAAATGCTGAACTTGAGCCTTAAAAGCTTGAGTAACTGGAGGGTGTATCAAATTGCCATCCAACACTTTAAAATGATGATTCAACTGATGCTTGGTGTAAATCATAGTGAAATAATGATCCACTTTCTCCTTAATCTCTTTTTGAGCCTTGGTAGCATCAGCTGAATAAAACTGTACCATTTTATGAATATGATCACTATGATCTTTCATCTTTTTCAAAGAATCCAAATCCAAAATATTTCCAAGAGATGTCGTCTCTTCTTAAACAACATCTTTTAAAGTATTAATCTCATGACTAGTGATCTTGGTCACCTTTGAAGAACTAGCCTGAGCAACAACTTGAGTGATCTCAGCTTTCAACTTCCTCAAATTTACCTTCTTCAGAAGTTCTATCCGATTTCTTAACAATTCCATCATACCTGAGATGGTTGTTCGGAACTCTCCTTATAGAGAAACCAAATTACTGCATAAATCTGTGAGTGTTAGATTCAAAGAGGTAATGTGCCTGCGAATCGACTCACTATAATTGCATAGATCTGGTTTGATAAGGCTTACCACTCTTTGAGAAAAATCATCCATAGCATCTTTAGATAAAGTCACAGGTGCAGGAGCTGGAACATGAGATAACTCATCTTTCACAGTCTCTCTAACTGCATGAATCAATTCAACCTTAAATATGTGAAAATCAGATCGAGAAACTGCAAAACCGGATCTATCTTGAGAAACAGAAAGATCAGGTCTGGATTGATAAATAGTAGTACCTGGTCTGTCTGTTGTCACTTGCATATATTCAGCAACTAATCGAGCCTTAACTGAGTCATTTACGCTGGTAAGATATATTCCTTATTCTTCCTCTTCCTCTAGATATTCTAATCCTAGAACAGCAAAACATAGATGTTCTTCCCATGCGGCTCTGCATGAAGGATACATAGGTTTCACAAACTGAGATCTTCCAGAAATTTCAGGAGGGACTTCCTCATCCTCATCAATCTCCAACTGTTCTATTCTCTCGGCCTCAAGGACATTTTCATGCACATTTGGATGGGGTTGAGGATCATCTTGGATCACATTCTGACCTTCTATAGGTCGAGGATTAGCATCATCGGCATCACCACTATCATTATCACTTCTACTACTATCACTATCACCATCAGCATCACCCTCAT
This sequence comes from Viscum album, assembly GCA_963277665.1. NCBI lineage: Eukaryota > Viridiplantae > Streptophyta > Magnoliopsida > Santalales > Viscaceae > Viscum > Viscum album. The sequence continues at coordinate 27,355,487 of OY728143.1, read as the reverse complement.
CACCATCATTGCCTTCATCATCATTATTATTAACTGATCTCTCACTTGAAATGTATGTACTACTGGATTCATACTCCTCATCGGTTGATTCATCAGTCTCACCTTCTTCTGCATCATCTAAAAGAGGTTCTATCTCTTGTAACTTGAGATGAGGGATTGTCGAACCAAATTCTATCCTTATGTTCTTTGGGCTCACTGTATTAGGATCACTCCTATCATTACGAGGTGATTAAGGCTCCTTTTCAATATCAGTTTCATCTTTATCTTCTTTTTCTTCTATTTCCTGCTTATTAGACACACCAGTTCCCTTAAGAACTACTGCTTCCCCTTCTTCATCATAAGAAACCACTTCTTCACCAGATTTTAAACTAGGATCTCTCATCCCCTTTGGTCTCGTAAGATGATCTGTAGGATTTAATGAGTCATACAACTTCTCCTCATCAGCAACCCAAGCCTTCTTCTATGGGTTCCAGTTGATTTTCATCCTCTTATAAATATCCTTGTTAATACAGAATCTTCTGGATGAGATAAACTCATCTCCATCATCAACACAGTCCAAGAACTTCATCATGGCATAGATTTTCATAGAATAAAACAAAGATGTAGTTTTATTTTATGGTTTTATCATCTCAGCAATATAATCAGAAAAATATCTACACAGTTTGATCTTTTCACCATCCAACAAAAGAGAATACAGAAAAGCATCTTGATACATTACTGAAGAAAATTCACATTTTTTAGGACATATTTGATGTTGAATAAACTTAAACAAGATTCTACTCTCACTATCCAACTCAGCAGAAGATATCTTCCTCGATTCAGAATTCCCAGTCATCATCTCCAGAGCTAAATCATAAGAAATGTAATAGGTAGTAGGAGGGATATTACCAACGTAATTCTCATATATTCCACTATGAGGTACTCCCAAACATTCAGCCCACTATTTTGAAGAAAAAGTAATCTTTTCCCCTTTAACTATTGAAGACAATCTCGCAGCCTCTACTCCATACAAAACAATAATTAATTTTAAGTAAAACTCATGCACCAGTTTTAGGTATAAGACTTGGTTGTTATTACAGAACTAGTCTTTCCATCCTTGTATCTCTAATACATTCAACAATGCAGACTTGCTCAATAACACCCATTCGGCACACGCTTCTTTCTCAGCTATAACTTCCCGAGTTTCTTACTCAGGGTTTACTGACCACTGCATCATGCTAATCGACTCTCCTCGAGCACACTTTATAGGTGAGGAACCTTCAGATTCCTTGCCTTGTCGCTTTTTCATTACTGTTGGTAGTTCGAGTGGATTGAGAGGTTTGGAGAGGTTTGAATGGTTCGGGTTACAAGAAAGAGAAGGGAGAGTTCGACGGGAGATGGAAGGTCAACAGTCTCTTAAAAAGAAATAGTCGCGGGTCATTATTTGTATCATTTAGGGTTACAAAATAATAAAATATCAATTAAGTAAAACAAAGTCGTTTTAACCAGACTCTAATGGTTTCAAACACACTACCACTCAATCGGTAGCACAGATCAGTTTCACAGATCGGTTCACAGATCGGTTTCACAGATCGGTTTCATAGATCGGTTTCACAGATCTATCATACCAAACTCTTGTTAATCAAGCCTAACCTTTTAGAACATAAGGGCATGGTGAAAATGTCAACTAATTGACGTTCAGTACATATAAACTCAAGAGTAATATCACCTTTTTTGTAGTGGATCTCAAAAAGTGGTGCCTAAAATCAATGTGTTTGGTTCTAGAGTGATACAGAGGGTTCTTTGTTATGTTAATTGCAATATTGTTATCATAGTTGATTGAAACATGATTAAAATCATATCCATAGTCCAAAAGAGTGTGTTTCATCCATAGAATTTGTGCACAACAACTACCAGCAGCAATATATTCGACTTTAGCAATAGATAATGCAACAGAATTCTATTTTTTACTACACCAAGATACCAGGGACTTTCCCAAAAGATGACATGTTCTAGATGTGATCTTCCTATCTAACTTGCATCCAGCAAAGTCTACATCTGAATAACTGATTAAATCAAAATATTTCCTTTTTGGATAAAACAAACCTAAATTTGCAGTATGTTTAAGATATTTGAAAATTTTTATAATAGCAAGCAAATGAGATTCCTTAGGATTAGCTTGAAATATTGCACACATACACAAACTAAACATAATATATGGTCGAATAGCAGTAAGGTAAAGTAGACTCCTAATCATACCTCTGTAACTAGTTTGATCCGGTGGTTTCCCAGTTTCAGCTTCATCCAATTTACAAACAGTACTCATAGGTGTATCACTTTCCTTAATACTATCCAAGAAAAAATGTTTTAAGAGATCTTTTGTATATTTACATTGATTGAAAATAATATAATTTCATTTTGAAAAACATGATGTCCAAGAAAATATTCGAGTTCTCCCATTAAACTCATTTCAAATTCATTTTTCATACTCTTTTAAAAATCAGTACATAAAGCATTTTTAGAAGATCCAAAAAAAATATCATCCACATAGATTTGTACTTCCAAGACATCTTTAGATATTATTTTAATAAAAAGAGCTGGATCAACAATCCCTTTATTAAAACCTTATTAAATAAGAAAACTACTAAGTCTATCATACCAAGCTCTTGGAGCTTGTTTTAAACCATATAAGGCTTTAGAATGTTTAAAAACTCGATTTGGAAAAAAATGTTTAGTAAATCCTGGGGGTTGTTCAACAAAAACATTTTCAACAATAAAACCATTTATAAAAGAACTTTTAACATCCATTAGATATAACTTGAAATTTAGATGAGAAGCATAGACAAGTAGAATCTTAATAGCCTCTAATCTAGCTACAGGTGCAAAGGTTTCCTCATAGTCTATACCTTTCTCTTGACAATATCCTTGTGTAACTAATCTAGATTTGTTTCTAACTATGTTTCCAGACTCATCAAATTTATTTCTAAAAACCCATTTAGTGCCTATGGTCAAGGTTTCCTTAGGTCTGTCAACTAATTTCCATACTTTGTTTCTTTCAAATTGAATTAGTTCTTCTTGCATAGCCATTACCCAAAATTCATCACTGATTGCATCATTGATATTTTTATGTTCTAATTGAGAAATAAAATATTGATGTTCAAATTGGTTTCTTAGAGAATATCTTGTTTGTGTCCCTCTATCAAGATTACCAACAACCGCATCTAAAATATGATTATTTATAATCCTAGTTGATCTAGTAAAGGTAGGACCAGAAATTTCAGGATCTTCTCTAGGTTCAGGTTCTAAAAAATAGGATTATGGAACATTTCCAGATCTTATTGTCCTTACAATAGGTTTGTTGATTTTATCCTTAAGGTTCAGAACAAATAAATATTCTTCAAGATTATCAAGAGATGGTTTAGGTTCATGTGGATCAGTTTCATCAAACATGATGTGAACAGATTCTTCCTCACACTTGGTTCTCTTATTGAAAAAACTATAGGATTTGCGAGAGATAGAATATCCTAAAATTATTCCTTCATCACTCTTGGATGAAAATTTGTCTACATTATCCTTAGTATTGAGAATAATGAATTTTCAACCAAATACTCTGATGTAACTAACTTTAGGATTTCTATTATGCCATAATTCATAAGGGGTCTTCTTAAGAACAGGTCTAATCATGACTATATTGATAACATAATAGGCTGTATTTACAGCTTCATCCCAACAATAAACAGGTAATTCATACTCGTTAATCATGGTTCTTTCAATTTCTTGAAGGGTTCTTTTTCTTTATTTCTACTAGACCATTCTATTGAGGTGTCCTGGGGGCAGAGAAGTTGTGACTATATCCATTATGTGAGCAATAAGATTCAAACTCATGATTTTCAAACTCATGGCCATGATCAATTCTTAGGGTTTTAATCTTAAGTCTACTAAGGTTTTCTACAGACTTTGAGTATTTAATAAAGTATGAACAAGCTTCAGTTTTGTTAGCCAAGAAGTATACCCAAGTATATCTAGAAAAGTCATCTACTAGGACATTAACGTAGTGCTTCCAATTTAAACTAGAAACTCTAGAAGATCCAAACAAGTCCATGTGAACCAACTCGAGAGGATGATATGTTGAGACTTCTTTCTTTGATTTAAAATAAACATTATGTTTCTTTTCCTTTTGACAGGGATTACAAACTTTGGAATTTGGGAATTCAAGTTTGGGTAGGTCTCTAACCAAGTTCTTCTTAGTTATCTTTCTAAGTGAATGTATATTACAGTGTCCTAATCTTCTGTGCCATAGCCATGATTCTTTATGAAAACCATTTAGGCAAGTAACATTTAGTTTGGCTAAAGAATTTAAATCAATAGCATAAAAATTTTCATTTCCCAAAGCAGAAAATACTAAAACAAACATTACCGGAATCATTTTCAAATTTTACATTAAAGCCATCATCACATAATTGAGAAATACTTAACAGGTTATACTTACATCCATCAATAAATAAAACTTTAAAAAATCCAAACTGAATCAATGTTTCCAATCTGGACTAGGCTGATGATTTTTTCATTAGAATTATCTCCAAAGGTGACATGGCCTCCATCAAATTTGAATAGACTCTTGAATCATGAGTAATATCCAGACATATGTCTTGAACATGAACTATCCAAGTACAATATCTTCTTGTGAGAACTCTTCAAACATGTTTCCTACAAAACAGATTTATATGGAAAATGATTTTGGTACCCAGATCTTCTTGGGTCCAGAGAGGTTAGAAATCAATGTTTAGGTATCCAAATTTGTCTTATTGGTCTCATATAATTAAGAGATTCAACATATTTTGAAAGATAAACTCTATTTGATTTGTAACTATGTCGGTAACTAGTTGAGGCATATGAATTACCAGAACTAGAACTAGCAGAATTTTGTCCATATTTAGAAATAAATCTAGTCTTAGTAATCTGTCTCTCTCCATGGTGATAGCCTATTATAGTGGTATATTTTGGTGCCACTTGTTTTACTAGAATTTGCGTTAGAGTATCCTTTCCATTTGTAAATTTTTCTAGGTCATTACTTAATTGCTCATTAGACAACTTCAGTTCAGTATTTTACTTTAATAGTTGATCATTATTTTACTTTTCTATATCAATTGATGATTTAACATTGGCAGTGAGAGCGTGCTATTTATTTAAGGAAATATACTTGTCCTTAAGTTCATTACATGTTTCTTCTAGCATATTACAATATTCAAACATTTCCTCACTAGATAGGTTTTCTAAATCAGAATTAGTTCCAGAATAATAATCATTCAGCATAGGGGAAACAGGTTCCTCAGAGGTATTGGTCATGAAGCACATGTTGGCATGATTCTTTTCAGAATCAGAAACTTCAGATTCACTTGTGTTGTCTTCTGAAGCACTCCAAGTATCTTTCATAGCATTCTTATACTTATTGTCCTTGTAGTCATATTTCTTTTTGAACTTCAATTTTGGATAGTATTCTTTAATACGACCTTTCCTTTGGAATTCATAGCAGAAAACATCACCAATCTTGTCAGGATTTTTCAATCCTTCTTCCAATGACCCTTGTTGTCATACTTTCCTTTGTAATTAGATTTTCTGAACTATTTATTCTTCTTATAAAACTTCTTGAATCTCCTGGCTATGTGAGCCATCTCAACATCACTGTCAGAGACTGAATCTTCACTTGTTGAACTTTTAGTTTGTATTTGAACTTTATCTTTTTCCTAACTCTTCGAAGCAGTATATTTAGAAGCTACAAACTTTCTTTTAGGTTCATCATCATCCTACTTATTCACCTTGAGTTCTTCCTCATACATCATAAGCTTACCAATGAGCTCCTTGATCAGTATATTTCTTATGTCACATGATTTTATGATTGAAACGGAAGCGCCTCTGCATCGATCTGGTAGACATCTCAATATTCTCATGATTTTTCCCTTAGCAGTGACATATCTTCCAATAGAGATCATTGTATTGACAATCTCATTGAACCTGAGATACATGTTAGAGATAGGTTCATCAGTCTCCATTTTAAAATTATCATATTTAATAGTATATGTATTCAATATCATTTCTTTAACATTATTTGTTCCTTCATGAGAAACACTCATAGTATCCCATATTTCATAAGCAGTTTTACAAGCACATATTCTATTGAACTCTTCATCTCCTAAATCAAAATACATGGCATTAATAGCTTTAAAATTATTATTGTAAGCTGTCTTAGTAGCTTTATCCTAAGTTCTTACAGTTGCTGGAATCTTATATTCAGTTTCTATAGCAGTCCATATATCAAATCCCATACTTTCTAAACGAATTTTTATTTTCTGTTTCCACTGGGCATAATTTGTGCCACTAAAGAAAGGTGGCATGTTGGTAGCAGCACCTTCTAGTCTATTATCCCTAACTAGAGCACTAGAGTTTAGTAAATAACATTAAAGAGATAAAATTTAGAACTAACAGAAATTTATAATCTTTAAAATATAACTAAAATCACAGTTTCAAAATAGAGTATTTGAAAACTTTGATAATCAAAACACAACCTCTGATACCAAATGTTGGTCGGAGTGGATACTCAAGAGGGGGGGGGGATGAGTTCCAATATAAAATTTCTTTTAAAAAGATTTCTCTTAAAATCCCCCAGTTTAAAATCAAAGTTAAACTGTAATGAATTTATACAGATTTTAAATGTTCAATTAGCTTCATAAAGATTGATTAGATCTCTGTCAATTTAATCACAGGATTAAATTAGATTTTGAAGCTACCCTACTGGTTCACAACAAGTATAAACACTTTCTAATGTAAATATTAAAGTAACATTAAAATAGTTTTTTATTTTAAAGTAATATCGGTGGAATATAAAAGATATGTGTAGAATAGTTTATAATTATTCCAGAAAATCATAGCAGATATAACCAAGAGGTTCAGTATCAAGCAGAGACTTAGTCCTCTCAAACAATTTATATAAATTTGATCCACACCCTGGACCAGGGTTAACGACAGTACAATATTGTCTAGGTCCTAAGACCTCTACCACCGTACTTCATGGGAAAACAGAGACAACTGCCCATAGGAATTCCAAGTCACACTTGACATCTACCACTATCCTCAGTGAGATACAGTATTATGTAACGAGTTTTCAATGAGGATTTAGTATCCTCCAGTTCAGCACAAGAGTTAGTGTCTGTGTAAATAATACAAAGAACACACACGGATCAAAATAGTAAATATTGAATCACTTAAAGAGAATATATATGAGAGATTAAAAGCTGTAGTGATTAGCAGTGCAGCTCTGGACTCGTTGGATTTAACATAAATGTTTCCGAGTCCTTCTGTGGTTTCTCTGATGAAAAACAGAGTATCGTGATTCCGCTTAATGTCCTTCACAAGTGAGTATGTTCTCCAATATCCAGTGGTCTTCATGTGTTCATCAGTAGTACTAGATTTCATGTATGAGAGTAATGTGAAGATCTTGCAATGTCTTTATTTTGTTCTCTGTGTGTTGTTCTTTTTATGTATGTATGTTCATGGAATAATTCTATCGTTATTCCTTTTCACTCACTCTCTTTTACTGCAGCTGAATATTCCTTTTATTCCACATGCACCAGAAATGGAATTGATTACCTTTTCATAGTTATGAGGTACGATCCCCTGACATGCCAACAACTAACATTAAATATCATTAATTGCATTAAAAACATAAAATATGACCATTGGAATTAAATAAGAGTTTATAGAAATTCAAACAGTTTTCATGACTGTTGGTGAGTCATGAGATCGGTGAGTCATTTTGAATCTGCATCGGTATTGGTAACATCAGCATCGGTAGCGCATTGATCATCGATATCAGTAGCATCAGCATCGGTAGCCCATTGATGCGACTGGTGATATTGCGACCATTTTCATCGGTGTGATAGTTCCTATAATTGGTGTGACCGTTCATCATCGGTGCGACAGTTTATCATTGGTGCGACTGTTCATCATCGGTGCGACCGTTCATCATCGGTGCGATTGTTCATCATCGGTGCTACCATTCATCATCGGTGCGACCATTCATCATCGGTGCCTCAGGAAAATAACTAACATTGAGTCAAGAGATGAAATTTTCACAAAGTGTCTATTCAATCCAGAATACTTCCAGGTCAAACGTAAAACATTAATTAACATAGATAAACATATTTATACATGATTTAAACATATATAAACACATTCAGAATAATTTGAACAAAATACTAAATTGAAATAATTAAAACTAAGATTTGTGATTATTAAAATAACCATTTCATAGAGAGTTCAACACATATGTTATCGTATATAGTTTTAGAAGATATTTTGGAGTTAAATGAACTATATATACTTTAATATAAATATGATGTTTTTATGTTTAAGAGAATGTTTTTTCATGTATAATCTTCCAAGGAAATAGGACCTCTAGATCCTTGGTATTTATTGTTGGAAAAGCCTATTAAGAATAACGAAAATATGTATATGTTTAAGGCTTATATCCCTATAATATCAACTCAATGCAAATGAGTTGAAATATGAAGATTGAATCTTCTACTTAATATTCTTTTTTAGTAAATAGAAGTGAAGAGACTACAAAATGTATTAATAATAATAATAATAATTCATAGTTTGAGATATTTCTTCTAAATTCAATAAAAAACATTATCTAAATTTAATTATGTTCCGTCCTAATTGGACAACTACTATAAGATACATAGGTGGTATATCAATGTATAAAAAGATAAACATTATTAAATTACATAAAAACCCTCAATGTATTTGTTATCATGATTCATGTGGTTTAAGTGTCACTCTTGATTATTTTCAAAATATTCTATTCATTAATCCTCTTGAATTATCATACTAATATACCAACACATATTATTATGTATGTAAATTACTCATAGTTTTTCTTGGTTTACTAAATATATGATAATCTATATGGCATATTAAGTAATGAAAAACATAACTTTAGTTAAATTAGACTACATTATACTAGTAAAAATTTATGATAGCCACACTATTATAGGATCATAAAATTTGGTTATGTGGACCACTACCAGTAACATGACTGAAAAATACCATCTTACAATGTGTGAAACTCACTATCACATATGGAAAATAATTTTTTTTATTTAAATAAAGATTTAAAAATATTTTCACCCAAATATGGGGATTCATTATATCCCACTCGTTTTCTTCCTTGTAACATCCAATTTTTATCTAAGCACTGGAACATGAACCTAATCCAAAGATGATTATTACTTTTCCATTATACTCATAACCAAACCACTAATGTCATAATAATAATATACATTAATAATAAATAGGTGTTTCTAGGAATGATTCATCAACTGAAAAAAATAATCTATATATACATATAATCAAATACAAAAAGGAACCAATCAATTTAAATTGAATAAAAAATTAATCCAACAAAATTATTAATACACATAATCATAAAAATAAATACTTTTATTAAAAAACAAACAATCCTTTTATAACAAAAACAAAAGTCAACTTCATTAGAAAACCAACCATTATCTATACATTCAAATCTATCATCAATATTTAAAAAATATATCTCAAAATACACATTATCTATATGATATTGATAAAAACAATTAGGGTTGAGTATAAAAATTTAATTATATTTCGTTGATAAATTTCCACAAATGCCATCCATGGGAAAACTAAGATGCTTACTTTTTGTTTTATGAAAGCATATACAACCATTAAAATTGTTATAATAAAAATAATAATTACTATTCATAAATAATAAAATAATATTTTATTAATCTTTTACCCAAAATTTCTTGAAGCAATTAATTTATGAACATATAACCCACAAAATCTATTATTCTTAAATCCTAAACAATTATTATCGGAAAACTATTTCCAATGATCATCTGTGTCTTTGTAACAACCCCCAAACTTTAATGATATCCTATATATATAGTCATCCCAAAAATATGATTCTATATAAAAAAATTCAAACTATTTCATCATTATGAAACCACACAACACTTGATATCATAAAAATCTAAGGATGAATTTATGAGATTTTTGTAAAATATAGATTTTTCACTAAATAGTAAAAAATTTCGATTTTATGGAAAACTGTGTGTAAAAATGTCCATTAATAAAAGGGGTATCAAAGTAATATTATATTTATTATATTTTATATGAAAAAATTAATTACATTGGAATAATTTTTAATTTTTAATTAATATAAAAACATTTTTATAGGTAAACATGCAATTTTCAAGAATGTTATTCTTATGAGTGTAGGGTGTTGTTAACTTAATAAATTAAAATTACCTCTATTAGTTAACTATTTTAATGAAATTTATATAATATATATTAAATAAAATGTTTTGGAAATTCTTTTAATAATTTTACTAGTCATTGGATAAGAATAAATCTATTTTTATGCATAAAAACTATATTTTTCTAAAAGCGGTTTTCATCGTGTCTTGTGAAAAATATTAAAAATTAATATCTTCCACTTATAGTTATTGAATATCATAAAAACTATTAAATATTTTGAATAATTAGGTTTTAATTTAGTAAATTGGACACTATTAGTATTGGTAAATATAAATAGCAATTGCTGTCAAATTTATCACCTCATTAAAGGTTAAATTGATTTAATCTCTGATAAAAATGTGAAAATGTTATAAGTTTTCATCATAATTATTTTTGGATTAAGGTAATTTTACCCTTATCTCCTTTGGATATAAATATTTTTTATTGGAATTTGGTAATTGATAATAAACTAATAAAATTTAAACACTAGAAGTTTGGAAATGTAAATATCTTAGTTTAGATTAAATATTACGTGTCCACATAGGGAGAAATTCTAGATAGGAATGAATATAAATGTCTAAAATTGAGATTAATGAAATTATTTTTATGATATAAATATATTTATAATTTTTATAAATTATATAATTACTACAAATTGTTATGCAATGCTAATACAATGGTTTTTCAATTAGCCAGAAAATAAAATAGATGGATTAAAAATAATTAAAAGTAATATAATATTAATGAGTAATTTGAAACATGAATTTAATATATCTTTATGAAATACTGGTGAGGAATGGATGAATTATATTTTAATTAAATATTTTTATCAATGTATTTATTGTCAAATTAGAAAAATAGTGAAACAAATGACATAAATGAGGTTTAACAATAAATAATATTTCAGAAAATGATATAAAATAAATAAAAAATTTATATTATAGGATAGGAATTTTATATGGTTATGAACATAATCCATGACATTTTTAGGGTTTTTTTTATATTAACATAATAACCCTGAAACATTAGAAAACATTAATATTATGGTAATTGTCCAAAGGGATAACAAATAATTTAAACAAAAAGTTAAGTGTAAAAATATATCCCAGTACTGTAAAAATATTATTTAATGAGATTAAATCTACTAAAAATCATATTAAATTCTTATACTATCAATTTTTATCCTTTTTTTAATCAAAATTAATTTATATTAATTTAATATTTTATGAGATTCTAAGAGTTTCCCTTTTATCAAATTTAAAAGGGAACCCCTTCTCTCTCTTAGTCGAACCAATTTGAGCCTTATAGATCAGCAATAAACTACGAAAACCTTTTATAAACTTCAATATACACATTATAGAGGTTTTAGTCTTCCTAAAAGACAATCTCTAGATCCCATATGTGGATATCTAAAGTATTTATTTCAAAGAAGAGGTAATTTCCTTAACTGATCACTTGCCTTTTAATTACACTTTCACCTCCTATAAATATATTGTACTATTAAAAAAATAATATAATCAGTATAATAAATATATATGAAATGTTCTTAGGACTATGAAACCACCTTTTCACCATCTTTAGTTCAAATGTGAATTGAAAATGTCACTCATGTATATGTATGATTTACCATCCCCACATAATGATACAATTCATTTCTCATCACCATATTTTAAATATGAGTATTATGATGGGATTATGTTTATTTAGGACAAATAGTACTTAATTATACATATATAATTAAAATATAAAATCATCCTTCTTACCTTCCAATCCATTGGAAAATGACAGCATCAATCATGTGTATGTGTTGACTCCCACCTCCATAAAGCGATGTGATTTATTTTTCATTTAGGTTATAAATTGATGGTAATAAGGATAGATTTAATGAATAAATAATATATATTATATAATAATTTTTATGTAAAAATTATTAATCAGTTAACTTCCCATCATTCCTTCTATAAAAAAACAATGTTCATGCATACATACGGTCTACCGTCTTCATGAATGATGTAATTCATTTTTCTATATATATCATTTGTGAATGAATATAAAAATGAAAATTGTTAATATATATCATATTTATATCATTATTAAAATTTCATATATGATCGGACAATGTTAAATATACAAGGACCAAAACCACTTAACCAAAGCATAACTGAAAAATGAAACATATATCTCCCGAAAAGATTATTTTAATAAAAAACTTTTAACAAACGAGTGATAAAAGGTTATAATTAAATTTTATATTGAATGTTAAATGTGATAATTGTTACATAACATATTTATAATAAATATATATTATTATACATGAGGTTCTTATGCATCATAAATAAGTCATACCTTAGGTAATTGGTTTTTCGTCTCACTTTTATTTCTGTGGAACACATGCCATGTACACTACTTTTTTCTTTTTTGTGGTGTATATAATTCACATGAGAATATTTTATTTTTATTATTCTCATTATAAATATATGATATAAATATCCAAATAATTTTCTTTATTTCATGGGGATTATGATTCAAAAGTTACTATGTGGTATGGGATTTATGTCAAAATCTTATGTTTTTATCAAGAATATTTATGATTGTATTTTGATGATGAAATATTATGATATAACACTAAATAAGATCATTAATTTTTTTATCATTTTATTATTTCTTTTGAATACATTTTATTATTTAATTCTTTCTATCATACGTACTAATGATAAAGGAGATGAATTTTTATAAAAAATCAACATTATTTTTCCCTTCGGCTGAATTTTTCTTATTTCATATACATGATTTACAAAATAAATTGAAGAAGGTTTTTAATGTTATCCTATTACTTTTTAAATTAATTTATAACCATGTTTTACTTTTTAAAAAAATTAAAAGGAATAATGTTTCCAATTTCTAAAAATAGTGAATTTTTTATTTTTTTCTAAAAAATGAGAATATTATGTTTTCTTTTGACTTATACATGATGAGAAAAATTAAATGTTGTCATGATAAATAAGTGATATGATGATTAATTTATATGTTTCCATGGTTATTTTAAGAGAAATTGTTTCCCTCAATATTTCTAATTTTTTTATTTTAAATAATTTATTTTAGAAATATATATTTCATAAGGATTTATTAATGATATTTTAATAGTATTTCTATCCATAAAAGATAAAAACACTTAATTTAAATTAATTTTTAATGGGGATATGATCCAATTATACAATCATTATTATATTTTTAGATGGATTTTTTATGATGGAAATATTTTTATCAAACCCATTCATTTTACATGGGTTATTCTATGATAAAACGATGAAATATTTCTGAAACGTGTTTATTTTCCATAGGCAATGCTATGATGCACTATTTATGAAAATCATTTATTTTCATGGGTTATGATATGATGAATGTTGTATAGTCATATAGAACACATATTTATGGTTTTCATTATGTAAAAGTGGTTACTTTATAAATAAGGATTATTGTTATGTTATAACCATGGATAATGGTTACGTTATAACCAAGGACAATGGTAACATTATAACCAAGTATATTCGAAATGTTATTACTGAGGATGGGTGAGATATATATCTCCCTCCAATGAATTGGTAAAAAATTGATATTTCATGAGATAAACAATGATGGAATGGGGAGTTAGCCCAGTGTAGTAGGTGAATTTTTCTACTATGATGGTCTTGGGAGTAAACCATCATTACTATGATATTTTGGGGAGTGAACCCATTCTACTATGATAGTCTTTGTAATTATACTTAACTAATATGTAAATGATTATCTATTCTTTTGGTCATGTCATGAACACATGTCTTATGAATATTTTATGCTATCGGAGATCATGTTCTTTGATTTATTTACGATTCATGTTTTGCAAACATCTAAGAGTTATTACATAAAGCAATATTATGATATATGTTATGAAGAGTATTATTTCCAAATTTTATTTTCATATTTTCATACACTTATGTTCAGGTTTTTTCCAAATTATTATTAATATCATGATTTATTATCCATACCAAAAATATGATCTCCCTTTTTCATGAATTTCAATTCATAGTTAATAAAGAATTTTTTAAATTAGGACATGTATAAAATAGGTTCTTATTATAAGGAAATTAGTTCGGGATTTTTTTAGATCTTTCATGAAAAAGTTATTTACATTTTTTTATTTTTCAAGGAACTTGACCTATATTATTCATACATGGATCATAATGTTATGTAATGAGTATTCATAAATTATGATGTTATATATTTGTATAAAATTAATGGGTTAATATTGTCTGTATTAGGGGATGTCCTAGTTAACATTTTAAAACTACAACGAGAAAACATTTTAGAGAACAATAGGGATAATTTTTTGTATTTAATGATATTCTAATTAGTTGATAATAATCATGGAAAACCTAGGTAAAACCTTGTTTTTCAATGTTTAGAAATGTGGGTCATGATTTAGGAAACTTATAATTAATTTTTTATGATTTTTCAATATTAATTTTTATACATAGACTATGATTTTGGTTTTAGTAAATGTTTGTATACAGAGTAATTTATATTAATGGATACACACAATGGAATTACTATCCAAATTAGTAAAAAAAGAAAATGAACTTGGAAGATGAAACCTTGTGATTATTAATAATAAGGTATCATGATATAAGATTAATAACTCACACCTAAACAAAGTATCATACTCATCATAGTATAGAAGGATAGAGTTTATAGAGAGTTTGAGTGGTGGAGACTATAAAGGTAAGAAGATTTAGCTTCCTATATGCATAGAATATGGGAAGAATCACCAATTTGAATGTCTCATAAGAGGTATAAGATTTATTATATGTAAATATTAATTGTATATATCATGTAATTGCTGAACAAAAATATAGAGATTAATGGGGGGAAATTAAGATCATCCAAAGTTAACATTTATTAATCAATGTCTTATATGTGGGAAACATGATCATTATTCGATCCAATTACCTAATACATGGGATTAATCATAGACCTAGGAAAGACCTATGATGTGAAAAAAATTTATTATCCATTCATATGGTTCGAGAAATATGTTTTGGAAGAGTTATATCAATGATATTTTGGATATAAGGATTATGAAACATCTAAGTATTGTTCCATAGTATAATTTAAAAACATATGTTTAGTTTGGATAAAGCGATGATTGATTTTGGTAGGATTGTATTAGTGACCATTCAATTGGTTAGTTGATATCATTATAAGATTATATTTATATAGTTTATCATAAGTTCAAAGGCCCCAGACCACATTTAATGTTTCATAGGATGGGATCTTTAGGTGATTTGATTCATTTACAAGGAATTTGGAAGAATACTCTATGAGGGTTTAAATAACATTTTGGGGTTTGTAAATTATTTTATGTAATGTAGATTATGGTCTGATAGATCGTGGGATATAAATCATATTGATGGTTAAAAAACCATTCATTGATAAAGTGATATTTTCATATATATTTATGGTCAAGTTAAGGATTACCTTTTAGGTTAGTACCTAAATTTGATTCATAATATTTTTGTGCTGTCAAAAAAATAAAAGACTATATAATTATTTATCATAGTGATTAGTGATATTTGGGAGCTATTTCATTAAGTTATGGTATTCTTAACCCTTAGGAATAAAAAATACTTTAATTTGAAACATTATTTGGGAATAATTATTTTTTTTACTGGAAAAATTGATGTTTAAGATAAATTCCTTGAAATAAAAACATTCTTCATGGTTGAGGTTATTGAGGTAATTAATGCTTTAGAGATTAATGTTTTATTTATTCATATAGTGGTTTATTTATTTTGATAATTATCTGTTGATGATTTTTTTTTTGATTAATTTTTAAAGAGTGTATAAATTTATTGATATATATATTTTTTATCAATTAGATGTTGATTTTAGTGCCTTTAGAATAAAAATTCATCTCAAATACACATTGTTTGGAGAAAAAAATCATACTATTGTAAACATTTATGAAATGAAGAAATTATAATTTTAATGTAAGTATATTTCCTTATGTTATTAGTTTATAAGGTAAAATAATGCCTCATATATAGTAAAATAAACATAAGATAATTATTTTCATATAACCTTCAATTTCGATTAATTGTTTTTTATAACCCCTCATAGATTCATGAATTTTTATTTGTTAAATTTCTGAAAAAATTAATATTTATAACTCTATATTTATCCTTGGGAATTATTTTTCTTTTACATGTCTATATTTTCACTTCCTATTCATGAAATACTGTTTGAAAATATTTTTTTATTGACCCTTAAATTTTTCTTTCCGTATTTTTAATGGGATATTTTATTTACCCATATTAAGATGAGGATTTTCAACAATGGAATTTTAAAAGTATTAAACCTTACATTACCAAGAACATGATCAAATTGTGAGGTTGAGATTTTTTAATTGGGGTAGAATGTAACACCCCTAGATTTATAAAATATTTCTCATTAAATAAAATTATTTCTTCGAAATCTTTTGTTACACACAACCTAATTTTTAAATGAACCACATTATAAAATATATATATATTATTATTTTTCATAGTTTAAACCAAGCCATAAAATTTTTAGATATGAAAAATATTTCTTAATTTATTATATATATATATTTATATATCAGTATTGTACTCAATATCATTTTATTGATAAATTCAATGCAAACAATCACACAATTTTTAGTAGTCATTTTATTTTTCAAATATACGTTTTATTCAATAACTCATTCATTTTTTATTTTTGAGAAAATATAATGATCAATTTTATGGAAATATTAGAAATTTTATTTAAAAAAATTGACATCATTTTTGAAACCAAAATATTGAAAATATATTAGGATAAATTTGTGATAAATATCTAAAAAATTTATTCTTCAGTAAAAAATAGAAAATGATGATTTCATTGAAAAATATTTGTACAATGTTTCATTATTTAAAAATATTTTTAAATGAAATTTAATATTTTTATATTTTAATTAATCCAAATATGTATATTTGAGTCAAACTTATGATTTAATTTAGTAACAAAACATTTTTATAGGTAATAATCCAATTTCTTAAAAACTACTTTTATGCACGAAAAATATTTTTGTCTTAAAAAATTAACTTTATCTATATTATTGAATAATTTTAATTAAATTTATATATTTTATTTTCTATAAAAAAATTTAAGAATTCATTTATTGTGTTTTTAATTCATGAGATATGAAAAAATATACTTTTATGCTAAGAAAATATATTTTTCAAATAGTTGTTATATTTGTGTTTTGTGATTTTTTCTTAAAAACTATTAATTTAAACTACTAGATATTAAATTTGATAAAATTAATTCCATATATTAATTCTGGAAGTCCTGATTTGGTAAATAGGAACTATTTATTTTTTTTCAAAATGAATGGTAACGATGGTAAAATTTATCACCTTGATAAAAGGGTAAATAAGCTTAATATCGATTTTAACTAACTGATAATTCTATAATTGAGTCAAACTTATTCATAATATAGTAATGTTATTAAACCATTTTCACCTAATTCTTGGAATTTAGTGTTTTAATGGACACATATCCATGAAAATGATTTATATAAAAATTAAATCCAAGAAAGCTAGAAAACTTCACTCTCTTTGTTTTATGTTTCTATTATATGTCCATATTGGGACCAAATAATGTAATGAATTAATATATGTATCTATATTGAGATTAATTAAATTATTATTATTATATTAATTAATTTATAATTTTAAGAAATTATATAATGACATTTAAATCTTGTACAACTCTAATGCAATATTTACTCAATTAACAGAAACACAAAATAAAAAATATTAAAATTATTAAAAGTGATTATATTGGAATGAGTTAATGTACACCACGAATTTAATAGATTTATATGACATAATTGGGTGGTTTTAACTATTGTAATATTTTTACATATTTTTTATTGATGTATTTAATGTAAATGTAAATGAATAGTGTTAAAAATGAAATCAATGATTTTAATAAAAAACAATAGATTGTTAAATGATATAAAATTCATAAAATTAATCTATTCTATATAATGAATGTAATTGAAATTTAAACATAATCCATGATTAATTTAAGGTTTTTTATAGTAACATTATAAACCATTAAAGTGTAGAAAACATTAATATTTTGTTAATTTTTAAAAGGGTTAAAACCAATATATATGAATAAAAATGTGATCCAAACATGTCCAGAATTTATTTAATCAGATTATTTTCCAAATAATCATGTGTAAGAATAATATCAATTTTTAATGTTTTGGGGAAAAAATAATTTATATTAATTTAACTTTTTAAGAAATTCCAAAAGTACCCCTCCAATTAATTATAAAAGGGACCCCTCATTTATCTTTCATTATACCACTTTTGTCATTATATATATTAAATAACCTAAAAATACCTTATAATCCTATATATACACATTCTCTATGTTCTTCAATTCCAAAACCACCGACCCTAGAGACCTTAAGAGGAGATCTAAAAGAGTTATTTCAAAGAAGAGGTAAATGCCTTATCTAATCACATTATTTTTAATTATTATCCTATATATTATAAATATATTATATTATTTATAGAATAATAATGTTATTATCAGAAATATAGTAAAATTTTATTATGATTATTAAATAATAATTTTCCATTATTTCCATAAAATTGTAAATGAAAATATCACTCGTGCGTACATACTGCTTACCGTCTCTACATAGTGAAATAATTAATTTCTACTCACCATCATTAATGGATGGGTATTAATAAGGGTTTAATGATTATATATGATAATTATGACATCATAATAATTATTTAATAACAATATAATATCTATATTTTTATCTTCCAAACCATAGGAAAATGATAAAATTGATCCTGTGTACGTGTTGACTATCACCTCCCTGAAGTGACATGATTTGTTTTTCATTTTGATTACAGTTGGATAGTAATAAGGATGTATTTAATTAATATATATATATATATTATAATTATTATTTAAAAAAATTATTGATTAAATTTTTTATTCTATTCATCAAAAAAATGATAACAACATTTATGCGTACGTACGACCAACTATTTTAATGAATCTTGTAATTCATTTTTCTATTTCTATATTTTAGGAATGAATATATATATATATATAATATTAACTTTATAATATGATTAAAATTATTAATATTTTGGAACCATTTAAAAATTACAAGGACCAATACTACTGAACCAAAACATACATGAAAAAAGAAAAATACATCACTTGAAATAGTGATATTAATAAAAAATTGTTAACATAAAAGTGAAAAAATGATATTGGAAAATAATATATGGTATGAAAAATATGTTATTTATTAAATAATATATTTATAATAAATTTATACATCTTATAAAGTAGGTTAAAATTCTCAAAAAGTTATTCACACATACGTTAATGGATTTTTGTGTCATTTTATTTTAGCGGGACACATGCCCTATAAAACACTTGTTTATTTTTTGTTCTATATATACTGACCATGAATTCATTTTATTAGTATAAAAATAAAAATTATTCGATATATATATATATATTTCTTGTGGATTATGATTAATAATTTAACAAAGTGGTAACCGTTTTAGGTTACAATCGCGTTATTTATCGAGATTTTTTATGATTTTGTTTCTGATGATAAAATATTATGAAATAACTCTAAATAAAACTCATGAAATATTTTAAACTATGGGTATTTTGATAATACATGTTTTCCTTTAATTTTCATCATTTTATGTACTTAATAAAACAAAAAAATATTTTAAATAAAAATAAACTTTAATTCTATTTGTAAGTCAAAAAATGTTTTCTTCCATATATATATCTTATAAATAAATATTAAATATGATTTCTAAAATTATTCTATGATTTTTAAATCCAAATTTAACCATGAGTGATATTTTTAAAATTTATTTAAATTGAAATTTCTTTTCCTTTTTAAAACAAATTAATTTTTAAATTTTTATGAAAAATATGAATGTATTGTTTTCTTTTGACATATAAAATATGAATATAATTTATCACTGTGAATATCAACAAATGATTTGATGATTTATTTACATGTTTCAGTTATTATTTTCAATGAAAATACTTTCCCTAATGTTTTTTAAAATTTTAAATTTTAAATAAATCTCTTTCAAAAGTATAATTTACCCATGAAGTTTTAATGATCTTTTAGTGGTATTTATGTTAATTAAAATTAACAACCATTGACTTCTAGTATATTTTACTAGGTATATGATCCATTGATATCATGATTAGTATAAATATGGATGGTATCTGTTATAGGTGAAAATATTTATTGAAACATGTTCATTTTACATGGGTTATACTATACGGAAATGATGAAATGCTTATGAAACCCTTTACATTTCTACATGTTATGATATAATGAAACATTTATATAACCCTTTTATTTTCATGGGTTCTGATATGATGAATAAATTTTTATCTTATATAACTTTTATGTATAGTTTTCATTATTTTATGGTCATTGTTTTATAATCAAGTATGGTGGTTATATTAAAAGAATGAACAGTGGTTACGTTATAACTAATGGTGGTAGTTCTGACATAACCAATGATTGGTGGGAATTATATATAACTCTATGGAATTGGATAAATATTTATATCCCATTAAATGAATTGGTGTTGAATGGGGAGTGAACATAATTTCATAAGGGAATTTTGACACAATGGTAGTCTTGGGATTAAACTTTGACTACTTTGATGGTTTGTGGAGTGAGCCCAATACATTATGACAATCATGGGGATGCGCCTTTACTACCAAGAAAATGATTTAATATTGTTATGTTTATGCATTAAACTTTTGTATTATTCCATCATTATTCTCTTAAAGAGTGTGTTCATGGCTTCCATCATGATTCACATATTATAAACTTACATGCTTTATGACATTATTCAAGACTATGTTGTATAATATTAATGGTATGATTTTAAAATATTATTTTCAAATTCTCATACAATTATATTCATTTAATTCTTAAGTGTTAATTGATATATCCTTGTTTACCCATATTGAGAATTTGATCTCACCCTTCATTATGTATAGTTTCACCATAGTATAACTAATGGTATTAAATATGATATATATAAGAAGGGTGATAGTTATAAAGAACTTAATCGTAGAGGATGCTGATCTTTTAAGATCCAGTTTTTTATATGTCTGTGTAAAAAAGGAACTAGTCTTATATGATTCTACGATGGGTATTCAAATTATTTAACTAATTCTCATAAATTATAATGTGGTAAATATTTATATAAGTTATGATTTTTTTATAGTTTGAATGAATGAAAGGTTTAGTTAACAACTGGAAAGAAGTTTAAGAAAACATTATATAAAACACTATGACTAAGTTTAACTATAATATAACATTATAATGTTTTCATATTGATCATGGGTAACCAAGTTAGTTTTTTTTTCAATAGATTAACAATGAGGTGTAATGATTTAGACATACTATAAATGAATTTACATTATTCCTCACTATGGATATTTATTTCTTGTACTATGATTTTTTATTCTATAGTCAAAACTAGGAGGATTCGTGTTAATATTGACACATAAATGAATTATTATTTGAATGAAAAAACAAATGAATAGAGAGTTTGAATATGAAACCTTATGATTATTCCAAATAATTTATCAATATATATGATTAAATTATTTAACCTTAACCAACTCTCAGACTCATTAAATAAGAGAAGGATTAGGTTAACGAAGAGTTTGTGTGGTGGGGACTATGAAGGGAAGATGATTAAGATTCCTATAGGTAGAAAATGTGGGAATAATGACTCAAGTGAATGTATCAAAGGAATGAAAATTTGTTTTATATGTTGACATGAAGTGAATATTGTAATTAATTACTAAGGAAAAAATAAATAGTTTAATGGAAGAAAATAAAGGCCATCCTTAGGTACTATTTACTGTTCAGAGTCTTATTTGTGGGGAATATGGGAATTATTGGAGCCAATGCCATAATACAAGGTTCAATTAATTTACCAAGGACATACTTATGATTTTAATGAATTTAAGTTATTATGAACTATGAATATAGAGACATGTTTTGGAAGATTTATATCAATGATATTTGTTGGTGTAACGATGAGGAAATATCTATTGATTTTTCCATAGAAAAATTTAAAATCATATATTCTTATTGGACAAAGATATTATTAACATTGCTTGGATTATATTAGTGACCTTGATATTAATTATATTATGAAAAAATGTGTTAGGTCATCTTGGGTAATTTTTTTGGATTAATGGAATATTTTTAATTGTTTTTGAACTTATTTGAGGAATATTATTTTTTATTTTTAGAAGTAATTATGTTTTTAGGTAATGTTAAAATGAATTTCCTTGATATCATCATGCATTTATAATTTTAAGATGGATCATAAGTTTATAGGAGACAAAAATCGCTTTTAATGTTTTAAATGATGATATTTTGAGTGATTATAAACATTTACTAGGTATTAGGATGAATGCTCTATCGTGGTTTAAATAACCCTTTTAGATTTGTATATGATTTTATATCAATTTAATTATAGTATACTAGATTAGGGTATATATATAATATTGAATGTTTTAAATTGGTTCACTGATGAGATGATGTTTTCAAAGATATTTATTGGTTATTTTAAGGATTACCTATCAAGTTAGAAAAAAAATTCATTCATCATATTTTGGTGAAGTTCAATATATTAAAGGATTATACAGTGATTTATCAAGGTGATTAATGATATTTTTGAGATTTTTATGGGGTTGTGGTATATATAACCCTTTGGATTTAAAATTAAATTTTTAAGAAGCATTAGTTTAAAAGATTTGTTTTTAACAATTTATGCTGAAGGATATGATATAGCCTTTGAGATGAAACCATTCTTTAATGTCAAGGATATTGAGGTAAATAATGTTTGGGATATCAATCTTGTATTTATTTATATAGTGTATTATTCATTTGTAGAATTATCCGGTGAAAAAAAAATTTATGGTTAATGGAAACTATATGAGGTATATATTGATATAATTTTTATATCCATTAGATGTTGATTTTAGTGGTTTAGCCATGAAAATTCATCTCAAATACTCATCGTGGAGAACAACTGATTAGACTGTGTTAGAAATTTATTAAATCATGAAATTATACTATTCTTATATCTATATTTCCTAATGTCATTAGTATTTAATATTAAATAATACCTAAACTCTATAAAAAATAGCCTAAAATAAACTATTTTCCTATAAATTTCAATTCAGATGAATTGATGGTCTTTTAACAGGTTATTGATTCATGGTATTGGATTTTTCAATGTTCCCCTAACAATATTCCTTTTCACTCTCAATTAGTTACTGGGAATTAGTTTTTTCTTCCATAATTCCATTTTCACTTCACACTGATGTTATCCTATTTTAATGCCTAGTTTTTTTGGAAAACATTATACTTCCCTTTCCAAATTTTTAAGTGTAATTTTTATTAACACTATTTAGGATCTGGGTTTTCAACAATGAACTTTTCAAATATAAAACCAATGATTATCAAGAACATGTTCAAACTATGAGGGTGTAATTTATTAATGGGTGTTGAAAGAAACACCCCTATAATTTAAAAAATATTAGTATTTAATTTATTTAACTTCTTCCATAGCAAGAATTACACATAACATAATGTTTAAAAGAACCACAATATTCAATTAATATGTTATTATTTTTGAATGTTATAATCGAGGTTTTAAATTAATGGGTATGCATATGATTAACTAATTTATGATATATATGTATATATATATTTCCAGCTCAATAAAAATTTATTGATAAATTCTATGTAATCACTCAATTTTTAGTAAATTCTGTTTTTTTTTCAAAAAAATGTTCTCTTTAATAAATATTTTTATTGAATTTTTTGAGAAAATATTATTATTATTTTTCTATATTTCAAAAATATTATTTTATTAAATTAAAATCATTTTTGAAATCAACATATTAAAAATATATTGAGATTAATTTTATAAAAAAAATTTAAAAAATTTATTTTCAAATGAATTATAAAAATGTTACTTTTACTGTAAAATATCTGTAAAAAGTTCCATTTTATTTAAAATGGTTTATAAAATAGTTTAATTATATTTTAAATAATCAATTTATGTTTATTATAATAATTATTCTATTTTAATTTCGCACAATAACATTTTTGTGGGTAATAATGCATTTTCCTAGAAAACGTTTATTCCCACTATGTGTGTTTATAATAAGAAATTAAATGGGTCTCTACTGGTGAATGAATTTAATGAAATTTATATATTATATATTCAAAAAAATGGATTAATCATTCATCAATTTTTTTTTCTATTCTTAGGATATGAATAAATCTACTTTTATTCTTAAAAAATGTATTATTCAAAAAGAGTTTTTCATCACATCTTTTGTGTTTTTTAAATTCATTATTTAAACTTATAAGTATTGAATTTTATAAAATATATTCTATATTTGGAATTATGATAGTCAAAATTATTAAATAGGCTACTTTTATTTTTGGATAATATGAATAGAAAAAGTGGCAAGATTTATCACCTCGGTAAAAGGGTAAATGTGGTCACTTAAGGATAAAATAAGTGATAAAGATATATTTTGTCATCATAATTCTTACTATATGAAATTAATTCTACCGTTATCCATTTATAGTATATATTTAATGTTTTAATGTACACTTTTCTATGAAAATGAACTAAATAAAATTTATAACTAAGATAGTCATAAAATGCCACCCTCTTAGGTTTCAATATCTCTTGTGTGTCATTGTAGGGAAAAAATAATTTTATGTTCAAATATAAATGTTTATATAGAAATTAAAAATATTATTTTTATGAGATAAATTTATTTATAATTTTTATAAATTATATAATCAGATTAAATTATTATATAATGCTAATACAGTATTTATTCAATTAACATGAAAATAAAATAAATGATATTAGAAATATTTAAATCCATATTATTTGGATGAGTTAATTCATCCCAAAACTTTTATAGATCTAAATGATATACTCAGGGGTTTTGGGATTATTAGATTCAAATTATCTATTTTTTTATGTATTTAATGTAAAACTAAATGAATAGTACTAAAAATGAAATTAATGATATTTAATAATAATAATTATTTTATTAAAAGATATAAAATTCATAAAAATAATATATTTTCCTCCAAATTAATTTGATAGGGTTTCAAATATTTTCCATGTTTTATTTATGGTTTTTTTATTTTAAAGTAACACTATAAATCCTTAAAATGTGGAAAAATATAATATTACGGTAATTGTCAAAATGATAAAGATAGGGCTAAAACAAAATGATATGGGTACAAATTTGATCAAAATATGTCCAAATTTTATTAAATTAAAATATTTAAAGTCATCATTAACTTATATTATTTTATTATCAATTTTATGTCATTTATACATCAAAATTAATGTATATTGAAAATATATTTTAATAAATTCCAAGAGTGACCATCCCATCAATTATAAAGGTCACCCCACCTTCCCTTTCTTCACAAGACATTGAGCCTTATATATTGACAATAAACTGAAACAAAATATTCTAAATCTCTCATGAAACTTTAGTGATTAAATTTTATTCTAAAAATAAAAATCCTAAGGAACAAAATCATAGATCTGAAGGAGTTATTTCAAATAAGAGGTAATTGCTAAAAACGTTCATAGTATTTTTAATTATTTTTCTACCTCTAATAAATCTGTTATAATATTCATAAATATTAAATTAATAATCATAAATATATTAAAAAAATATTTTTATTATTAAAATATCACACCGATTATTTTTTGAGGTATTTTTCTTTTTATTTTTTTTCTTACCTTTTCCCGCTTGGGTTTCCTTGAGTTATTAGAGAAAAATGGAAGGTTTTGGAGAAATATAAGGTAGAGAATGATTTGTAAAAACGTGTTCCCTTACCTAGGTAACTGTGTGGCCATGTGGTGTTTTTTCACATAGGCTTATCATACATTTAACACACGGTTTCTAAAGATGGTTGGATAACCATGTACATTTTTTTCTTGGATAGTAAGGGGCACACGGTTCCCGCAGAATTTGAAAAATTGGGCGGGAAAACCGTGTGGATTATCCAGTTCATTAAAAATTGGATTTTTATTTTTTGTTTACCTCAATTTTTAACCCTAATTCCCCCTCCTCATCCCTCTCAAGATTTACTACCATATATTCCTCACCCTCTCCCTCTTCCTCCCTAGGAGCCTCATTTTGGTAGGGGGATTGGAGTGATTTCTCAATGGTTCTTCATGTAAGTATCCTTATCTCATGGTTTTTTCTTCTTTTCATGGGTTTCTTCTCTTCTTTATTTGTGTTTCACATTTATATCAGGTTGGGTGTCCAATTTAGGGTTGGATATTGATTTTAAGCATAAAATATTGATGTTTTAGTTTCCATCTTGCATATATAGGGTTCTTTTGGTGTGCGGTTATTGGTTTTCATAGGGTTCCAAAAAATTTTACACATGTGGTAGGTGGTTCCACGATTAAGAATTATTTGATGATTTTTGTATAATTTGTTTTCTTCTTGGTTTTTTATTCATTGAGTGTGAGTCATGAAATATGTATTTAGAAGGTTTTATGATGTGTAAGGATGAAATGTATTTTTTCTAATAGAAATTTGTTTTTTTCAAGTGTCTATTTTGTTCTTTATAATGATATTTTATAATTTTTAAAAGTAGTTTGTCTAATTGTGAAACTTATTTTAAACATGTCTCAAAGTGGATTTTATGTGAATTTTATTTTGGAAGTAGTTTATTTTTGAAAATGGTGATTGACCAAATGTATTTAAATGGATTTTTATGTGTGTATTTAAATTTTGTGATCCTTGAGTTATGTGGAAGGAAAATTTAGCATAAGGGAAACTTGGGTGAGTAGGTGGGTAGAATATGACTATTATTCTTATTGATTCATAACTGGATTATCCAGGATTCTTTTAATAGTATTGATGATGAAAACACAAACTAAACTATGATAATGATTGGACACCACTAGTCTAGTGGTATGTTCCCACTTATTGGATCATTCATGAGAATGCTATTGGTCATGGTTTCTATTCCACTTTTCACCGATATTCGATGTACCCAGTGTCCCATTTCTAGCTAGTGCCTATGGGGTTCTCCTGTGACTTAGTGCTGTTTTTTGATACTGCTCTTCCCATCAGTATATGATGAACAAGGTTGGTTACTTTAAAATAAATTCATATTTTCCTTAGAAATGATGTCTTTCCTTCAAAATGTTTTCTAGAAATTTTTTTGTGGAATTTCTTTTTATAAAACATGAAAAATAAATTTTCTAATAATTTATTGGAAATGATTATCTTTATTTGGTGCCATCCAACTGGGAATTGGATCACACACAATATACAACATTGGTTTTATGTAGAATTGATTTAGTTTTACTCAAGTAATGGAAATATATACCTTGATGGTGGTTCAGGATTCCAGTGGTCTCAAACTATATGTGTGGGGGTGGTGGCTTGAGGATGATGGTTCTCTTGTTGCATGGTTGTTTTTGGGATAGTTTCTTGTGCCATTTTTTTGTTATAACCCCTTTATATTTTTTTAAAATGTTGTAAACATTGAATCTAGTTTTTTTTTCAATTTTTGGTTTTGATTTTTATATTCAGGTTTATTTATTATTATTGGTTGGTTATGATTATTTACATGGGTGAAACCACTTCCATGTTGAGTTGTTGATACCTAAAAATTTGTTTCTAGCACATGGGGATTGGGAATGCCCTTTAAGACATTACATAAAACTAATCATGAATTTAATATGATGAAGTCCTCGATTTTATTGTGAAAAACGTATAAGAGAGAAGGTCACACCCTTTTTCAGTGAATTTATTTGGGATTAGACAAGATAGAATGGAGGTAGGACTATTATTACATTATGTTTTCTTTGTGAGTTGGGTGCATGGACAACACACCTTGTAACATAACTCGAGTATCTATAGGATGCTGTGATTTCTGTATGATATCTCCTTCAATTGTGATGTATATTCTATAGATTGTACATGTACACTAGGTGGAGGTGGAGTGTTTTGGTTGTTATTTTATTATGATGAGTTTATTTTTTTGGATTTATGGAATGTCAATACAAAGTTTTCATCGTTTAAAATTTTCCAGATCTGTTGTATTGATAGTTTTCGTCTGTTTCTGGCTTCTTGTAGAAAAATTACTGCCTAGAGACTTCCTGTGAAACCATGGGAAGAAGTCAGAGAGAGTTATCCCCCACCAATTTATTAGAGATTAGTGTAATCTATGCTATGGGATGTTCCAGATTTGGGATAGAGAGTGGGTCTTGGTCATGCTCGTATTAGAGAAGATGAAACTGGTCTTGGGAAGAAAAAAGATTGGGAGTTCCTTAAGAATAAGTCTCTTAATTTCTATGTTATCATAAAAAATCTAATAAGTAGAGGAATTTATTTAAAATATTGGGAGGATGATTGAGTTCATCAATACTAATGAGGCAATCAGGGTGAAATGTTCATCTTTCTTGCTATAATGTCTCAGCCGAAGGTGGTTTTACTCGGTGGTGTAAGATACTAATTAAGAGAATATAAGATCGAATGACTACAAAGTTGTTTTTAATGAGATACAATATTATAAGGTTTTAGAATGTTGTAGATCAATAGAGTTCATAAATCTTTTTTAGGGAGACTAGTTAGTGATGGAGTACACCAACCACTTTTCTGATCTAGTTTGGTACGCACCCGATATCATATCTAATGATAAGATGATGGATCAGAGGTTTAAAAGTAATTAAGCCCAGTGATGTATTCACATATATTTATGTTCTATTTGAATACCTATTACTATTTGGTAGACCATGCTTGTATGGTGTAGGTGGATTGCAAGATCACTTCTAGATCCTTTGGGGTTGTGACAATAGTGGGCAGTGACAACACATCTGAAAAAAAGACAAAGAAGGATGAACCAGAGAAGAAGGGAGGTGGTAGTTTAACCCATCTTTCATGGTAGTCTTCATCTGTGGCATCTGATGTTGGGTCATTTTTGTTCCATCAGTGTGGAAAGTCAGGAAAAATACATCCTGTGATCACATATCCACCCAAATATTTCCATATGTGTGCAGCTATGGGGCACCTATACAGATTTTGGAAAGTGTCGTGCCCATATTAGAGTGTTATTGGATTTACAACTTCTAGAGGATTTTTAGCTTAGTTAGATCTATCCACGATGTTGGGATCTCAATTTGGAAGTCATGGTAGTAGGAATCGATCCTATTTTAGATAGATTCAGTTTAGGGTAAAGATATAGGGTAGTGGTCGTGCTCAGACTCAGGTAGTGAAAAGCCATCTCCATGTTGTGGACCAAGCACCAAACAAACCTAATTCTTGTAATTTGATAGTTTGAGGTACCATTTTTGTTATATCATCAATATCCACTATTTTTTATAATAATTCTTCTATTTCATTTATCTCTACTCACCTTGTGAACCTATTTATTTTTAAAACCAAGCTTATGTCGTATGCAATGGTGTAGGTAGAACCTCTTCGGATGAAGCGAGAGAAGGGTATCAGGTGTCCACCATGTTCAGTCAGAGTGTTAGGAGTCGAGCTGGAGTGGGATTTCTTAGTCCTGGACATGGACCTATTTGATTTAATACTTGTTACGAATTGGATGGTACACATTCATGCACATGTCGATTGTTATCGATGGAGAGTGATTTTTATGGGATATGATGGAAGAACCCCAGTTTTTTAGGGTGAATGGGAACCTTGTTTGGGTCATGCTATACCTCCACCTCTAGAGTTATGCATTATCATTTTTTAGTTATCATTACTCACATTGGAAGATGATGGTGGTGCTCTTTATGGTGGATTACATCCTGTAGTGGATGAGTTTCCATAGGTATTTCCATATGACTTTTTAGGCATACCTATAGAGTCGGATGTGGATTTTTCTATTGATTTGGTTCTGGGAAGACAACTAATATCTATTCCTTAATATCATATGTCCCCCACTGAGTTGAGTGAATTAAATGTATAGAAGAATAATTTGGAATCCAAAGGATTCATTCACCTGTGCATATCTCCTTGGGTTACCCCATTTTTGTTTGCGAAGAAGGCTGATGGATATCTCTGGTTTTTTATTGACTACTGAAATCAAAAAAGGTAACCTTTAAGATCAAATATCCATTTCCCAAAATTAATGACTTTCTTAATCAGTTAAAATGGGAAATTTGGTTTTCTAAGATTGACTTTTATTCCGGTTATCACCAAGTCATATTGAAAGAGGTGGATTTGTAAAAAATAGAGTTATAAAAAAGATATGTCAATTTTGAGTATTTATTCATGCAATTTGGATTGAAAAATTCTTTGTTGGACTTTACAGAACTTATTAATTGGGGTTTCCACCAATATATAGATTCCTTTTTTGTGGTATTCATGGAAGACATCTAGGTTTAATCTGAATCTGATAAAGAGGAAGAGTGGAAATTTTTGATCATATTGGGAACTCTAGGACAAGCATATTTATGTCAAATTTTCTAAGATTACATTTTGGATAAATGAGGTAATGTTTCTGGGCCATGTTATCCTATAATAAGGGGTTTCGGTGGACCCTGAGAAGATCAGTGCAATTGTGTCTTGGGAGAAACTAAAGAATGCGTTTGAAAATTAGTAGTTCTTAAGGCTTGGTTAGATGTTACATGTGATTTGATTGGGATTTCTATTGGATTGCTTCATCTATGATGGCACTCACCCATAAAAGGGTGAGGTTTGAATGGATCCCATAGTGTTTGGCATCCTTTGAGGAGCTGAAGCGGCTGTTGAATACCACTCCTCTTTTGATCTTACTAGAATCCAGAAAGGGCTATTTGGTTTATAATGATGACTTAGGTATGGGTATTGGGTGTGTTCTTACATAGGATAAAAATGTGGTGGTGTACGATTCCCACAAACTCCGACCACGTGATAGGAATTACCAGACCCATTACCTAGAATTAGAAGTGGTGATGCAGTCTTCAAGGACACAGAATCATTGTATTTTTGGGGAGATGTTTTTACTTTATTCAAGCCTTAAAATAATGGCCTAAATTTTCTACCAAATGGATTTGAACTTGATATAGTGTCATTGGATCGAGTATAATCAGGGTTTTGAGTTTGATATCATGTATACCCCAAGGAAAGAGAATGTTATGGTAGATTCTAGAGAAGAAAAGTGTCATTGTGATATTTCAGAAATTCTTGTGATGTGTAGACGTTGATGGGGATACTTACTTAGATACAATTAGATACCAATAAGAAAAGTGGAGGTTCGTTCGTGGTTGGTTTTCAGTTGACACCTTCCCTTATAGAGTTGGTTCTACATGATAAACTGAATGGCGACTTGTTCCAGCAGTCTACGCAGATCCATCATTGTGCGAGGACACCTTTTGATTGGTCGTTGTCTCTTAAGAGTGTTTTGTGCTTCCAGGTTCTCTGTGGGGTTCCATTATCATTGTGTTAAGTGGTGGTGTATGAGAGACACCAGTATCAGTGGGCCATTCATCCTCAAGCTACCAAGATGTATTATGATATGCATTAGTAGTTCTGGTGCCCAGGTAAGAGGAAAGATATAAACGACTTCATATAAATGTGTTATATGTGTCACCAGATTAAAGTAGAGAAATAAAGGCCCTTAGGATTGCTTCAACCACTAGCTATTTTTACCTGGAAATGGAATGAGGTCATCATGGAATTTATTATTGGATTACCTCATACACCTCGGGGAATGAATGTCATTTGGGTAGTGAATTACCATTTGACTAAATCTTCTCATTTCATTTTAATTAGAGTTTTATTGAAGATGGGCTAGTTTGGCCGATTGTACATTGAGGAGGTTTTGATGTTTCATGGTGTGTCGACAACAACTTTAATGAAAAGATACCCCTATTTTACCTCTTTATTTTGGTATATCATTTCAAAAGGTGTTCAGGTAGCATATCTAATTTAAAAAGTCATACAATCCTCAAACTGATGGCTAGACATGGTGGGAAAATGATATTTTGGAATACATTATTTTGGCATGTGTATTTTATATAGGAAGTTCAGGGGATAACCATTTTGAGTTGGTTGAATTTCCATATAACAATATCTACAAATCATCGATCCAAATGGCCTCCTTAGAGGCTCTATAAGGTTGGTCGTGTCAGTTTGTTTATGTTGTGATGCGGGGGTGAGACCTCATTTTCGTTACTGTTCTTAGCACAAGAGACATATGAGATGTTTAGGTTGATCCGAAAATGGGTTTTGATATCTAAAAGTATCCAAAATACATTTATGATCAAAGATTCCAATATATAGAGTTTTATAAGGGTGATTAGGTGTCTCTTAAAGTGGAACCTCACTTGGGTCATCACTATTTGGAAAAATAATGAATGATGACACCGAGGTATGTCAGTCCTTACAATATCACTAGGCATGCTGGTAAGGTAGAATACAGGTTAGCCTTGTATTCATAGTTGATATTAATTCATGATGTGTTTCATGCCTCCCATTTGAAGAAATATAACCCCAATATTTCTCAAGTGATAAATTGGGAAGAGTTGAAAATAGAACATAATTTTTTGGTGTTTGAGAAGCTAGTGAAAATTATATATTCCTAATAGAATATTCTTCATGGGATGTCTATGCCGTTATTTTGAGTTTTTTGTAAACATGGTAATGATATAAAAAATTCATGGGAGAGGAATTCATGGGTTGAGCAAGAGTACCAGTTTCAATTCTATAGTCAAGATTCATGTTGACTTTATAGGGGTTGAAAGTTTTCATAGTAGGGAGAATTGTCCCAGCCATGATTTAGTTATGAGGTATTTTTCTCTTTATTTTTTATCTATCTTTTCCCCCTTGTGTTTATGTGAGTTTTTTTAAGAAAAATTGATGTTTTTGGAGAAATTGAAAGTGGCACACGGTTTGGAAAATGGTGTTCCCTTACCCAGGTAACCCTTTGGCCAAGTGGGTTTTTGGATAGAGGTCTATCACGTGGATAGCACATGGTTTGTAAACTATGTTGTCTATCCATCAGGCATTTCCTGCTTGGATAAAAAGGGGACCATGGTTTCCACACAGTTTGGAAAACCTTGTGGTAAAATCATGGAGACTATCCAGGTCATTAAAAATTATAATTTTTTTTCTTCCCCCAGTTTTTAACCATAATTTAACCATCTCCCCAACTTAGTATTTCCTACCCTATGTGCCTCACCCAATCCATATTCCTCCCTTGGAACCTTAATTCGGTGGTGTATTTAGAGTGATTTCTCCATGTTACTTCAATTATATCCAATTATCTCCTGGTGTCATCCTATTTTATAGGGTTTCTCTTCTCTTTTCTTAGGGATTACAATATCTAGTATTCCGAATGTCTTATTTAGCATTTGATCTTGGTTTTTAGGGTTTAATATTGATTTTAAGGTTTGATATTTTCTCTATAGGGTTTTCATGGTGTTTTGTTTTTTGTTTCAACTAGATTCTGAAAATTTCTACATATGAGGTAGGTGGTTCCATGATTGAGCATTATTTTGTGATTTTGATATGATTTATTTACATATTTTTATGTTCTCTACATTGAACGGGATGTGTGAAATATGTTTTTGAAATTTTTTAGGATGCATGTGGCTCAAAAATGGGTTTTCTAATGAAATTAATTGTTTTCAAGTCTATTATTTTTTATTTTGTGGTTCTTGAAGTTTTTTCATAAATTGTGAATGTGAGTTATTTAAATATGAAAATGATGAGAAACATGCTTCAAAGTGTATTTGGTGTGTGTTTGGATATGAAAGTGGTTTTAGTTTTGAAACATTTGATTTATAAAGTGTGTTTATATTTATTGGTATTTGTGTAAATGAATACTGTGATCCTTGTGTTTTTTGGAATAAAAATTGAGCATGAAGGGTACTCTAGATAAATACGTGGGTGGAATAGGACTAATGTACTTGTTAAATATGAAGTGGATCATCCCAGATTCAACTAGTAGGATTGAGGATAACAATACTAACTAAACTATAATGACAATTGGAGACCACTAGGCCCATGGGATGTTCCTCCCTAATGGCTGTTGCACAAGAATGAAATTGGACATGGATTCTATAGTAATTTTCATCGAGATATGATTTACTAAATGTCCTATTTCCATATAGTGCCTATAAGGTTCTACCATGAATTAGTGATATTTTGTGATATTTTTCTAACCATCAACATACGGTGCACATAGTTGGTTATATTAAATGAAAATCATGTTTTCTTTGGTAAGGATGTTTTTTCATTCAAAATGTTTTCTATAAAAATGTCTCTAGCATTTATTTCTATAAAAAATTCATATTTTCTTCTCTTATAATGTTTTTTAGGAATCTCGTAATTGGGTGGTATATTACTGGGCTTTGGCTCACACCATGCGTACACATTTAGGTGTATGTATACTTGGTTATGTTGACTCAGGTAATGGCAAGGTGTACTACGATGGTGGTTTATAATGCTAGTGGTATTCCCTTGTAGGTGCTGTGGTTATGGATTTAGGATGGTTCTCCTCTTGTTTCATGGTTATTTTTGAGATAGTGTCTTGTTCCAATTTTATAATAACCCCCTTTTGGTTTTTTAAATGTTTTAAACATTTAATCTAAAGATATTTATTCCATTTTTGGATATTATTTTTCACTTTTGGTTTATTTATTATAGTTGGTTAGTTTGGAATATTTATATGGGTGAAACCATTACCAAGTAGAGTTGTTGATACCTAGGCACTTGTTGCCAACCCATGGGGATTGAGAATTCCCTTATGACCATGCCACAAACCAGGTTTGGGGATTTGTTGTATAGTGATTGATCTTGGTTCGTGACATAAACTACATTTTCATCTTTTTTCCATATAATTGGAAATTAAAATATCTCTTATGCGTACGTTCAACATACCATCTCCATATAATGATATCATTAATTTATCATCATTATTTTTTATGGATTTTTATTATGATGTGTTTAATGATTATATATAATAATTATGATATTAATATACTTATTTAATGAAAATATCATACCTACATTCTTACCTATCAAATTGTTCAAACATGAGAACATTGATCATCTATACGTGTGGACTACCACCTCTATAAAGGGAAGTGATTCATTTTTAATTAATGTTTTTCATGGAGGATAATTTGAATGGATTTAATGAATATATATTATATATATGTTATAATAAAGGTTACTTAAATGTGATTTATTATTTACCTTTCTTTCATTCCATCCATTGAAAAAATGAAAACACTGTTCATGCATACGTACGACCTACATTTACATAAAGAGTGTAATTTAATTATATATCTATATATTTTACAAATGGATATAAATTTTTTTATAATTAACATATATGATATTTATAACATGATTAAAATTATTGAAATTATGGAACCATGATCCATATAAAAGGACTAAAATAATCGAACCAAAACATACATGAAAAATGAAACACATATCACATTATATATTGATTTTAATAAAGAATTGTTATCAAATGGGTTATAAATGGATATAATTTAATAATATATGGTATGATAATAATTAAAATGATTATTTAATATAATACTAGTAAATATATATTTCTTATATAGGATGTTCAATTGTATAACAAAAGAATTCAGACCTAAGGTAATGAATTTTTTCTCATTTTTATTTATGTGATACCGATTCCCTATACACAACTTGTTTTATTTGTGTGGGTTTTAAACTTCCCATGAATTTATTTTATTATTATAATAATTAAATTTATCATATATATAAATCCATCTAAATTTATTTCTTTTTTGGGGATTATGATTCAAAATATAAAAAAGCCAGATAATTTTTATGTTACAATCACATTTTAATCAGGATTGTATATGGTTATATTTTTTATGATTAGATATTATGATCTACCTATAAATAAACATGTTAATATTATTATCCCCTAGTTATTTATTTATTATACATTTTATCCTTTTATTTTCATCATTGTAAGTTATCAAGATACAAAAATACATTTTTTAGGAAAATTGAATTTATTTTTCTCTTCGGGCGAATTTTTTTCTTTCATTTCCATGTTTTATAAAAAAATTGATGATCATTACTACTATTCTTATATAATTTAATAAATTCATTTTTATACACGTTTGATATTAAACAAAATGTTTTAACTGGAATATTCTTATCATTTTATAAACAAAGTACTATTTTACTTTTTACAAAAAAATGTGAATGAAATATTTTCTTTTAATAGTTATGACATAGATGGAATTTACCACCATCATGTATAATCAATTATTTGATTATTGGATTATATGCTTCAATGAATATTTTCAAAAAAAATGTTTTCCCTTAAATTGTGGAAATATTTATATTTTAATGAATTTATTTTAAAATGATGTATTCTTTAAGAATGTTTTAATGATATTTTGTTGGTATTTTTATTCATCAAAGACATAAACCCTTGATTCAATGTATTTTTTAATGTGTTTATGTTCCATGTATAGTATAATTAGTATAAAAAAGTATGATTTATTTTTCTGGACACAAAATGTTTATGAAACATTTTCCTTTTGTCTGGGTTACACTATGATGGAATGATGAAATGTATATGAATCCCATTAATTTTTTACATGCTATTCTATATTGAATTATTCATTAAAACCATTTATTTTCACGAGTTATGATGTGATAAATTTTTATGATAGTATGAAACAAATATGTATGGTTTTAATTATGTGATGTTGGTATGTAATAACAATGTATTATTGTTATGTTATAACCAAGGACGATGGTTACGCTATAACCTAGGACAATGGTTATGTTATAACTAAGGTAGGGTGGGAACTATATCTCCCTTTAGTGAATTAGGTAATTATTAATATCCCCTGATATATGTATGGAATGAATGTTGAGAGAATCCAGCATAGTAAGGGACTTTTTCCACTATGATAGTGTAGGTAGAGAACCATGACGAGTATGATGGTTTTATGAGTGAGCCTATTCCCCTATGATAGTCTTTGAAATGGACCTTTAATACTAAAAACATTATTTATTGTGCTTATGAGTATTCCATGAACTTATATTTTATGCCAATTTTATGCTCTCATGGATCATTCTCTTCAATTACATTATGATTATAGCTTTATGAACTAGCAATTTTTCGGCCATGACTCATGATTTTGATCTATGATATACATGGTATGATTTTTAAATGTTATTATAATATTATCACACACTTATATTCATTTTATTATCATGTGATCATTTATATCTACCTTGTTTACCCTTAAATATAATTTTAGCTCATCATTTCTTATGTTTCCTTTCCCATGGTTATGAAAAAGGTATTAATTATGATCTATCGAAGAAGGGTTCTACTTATAATAAAGTCAGTGGGGGTGATGTAGATATTTTATTAACCAATTGTTTATATTTCAAAGTTTCAAAATGGAACTAGAAATATATGATTTTGGAATAGATCTTCATATTATGAAATGAATATTCATCTATTAAGATATCATATCTATTGGTGAATTATATGGGGGTCTATAGTTGTTATCAAAGAAATTTGTAGATAAACTTTTGAAACATGGATGAGAAAACATTAGTGAGAACCCTGTAGATAAGTCAATGTATAGGATAACATGATAATGTTTCAATAATGATAGCAGATAAACATGGTATGACCAAATTTTTCAATGATTAAAAATGTGGTGCCCAGATTTAGACATCATATAAATGATATTTCATGATTCCTCACTATGAATATTGTTTCCAAAACTATTATTTTGGATTTAGTTAATGGTTACAATTAAGAGGATTAAATGAAATGTTATTTCAAAAAGTAATATTTTTTTCATCATAAAAAAATTGAAATGAGAGTTGTAAAATAAAACCTTGTGATTATGACTAATAAAATTTCATGATATATGATTAAAAACCTTCACCTTAACCAACTCTTAGGCTCAATAAAGAAGACAAGGAAGTATTATACAGATAGTATTAGTAATGGGGAGTATGAAGGAATGAAGATTATGGTTCTTATATGTAGAGAACGTGGTAACAAGCACTCAAGTGAATGTCTCAAAGGAAGAAGAATATTTTTTTCTTTGTGGAAATGAAGTGAATATAGGAAGTAATTTCTATTGAAAAATAAATATTTCGATGTTAGAAAATGGTTATCATCATAAGGTACCATTTATAGTTCAATGTCTTGAGTTTAGGGATTATATGAATTATTTGAGAAAATACCCCAATCAATGGGTCAACCCATTGACCAAGAAATGAAAAATGATATGAAAGGATATTTTTTATGAAATATGATTCAATAAATATGTTTTGGAAGAGTAAAATCAATGATATTTTTGATATAAGGATGATGAAACATCTATGTATTGTTCCACAATAGAATTTAAAATCATATATTTAGTTTGAATTATGATATAATTGACAGTGGTAGGACAATATCAGTGACCTTAAAATAATTTAGATGATTTCCAACTGATTAAGTCATATTTGATTATGTTTAATTCATTTTTTTTGATTTCTAGATTATATTCAATAATTTGTGAACATATTTTAAAAATAAGTATTGTGTTAATTTTTGGAAGCATATATGTTTTCAAGTCAGGTTAATTAACATTTCTTAGATATCATTATAGGTTTATAATTTTATGGTTGATAATAATTTAAAAGGAACCAAAACCACATTTTAATGTTTTAAGTGATGATATATTGAAGTGATTTGAAAATTTTACAAGGTATTAGATGAAATAATATAAAGAGGTCTAGATAATACATTGGGGTTGTTATATTATTTTATGTTAAGTTATTTTTGGTATACTTGATTTTCACATATATATATAATATTTTTAGTTTAAAATCGATTCATCTGCATGGTGATATTTTCATGTATATATATATATATGGCCATGTTAAGGTTTATATTTCTCATTTGTAACAAAATTTGATTCCTGATAATTTGGTGAAGTTCCCTATATTAAATGATTATATAGTGATTTATCATGGTTCTTAATGATATTTGGGAGATTATTTATTGGGTTGTGGTATATATTTCCCCTAGGTTTAATAAGTAATTTAACATTAATGTTTAATTTTTAATTATTTTATTAATATTTTTGTAAGATAATGGGTATGCTATATCCTTTGATATTAAAACATTTATTAATGTTGAGGTAATTTTGGTAAAACAGATCTTAGAGATTAATTTTTTATTTACTAAAATGTTGGTTTATTCTATTTTAAAAATATATTATGCTATCCATTTTTTGGTTA
Organism: Viscum album; assembly: GCA_963277665.1. NCBI lineage: Eukaryota > Viridiplantae > Streptophyta > Magnoliopsida > Santalales > Viscaceae > Viscum > Viscum album. The sequence goes on along the minus strand of OY728143.1, from coordinate 27,315,728 downwards.
ATTTAAAATGACATGAGGAATATCTTGATTTTTTTCTAGTTTGTTAATGTTGATTTTAGTGCTTCATGAATACTCCCAGAATGACCAGTCGGAGGTAGAAACCTCTGACCATTTATCTAAGTTAAATAAAAATTACAATAAAAAAGGAAAAGGATAAGGGCATACAGATTTTTGATATCTAAATGAAAGTTCCAACTATATAGAGGTAAACTACATATCGTAATAATCATACCCCTCACCACATTTATAACAAGGTTCTTCCTCTGTATTATGTGATCCCATCTTTGAATTTTTTTATATTTCTTCATGAAATTGACATAATATTTGTGATGTTTCCATTGTTCCAAAGAGACATAATCCTTACTGGATTTCTTGTCAAAATTATATCTATTAGGATCAGGGGAATCCCATATATCCCTCTTCTAAGAGTACCAGGTAGGAACTGGCTTCGATAGGTAAGAATAGCCTTTCCTCAGCCTTCTTCTTAGTGGATTAGTCATAACTCCTTCAATATCTGAAATATTAGTCTTCCCACCTTAAACAGTATCACTATAAGAAGGTTTGAAAATGTCGTTATCAATTTCGTTATCACTATCACAAACATTTCCCTAATTTTCAATGATATGTATAGAGACACAAATTTTTTTCCCATCATTCTTTCCCAATGAATCACCCTCTGAAGTAAACAAAATTCCTCTTCCCATTAGATGAGAGTTCATGTTATTATGAATCAGGGATAAACATAGAGAATGAACCTAATTTTTATGACCATCGTTGGACTCCTTACCAATTGAATATTCTTCAATCAATTAATTCTTGTTGTTGGAAACAAATAGCAAGGTGGCATCTTCATTCACTTGATGACCTTCCATCACAAGGGGTATTTCCTCATGCTCCAATCCTTTAACTGATTTCTAGTAGGAACATCGGCCTACACCTATCAACCTATGGTACGAGTACCCATGATCAATGCTCCATTATCACAAATCACATTTTTTTAGGTCTCCACAAAAGTAAGTGCCGACTGTGGATGACAAGTACCCACATCATCTTCCAATGAAGATAGATTACCAACACCAACATCACACTTGAGTCGATCAATATCCTACCTCACTATTGGATTCGGTGACAAACACACCTCATTAATTCCACTAGCATGTGGAGAGACTTATATGAGATCAATATGTCTCACCTCCCTCTCTACATATATGAAACTATAATCCTTAACAGCTTCAAAACCAAGGATAGTTTCCCCCATTCAAACCCCCTTCTCAGAAGAGACCCCCAAATCCGCATGGATAGTGACCTCTGTGAGATCATCCATTCCCCCACTCACACAGCCTCTCCTTATTAGAGTAATCTCAATATTATCATTAAATATCTCCTGATTCAATGTAGTGGCATCATAGCCACAGATTCTCATCCTTCCTCTATGACACACTGATTCGAAATGAAAAAGATGACTACAAGCAACACAGTATCAAAACCATGACTCAATGATGACCTCATACTTCCAATGGAATTATTGACCATCCATTATCTAGACCATGTTCACCAGTGGAATTTCAACATCAATCTCAATAGAAATTTGTGAAAAAATTTCATGACACAAAACCACCATTTGACGGTGAGAATAGAGATATCATCCTATAATGTTTCTGAGGGTGCATAGAATGAACATATTTTGAATGAGAAGAGGTAGACCAGGATGGATTTCCATGTCATGGGTTTTTATGGATCACACGAAAAATAAAACTTGAAGCTCCATAAAAATAGGTAAAAGGGAGTTCCATTGAATCTTTGAGGGGCCCTGCACCATGCAGTGATCATGTCCCCTTCTAACCCAAACTGGATTATGATGTGCCTCCGGTCAAGTAATCCAAAAATGGCACACCCTTCAGCTCCCTAGATTCAAAGAGGAACTGATCGAGCTCAAAAAACATGGGTGATAAAGAGTAAACTGGTCCACCAGATTGAGTTTGCAATGATCTATGGCTCTATTGAATTCCTTTAGGAAAAGAGAGATTTGGGGCCCGTTCTGGAAAAGATCAGGGAATTTCAGAGAACAAACGATCTTTGAGAAGGGTTGAAGAAGATAAGGATTTGAAAATGACAAGACAGAACTACCCTATACATGTGTGAGAGGTCACAAAACTACCCCCTCCAATCGGGAGGGAGGTGAAGAGCCCAACGATATCAAGGTTAGTTTATCACTACAAGAGGGAAGCTAGATCATTATTCAATGTGATTCAATAATATAAATTAATCTCTATTACCAATCATTTGGAAAAATAGATTATATTATGAGGGAATTTATTTAATGATGAAATAATTGTTTTCATGTATGTATGTTTCCCTGTGCTATTAGTATAGATAGTAAATGAATGCCTCAACTCTCTAAAAATGAACCCATGGAAAAAATATTTCACTCTAACCTTAAATTTCTAGGAATTGATGTTTATTTAAAACATAATTGATTCATGGTTTTGTGGTTTTTATCTTTCCCATGACAATCTTCTCTACCGTTATAAATTATTCATTCAGTATTGGCTATCTATTTAATTTATATATTTTAACTTCATACTGATGTTATCCTAGATAAAAATCTATTTATGTGGTGACCTTTATACTTGTCTTTCCCTCTTTTTAAAGTGAAGTTTTAATAACCCATTTATCGATGTGGGTTTTGAACATAAATGTTTTAATATATCAAACCACTAACTATAGAGAACAAATTCAAATTGAGAATACAAAATTTATTAAGGTGACGGGGGTGCGTAACGCCCCTAGATTTATGAAAATATTTCGATTTAAATAATTTAATTCATCAAAATATTGAATCACACATAACATAGAGTTTAAATGAATGGTATGATACTATTAATATATTATAATTTGTAGAAAAATATAAAATATCGATTAAATTATTGAATATTAATTTTATTAAATAATTATACATATATATATATTGTACTTAGTGTAAATTTATTGATAAATTCTATGTAAATACTCCCTCAATATTTAGTAGTAATTTAATTCATCCAAAAATCATTTTAATTAAAAAACATTTTTATTTATTTTTTTAAAAAAATATAATGATTAATTTATGGAACATTTTGAAATTTTATTTTATTAAAATAACACCATTGTTGTAATAAACATACTAAAATTATTTTAAGATGAAATTTTGAGAATATATGAAAAAGATTTATTTTACAACAACTAAAAAAATATCAATTTGTTGAAAACTACATGAAAAAATGTTCTATTTTTTAAACTAGTTTCAAATAAGAATTATATTTAATTTTTGTTAAATTATCCAATTAATTTTAATCGAATTAATATTATGTTTTAGTATAGTAAAACACATCTTATTGATAAAAATACATTTTCTGAAAATATCATATGCTCGCCATGTGTTTTTATATTAATAAATTTATTTTGTCAGTATTTTTGAATTATTTTAATTAAATTAATATATTATATATCCAATAAAACTTGTTATACATTTATCTAACATTTTTACTATTCATGGTACTATAATAAATCTATTTTTATTCTAAAACATTATTTTTATAAAACATTTTTCATCACATTTTGAGAATTTTATTAAGTATAATTTTTTCCACTTCAATATATTTATTTTTTAAAAATATATTCCAAATATTAAATTAGGAGGTCCATATTTTAAAAATATGACTCTTTTATTTTTGGACAATATGAATAGTAACGATGGTAAGATTTGTCACCGGGGTAAAGGGTAAATCGAGTTAATCTAGGTTTAGAAAGGTTATTAGGCTATATTAATTTCATAATAATTATTACTGGTTGATGTTAATTAGATCCTTATATCCTTAGGCCCCAAATATGGTTCTATAATGGACAATTCTCCTTGAAAATTAGCTATATAACATTTAAATAAAGGAAAGTTACAAAATGAAAGAGTATTAGTATTAAATATATTATTTCCTGTCCACAATGAAAAAAACTCAAGTTATGGGTGAATATAAGTGTCTTTATTGAGATAAAAGAAATCATTTTCTAGATATAAATTTATCTATAATTATTTATAAATTATATAATGAAGTTAAATGTTTTTTCAACACTAATACTTTATTTTATCAAGTAAAAGAAAAAATAAATGATTACAAAAATATTAGGATAGATATAATTTTCTCAAGTAAATGAATTATAAGAATTATATATATATATAATTATTAAGCTTTTGAATTATTATATTCTAACTCTAATTTTTCTTCATGTATTAAAATTCAAATTTAATTAATAGTGTTAAAAATGAAATTAATGATATTATATAATAAGTAATATGTTATTAAATGATTTAATTATCAAAAAAATATTATATTTGGATACATTAATGGTATAGTGTTTTAAAAATCATCCATTTTCATTTATGGGCCAGTTTTCATATTTTAGTAAAATTATAAGCCCATCAATGGTAGAAACCATTAATGTTATGATAATTTTTAAAACGATTAATGAACGGTTAGAATGAAAATATATGGGTGAACATGTAATAAGACATATTAAATATTTTATGATATGAATGGTTATAAAATTTTAATCATATAAGATATAATTCTGAACAATTTTGATCCATTTGGACATTAAAATTAATTTATAATAAATCAATATTCTAAGAAATCCCAAGAGTGCCCCTCTTCTCATTTATAAAAGGTAACCCATTCCCTTATTCACCCCACATTGAGCCTTATATCTCTACCATCCTCAAAAAATATTCCTCATAAAGATTTTACGATTAAATTCTAGCACTTCTTTTCATCCCAAAATAATAACCCTAGAGCCCTTTTGAGGAGATCTAAATAAGTTATTTTAAAGAAGTGGTGATCATTTTTTTAATTATTATTTTAACGCCTATTAATATATTACAATTTTTATACAATAATATCCTCATTATAAAAAATATACAGAAATATTAACGTGGTTTTAAAACTACATATTCTTACAATGTTTACATTAAATTGGAAACAAAAATATCACTCGTGCATACATAAATCTTACCATCTCCATGTAGCGATAAAAATAATTTCTCATCAACATCATTTGGGGATAAGTTTTATGATGGGTAAAATTATTATATATGATAATAATGAAATAATTATACTTATATAATTATGATATAATATCTACCTTATTACATTCCAAACAATCGGAAAATGTTAACATCGATCATGTGTATGTGTTGATTACCACATATAAGAATTCATGTGATTATTTTTCATATATTAATCTTGGTTGGAAATAAATTTAAATTTAATTAATATATATGATATAGATGATATAATAATAAAAAATTAATGTTGATTTATTATTTACATATCTTTGTTTCTATCCTTTGAGAATATAAAAATAACATTCCTGCATACGTATGTTCAGCCGTCTCCATGAACAATGTAATTCATTTTTCTATATATATATTTTAATAATGGATCTAAATATCTATATAATGATTATATATATGATATTTATATAATTATTAAAATTATATAGTTGATGGAACCATAATTAATATACAAGGATCAAAACACAAATCCAAACCATACATGATATAATGAAACATATATCACACATAAAAATAATTTTAAAAAAGAATTGTTTGAAAATAGTTGATAAAAGGCTATAAGTAAATCTAATATGGTATGTTAAATATTAAAATTATTTTTAATAGATTTATAATAAATATATATTTATTATATATGTGGTTCTAAAATATTTGAAATAAGGTGGAATAAAGGTAATTCATTTTTGACTAACTTTTATTTTTGTGGGTCATATAAATATACCCAACTTGTTTCATTAATTTGATGCACATAATACCCATTTTTATCCCCCCAAACACAATGATAGGGGATTGGTGAATTAGAGTTTGAAATATTTATTCTAATAGTATTGTTCTTGACCTCAAGTTGGTAAGAACTTGTTAAAACTCTCTAACGCAGACATGAAATTAGAAGACACCCATATAAAGAAATAGAAACAAAAAACAACAGTTATACATGGTTGAAAACTAAGTTCTAGTCCAAGTCACTTATGTCTATAGTGTTTCATTCATACCAAAATCCACTAATATTCACTATATTTTTTTTTGTGCTATAATTATTTATACCTGGTTACTCCATGATTGGAACACTACATTTACAAGAATCATAGGGATGGTACACTATCTCACATGGATCACATCCATTGATTCCTCCTTTCTCACAACATTGAGTGATGTTTTACTCCATTTATAAACATAAAGGTAACATCCATATCATATCACATGAAGATGATTTTTTAAATCATGTAGGCCCTCTTAACATTCATGGATACATTCCACAATGTTTTCCAATGTTCTAGTATGCTAGAGTAAGTATATTTTGTGAAATTCGATTTTTTTTGTGGAACCCCCCTTTTATTTCAAAGTGATGTCAGCTTTATTGAAGCGACCCACACTTTAAAAACTCCTAAAATTCATGATATTTCTAGCATTATTAAAAATCCATCACACTAACTTTTTACTTAAAATTTTTTTCTCAACCATTATCATTGAGAAACATTTTTTTGTAAAGGTACTCATCCACATAAGAATTATATTTATGTGAAATGTTTATAAAATTATAGTGATAATCCATCATCTAATTTTTTTATAAGAATATTATGAAAAACCAATTACTTAATAGCGAGGGATACACTATTTCAAAACTCTATGGGTTTCATAGAACTCCATATTTTTCATAAAAAACAACTCATTCATAAAACCCTACCACACCCAAAATACATGTCACCTTGATTCTCTAATTTCAACATATCTATCAAAATATCACAAATATTTGTACTTCAATAATCGCCAAAAATTCAATGAATTATTTCATTAATACAATACCACTATTTTTATTCTGAAAACATGAATCTCATTAAACATTTCACATTATCTATATTTTCATTGAAAATTGTCTTTCAAACTCTAGAAAATTACAGCACTATTAAGACTGATGCCAAACACCATAATATCACTTTCCCTATTAAATCTTTGATCAAAGAAGTGTGAATTAACTAAAAACACAAAATATAATCCATTTCTAGCTATGAATACCATCAGTTCTAGTAATCTCAACATTTGTGTTTGTAGTAAATATATTGAGAAAATTAGTAAGGCACCCTCATCGACCACAAACCTAATAGTAGTGAAATAAATCTTCCATCACATTAACTATACATGAAAAACACTCAATGTAGAAAAAATAAGGTAAAATATTGGTGATTCTAAAGGTATTGTCATGATGTTATCCACTTGATCAATAATTCCCACATGATCCATTTGGATCAAAACATAATCCACATTTTCATTGAATATGTTATATATGATGTCAATATGACTAGTGCGAGGGGTTTGAACTACTTTTTTTATGATCCCGATCACACTTTTGTTCTTGTTGAGTATCATCATCGGCTTTTTCACCTCTTCACCAATATCATAAGGATGTTTCTTTGTCCAAAATATCTGAGTGAATGCATTTTTTAGAGAGGTATACTCAATTTCAATCATACCAAAAGAATTCTTTTCTTATTTCTTTATCCACATATTACACATTTTTTTATAATGAAGAATGTGCATACACTTGTGGACATTAAATCAACCAAATCTCCAACCCTGTCAGTATAAAAAAAGATGAAAATTCATTATCAATTAAATCTAAAAAGTATAATCCAATTTTGAGAGTACGATGAATATACATTATGATTTTTTAACTTCTGAAAATGATATTATTGTATATTAACTTGGAAGTGATTCAATAAACAAATTGAAATGAAAATATAGAGACATGTTGCAATAAAATACAATTAGATTCCAATTATCCTCTCCTATACAAAGTAGAATACATGTATTTCCCATCCTTGTTCATTATTTGTTTTTTTCAACAACAATAAGATTTTACATTGGTTTGGAGTCATGCATTTAGAATTTCTTCATAATTACTCTTGTGTACTTTTAGTTATGAAATGAATGTGTATTATTTCTTATATATCACCTACATCTATAAATTTCATGTAATTTCACCAGTCATGAACACTCAAAATGGCAATTTCTTGTGATTTGAAAAATATTATGATGATCCATGACAACATCCACTAAAAAAATATCATCCACCTACACAATCACCCAAAAATGATCTCTCTGGTAATTATTCACACAATGGTTATGGTAGATACCTCCTCTATTAATTTTTAACTTCATCAAATAAGCATACAATCAAGAATACCATTCTTATAGTGCAAAATTTACACCAAAAAGATCTTTATTTAGTATTCAAACCATTTTGTTCATTATTTCTAATCAGAAATCCCACTGGTTATTTAATATATACTAATTATTCAATAAAACCATTTATGAATTCTATTTTAACATCCATAGGATAGTATTTTTACCCTATTTGGATCAATGTTGTCTAGGAATATCCTAATGCACTATAGTAAATCTACTGGAGAAAAAATATGTTCAACATCAATTAATTCAATTTTTTCATAGACTTACACAAAAAAAACATTCCTTATTTCTGATCACATTTCACTTATCCTCAATTTTCTTTAAAGATCCAATTTTTTCCAATCATAAAGTAATTGTATAGCCTAAAATATCCAAATTCTATTTTTTTGTAATTTTATGAAATTATACATTTGTAGCCATAACCCATGATTCATCCTTTAATGATTCTTCAAATGGGGTAGGGAATACAATTTATAGGATAGTAGAATGTTATTCATTTCTCATTGTCAATATTTCTGTAGGTGTGGTCCAATCCCCAATTTTGTCGGTTTGATCAATTTTGTCTCTTCAATTTATCTTGTGTTATTCCAGATGAGTTTCTTCGGAAATCGTTTCCTCTTATGATTATACATCATAATCATGATCATCAAGAGAACCCTAATTGATAAACAAGCCATCTACAATTTATATATTTGAATCTATCCCTTTTACACATTCTTGTTCTTCTTCAATAATATAAACACATGAGCTCCTTGAGTTATTCATAATTATATCCTCAATGATCATGGAATAATTACTATCCACAATCTTCACAGGTATATTTTTGAAGTGTCTATATGATTTACTATTTATTAATTATATATTAAATATTCCATCATATATAACATCCCCCTACTTTCCTAGATTTAATTCATTATTTTGGGTTAAACATTTACTTCAAAAACACCTAAATATCTTAGTGATGGATTTTTTCCATTACATATCTCATACGGTGTCTTGTCCTACCCAAGGCTCAACCCTTTTAGATTTTGAGTGTACTCCAAAAATTGAACAACCAATTTTATATAGTGATATGAAACACTACTCTCAATCAATATTGTTTTATCTATTTTATTCACTAGTTGATTTTTCATATAGTGACCAAGTTTGGTGTAGGTGTTCTCAGTGAAGAAACCTCATTCTTAATCCTAGGTTTTTCAATGTAATTTTTTAATTATGTGGATTTGTATTCTATTAAATTACTATATCATAATATCTATAATATGTAGAGAGTTCCATTCTCAACTCTTCAGAGATATCTCTTTAGGAATTCCATCATTATTCATTTACTCTGTATAGATACAGAATGCCATTATATTATAATCATCATAAATAAAAATAATGAATCACCTCTCTCCATATGTGGTAGCTACTTTCATTAGACCACAAACATCTCTGTGGACTAGTTCAAAAAGTTCTGATCCTATTTTTCCTCTCCTAATAAGAATTATATATCATCTTTCCACTTATATCACATGTATTTCCTTGATCACACTTCAAATTTAAAAATTCTATAACATACATTAGCTTTGATAATTTATCCATATTCAGTTGATGAATGTGACCCAAATTCCTATACTACATGTTTTTTCTGTTTGAAATTTTTAGAAACATGTGTTTTTTTTATTTTTTACCTTGGGTAAACAACTATTTTCCCTCTATCAATTAATGAGATAATCAGATTCATTTTCTATTATGGTGAAAACTTTTTGATTAAATTTCACCAGTATCCATGAGTCATATTGTTGACCCACAATGAAGGATTATTAAAGAGTCCATACACATAGGGAAAACCCTTTTTCTTTAGCTCAATATTTGGTAATTTTGTGTTTCCACACCCTTTGATATTTAAGAGACCATCGTTGTCGAATCTCACTATTTCATCAAATCGTTCCCTAATATTTTTCAACAAATCATCATTTATTATAATTTTTAATGAGAATCTATAATAAAGTATATAGGTGCTACATTTCTTTGTTTCATTGAGAAAAATATCTTCAATTTCATATTTCTCAATCATTATAATTTTGTTCCATGAGATACCTCATTTGTGGAGCCATAATATGGCCTCTCCAGAATTTTTTCAACATGTGTACTTTAAAAATTCTCATATTCCACTTCTAAAAGAGAATAAATATTTTCATGGTTAATTTTTCATGGTTGAAAAATATTTATTAGTCATGGAGTGTTTAATTTATGGGTTATATTTTCACTCTCCTTATAATGAATAACATTTTGTCTATAATTAGCATAATGAAAATGGAATCCAAAGGAAATATTTATTCAATATGATGAAAGATATGGTATCATTCTTCTTTTTTTGAAATCCAAGTTATTCACTATTTATTTATCCTATTTTCTCTTCACAGTAAGACATGGTATGCCCTAGAAAAACACATAATTGACTTATCATAAGGGGAAATATTTTCTCACTTAAATTTCTCCACATTTCCCTTATTTTGTTTATAGTTCGTTGGTATGATATCATCCTTAGATAATTTTGGATTATTTTTAAATAATTTCTCTTTATGATTTGATGTTTTGTTTATAATATAACATTAGATACTTTAAAAATATGACCAATATTCCCCTTTCATTTAATTTTTGGTACAACTCATTTATAGACATTGATGATTCTGTATCCCAACCAATTCCAATTATTCCCATAAATTTAGATACTTGATCCCAAAAATGTTTTTCTAATAAGTTATAACCAAATTTGACAATTTCAAAATGTTTTCCATCTAAGAACATTAAAAACTGTAATATCATCTTTGTTCTTCTGACCTTGTTTCAGTTTCTCGTTTACTCATTATGGCATTGACATCTTATACGAGGCCTTTAAAAATCATAGACTTTTCCTCCTGTATGAATGTAAGGTCATTAATAATGATTCCTTGTTCTTTAATATTCAGTATAAACTCCACCACATATTTTGATATATTATGAGTTTTCAAATTCCATATCTCTTTACAGTTCATCAATGGTTTCATCAAGACGATCTATATACTCTAACGACTCTTTAAAAAATAACCAATAATTCAATTTTTCATTCATTGAATTTATTTCAAATCAAAAGAACCCACATGTTCTATAATGAAATCAATAAAACAATATGATTAATTTTACTCATCTTTTATAAGTTCAAACGTTTCAGCTATATTCATCATGGAATATTGAAAATCATATTGAAACTCTATTTCTAAATCATTAAGAAAATATCTATCATCATATTCCATGTTGTAAAAAATTTTCATCCTCCATAATTTATTTCTTGGTTTGAAGTCACCTTTTGTGGGATCCTCCCCAATGGAATCTCTATAACTTCTAGTTCACTTTCTACATCATCATATTTTCATAAGAACCAATCAGAAATGTGACATAATTTACCACACCTAATACAAGATTGATGAAGCTTTACTTCAAATCTCTATTTTTCTCTCTTTACTTTTATTATAATAATAAAATTAAGTTCATCATACAAATCATATCAATCATCACTACATTTGTAAATTTCATGTTTTTCAAGGCTTGGAATTCCATTTCATTACTTACATGAATTGATGTACCATATGGTTTGACTCAAATTTTCTAGGAAAATGAATTTCTTTGTGGATCATCAAGAAAAATATTATACAGATCTATTTATAGAAAGGACCACAATTTTGGATTATACTAATGTGGAAGAATTATCAATATTTTCTTCACAATGTCAATTTTATTAAATTACTTCATGATGCTCTTGAAATTAACCCAGAGCTTTAGTAATTCGATTAATGAATCTACCTACATATCATATGGATGAAATTTAAGATCATTAAACTGATTTAGGAAAATTGAATTTTGGTCTCTAGTTTTTTATCTCATTTATAAATAATTTTTACTTTCTCCCACATGAAGTTGGCTATATTGAAACTCATGAACATTAAATATATTTGATTGTATAGTTCTTTAGTAAGAAAATTTTGATCTTTGGCATCTCCACCAAGCATTTTCATTTTTAATTCATTTATACAGGGACCTATAATTTCACTAACCTGAATCCCATAATCTATGGAATATAGGGATTCAATACCAAGAGATCACATGTGAGAAATCATTCTATTATTACAAATCTAGAAGTTTCTTCCATAAATAGGTTATCAACCTTAATGTTTGTTAAATTATCCATAAAAAATAAGAAGATATAATTAATGCACATAACCTATACCCTTTTATACCACTTATAATACCCTGAATACACCCTGAGAGGGGAGGGGTGAATCTGGGTGTCAGATTTTTCTTTGAATAAGAAAAATATTTTTTCAAATTTCTGTAGGGACTTGTTAAAACTATCTACTAGAATCATGAAATCCCAAAACAATCATATAAAAAAATAAAACCACAACACAAAACGTTTACTTGGTTCACCACTAAAGGATAACCCAAGGATCATATGTCAATAATGTGTCGATCATACTTGAATCCATTAATCTTCATGATATTTTGAGGATTACAATTGACCAGACACAATTACTCTATGCTAGGAAAATTTCATTATAATTATTTTAGGTAAGGAACAATACCTCCTTAGAATTAATTTCATCAACTATATCATTATCACTAATTTGGTTAATGTGTTTTTCAATTTATTGACATGTATGTCTATTCATTATCAAACCACAAGACGTTAATGTTTTGCATCAGGTAGTCCTTCTTATGATACTTTAGTAGATTCTATAAAATCTTCCCAAATTCAAGAATCCCTATGTAATTATCCATCATAAAAAACCATTTTTTCATGAAACCCCTTTATGTTTCAAATCACATTTATCTTTCATAAAACTGTCCACATTTGTGAAACTCAAAAAATTCATGAAAGTCTTATCTTTCACAAAACTAATTCACTGAAATTATAGAGAATTAATTATGATTTTCCTCTAGATAAGATCATTAAATTTATTCTATACTGGATATTTATTAATAATATATGTTTTCTTGAAATTTTCATCATCATCATTACATAGGGTACTAAAAATTAATTTTTATGAAATGTTAATTTTAATTCTATCTTCATTCAATATTTTTATATATATCCACATTTTCAAAATACATTTTAATGAACTTTTAACTATTAAGATATGATTGATCAATGTAAATATTAACCATGTTTTTATTTTAAAAAATGGTTTAAAATGAATCTTCTTTTCATTTTGAAAATAAATTTTCTTTTCACTTTTTACGAAAAATATGAAAATAATGTTTTCTTTTATCTTATATAGCATGAACAAAAATTCTTGCCATCCTAAAAGATAAACTATTTCGAGCTTCCATTATAGGTTTCAATGGATATTTGAAAATAAAATTATTTCCAAAATATTTGATAAATATTTATATTTTGAGGAATTGATTTAAAAATTATATTTTCCTCAAGGACATTTTAATGATATTTTAATGGTATTTCTATTCATGAAAGAAAAAACATTGATTTAAACTATTATTTAATGCAGATATGATCCACCGATACCATCCTTATAATTTGTTTGGAAAGGTAATTTTTATAATGATATTATATTTATAAATAACATTATTTTTCAATTGGTTATACTATGATTAACTAATCAAATGATTATGAAGCCTATTTCATTTCCATAGGTTACCCTATGATGAATGGTTTACGAAACCCATTTATTTTCATGGGTTCTGATAAGATGGATGTTTTGTTATCTTGTCTGAAAAATATGTATAGTTTTTATTCTTTTATGGTTATTATATTATATCCAATGATGGTGGTTATGATATAACCAAGGAAGGAGGTTATGTTATAACCAAAAAAATGTTTTTACATTATAACTAAGGAAAATGGTTAAATTATAACAAAGTATGAGTGGGATCAATATCTCCCTCCAATGTATTTGATAAATATATATATCTATTGAGATAAATATGACTATAATAGGGAGTGAACCTTATTTAGTAATGTTGGGTTTTCAACTATGATAGTATTAGTAGTGAAACATTACTACTATGATGGTTTGGGGTGTACACCCATTACCCTTTGATAGTCTTAGAAATGATCCTTGAATACTATGGATATTATTTTTCTATTATTATATGTATTTCATGAACTTATGTCTTATTAAAATGTTATTATCTAATGGATAATGTTCTATAATTCTATTATGATTCATGTTTTATTAACTACAAAGTTGTATTCTCTGAATCCGGATTACGATATCTGATATTATGGGTATGATTTTTTAATTCCATTACCATGTTCTCTTACCCTTATCTTCATGTTATTCTTATATCAAAAATTTTATATCCCTTGTTTACCATTACTGAGCATCTAAACTCACCATTTCAAATGTTTTATTTCACCATAATATGAAAACATGTACTAAGTATTATTTGTCTAAGAAGGGTTCTTGTTATGATGGAATTAGTGAGAGATTATGGAAACCTTTTATGAAATAGTTGGTTATATTTCCATGTTTCCTAATACACTAGACACATGCTATTCCGTAAAGGATACTCATGTTATGTAATTAATATTCATATATAAATATGTGATATATAAGTATGAAACACATGTTTTTATATAAATAACGACTAATAAAACCTAGAAAATCACCTAAGAAGCAGTAGTTCCATGTGGTGTTCAAAATGAAGGAGATTTGGAATGTTTTATGTAAAAATAAAATGTTTCAAAACTCTTTTTATCTAATTCATGAAACAAATTTATGGTTTTATAGAAAATTTAGGTGAAAAATATATTTAATAGTTCCATTAAAACATGGATGTAATTTTTAAGTACATGATCAAACAAACTATGTGTCTTAACATGTATTTCCCCCATTTTCTTAATTTCACATTTAAATTTCTGTAAAGAATTCCCGACACCATATAACACTTAAAAAATGTCAAAATATAATGCACTATGGTCTCTAAAATTATAACACAAATATTTTACCATTTACCCAAAAAATAGACTTTACAATTCAACTCGCCTTAAATAATTTTCATCATTTTTAAACTAGTTTGATGATAGTTTGTTGTCTAATTCAAATAATGGTGGTATGATAACTCACCCCACCATCACAATTTTTCCCACTAGTGGTTGGACTGACATCCCATTATTGAATGGTTTTTTTACTTAAAAAAATTACACTCTTCAATTATAAGAGGGAGCTCACTCCCATCACTTATTCACACCTCTAAACAAAATATTTACCAAACCCTAAAAACGAGAAGGTAATATTTTTAACAAGGGTCTGTATTTTTTTTGTTTCTTAATTTATAAACTACAATTATATATTAACTATTAAAAAATAATTACACCTTAATATCCCATATATATATATTTTATTATTTTTTTGGATTAACCTATATCCATATCATCTTCCTTAAAATTCGAAATAAAGTTTTATATCTAGTGTACAACAAACTACCGACTTGCGAACCGATGTGACTCATTTTCAAAAAAACCCTATCAAAATTTCATATAATGGTGGGTTTAATATATATATATATATACATATAAAATTTATGATATAATTATTTTAAAATAAATTTATTATCACATATAACTTCTAATATTCCATTAAATTTAAATATGATAATGTTGATTGCATGTACAATAGACTACCTATTTGTGAAGTGATGTTATATTTTCACGTAAAATTTACATGGAAGGTAATAAAGATATATTTAATGAATATATTATATATATATGCCATTATATTTATTTTTATAAATTAATATATCATAAACCTCTCTACACTTTCACCTATTTAGAAAATGGTAATGTTTCTTGTGCGTACGTACAACATATCATCTCCCTGAAGTTATGTGATAAATTCTCTATCGTCAAATTTAAATAATGATTATTAAAATATATATAATGAAATAAATGATATTTATAAAATTAATATCATTATTTATATGATGTAACTATATAATGTTTTTACAAAATAGAACATTAATGTGAAAATATACATGAGAAAACAATGTAGTTAACACCTAAAAAACAAAAATAATGAAATATTATTTAAGAACAGGTAATAAGATATTATATAAAGATCATATATGAAAATAAAAAGATTAATATTGTTCTTTTAAATTATTATCACTTTTTTAATAGAACTATAAATAATTAGAAAGTGTGGACAATCAAAATGAAAAGCTAGGCAAAGGATTTTTTCTAAATTTCCTTTTAGTGATTTATATAGTAATGTTATGCCCCAAATTTATTATATATATTTTATGTAATTTAAATTTTATAAGTAATATCATTAATTCTCAATACTTTATGGTATTTAAATTATAAATTTTAATTATTTATTCCAAGGGGGATTGACTTGAAAAGTACCAAGTGGTAAAGATTTTCAAAACATAGTTTTTTTCATTTTATCATATTAGTTCTTCATTTTCATTCATATTATTATAGTAAATTTTATTATTTTTTATTTAATCACACCGTTTTATGTTTATTTTAATTTAATTAAAAAATTATTCATTAATTAATTCTGAAATCAATTTTATGATCATTGTTAGGGTTTCTCATCTAAAATTGTATTATTTGGGACATCTGTCTTGTTAAACACCTATATTATTTAATTTGGTGTATCCTCTTCCCATTTGACATGTTAAATAATTTAAAATAACTATTTTCATGAAATTTTACATTTAGTTTTTTTTTTCATTTCTTGGATATTAATATTCCAAATTTAACAATGTTGGAAGATATTTATGTTTCAATTTAGTTTTAATCGGGACTCGTCATACTTGAATATCCACTGAAGGAAATTATTTTATAATTTTCTAATGAACCGCTATAATTTTATTATCCTCTATTTAGACATATATTTATCAAGAAATGGTACCATTTTACACTATTTTTTACATCAAATTATTGAGATACTTTTTTTCATAAACCACGAACTCATTTCTCTAATTGGTCGTAAATACATTTTCTTTGAAATCAATTTCATATAAATATTTTTTGAAAAGATTTTTTTAATATAATTTTTAAATGAAATTTATACCCATGATTTTATTTTTTTCATTCTAAATTTATTATATCCATAATTGTATTTTTTAAAACCGTTTTCAGAGAATCATTATGTTATTTTCCAAACAAGGCATAATTGAAATTTTCTTGCAAAAACAAAATGGAATATTTGTTTTTAACATACTAAACATGAATACAAATGTTCAACCATCATAATAAATAATTTTAATTCAACATAATTAAAAATTAAATAAGTTTATTTTCAATAAAACATACGTGTCTAATATTTATAAAACATTTAGTTTATAAAAGTGAGTTTCGAAGTGAAACTGTTAATTTCATCAAAAATATCATTAACAATATTTTCATTGTTTTATATTCATAGATGATAAAAAACCTTTATTATAAAAATAATACATTGGTGATATCTTATAATAAAAACATCCTTGTACTTTCTATACATGTTTTACAATTATTTAGACTAGGTAATGTATTGACATTTTATTTCTTGATTAGTTTTTGTTATTATTTACTTTCTTATTAAATATTCTCTTTATCATGGTCATTAAAAATTATATTTACCGTAAATATATATATTATTTCTTATGGATATTCTTTTTAATTTAACCATTTATAATTTCTACCTATAGTGTTTTACTTTGATAGTTATATGACTGGCTTTGAAAATTATTGTTAATCTGTATTCTTTACTCGATACAAAATTTTTATGATAAGGTATATTTTTCATTAATTAAATTTATAGTCAGATATATGTGGAATGTATTGTAAAAGTATTTATAGGCGGGGTTTGGTTATATATATATATATATATCCCCTCTATCCTTTGGTGGTATTAATAGAAAAATCAGTTAGATAAACTTACTTAAATGGGTTTTTAGTGTATAACTACCAAAAAGTTATACTATCTTGGTAAAAGGTATATATTGTAATGGTATTAGGATTTCGTAGATCAAGATGTATACTTTTAATATTTTATTTAATTAAGAAATCATTTATTATTATACATGATATTTTCACATTGATATTATTACTAGATGCATTTCATTCTTAGTTTATTGATTAAGTGGAATGTGTGTTCAGTTATATAACATTACATATTTATTATGGATTATTTATTTTTATTTATTTATACATGACAGATTTCTCTTTATGTAACTGTTTTTGAGTATCTAATCTCACTAATGGTTTGGTTCCCTTCCACAGAAGTAATATTTGTACGTATCAAGGATGTATAATTTTTTTGCTCACTATATTGTTATTCATTTTTTCAAATGTAATCTGAGATTCAAGTTTGTAACTATTTTACTAGGAATAATATTTTATTTTTCCATTTTTGATGGGATCTCTTGTATCTTATTATTATATAGTAAATTATTCACCAACTTTGGGATATTGGGTTTGAGGTATTTCTAGTCAGCATCAAATAAAGTTGAGTGGAAACCATGATAACTAGGTTTTGGAAAAAATAGATATGGAACATAAAAATATAATAGAATTTGAGGATAGGTATTGAAGAGCATAAAAAAAATTTAGGGGAAGATTTTATTTGGTATTTCCAAGTATCCATGTCCAAATACTGTAATTGGAAGTGGTTCTTGAGGAGTTGTCCCTAGGGATAACATTTCTGAAAAGGGAGCATTGGGATTTGACTTGATCGTCACCTAGTACATAACAATAATCATTATGGATGACCTGATTTGAAACTCCAATATGGTTATATTTTGATAATTAAAATTTTCATTACATATTATTTTCAATAATTTGAATAGATGATGAACAAGAAAATCCATGTCTAAACATAATGTTTATTAGGTTGATAACATTATATCCGATCATAATTTTAACGGAATAAATAACCACTTTCGGTTTTATGTAATGGTAATTTATGTTGATTGAGGATAATTTTTGGAAAAAATTTACTAAAATAAAACCCTTTAGTTTTGTATTTTTTTATGTTTTCTTTGAAATGATGCATACATATTTTAAAGACAAAATATTAAAGGTATTGAAAACCTTTAGGGTTAACATGATCATTTATTTTAAAGTAATAATATTCTATTATAATTATTTTATTTCAGGAAAATATTATTCCTGTGGAAAACACATTTTTTATGAAAAAATTATTTTATGGCCAATATCAAATATGAGGATGATTATTATATTCTTTGGAATGTTATAGAAATAATATTATTATTATTTTTAATACTTAAATGATATTATAGGTTAATATTAATTTTGATCTCATAGTTTCACAACTGATGTTTAGAGTTTAATGTATTATATTGACTTGTGAAAACCATTTAGTTTTTTTGTAAATATATATAAATGGATGGAATGAATTTTCACTCATTTATGGACATTTTGATCCCAAAAAAGTAAATTTTAGTTCTTTATCTATATAAATACATTTTGAATATTAATTTCAGGGATTATATGATGTGGTGGAAGTTGATCCAATCATAAAAAAGTTTGAAATTATTATTATGAAATAGAAAGATATCAAGTATGTATATTTCATTTCATCCACAAACATCAAATAAATTATTCAACTTTAAGAAAAGGATCTGGAAACAAAAATGATATCCTATTTCCTTTATATCAGATTAATCCATGGTTATTTAAATCATCATAGATTTATTTTTTTATTTCATAAACATTCTCTTGATCACTCAATTTCTTATGATCAATTATTTCTATCACTCTATGTATTTTTTTAACCTTTTCTTTAATGTATATATTCCCACTTATAACTATATTTATCATATATGGAATCCTATTTATGGGCTATTTCATTATATCTATTATTAAAAGAATGTTTTATTTTCCCTCTTTACAATGTGGGATTTTCAAAACATTAATTTGAAAATGTCATACCCTTTATTTCCAAGTGAATATTAAAATTTATAGGAATAAATTCAATTATGTTGAGGGTAATGTAACACCCTAATCTTTCCATGTATATTTTCATTTAAAATTAATTCAATATCATCAATAACTTTCCATATATTGAATCCCAATCCTTAATTATATTAAGAAAACATTAAATTTTAAAAATATTATAATAAAATGGTAATTTTGATATTTCATTGAATTATAATAAAATGGTGTACTATGAATATCTATTATGATCTTGGATAGAAAAAAATAATGAATTTTTCAAATTTTTCTTTAGAGATAAGCTTTTTTGGTTAATCCAAAATGTATTATTTTACAATTCAAAACTTTATATATTAAATTTTTAATTAAAATTTTTTTAAATAATAATTTTATATAAATAATGATAATAAAATATTTTGGTAAAATTAATATTTTATAGAAAACATATTATTTTTCACAAAATAGTTTTTGTTTGAAAATTCATAGTGTTTGTCAGTTTTAATTAATTAAACTAATACATAATGGTTAATGGAATAATTGAAATTAATATATTAAATATATAAACATATGAATTTAAATCAATCTAATTTCAATTACTATTCATATAGTTAATATTAGATCATCTTATGCTTGTAAAATGAATGTCTAAAATAACAGTTTTTCAACATATTTTTCTTATTTATTTCTAAATCAAATTTTGAACCTTATGTTATTTGAATTTGATAAAATAGATGAAATATTTTTAATAGAAATAATTAATTTTTATTAACAGGGTAAAATTAATTTTTGGGAATAATTATTATTTAAATCATTTGTAAGTCAACTATCTCTGTCGAGGTCAAAATAATGATTTTCATGTTACATGTTCTTCTGTAAAAATTAATTTACCACACACATTTGATTTTATCTAGTAAATTGGATTTATTTTTTAGAATTACTAGGTCCAAATTATCTAATATTTCTCAAATTATTTTACGATTATTGGTTAAATTAAAAATGTAATAAATAATCACTACCATGGTGAAAAAAATAATGGCACAAGTATACATAGAGGATAAAGGAAGAAAACTTTTTAAAAAATATTTTTATGTGGTGGATGTGTGGAACAATATTAATCTCTATAAAATACATTATTTTAAATTTTTTAAAAAAATTTGGTTATAGAGGGTCTTCCCATTACGGAATAGTTTTGAGTATTTAAAAAAATGACACTTCACCTCAATTATAAAACGACACTCCCTCCCTTCACATCACCACACCTCTAAAGATATTTATCTTGAAAACCCCGAAAAAAAATCTTTCCAAAACACCCTTATATACATTCTATTGCTAACGGGCTTCCCAAATTTCCAACCCTAATTTCTTTATAAGGAAATCCGAAAAATATTTCTCTAAGAGAAGGTAAATGTCTTGAGAAATACCTTTTTATTTCTTAATTTATAACAATATATTTTTTCTTAAAAATGAAAATATGATGAAAATATCAATTACCAAATATTTATTTATTATTATGTAAATGAAATAAACTATATCCATATCATATTACATCAAATGGGAAACCAAATTATCAACCGTATATACAATGATTACTTCCATGTGAATCGATACTACTTGTTTTCCATCAACCCCTCTCACGATTAGATATAATGATGTATTTAAGGTATACCTATGATATCAAATATATAGTTATACTTTTATAATTTTATAATCATGTAAAATTTCTTTCTTTCCAATCTGTTTTAAAATATTGTAACATCACTCGTGTGGACGATGAACTATCATCTCACACAGCGATACGATTCTTTTTTCACTTACACCTTACATAGAAGGTTCTAAGGATAAATGTAATGAATATATTTGATATATATGATGTTAAATATATTATTTCAAATTATTATATCACACACATATTTACACTTTCACCTAATAAAAAATTGATAATGTCGCTCATGCATACATACAACCTACCTTTTCCGGAAAGAGATGTGATCCCTTTGCTATGTTAAAATATAAACTATGATTATAAAAATGAATCAAATGAAAAAACTGATATTTATACCATTATATAATTATGTATATTATGAAACTATATAGAGTTATCAACAACCAAAACTTCCATTTTAAATAATACATGGGAAAACATGATTGTTAACCCTAGAAACAATAGTAAAAATGAATGAATATTAACAAACATTTGATATAAAATTATAAAAGGATCCTATATGATACTATAAATATCAATTTTTTTGTAATAATATAATAAAATGTTTAAAACCACTAAATAGTAGGTTAAAGTGTGTTTAAACAAACAAAAGCATGAGGTGAGGTATTTTTTCCCAATCTTATTTCATTGAGTTATATTCTAATATTTTGCACCTAATTTATTTAATATAGTGTATATATAATTCCTTTTACATATTTTTTTATGAATCGTTCAAACATCATGGTATTTTAATATTAAATATGAATTATTTAATAAAAAGTTATTTGACATGAATATTTCCATGTGGAAGTGAATTTAATAACTGAATTTCGTTTCATTAGGTTATATTGCTTATTTGTTGACTTTTATATTATTAAATTATGTGTGTAAGTAATATTTATTAAATCAAGTTTTATTTGAAAATTTTTTTATGAGGATTTATATTTGATAAAAATAAAATATTTAATAATTAATTCTCACTTCAATATTATGATCAAAATAAGGGTTTCTCATCTCAAATTGTCTTCTTCAGAATAGATGTCATGTTATACACCTATCAAATTTTATTAGGTGCATCTCCTT
Organism: Viscum album; assembly: GCA_963277665.1. NCBI lineage: Eukaryota > Viridiplantae > Streptophyta > Magnoliopsida > Santalales > Viscaceae > Viscum > Viscum album. The sequence continues at coordinate 27,292,724 of OY728143.1, read as the reverse complement.
ACCCATTGATATGATATATAATTAGTTTTTTTAAATCCATGGAATTTAATTTTTTACTTGATGTTCTTCTTTTAATGGAGCTTAAAATTGAAATGTTTCCAAAGTGGTAAGTGGATTATGTTTCAAACTAAATTTAATTAGGATTGTTTATACATGAATTTAAATTTAAGAAAATTATTGGATCATTTTTTAATAAAAATATTTCATTTAATTAATCTATGTTTATTTACGATTTTTTCAAGTAATAGTACCATTTTAGTCTCTTTGGTATATAAAATTATTAAAAAAAAGTTTTTAATAAAATCTGACTTCATTTCTCTCTTCGGCCGAAAATCCTTTTTATTCCAAATCCATGAATTGTAAAACAATTTTGAAAAATATTGTTATTTTATTATTATTTAAAGTCAAATTTTACACTAGTTGTATTTTTACAGATTAATGTTCCTTTTAATCATAATTGTATTTCTAAAGATATTTATAAATGGAATCATCCTATTATTTTTCAAACTTGGTGCTTTTGACATTTGATAGAAAAATATGAAAGTAATAATTTTTGGTAATGTAATTGGAATGAGTGGAACCATTTTTATCTCATCACTACTCATTCCATTGAATAATACACTAAACTTTATAATGTTATTTTAAATGATTTTTTCTATAAATTTTTATAAAAATTCTCGTTTTTAAAATTGTTTTTCAATGTGAAAAGTGTATTTTCATCAAAAAAAATTTAATGATCTTTTCATGGTATTTCTATTCATCAATGATAAAACCCCATTATTGTACTTATACGATACTAAGGAAATATTTTAATTATTCTATACTTATCGTTTCTCTTGATGGTTTAAAACTTGTTTGAAATGGCAAAGTATGGATATTATTATAAGTACCCAGCCTTAAACAATTCATAATCTTGAATTATGTTAAGAATTCACAATGAGGATCTTTTCAAGTTTAGAGTTTTTAGAGAATTAGGCCAAAACTATTACATAAAAACATGAATATTTTATGTAGACACTACTACTCAATATAAATTTTTTCATAAAATAAAAACTCTTAAAAAGAAACATGTCTAGTTCCATGTTTTAGACAGTATGTCTTTTACTTGATCTCATCCTTTACCCTATTCATCATTAAGTCCTGTGGAAAACATTCCAAAAACATGAAATGAATATAAAAATATCAGTAAGGGTTATAAAATATGAAAGGAAAACATTAGCCTATCAATAAATACAAATCAGCGAAACTACACTTTTCAATCATAACATACCATAAGAAATCAAATGATTTATGAATAACACACACAAGTCATAAATCATAAATGATACTTATGGAATCCATATCAAACAAAAATTGTAGCTATCACAGCTATGTAGGGAGTTATCCTTTGAATACCCATCATAGTTTATCCCCTAAATCCCTTAGAAGAAACATCACACTTACCTTCATCATGTTACCCAATGCATTGGAGAGCTATATCGGGCTCACCCACCCTAGGTTTATCATGGAACCTCCCGTATACATAAACAATGCCCATAAACATAACTTAATGAAAACAGATAACATAAGTATAGAGGAAACATAACACTTCCACAATCCAATATATCAAATCAAGATATTGAAATAAACAATTCTTTATCAAATCATTTTTAAATCTATTTAAAAAGAGATTTTTGAATCAAAGTGACCCATACAACTTTTAAGCTTTTAAATGAATTATCATTTCAAAACATTAATATCTATATAAATAAATCCTAAAACCTATTTTGAAAACATGGACACTAATGAAAAATATTTATAAGAATAATCCTTTAAAACATTTAAAATGATATTTTAGTTAAAGAGTTTCTTTAACAAAAAGTGAGACGCTTGAATACAAATAATTGAGGACTAAAATTTAATATAAAATTTATAATATCATGAGAATAAAGGGATTTATGATATAATATGTTAAAGGACAGTATATACACCATATAAGAGTTAATTGGTGAATAACAATAATGAAGTCTCAGTGGAAATGTAAATTGAGATGAAATACCTTATAAAGATGGTATCCTTAAATTAAGAATAAATCAATCACATAATTATGTGTGAAAAATATAAATAGGCCAAATAAAATTGGATATTAAGTGTAAAACAGTTAGTGTTCATTCACACATATTAATAGGACTACATTTTTAAGATGTACAAGCTGAACCCAAAGAATTGAAATTAGGTTTAGAAGTTGCCTTGTAAAAATTCAACAGCCTAATGACGTCACATTAAAATTCATGAAATGAGTATATGAGATAAAAAGGGTATCACATCACTTAGACATAATGTTTATATAAATAAGGATATAGAATAACATGTCCTAACATAATAATATGAAAATTGAAAGACATAACAACAAGAAGTTTTTTAAAAGAGGTGGGTGAAAGGATCCCTTACCGATTTGGTAACTTAAAAATATATTCCACATGAAAGAAGGATCATACATTGAAGATGTAAATACTCATAAATGAATTTATATTACACAAAGAGTATAATCATGGGCAGTATATACACCCCACAAAAGGAAATAGTGGAAAATATAGCATGAATCTCAAGGGAATAAAAAGTGAGATGAAACCCTTTACCACATTGTAATCAACTGAGTCGTATGACCAATATTTAATAAACACCAAATTAATCACAAAATACCATTAATATAATGACAATCATGATAATATATATCAAATTTCAGTACACAATACACCACATTCAATGAATAAGTGGCTAACAATGGAAATCTCACAGAATTAAATGTGAGATATGAAAATCCCTTACCTCGTGTCCGACTTGACTCGTTTTTTCCTTGTTCTTCCAGAATAAAAAACTAAAGTCAATTTCTACTTGAAAAAAAACTTATTTCAATTTTATTGTATTATTTATATCACTTATTACCTTGTTATAAACATTATGCAATCATTGAAGTTAACAATTGTCATTTGGATGATATTTGTTACTTGAATAAAAAATAAACACCTTATAATTACAAGTTGTCCATATGGTCAATAGTCCATTATCTACAGAATGATATTCATGATTTATATATCCTATAAATAATATATACCCATAATATATATGTATTTATAATAGTACCTAACATTTTTGAGATAATAAATGAAATGCACCGTTCATGGAGACGGTAAGTCGTACATACGCATGAACCCTACTATCATTTCTATTTCATATTTTAATGGAATTAAAACAAAATTATACCAAGGTATATTATAATTACGGTATAATATCATATATAATATCATTAACTCTATCCTTTATACATCCCACATTTTGCATTAACGAGTCATATCACTTTGAGGGGGCGGTAGTCCGCACTTCCTCAAATGAAATTATCGAGTTTACCCATTATGGAAACCATAAAGGTATGATATAAATATAAAGTACATAAGCATAAAGAAAATATAAACATAGTATATATCAAATAGAAATATAGTTCCATATTAATGGCCACTATGTGAGGCAGTATGAGATAATCAAACAATCATCATTTCGTGAGGTGTTAGTTTTCCATCCACTGGAACAGTATGTTCTTCACCGATTAGATGGAGGTGTATGTAAGTGTAGTTAAAATAATTCTCAGAAAACATCCTAGAATAATGATAATAATTTTTTTGTTATAAAAGAAATTAATAAAAAGATTTTATGGGTTGGAGAAGTAAAATAAAATGATAGAAGTTAAGAGGAAATATTGCCTTTAAATTGTGTAACTTCCTTTAGTTTGAACCCAAAGGACTTCATAAAGTGTCTTCTGACTAAGGTAAGGCTTATAGGATGAGGATATGGATTTTTGGATCTTAATTTGGAAGAGTATGGAATAGAAAAACGGTTTTAAAGGTTTCTAGAATTGGTTATATGTTAGGGCTTTTTATAAGGGGGGAGGGGCTCTTTAGGAATGTGTGATAATATTATTTTATTATATAATGATATTAGGTTTATAAAAGTCCAAAAACAATTGAAGTAAAAGATAATATTACTCAAGGTAGAAATAAATTCATCCAATAAGAATTTGACAGGTTTTTGAGGTTATTTTAATCTTTATAATCTTATTTATTTAAATCATTTATTAATGAGGTAAACACAACATCATTATTGTGTCATAAATATTTTAGTATATTTGTTGTCTAAAAATTATAGAACAAATATCCATGATTTATTAAATAATTTTAGCTTTCCAATGAATATTTATAGTCGAAAATATAACTTTTATAACCTCATATAAAAATTAATTTACTATAAGATATTTCTTTGTGGCTTTTTGCATTTACATTAAATTAATTAATCTAAAATGTCATTATCACTCTTAAGTGGCTCCATGGGGTCCCAAAATCGACCCAAATATGCCAATGTTCATACATGACTCATCCAATAAGGTTAGTAAAAGTGCTAAGGTAATTTTTATTATTATGATATTCTTTTTTCCTTGAATTACCGTATTTACCTTTAATTGTGGTAAATAAAAGTCAAAAAGTTACTATTCACCAACAATTAATTTCATCTTAGTGATCCTTATTTTAATTACTAATAACAAGAATGTATGTTGTATTTTTTAAATTCAATTCATAGAAGTGGTAAAATATCATTTAAATGAAAAAGTCATTTTTTAAATACTTCTAAGTGGTTTCATTATTCATAAAAAATTGACGTTTTTCAAAAAATACCCAAAATTCAGCCTAAGATATATTTGATATTATGAAATCAAAAATTATGTCTATTTTACCAAATTTAAAACATATATGTTTCATTATTTATTTAAAAATTATTTCTTGTTGTTAAAAAAAATAGAGTGTTTTTTATAAACAATAACTATCAAATGATTGATAATTGTTTATATCCAATTTCAATGTGAAATTAATTACAATGACCATCATTATATTAATTGGTAAAAATAAATTCAAATTAAAATTTAAAACCAATTAATAATATAATCTAACCATATATATAAATTATATTAAAAGGATGTTTTGAAGTAAAATACAGTATTTTTCACTATTCATTAAAAAATGAACATATTCAGAAAAATACCAAAAGTTTACCCAAAGTAAATTTTGATGTCCTGAATCTAAAGAAGAATTTTATTTTGTCAAAGATAACATATAAAAACGAACAAAACTAGATTTAAATATGGTTCTCCATCAAAAGGTGGTAAGTCATCCTTTTACTGAATATTAGAGTATTCATTCCTAAAATTATATTCATTCATATTTTAAGCCCCTAACTTTTATTGGATAATTTTAAAAACATTAAACAAACATATATAATCATATTTTGGTTAGTTATATTCATTCCCACCAATACAATGGATAGGTAGTAACTACCATTTAAAATAATAAAATAATATTATTAGTGTGAAACGTAAGATTTCAAAGAAACCCGTTGTTGCATATCGAGAACGCCATCGAAAAATGTGTCCATTTTAATGTTAAATTAATATTTAATTCAAAAATATTAATAAATATAAAATTTCTCTTATTATTTATTTATATGGGATGTTACATCCTTCCCCCCTTTTGGGAATTTCATCCTCTCAATTTTAAAATTGGGCTTGGAAACATCATTAAAAGTCCCACATCATAAAAGAGTCAATAAAACTATCACTTTAAAATAAATGAAGAGAAGTACAAAGGTCTACCGAGATAAAAAATACTAGGATTACATGAAAACATGGATATGGAAGAGAAAACAAACCATCATGTTCTGATGGAGAGTGATGAAAATATGATTAGAAGAATGTTAACCACTAGAAAATCACAAACTTGTGATGGGTTCAAAGGTCCTTGATTCCCCAGTAGGAAAAGTTAACAGACAATGCTTTTAATTTAAGTTACATTTCGTAAATTTGAGTAATTTATTTATGAGCATATCTTAAAACATAAGGAAACATAATTACTTGTCATATAGGTTTTCATCCTTTACTAAATTCCTACCCCAAACTCATCTTTTCTCCAAACGATAAGTATTAAAACTGACTTGGTCACATTAAAAGATCTAGAATCAACTTCTAGAGAATAAAATAATCCAAAAAATATGTACCATATATTTACCTTGTCTTTAGATATTAACTAAAACCAAAATGGTTTGTACCGGATCATATAATCCCCAAAAATGATACTCTTTTACATAATTAAAAACTAATCATAATCTCCCAAATTTTTCTAACAATAACCAAAGTTTAATAAAGAACATTCAATAAATAACTGTCCTTGAAATTCTTCCAATGTAATCCAAACTGATATTGTAACCCAAATCTCATATGGATTTAATTACTTAGACTTCCAAGATACATCTTAACATTTATCTCCAAATAAAACTAGTTTATCATAAAGTATCATATTGTAAAGCAATTAAAATAATCACATATTCTTCATGATAGGTTAATCATTTTCATAAATAAATCTAATCATCATATGTCCATAATAAAAAAATGGATTCTTCCAAACTAAAATTTAAACTATTATACCACCACTGAAATCCCATAGTATTCTATCATCCATAGGCATATAGTATTTCCTCAAAAAAGAGAACATCTTCCACGACAAACTTTATCACTTAATCACTAAATCATTTTTCTATATTAGAATTATATATTTGATAAAACATAAGTTCCAAAAATCAACTAATTCTTATTCCATAAAATCATTTTACTAAATTAATAAGTCATACTGACCAGGGACTTAATGTAGGCTAGTGGTAGGTGATGCACCCTTGTCGCCCTTCGGTTGTGGGTTCGATTCCTCCAGCCTTGCTGGATGTGACGGCTTGTCACCCATCCTACGGGTTGTCCTTTTTATAAAACTCAAAAATAACCCTAACATGTTTTAACCTAAATGGTTTCCTTATACCTCTCATTTTAATCCAAATTCATTATGATCTCAACATATTAATACTTTAAGTCTTATTTCACCACCATATGATAAAATAAAATGATCACCAAAATGAAGAACATCATACCTTAATCATGGTGTCCATTTAGTTTAATCATCATCTTGTTCACGTAGGTAGAAGGTCCATGCATTACAACAATGATTTAGATATTCTTCAAAATCATTTGCTTCCTCCATCAAAATACACCTTGTACAACATGGGACATATGGGTGTTCACAGGAAAATAGTTTTGGAAAATAACCATGTATGCCATATAATTTAAAAACATTTGATAAAATATGATTTCTATAAAACAGTTGGGCCAAATGTGAGGTGAAAAATTCAATTAATGATCCTTTTAAAAAAACATAAGTATGTGCTAAGAGACAATATTGTAAAATGAAATATAAATAGGTTTTCAAAAGGGACTCCTTCTTCAGTACCTTTTTTAAAATCATAATATGCTTCAAAATCTTGTTATGAAGTAAAATATTTGTAAATGACTTGATAATATTTTCCTGCCTTAAAAATATTAGAATATTGTGAAAATAGGATTTGTTTAAATACAACACATGATCCACTATGATAAGGAGGTATAGTGGGGGTGTATGATATCTTAAACAACTTCTTGCAAGTGAGTTGTATACTAGAGAAAGTTTCACAATCATCCGAACATGACTTTGCAATACTTATTGCAAGAAAGTCATCAAGAAGAGATAGGAATGTCATTTGAGATCCTCCTATTTCCATTTGTAACTGACATTCCTTGATCTAAAAAAGTTATAAAAAAGGATTTAACTGAAATAATATACCTAGGTACTAACCATGTGATAAAAGAACACTCTTAATCCCTAAAGTTGTGTAGACCAACTTCTGATTCCAACTATAATCCCACGACCTTAAACATTACATAATATTGAATTATATCAATAATTCACATTTAGGATCTTTTTAGATTTAGTGATTGAGAGAATTAGGCCATAACTATTACATAACAACTTGAATATTACATGTAGACACTTTTACTCGGTATCGATTTTTTTCTATAAAATAAAAACTCTTAAAAAGAAACATGTCTAGTTCCATGTTTTAGAAAACATGACTTTTCCATGATCCCATCCTTTACCCTATTCATCTTTATGTCCTATGTAAAACACTTCAAAAACATAGGATGAAAATTAAAATATTAGTAAGGGTTATAAAATAAGGAAGGAAAACATTATCCCATTAATAAATAAAAATCAATGAAACCATACTTTTTAATCATAACATACCTTACGAAATCATAAGATTTGTTAATAACACACAGATGTAATAAATCATAAAGGTTACTTATGGAATCCATATCAAACCTACATTTTAGCTATCACAGCTACATAGGGAGTTACACTTGGAATACCCATCATAGTATATTCCCTAAATCTCTTAGGAGAAACTTCACGTTTTCCTCTGTCACGTTACCCAATTCATTGGAGAGCTATCTCAGGATCACCCTCCCTAGGTTTTCACAGAACCACCCATATATGTAAAAAATTCCCAATAACTATAACATAATAATAACACAAAACACAAATATAAATGAAATATAACATTTACACATTCCAATATATCAAATCCAGATATTGAAATAAACAATGCTTTATCAAATCATTTTTAAAACCATTTAAAAAGAGCTTTTTGAATCAAAGTGTCGCATATAACATTGAAGATTTTAAATGAATTATCATTTGAAAAACTAAATTTCCATATAAATAAATCCTAAAATCCATTTTTAAAACATGGAAATTATTGAGAAATATTTAGAAGAAAAAACTTTTAAAACTTTTAAAATGATATTTTAGTTAAAGAGTTTTTTAACAAAAAGAGAGACGCTTGAATACAAATAATTAAGGAATAACATTTAATCAGAACATTATAATATCAAGAGAATAAATGGATTCATGATATAATATGTTAAAGGACTGTATATACACCATATAAGAGTGAATTGGTTCATAACAACAATAAAGACTCAGTGGAAATAGAAATTGAGATGAAATCCCTTATAAAGATGGTATCCCTAAATTAAGGATAAATCAATCACATAATTATGTGTGAAAAATATAAATACACCCAATATAAGTTTATATTATGTGTATAATAGTCAGAGTTCATTCAAACATATTCATAGGACTACATATTTAAGAAGTACATGTTGAACCCAAAGAATTGAAATTGGGTTGAAAAGTTCCCTTGTAAAAATTCTACAGCCTAACAACATCACTTTAAAATTAATGAAATTAGTTGATGAGATAAAAAGTGTATCTAGAAACTTAGACATAAATTATACATCAATTATGGTATAGAAGAACATATCCCAAAATAATAAGATGTAAATTAAAATACATAACAAAAAGAATCTTTTAAAAAGAGGAGGGTGAAAGGCTCCCTTACCGATTTGGTAACATACAGAACATACGCCACATGAAATAAGGATCATACAATTATGATGTAAATAGTCATAAATGAAAGTATATTACACAAAGTGTATAATCATGGGCAGTACATACACCCTATAAAATTAAATAGTTGAAAATATAGCTTGATTCTCAAGGGATTAAAAAGTGAGATAAAACCCTTTACCACGTTGTAATCAACTGAGTCATATGAAAAAATGTTAATAACCAACAAATGAATAACATAATACCATGTATATAATGAGAATCAAGATAATATATATCAAATTTCAGTACACAATACACCACATGCAATGATTAAGTGGCGAACAATTGAAATCTCACGGAATTACAAGTGAGATTAGAAAATCCCTTATCTCGTATCCAACATGACTCGTTTGTTCCTTGTTCTTCATGAATAATAAACTAAAGTTAATTTATACTTGATTAATAACCTTTTTCAATTTTATTATCCTTTTTATATCACTTATAACCTTTTTATAAATAGTATTCAATCATTTAAGTTAATAATGGTCGTTTGGTTGATATTTGGTACTTGAATAAAAAATGAACACCTTATAATTACAAGTTGTCCTTGTGGTCAATAGTACATTATCTCCAGAATTATATTCATGATTTAGATATAATATAAATCATATATATCTAGTATATTTATGTATTTATAATAGTAAATAGAAATTTGGAGATAATAAATGAAATGGATCGTTCATGGAGACAGAAAGTCATAGGTACGCTTAAACCCTACTTTCATTTCTATTTTGTTTTTAATGGAATTAAAACATAATGATACATAGCTATATTATAATTACAGTATAATATGATATATAATAACATTAAATCTATCTTTTATACATCCCACATTTGGCATTAACGATCCATATCACTTTGAGGGGGCGGTAGTCCGCACTTCCTCAAATGCAATTATCGCGTTTACCCATTATGGAAACCATAAAGGTAGGATATAAATGTAAAATACAGAAAAATAAAGAAAATATAGACATATTAAATATCATATAAAAATAAAGTTCCATATTAATGGCCACCATGATAGGAAGTAGGATATAGTCGAACAATCATCATTTCCTGGGGCGTTAGTTTTCCATCCACAGAAACAGAATGTTCTTCACCCATTAGATGGAGGTGTGTGTAAGTGTAGATAAAATACATCTCATAAAATCATATTAGTATATTGAGGATACTGTTTTTTTATAAAATAAAGGAAAAAATATTTTAGGGGTTGGATAAGTAAAATAAATTAAAAGAAGTTAAGAAGAATTGTTACCATTAATTTGGGTTACTTTCTTTGGTTTGAACCAAAAGGACATCTTGAAGTGCCTTCTACCTAAGGTAAGGTATCTAGGAGGAGGATAGGGATGTAGGGAGCTTAATTGGTTCGAGTTTAGATGAGCCAAAAGGCTTGATAGATGTGTGTAATTGGTTAGAAATAAATATTTTTTAAGGGGCAGGAGGGGATCTTTAGGAAAGTATGTTAATATTATTTTATTATATGATGATATTTGGTTTATAAAGGTCCAAAAATCATTAAAGGTGAAGATACAATGGCTCATGGTCAAAATAAATTCATCCAATAAGAATTGGACAGGTTTTGGATGTTATTTGAATATTTATAATTTTATTTTTTTAAATCATTTATTAATGAGGTAAACACTGCATCTTTATTGTGTCATAAATAATTTAATTTATTCTTTTTCCAAGAATTATAAAAAAATACCATGATGTAGGAAATAATTTTAACTTTCCAACGAATATTTATAGTCGAACTTATAACTTATATAACCCAATATAAAAATTATTTTACTAAAAAATATTTGATTGTGGCATTTTTGCCTTTATATTAAATTAATTAATCCAGTGTCATTATCACTCTTAAGTGGCTCCATGGGGTCCCAAAATTGACACAAAGATGCCAATAGTCAGACATGACCCAAAAATTAAGGTTAAAACAAGTGTTAAGGTAATTTTGTATTACTATGATATTCTTTTTACCTTAAATTACCCTATTTAACTTTTCCCATGGTAAATAAAAGTCAAAATTTACTATTCGCCAAAAATTATTCTCATCTTATTGAACCAAATTTTACTTAATAATAACAAAAATGTATGTTGGAATTTCTAAATTCAATTCATTGAAGCTGTAAAATTTCATTTAAATTAAAAACTCGGTTATTTAACTACTACTAAGTGGTTTCACTGTTCATCAAAAATAGATGTTTTTCAAAAAAATACCAAAAAATTCAGCCTAAGCTATATTTGATATTCGGAATTCAAAGATGATGTATATTTTACTAAATTAAAAACATAGAAGTCATATTAATTATTTTAAAATTAATTCATGTTGTCAAAACAAATAGCATGTTTTTAAGAAACAATAACTATCAAAAGATTGATACTTGTTTATGTCCAATTTCAAAGTGAAATTAATTAAAATGACCAAAATTGTATTAAATAGTAAGAATATATTATAATTATACTTTAAAACCAATTAAAAATATAATCTAAATATATATATAAATTATATTAAAAGTCACTTTTGAATTAAAATTCAGAATTTTCTCTATTCATAAAAAAAATAACTGTATCAGAAAAATACAAACAATCTACCCAAAGGAAATTTTGATTTCCTAAATCTAAATAAGAATTTGATTTTTTCAAATAGAACATATAAAATTTAACAAACTAGATTTAAGGATATTTCTCCATTAAAAGGCAGTAAATCGACATTTTATTGAATATTAGAGTATTAATGCTTAAAATTATATTCATTCATATTTTAAGCCCCTAACTTTTATTGGATAATTGTAAAACCATTAAAAAAACATATATTATCATATTTTAGTTAGTTCAATTAATTCCTTCAAATACAACATCTGGACATTAACTACCATTTAAAAAAATAATATAATATAATTAGTGTGCAACGTAAGATTTCAAAGAAACTCGTTGTTGCATATCGGGTACGCCATTGAACATAGCGTCCCTTTAATTTTAAAATTAATATTTAATTAAAAACTATTAATAAATATGATAATTTACTTATTAATTATTTATCTGGGATGTTGTAATTATCATTCCTCGTTAATTTTTGTGATTATTAACATCCCATTGAAATATTCAATTTCTTGTGATAATTACATATTATATGTCCCTTAAATATATGTACTATTTATTATGGAAATTATTATTAATAAAACTATATATAATTTATATATATGTTATTTTAAATTGATTTTTATATAATTTACTATGTAAATTATTGTTAACCCATATTCTTTACTTTATATAGAAATTGGTTGATAAGGTATATTGTTCATCCATCCAATGGCCCGAAGGCCTTCATTTTTTATTGATTTTGATAAACCACCTTTCAAGGGGTGAGGTGGAACCCTTATAAGGCCCGTAGGCATAAGTATTACATGGACTGTAGGCCTTAGAGTAATTCATTTGCCTGTAGGCTTTAAACATTACATACAACCCAGACTAACAACTTGGAACTTCTCCTCCCCAGCATCTCCATCTTGAAATCTGCTCTCCACCTTCGTATGGTTGTTCGGCTAGGCATTCCCATGCATGCACAGGCTTGTACTGATGGTAGGTTCCATACCCTCTCATTATTGAAATCTATTTAGCCTCTGCTGTGGTGAAATCACTTTGCACATCCTCCTTGTAGAGCTTGTTCGTCATAGGTCATTTGGTTTGCATCTACACTTAAGGTGGCCTGAAAGCCTTGATGGTGCCCGAAGGCCTTACTGACCCGAAGGCCTGGGTGGCCCGAAGGCCTTAAGGGACCTGAGAACCAAATCGGTGGCTCGAAGGCCCAAACGGGGGCATATTACCAGCTACTACGGTGTGAAACAGTACCTGCTACAGTTCCTACTACAGTACTGCACAGTTCCCACTACATTACTGCTACAGTACACTTGGAAATGATGTCTCCACCTAGATTTGATCCTGGGTCACCCAGATGCACTTACAGAGTCTTTACCAACTAGGATAAGGCTCATGTGGTATATTTTTCATGAATTTAATCAATTGTTCAATATTTGTTGAATGCATTGGAAATGAAGTTACAAGTGTGGCCCAATTATAAATAACCCATCAATGAATCAGTAGTCTCACGAGATTAACCAATTGGATAGACTTTTTTAAATGGGTTTCTAGTGTAAAAATATCTATCAATTAAACTATATAAGAAAAAATCCAGGATTTTAATGGTTTCATTATGCATGAGTTCATGTCATCTAATATCAATAGTTTCCTTCATTAATATTTCAATTATTTTTCTCCACAGTGCCTTTTTGTTGATATTATATATTGGTGAATTTTTTATCAGATTATTGATTAAATGGAATGTGTATTACGCTATTTACCATTCAATATTTATTATTCCTTGTTTTTTACGATTTGTCTATTCACGATAGCATCCAAATTAAAAACACTTATCGAGAATCTGATATCACCTTTTTTTACCTTTACTAGGATATGAATAATTATTCCTTATATGAGTTGAATGTGGAAAACTATTTTCTTTCACTTTGTTTTTATTCATTTTTTCAAATATAATTTGAATTACAAGTATGTATTAATTTTACCAAGACTAATGAACTATTAATTACTATTTCATATGATCACTTATACGATATGTCAATATAGTTGTGTAGACACTATCTATGGAATACTAGGGTTAGAGCTTTTACATAGTCAATGTCCGACCATGGTACTATGGAACCATATTCACCTTAACACACATTATTATACACTGAATCCTATGTATGATTTATCCATATATAATGTTTAAATCTCGGATGATATTCTCCCACTTAGAAATAAACTATATTTGATATACTTACAACCCCGTATCACATTTAGAAAATCATTTACTCTAAAACAATTATCTATTACTTTCAATTCATCTTGTCATATTTATCAGATCCAAATCTCAAATTTAATCAACCCCATGTTCATTTCTTATTCCCACTCAAATGAGTTCTCTAGAATTCACCCATCTAATCCCAAAGTGTGTACTATAACTACATACATCAATCACTATAATTAATATCCAATTTTGATAATTCTCACCTAAAACTCCATTGTGAAATTTCTACCACAGAAAATAGAATCATATATTCATGTTAATATCTTAAAATAATTTTGAAGATAACAAATATAATCATACCCCATGTCTCAATATCCCATGATGAATGTTCATCAGGATAGATTGATCATTAATTAAATTGAATGTACAACTATAACACTAATCCAAAAAGTAATTTTTAATTCTATATCTGTGATCTAAAAAACTCATCCCTCTCTATGAATGAGTCTATAGTACTCTAATCTCACACTTCACCACTTAGTACACTATCCATGACAATACAAACCCAAAAATAAGATCTGGATCATTACATAAAAATTGTTATCTAACCCACATAAATCCATTAATACTCTATTTTTCTTGGGATAAATGAACTCTATCTAGATTCTTTCCTAAAAAAATTAAAAAATGATATATCTTTGTTACCCTATTAAATCCCATGATATACCATACCCATGTGATCCATTATTTGTTCCAAAATAATTACATTCCCACCCTGAATGCTTTTTCTATATAGTCATAAAATTCAAAACATGTCACGAATATGTTAAAAATATTTATAATAAAAACCAAATGTAAATAAAGTAAAAAACCCTTTATAATAGAAAATTTTCATACCAATCCACCAAATCACAGTTCAACCAAAATTATCTCATTTAATATATGTATTTGTATACATATAATGAATACACAAATAAATTCCCATTTTAAATCACCACTTGACAAAAAAATTAAGAAACATCGAAAAAACAATACCTTTATCAATATAATAACCATGGAAAATACACAAAATTGATATATCAAAAAATGTTTCAATAATAAAAAGATAATCAATGTAAAAAACTATAAATAATTTTTTCACTATAATTAAACACTTTAAAAATATAACATAAAATTAAAGAACCCACTATGGTTTCATCAATAGTTAATAACTGAAAAGTAATTTACCTTCCATAAAAAATTCCCCCAAGGGAACCACAACCATTGATCAGATATTACAATCAATTATAATATTTCTTTCAAACCCTTTACTGAATTTAAACATGGGTTTCTCTTTCAAACATATCCTAAGGAACCCCATCATCTCTTCTCGAATATCCAAACATAAGTTGATAGGTCACATACCTAACCCATCTATCTGCACAGTTTCATTACATTACCATAGTGAGTTGAGTATTTCTCTCATATCCTTACAACAAATCCCATTCCAATAGAGTGTGATGATACAATTAACATAAAAAAAATTAGCATTGTTGAGATTTCCAAGTTCAAAACCGATATGGTATAGAGAAAAGTTTATTTTCCTCATTAAATGATAAAATAAATTATTTTCTAAAAAACACCCCCAACTATGTTTTAAATTCTCATTCAAAAAATGTAAAATGGAATAATCAACCTTTTCCCCAAATTTAATTGTTCTAAAATAGTTTATAATCATCCTTATATTATCAAAATACTAAGTATTATAAATATGCATTAAAAAATTGAACAAAAAAAATATAGTTAAGAATACTTATTTATTTCATAAAATCTATTTAAATAATGAAACATCTCTGGAAAACACTTTTTAAAACCATGAAACCCTATTAAATTCAAAAACAATTTGATAATACATCACCATTTTTATATGTAAAATCGACATAATTGAGAAAATATTTTACATGACATCATATATTATGATATCATAAGGTCAAAAAATTAGAAACAAATCATATAATGACCCAAATAGAACAATTTGATAAAGTGTGCCATTAAAACAAATCCAACATGGTTTATATTAAATAAATCATCTAGTTTGATCAATATTTTATATCAATGAATATTAAATGATATAAAAAATTCTTGACCTTATTCAATAATAATATATAATACAAATAAATAAAAATAATATTTAATAGTAACAAATTATCAATTCTAAAAACCAATACATATTATCAATATTTCAAAACAAATACAAAAATATTAATCATTCATCTATAATCATCTGTCATTATCAAAATCTCCCCATGCCTTATAATCATCATTATACCAAATAAAAAAAAGTCCATTATGGGTAAATCACTTCAATTAACATCACTCATTCTAATATATACCATGACATACTAGTCATTAAATTATATAATTCATGAAATTAAAATCCCATCTCATTCCACTATGTCTAAAGGACCTCATTTATGAAAATGGAATTGGTCATACTTATACAAAGTCAAACAACACCTCACTTTCCCAAATCTTCTTTAAAATCATATTTCTATTTGTAAATATATTGATTATGAATTTAAAAGGTCTACATATCATTTTATAACATATCGTATTTTCTTTCCTAGTTGACCTTAATTTAATAAAAAATGGTACTATAACAAATATTATGACTTGATCCAGCCACTCTAATAGAAAACTAATAATAATAAAAATTTTCCTTGAAAATTTGTTCCATCCCCAAATATATAATGTCCTAATAATAATAAACATCCCCAAAAATTATATTCTATGAGGAATAATATATCAACTCAATATAGACTATCTATTTATATTTACACAATAGATACCCCATGAATTCAACAAATATAAATTCATATAATCCTACAAGATAAAATATCAAAAATATACAAACGAGTTAAAATGATTCCTTGTTCATATATCCAATCTTTTATTGGTAGCCCAACCACCACTTTTAACTGACTAATTTACCTGTATATGTCCATCCATTTTAATGAAGTAATGATCCCCATAACCTATATCCCAAAATCAATTACACACACACACACATAAATATATATATTCACAAAGATAATATTGAAAGTGGTGAGTATTAAAACATTGTATGACTTTTTTGATGATTCACTATTCACTCTATCCTTATCAAAATATTATATATTTATTTGTTTTTTATAAAAATATTCACCACTCAAGAGAATTTATATAATCCAATAAAAATCATTAATCGCTAAAAACATTAATATTTTTAAAATTATTCGACAAGAGCATATCATAAAATAATTTGATATAGAAAAATAATTTACACGGGATATGCCATATCTGGATTATACTATAACCATCGGGTAACTCCCAATCAAGATCTTCTTTATTATAAAAAACCATCATAATAAAGGGATATATCTTGGCCATTATTATCTCACAACTGAATCCCCAAATCAAAATATATAATCCATCTAATCATTAAGTATACACATAATATTACATATAATATTAGTCGAACAATAAAACCAAAAACATAATACCATCTTTCCATTAATCTTTATCTTTATTAGAAAATTACACAATTAAACATTTCTATTTTTGTACCTGAAATGTACTCACATGAAATAAAAATTATTAAACCTTTTAAAAATAATAATTTAATTTATAACATACAAGACACCAAAGATAATCAGATAAAATAATGAGTGATAATATACCAACTATGTATCATGTCAAAATATCCATCATTATATAAATCAATCATTACCATGCTCATTAGGTGCCACCTTATAAATACCCAATTTTATTCTTCAACTAAAAATCAAAAAACCTCTAAATCAATAATGATAAAAATGCTAAAAATTTAATAATCCATCACGAAAACTATTTCCATATAAATGAAAACAATTCACTACAGACACCTTTTTCTTAGATGACTAAATACTTAACCATAAATAGGGATTAAATTTTACTATGAGTTACCCCATTCCATAAACCTCAAGAACTATACACTAATACTAGTGAAAACCATGAAGGAGAATAAAGAATTATTCGAGAGGAACATTACATAGATATATAGGGTTTGAGGATGAATGTTATCTCATAGTATCTTAAAAAAATTAGAATAAGGGACAATAGTTGATGAGGGGATAAATGAATGAGATTGGTTGTTCTTTAGTGTAAAAATACCATGATTATGGAGATGTTTATATGAATGCATGGCCCGACTATATAGTATCCAAAACAATGCATGAGACTATGTATTTCCAATTGGCCCCAAACCTAGGATGTATGATAAAAAATCAATGTTTTAATAACTATGTATTTGACCATGTATTTCCCATGGATTCTCAAATTCACAACTAAATAGATCATAACACTACCCAACAATCTTCAATGCTTCTCAACATTTCTAAAGACATCATAATAAAATTAATAATGTTCCTATAAAAATAAAACCATAAAATGATCTATTTATCTTAAAAGAAATCCTTATTTCCCACCTCTATAGTCAATGTTAATATTTATCCACTACACCATTGTGGGAACACTAATATATGTATAAAATAAATAAATACATATTTTTCTCACTCATCCAAAGTTGTATGATTTATTTTTGTAATATGGATCTTATTTTTTTTATTTGAAGAAATATTTAATTATCATCACATTTTTGTTGATTTATCTTCTACCATTTATCAAAAAAATTCAAATCCATAGAATAATCCATATATCATTGGACACTCATATTCCATTGATAGTTTCAACATTAATACTTTTCACACTAAATCTATGAATAAAACTATTTCCTCTCAAAGTATAATGATCATTACATAATTATTTATAATTTTTCCCTAGACTCATTAAATATTCATGATGAATTCAAAATTTTATATAAAATTATTCATTTATATAGGCATAATAAAAATAACATTATTCACCATGAAGATCTTAATTATATCAACAATTAATCGAATGTAATAGTGACCTAACAAAATATCATACTATGATTCTTATTCTTATTCATCACTTTCCCACTATATATTTTCATGACATATATCCATATTGTTAAAACATTTACCTTTTTGAATAAACAACTTGTATGTACATCCTTCTCTTTTTCTCTAATGTATGTGTATAGAATATGTTTCCTATAATACTTATCAGTGATTATATATCCTTCAAAAAAAATTCTATCTATTTTAATTATTTTACTTTAGCTCTAATTCAAGAAAAAATATTTATGTCTTTTAATAATATTCTTCATCATTTTAGATCATTAAAATATATTATATATTATATTTATTGATACAAATTTTTTTTTCTATTTCTTTAATTACTATTGTCAGTATCATTTATCATGATTTACGATTAGTTTACCTTTGGTGACATCTACTTTCTCCATCTATGGAAATTATCTTTTACATCATTATCATTTATTGATTGATCATTTGAGCCTTATAATTTAATTGGTCCCAATCACTAACTAAATCAATTCTATTGATATTACATTTTATGTTTTTCAACATCATGTGTTTCTCCTATCATTATTATATATTACACAATTCCATAATCAATGATACCGCTATTTGAATTTTTACTAAAAATAATTCACCAGGGACTAATTACAATATAAACATTTTAATCAACTAATGAGTTTAATTTTATGATATCTTGTAAATGAATGGATAATATTATTAATTTCTTTATTATGTCATATCACATCAAGTGATATGTAGGTGTCTCCCCTTGATGAATCTTCACTAACCACATTATGTAGTATAATTCCTACCAATATAATCATATCATTTCTTATACAGATATAGTATACTCAGGATACGCAGTATTTATATGGTGATATCTACCTATAACCATTTGAGATATGGTTCACACATAATATCATATCAATTTAACTTCTCCTACAATCTTTCTAGAAACCCCAACTCTTCTGTATCACTTATATATGCAATGTTTAATATAAAGATAAGTTTTTTATAATTATAAAAATTATTTTTAAATTATTTAATTGTTTAGATTAAAATTTAGAATGAATTTAAAAAACAATGACATAAAATTTTTCTATTATAGTTGATTCTACTTAAAAATAATAATTGAAGTCTTTATAAAATTATATCTTGTTCTCCATTAATCTCTATAAAACTTTTGTATATACTCTATGTTATTCCAACATGTTTTTTGATAATTATAAAAAATTATAAACACACACACCCACATATTGTATCTCTTTTCTCAGAATATTCCTTACACTAGTAAAATTCATGGAATTCATTCATATCTATAGAAAATTTCTATGTTATAAAATGATATATTAATTTTTCATATTCCTTATTTTCTCATTTTAAAAAGTCATTATTATATAAATATGCATATACAGTACTTCTATAAAATACATGTAAAATTAATTAATTTTTTTTTAATTATATAATTTAATATCCAATTTACATTGTCTATTCAACCTCATCATAGTATCTTTTATTTTATAAGTTTATTATAGATACCCATCAATGATAAAAATATATACCCAAGAATATTCATTAACATTTATATCAAAATTTTGTCATAGAATCACTTCCATCCACTCCTTATATATGTTACATATCTATAAAAATATTCAATTCATCTTTATTATATCATTATATCTTTGATCTATCAATATTAGTCATAAACATAATATAAATGTCACCACTATCAAATATTTATACACAACAATGTAACTTAAAATTAATAAATGAATATCTTTATCTTTAATAAGTATGTTACTTCAACCCCTATTTTTACATATTAATTGATGTTTTATGAGTCTATACATTTCAATAAGAGTTTCAAGCTAAGCCACTATAATTTTTTTTAAATTTTAATGTTTTATAATAGGAACATGATCATAATATGGTTTTTTAAATATGTGATTATTACAATAAAATTTTATAAAATTATAAAATCCATGTTTATAATTTTTTGGTGAATTTTTTCCCAAGTTGTGTAGCCAATCCATGAATGTGACTTAGTGAATCCAGTGAGACGCACATGGAATTTACATGGTTTGGTAAATGATACTATAAAACCAAGAAATTTAAAAAATTTCATTAAATCATGAAATTTACCTTACTAAAAATGTTGTTCCTCCAATCCCCCACTCACACAAGACTTCTTGAGTGATCCCTCACAATTCTCTCTGTAAACATCTTATAATTTTGTACTTTTCCAAGTTTTTTTATTGCTTCTCTTTTAATGAACTTCTTTTTTAATCACATATCCTTTACCTAAATGTTTTTAGTTATAGTAGCTTGGTTACATGTTTTTTGATTCCCATGGGAGAATTTCATTGGATGAGTTATGTATTTCTATGTTAGGATTCCTAAATTTATTCTCACATTCTCCTCTTTATATTTTTGATAGTATTTTTGCATCCTTACATGGTATAAGTTAGGTTTTTCTATCTTTTTCCATTCTGTGGACCTATATAATATGTTTCGTTCCTTAAAAAAATAATTAACTTCTATTTTTCATTTAATCTATATATATATTTTAGATAGCTTTATGAGTTAAAGGATTGATTATAAAAAGAAATTTCTAATTTTAAAAATAAGAAGACATTATTTTTATAAGTATATATATAATACGTGTTTATTAAAATGTTAAAGAGTACATTTTAGATAATTTTAGTGTTTTAATGGATGATTGATCATTTTTTTTATTTTATATGTGTGGGTTCTTGATGTTGAAATGTTATTTTTTGGGATATTTCCATTTTATGGTTGATGGCCTTATATGTTGGTTTTTGTATTTTTCATAGTGACTTGAATTGAATCTCTTCATATTTTTCTTTTATATCCCTCATAAATTCATATGCCTGTGAATTTTTGAGTAGATGTATGTATAAATTTATATTAATGTTACACATATATGTATATCTATATAAAAAATATATCTTCAAATGGTTCCTTATTTAATGGTTTTTTTCTCCAATTTCATTAATAGTTTGAAAATGATTTTTAAATTATTATTTTGTGATTTATTTCCAAAATAATTCATAGAGTAACTTTTAGAATAAGGATTAATGAGTTTGAAAGTTTCCTCAATTTTGAAAGGACATTAAAAGAAAGTAATTTCTTCTTGAAATGTAATTACTATTTTGAAATGGTATTGACCAATTGGTATATTGAAATGGTTTTCCATATGATATTTGAACATATAGGGAACTCAAATATAATAGTTCTATTGATATACTATTATATTTCTTAGAGGGATGCATTTCATGGATATGTGTAGGCAGGTGGGTGTATCATATGTGTTTTTATTTTATTGATTCTCAATTGAGGTGTTTTATGTGAAGGATACCTCACTTCCCATCATTAATATTACTCATGGAATAAAATACATCTTTGTGAGGAATGAGTGCAAGTTACTACCTAGTCTCAATTTTATTGACTATATTAGATATGATATTAGAGGATACAAAAGAGTTTCACTAGTGAGGATTGTTTTTAGTATCTAGTTGGTTATATACATCAGAATGTATCAATAGTCCAATATATTGTTTTGAATAGAGTATGTCCAGGGACTCCTCATGGGATGTTTATAAATTTCCCATAAAATTTTATTCATTAATATTTCAATTTTTTAAAATTTTCTACTACCATTCCATTAAAATATTTTTCATTTATGGTATTCCCCTCTGATTTCAAATTTATTAACTATTCGTGATTTTATATAATTTGGTTTATTTATGAAGTGATATTTACTTTTTGGTTGACATTGAGCTATTTTAGTGCTAGTAAGAATATTTTTTCATTCAAAATAGTATTTAAAAAGGATTATTTTGAATGGTTTGTGTTGATTAAAGAATATTAAATATATCATTGATTTTTTTTGTTGGTTTTAAAGATTTTTTTTGTGAAATATCATAGTAATTTTTAATACAATATTAAAAAATAATTTTATACTTTTATTTTTTAACTAGTTATTATATACTGTTTTGGGAAAGGAAATGATAAGACTCCATGGAACATTATTATTGAGCTATTTTATGATCATACCCTACTTGTGCCAATTGGTGTTGGTAAACTCGAGATCATTTCTTGGTTCATGTTTTAGTTCATGGTCACTCTAGAAGAAATATGTTTTTATGAAATAAATGTTTCCCTAAAGGTCACATCAATATCACATGGTTTTTTTGGGTTTTGTTTTTATCTTGGTTTTATCATCACTTTAGAACTCCAATATTCTAAATATAGTTTCATTACATTATTATCGTAATTATATTCATTTGGATATATTTATGTATTAAAATTATTCTTTTTTTAAATTATATAAATTTGTTTATTTATACTTATTTGTTTGGAATGGAGGATCAATGTAAAAGCACCTCCTATAAGAATTTTGGTATAATTCCACTATTTAGTTAATTCTATTTATTAGATGAAACTGGAAATAAAAATTTCATTTAATTTTTTGAATCTTTTTCCCAACCTATGGTGATAGGGGATGCCCCTATATTGTGTGACATACTAGATTGGGTGATAGGATTAAGGAATAAAGGGGTTATGTTATGAGAAAAAACTGTATGAAGGTCAAGGTTCTTATGTTATATTAGGTTCTAAAGAACCCTTTGTTATTTTTGGGTGTCTGGTATGTTAGAGATAGGATTTTAATATATTTATAAGTAATCAAAAAAAGATAACATATAGTTATTTCTCATCATGAACCTTAATTTTCCAAGATATTTTTGGTTATGAGTCATGAATTATGATTTTTCCATAGTATTTTCTCATGTATTTCTTGTCAAATTGAGTCTATTGTAGAATTTTTAATTCATTTATTTTTTGGGGGGTTATAAATAAGAGTTGATTGGGAGTCCCGCTATGAGGTCACACATTGTTGAAAATAATGTGGTTCTCGTGTACATTTCTAATCATTAAGTCTAGTGGCAATTACCCGATTTCTATAATATTTGTTAAAACATATGAAAAATTCACTCACAACGACCATCACCTATTAAGGAAAATTTAATTTTGTGTGTTGTTATTGGCAAGGTATGAATTTTCATTTGGTAAATAGATGGTTGGTTTTAAAATAAAAAACACTTATTAGAATTTTGAATTTTATATAGGACCTTTTGAAGATAAATTATCTTTAAAATAGAATTTTTGAGTTAGAAAATTTATTTTTTAAATTAAATTATATGAATTTTGATGTTTGAATGTGTGTGATTAATTTTATAAAAGGAACTTGAAGAAATATAAATCAGTTACCAATTAGGTTGTCTTGAAAAGGTTTAAAAAGTTTTCTTTTAATTTTTTTTGTGTTTTGTATTTTCTAATGATTTTTTGGGGTTCAAATATTTATTATTTCAAAAGGATTAAATAGTTATTTTTGGGTTTTTAAGAAATATTATTTTCTATTGTGGTATTCATGGTTCATTATAATGAGTTGTTATTTTTTGTTATCTAATTAATTCGGTCTTACGTTCTTCCTATTATCTAGAGAATGCATCATTTAAAATCGTCAGGTGTGTTCAGGAATACAGAGTCATTTATTTTCTATTTTTTATTGATTCTTGGTGTAATTCTATTTTTTGTGTACTTACTTTTATCTCTACCCAATTTCTCATCACAAATCATGGTATTATTATGGTTTTATCTTTGTCATTGTGATGTGAATAATTATTCTTATGGTTTCATTCTTCCATGGGGTTGAGGAGTATTATATTGGGCCTGTTCGGAATGGGTAAAATATTTTGGGTGCACTTCGGGTAACTTGGACACATTTTGTACTAGTTTATTTTGGGTACAACATGTTGTGGTATTTATTCTGTTTGGATATCCATGAGTAGTGTCATGATTAATAGGTTATAGGTTACAAATTCTTATACCATAAAATAAGGTTAAAACCCTCATTATCTATTAAGGAAATTATTATGATTTTTGCCTCCTCCCAGTTTTTTCAATGCTGGAAGGATGTTTTAGGGTGGTTTGATAGTACTTGTATTAGGGTATTCTTTTTAGATTCCTTAAAATGTTTTGTTTTCTTTCAGTAAATATTGATGTTTTATGATAATTTGGAGATTAATAATCATATTGGAGAGGTTACAGATGTGATTTTGGTTGATTTGTTTTGATTTAGTCTCCTCAATTGAGGATTTGGGTTATAGTCTAGTGACTTCTTCAAGGTGTCTCAATCTTATTGACCCACCCTTCTGGTTGATAAATGGTGTAGAGACCCACCCTGTATCTTTTTTTTATCTTCTCATTTAATTAGTTTCATGTAAAATTTTGATTGGATATGGATTTTGTGGTGATGATTTAATTTGGTATTTATGGGTATTATAGAATTGGATTTGGAGTGTCTCTTCCTTTTTAGTTGGGGATTTTGTCTTTTTCCCTAATGGATTGAGGTACTTTTATTCTTCGTTGAGTTTGATGAATTTCTTCTAGTATAAAGTGTTATAGTTTGGGGAATTGTCACACCCCAAAACATTTTCCTTATTAAATAATTTAATTATGAGTTTATAATTTTTTTCTTCATGTTTCGGTATTATTATTTTTGAATTTTTATTAAATTTTATAGTTTAATAAAACAAAAAAAATATTAATTCATTGTTTTTAAAAATAATTTAACTATCCATGACAAGGATGAAATTTTTTTGATGAATCATTTTTCATTTTTAAGCATTGATTCTCAATCCAATAAGCCAAATTAATAATGTATATAGGTGACACAAATTAGGGGTTCACAATTGATGTATAGTACTGTAAATCACGCATCCAAATAACGTGATTTGTCCAATTTCAATTAAACATGAAATTTACCTTATACCACTGAAATATTAACACCCATATGTGGTTTCTCCTTCCTCCAATAATGTGACATGGATCACATGACACCCATTAATTATTATTTTATTTATGAAATATGTTATAATTAATTGTTTTTTCAAAATAAATATCTATAAGAATTATTTTGAACATAGTGTCATACACATATGACTTGGTAGATAATAAAAATATAATTCTGCTGGACACTATATCTATATAAACAACCACTTTCTCAAATAAAACATTGAATCCATTTTATACCCTTCACTTTCTTAAAGAACAAAATCCATGTGGATAATTAGGTGATTTATTCTTAGTTGGAAGAAGAGAGAGATTGGGAGAAAATAAAAACAATATTTGGACATCCCCTTTGTTTTATTTAATAACATGAAATATTTTTTTAACTAATTAATAATGATAAACTCTAGTGAGACATTATAATAAAAATATATTTTATTTTATTTATAGTAATAATAAAATAACTATCTTCTCTAATATCTCTCCAAATATTTACATGATAATTTACCCAACATTATTTATTTTGTGTACAGTATCTATTTTATACTTAACATATTTGTTATAATACATTTTTTAACTATATATTCTATATAAAAAATACCATTAGTTGAAATATATTTGATATGTGGTAAAGAAACCATATAAAGTTTACACTTTTTATAAAAAACAGTTCATAATGTATCCCCAATATATATAAAATATCATTGGATATATTATAATGAAAAAATATCCAATAAAACTTTCCTATTTATATAACATTCAACACTTTCTTTGTTTAGAATATAATTTTAGTACTCTTAAAATTCTTTAAAAATAGAAACTCCTAAAATTTTTCTGAAGAAAAAATTATTTGACAAATTAAATTTGGGATGCATTTCCAAAATATATACCAATAATGACATAAAGACATATTTCTAATTATTAAAACAATTCCTATATATCTTCGGCATATTAATGATATAATGTTGTTCTAATTAATAAACAAGTCACTATTGTGTAATAAATTTTATAACATAGTCTTACAGAAATACGACTATTCACATATAAAATAGTCATTTTCCACATATTCCAAATCATTATAGACAACCATAGCTTTGAAACTAATTATTGGGTTCTAGTTGAATAACTACTTTATGAGACCTAGTTTGTGGATAATTTAGACATGATTAAATTTTTTATCCAATTAAACCACTGAAAATGTATTATAACCCCAACCAATGTTTAAAAATATTTACTGCTATCAAATATCATAAGGCATCATTCAATAATTATTTCTCATTCTCTTCAAAACACACCAAAGAA
The DNA here is from genome assembly GCA_963277665.1 of Viscum album. Taxonomy (NCBI): domain Eukaryota; kingdom Viridiplantae; phylum Streptophyta; class Magnoliopsida; order Santalales; family Viscaceae; genus Viscum; species Viscum album. Next base: position 27,265,392 of record OY728143.1, on the reverse strand, counting down.
CACTTTTAGATATAAAAATAATAATGAGTTTTACTATATTTATCACATTTGTGTTAGTCCAATTTAAATGGGAAACACTTCAAAACTCTAAAATATTAATACCGAACCATAATTATTCTAACAAAACCGACCCAAATATCGGATAATTAGTGGTCATATAATTAGAATGGAATAGATACAAGATATCACATCACTAAGTATCAGTCAGTTTCGTAGTATTTAAGAAACAAGATACATACATGTAACCCTTATTACATTGGAAATTTAAACATAGTGTATAACAAAATAAAATAAATATATTCATTACCACTTATACATATATATCATAATCAAAACTTGGGGATGAAAAATAAATAAAAGGTTGAGATAAAATTATCAGTAAGGGTTATATATAGAATAAACATGAATCAATAATAGGTGAATTACCTCTAAAGAGTTGATCCAAAACAAATCTCCATCATCAAACGTACAAGAGAAGGTGATATCACTATGGTATCATATCCTAAAGGGATAAAGAAAAGGTTATAATCATGCAAATTTTCATTTCGTGGATGAATCTCATATGAAAGAGGATCCAAAACCTGGAACTATGTGACTTTAAAGTATCATATATCCCATTTCTATAGCTTCTGCAACTGGAGACTGATTTCGATTGGGAAGGGTTATTACCATGTTTTCTTTAAAATTCACGAGTATCTTAGTGCAGTTCAACGGCTGGGCACCCTTAATTTATGCCAGGTATTTTCCGCCTCTCAGAGTGGAATGCCAACTTCAATCCACTTAATCAAAATCACTCCATTGAATAATATTGGGAAATAATTCACGGACTTACATGGATTTACTGTCATCCTTATATTTTAAATGATCTGCCATCTGACATTGGGAATCCATTAAGAATTGATCAGTGGAAAATTAGTCGAGTTCTTGGGCTTTAGGCTTGAGTTCCCATTGAAATTTATATGGAAACATCACTCACAAAGTGTGTGTCACTGGAGGTCCATGATCACTAGATAGAGGTAGGATTTGAATTTGAGAATCTTCCAAAATATTTTCAGCATTGATGAATGGTCGGACATGTTATAGATAATTATAGAGTTCTTCAGAGAACTGCAAGGCCAACACTGAGCAGTGCCACATAGAAAACCATCACTAAAGAAAAGAACCCAATCACACAAAAACATGTTATGACGACAAAAAATCCCTTCTTGAAGGAGTTTAATGGAATTAATAAAGCTGGCACGAGCACAAAATGAGCTGACTTAGTGGAACTAGAAGAGACACAAGACTATCTTGATAGTATTGTTGATGATGGTATTACAACTGAAATCAGTGGCCTTAGCAATGACAATAGAAAAAAAAGTAATTTCCCCCATGATAAACTCATCATGAAGATCCTATTTTGGAACTGCCAGGGACTAGCCAACCCTGGCACTGTAAGATCCCTCGGGCTTCTAGATGAGAAATACAAGACTTGCATAATAAGAATTTTCGAGCTTAAAACAAACTATATCATAAAAAAATATCAACTAAAAAAATGTTCTATTTACTACATTGTTCTATTCAACATTCCCTCTAGTGTTGATAGACATTGGGTTTTGGTTCATAATAGTATTTTCATTCCCACTCACGTTCAAGTTGATGAGGAAATCATCACCAACACGTTCCTCACTTCAAGTTTGTCTACATACTGCTCAATGGTCTATACCTTTAATAATTATATTGATATACAATCTCTGTGGCTGCAAGTTATGGAGTTTTCTAGTAAAATATTTGACCCATGGGTTTTTAGGGTGGACTTTAATGCCATACTCTATGCAAATGAAAGAACCATACATGGTTCAAGTATCTTATCCCAGGGTGATTTCATAGCTTGTGTTGAGGAGTCTAATCTAATTGAGATTAACCTGGTGGGAGCCAAATATACATGGTACAAGAGGAATCTTAACAGCATGAGATCAAGAAGTATTGATCTTGCCTTTGGGAATAATTCTCTACTTAATAGTAGGAAAGCTATTTCTTGTGTCACCCTTGCAAGGAATAACTCAGACCACCATCCAATTTTACTTAATTTCACTGCTAAGGAAGATAAGCTTCCCCTCCCCTTTCATTTTAATAATGCCTTGATTCCCCTTTCACAGTGCTTTCAAATTGTCAAGGATACATGGGATATCAAAGATTACAACTGAAACCCTTTAGCCTGCATCCTGAAACTCATGCTCCCCAAAATCAGGATGAAATAGTAAAGCAAACACAGATTCGGCCACCTAGATCAAGAGATTAACACTATTGAAAACTCTCTTCATCAGATCCAAGAGTCCATCACCAAATATGACTTCAACGGGGACCTTTAACAAGAATCCAGAATGTTCTCTGAGCTAAGAAAACTTATCAATCTTATGGAAAGCATTTAGAGAGAACTATCCAGGGTTTAGGGACTCCCAGATAGAGAGAGAAACCCCATGTTTTTTAATTCCCTTCAAAGGGATAAAAAGTTTAGTAGTCCCTAATCCCTCTTAAAGGATGGACACAAAATCATGTATGACAGACAAATCCTTTCACAACATATTGAATATTACTATGTGAATCTATTCAATGGTCCAAGGAAAAATGTGGACATAATGGAAGGCATCATTCCCATACTTGTTACTGAGGCTGATAACATTATGCTAAATTCAGTTCCACTCGATTTTGAAATAATAGATGTTTTATATGGTTTCAAAAAGGACAGCTCACCAGGACTGGATGGATTCAAAGATGACTTCTACTAGTTTTATTAGGATATCATTAATATTGATGTGTGTAGATTGGTTAAAAAAAATTCACGGAAGGATCTCTCTCCCACAGCTTTAATTCCAGGTTCATTACCTTAATTTCTAAGGTGGATAATTCTACTGATGTCAGCTTGTTCTAAACAGTGGTGTTGGTTAAAACTATTTATAAGATCATCTCGAAAATCCTATCTAATCATCTCTATCATGTTTCTAAGAAGATAATTTCAGTTAATTAGTTTGGTTGTGTTAAAGGGAGATAAATTCAAGATTTCCTCCAAACTACCTCTGAATATGTGTACCACCTTAAGAAGTCTACAACAGGGGATGTATTTCCCATAAACATGACATTAAGAAGGCCTTTTTCACTATTAAATGGGATTTTATTATATGAATTATCCTTGAGTTTGGCTTTCAAAGGAGCTTCATTCAAAGAGTCAATGAACTTATCAGCTCTGCCCAAATTTTCATTCTTATAATTGGTTCCCCATTAGGATACTTCAAATACCCCAGGGCTGTGAGACAAGGAGACACTTTCTCCTCCATTATCTTTGTAATTTATGAGGATTACTTGAGTAGGCTTCTACTACATATGTCCAGCAATGTTTATATCAGTAAAATCAGAGCATATTAGGGCATCACCACTCCTTCTCACCTTCTCTTTGCAGAAGACATTATTATATTTTCACTAGGGGATAAAAAAACCATGTCATTCATAAATAGGGCCCTTCTTCATTATGAAAAATTATCTAGAAAGGAGGTGAATTGGAGAAATTCCTTCGTCTTTTTCAAGAAAAACATGTCACCCTCCATGAAATATAGAATGATATGTGATCTGGGAATTAAAGAAGGGACTTTCCCCTTAAACTATCTTGGTGTGCCCATGTTCCATGGAGTGCGTTGTACCTCTCAATTTATTGAGGTTATGAACAAAATTAGATTAACCCTTTCCTTTTAGAAGGGAAAATCCCTTTCAATGGCTAGAAGGATGTGTCTTGTTAACCATTTTGTTACATCGAAGATTATTTATTCTTTCATGGTTTATTCATAGCCTTCCCCCAACATCAAAACGATAAATTCCCTAATGAAAAATATAGTACGGAGTGGGAATATTTTTTAAACTAAAGTTATCACACCACCATGGAAAAAATGTTATATGCCACAATATAAGGGATTTCTTGGTCTCAAAAACATTGAGTCCTTTAACCGCTCCTTAGAGGCACACTTCATCTAGAGAATCATCAATGATATATCCCCCTCCTTAGACTTTATCCATGCAATGCTTTTTAGAAGATCTATTAAATAAAATATGTCTCAAATTCAATCCTCTATCTACATTGGTACGAGGAAAGACTTTCAAGAGATTAGAAATCACTCTCATTAGTTTGTGATTTCTAATTACTCTCTGTTATTCTAGACAGACAATTGTACTGGTGCACCCGAAATGCATTGTGTTAATGACTCTGAGTAGAATATTGACTATGAGTCGTCTATTAAAAATCAGATGGCTCAAAGGGGTATGCTTCCACCTTAAATTGAACTCACTATCTCTATCTATGAATTTCTGGACACTGAAGACATACTTATAGGGGGAACCTAGTCCAAAGGGGATTCTTGACTCCAAGATCTACTACAACAACCTGATACATGGAACTGACACTGGGATTGAGGCTCTCAATAAAAAATTGTTATTTCCTTCTCGCTTCTCTTTGATGTGGAGGATTTCACTCAATAAACTACCAGTTGATAGAAACCTACAGCGATTGGGGATCTCTTTCTCTTCATGTTGTCCATTGTGCCAATAGCTTCGGGATGATGTAAGTAATTTATTCTTATCATAAAACATAGCCACTGCTCTATGTTATTCTATTTTTAAAGGTTCGGGTTGCATACTCTGCAGAATACTGAAGTCTCAGGTTTCATATTGGACCTTCTTGATGTCCACCTCTCTCTGAAGGTACTAATTCTATTTTTGGATGCATGTGCAGAAGTGTTTTATCATATCTAGAGAGGCTTAAACAAAAGGATTCATGAAGGGGATGCCTTCATTCACAATTTCACACTCTCGGATACCTTGTTTGCGGTGCAACATGCAACCCCCCTGCTTAATGATCACTGTGAAAACTCGGTCCATGATATTGTTGTTCTCCGAAACCTATATATTTTAGGAAGATACCCTCAACCTAAAAGGTAGCATTGAAGTTTTCAAGACTCCACAATTTTAGGGATGAATCAAGTGCAATATAGATGGTGCTTCACAGGGTAATCTAGGACCCGCATGATATGGAATCATCTTCAAGAATGACAATTGAGATTTTATTGAAGGTATTCATGGCCCCTACGGTACTACCAAAGCCCTTGAGGTTGGAATGCAGGCTTCATCAATGTGGTTGATATTTTAATAAAAATAAATTCGAACATTGATTGGTTTGAAAGAGACTCAATGACAATTGTCAATGCAGTTAGAATGGGGAAGCTACATCTAGCATAGAAACTCAATGCCAAATGGAACAAATTCCTAAAAGAACTTTCCTTTGTGAATAATATCATCACACACATCTATTATGATGTGAATCAGTCTGCTGACTACCTTAAAAAAAGGATTTCACATCATCATTTATGTACACTACCCTAGTATCCTTTTTGAGTTAATTGATATTCTCCAAAGGGATAAATGTAAATTTCTGGAATTTAGACTCTTATAACTCGTTTTTCAACATTTTAAGAAATGTTTCATTATTTTAAAAAATGAATATTATTTGGATGACATGTATCTAGAACATGATCCACCATAGTATTAAAATGGTTTAAGTCTATGGGTAGATAGTCTCATGATTCTGAATGGAAATGAACATGAAGTGTTTAATGCCAACTATTTTGTCACATTAGACCTGTTGATGCATATATAGGCTATAAAAAGACCCTCCTTTCACTAAATGTCCAATTAATTATTCCTAAATTTATTTAATTCAATATAAATATGACTTAACAATAATATAATTGATTAGAGGATTCATATTCATCAATATTTCCCAAGTTAAAGTAACATTAAAAAAACTGAATGTAAAATGGAAGATGCCTATGAAATAATCATATTGACGATACAAGAATATGGATATTAATTATAAATATAATCTCAAATAAAAAAATATCTCAAATTGGATGTAGATACACCACATAAAAATTATTAGGTACAAAATACAAATTAAATCTCAATGAAATGGAAATTGAGACGAAGTCTCTCAACTTAGGTCAACATGAGTTCTAAACATGATCTTAATGTCATGGATAACCAGATTAAATCCATTAATTAATTAATTCAGGAACTTTTATACATGTGTTTGATTTAACATAATTTTACTATGTTAATTTATGGATTTTTGATGAGTTATAATGTACAATTTTACCATTCAAGTTCATTCATTTCCTTGGTTTTCATGATCGAGTTGCTTATATATATGTATAGAAAATCATGTAATATGAGAATAGTTGTCCAAAATTTTAATTATATGTTATTAATGAACTACCATAATATTTAATGCTTATATATTTCAATATATTATATGGTATGAGGATGAATCATTAGATAAGTCTTTTGTGATAACCATTTAGATTATTTTGGGAATTTTTTTATCACCACAAACAAGTTTTTCATTATGAATTAATATTACATATATATACCAACTATAGAATCTAAAATAAGTTATAATACAAATATTATATTCCTTTTAAACATAAATTTTTTTATGACCACACATTAAAGTGGAATTGAAAAACGAAATCTCATCATTCATAAAGATGATAAATAGGCACATCAATGATTATGTTTTCATTTTTACAATAAAATATGGAAGAGAACGGGTTTGATGAAGGATTTTAAATTAATTTAATAAAATTATAGTATATATAAGATATTAGAGATATAATGTCACTTTGGACAGAATAGGTACATATAGAATAATATTGGAAGAAATTAAAAGAAATTGAAAGAGAACGAAAAAGGATTTACCTCTTTAATTCATCTCCTTGAGAACCTCCTTAAAGAAATTAAATCAGTTCTTTTGTAGAGAAAAAGGACTCCTAGAAATGGGAGGGATTTTTTGGAATAATATTAGGTATAAATTCTACATGATTCAAGGTTTTGTTGGTGTTTGGAGATGAGGTGGTATTTACAGTGCAAGAGGGGGTGTTTTTTTATTATTCTAATCATTATTTTATTCTTTTAGATCAAGATAAGAAATAGTGATTGTTACATGAATAAATATAGTAATTAGTTTATGTGAGTTCATACTAATGTTTTACTATATCAGGAATTACTCAATGAATATTATATGTAACTTATAATGTATATATATTTCGGAAATTACTGTATTTCGTTATTCACAAAAAAATCAACTATTTCAGAAAAATCCCAAAAATTCACTCTATCCATTTTTCAATGTTTAGATTTAAAAAATAAACAAAAAATTGTGAAAATAATTCTATAAATATTAGAAATTTAATTTTTAATAAAAATAACCATTTACTCAAAAAATACAAATTTTAAAATTATAAATGATTTTATAATGCATTGAAAAATTAAATAAAGTCTCATTAAATTATATCATAATAATTATACATGAGAATATTAATTTATTATTATGTTTTATGAAAATATGTTTTCATTTAAATAATTATATTAGTTATAAAATTGAAAATAAATATTAATGTTTTATCATAATATCAATACTAAATTAATAATATTTATAATAAGTATTTACTTATACTCGGATTTTTTTATATCATATTTCAATTTATAAAATGCCTAAACATTATTTATACTTTCATAGTTGGGGTTAATATTCTATTGTCCAAATTAGTATTCATAAAGAACTTATTACTATTCCCAATTTAATGTTACTATTTCTTTGGTTTATGTTTTTTAATTTCTAGAAAACCCTCTTATTTTCTTTATTCAGCATTTATGAAGTCTATTTTTTGTTATATATGAGATTTTATAATATTTAAAGTATATTAAATAATTTCATGTTCAATGTATGCTCTAAAATTAATTTATTTTATTTTATAAGATACATAACGTAAAATCATGGGGTGTTATATTATTTCCTACTTTAGAAATTTCTCCCTCAACAGTTTTTCATGAATATTTTCCTCTAAAAAGATGAGGATGGTTCTTACTCATAACATATTTAGGTTACTACATTGCTTAATTGTTTTTATGTATTCTCCAAAGAATCATTACCAATCAAGTCATCCAATTTCCCAAAACATTCTCACTTGTGTCAAGAATCTCGATAGGCTCCTCAAATTTTGACAAATCAGGTTCCAGATTTATTTATTTATAGTTGAATATTAGCATTCATTCTCGAATATACTTATTAAACAATGACATGTAGAAAAAAACATGAAATTTGGAGAGACTTAGAAGAATCTCTACTTTGTATTCTATAGCTCCAATTCTTTCTATACATTCAACTTGTCTAATGTACATAGGGATCAACTTCCATTTTCAACGAAACCATAAGACACCCTTCAATGGAGATACTTTTAGAATGAAATTATCTCCCACATAAAATTTAAAATATAATATTTGGTTATCATCATAACTCATTTTCATAATTTGAGCAACTTTAATATGATCCTGAATAGTTTTTACCTTTGTTGATGTCTCTTTAATGTATTCTGGGTCTATAAGTTTCCCCTCACCAACTTCATCCCAAAAAGTTGTAGTTTGACATTTATTCCCAATTAATAATTCATATGGTGCCATTTGAATACTATAATGAAAAATAATTATTGTAAAATTCCCTGGAAGGAAAATACTGGTCCCACATAACTTGAAAGTCAAGTAAGCATGATATCAACATGCCCTCTATTGTTTGAATAGTCCTTTTAGACTCTTTGTTAGTTTGGCGGTGATAAACGATTCACATAGGAAGCATAGTATCCAAAACCTCCTAAAGACTGTAACGCCCTGACCCTAGTAACCCAGATTTGGATCTTTATTATATAACATTGTCATGATTACAAAAAATCATGTCTCAAAGGGCCGATCATTTTAGTAGTATTTGAAAATAGATTACATACATGAACGTTACATTACACCTTATAAAATAAAACACAACATAAATGATTCCTTGAGAGTGTCATTAAATCCCTAGATTAACCCTACTTATCTATCATAATACATTTCTTGGAATCTTGGGAAAATAAAACATAAGAAAGGGGTGAGCTCAAATGCTCAATAAGGGTAAGTAATAGAGAGGAATGTAACATAAAAATTTGGCATAGTGAATAATTTAAATCACATGACTTTAAAAATAATAAACATGAACACTTAATGGCAGTAATATGAGAAGAGTAAATAATAGCATAATTAAACATAGTCATGGTTATTCTAAAAGTTGAATTAAAACATGAACCATTAATAATATTTGAATAATGAGGGAATGTATAATGTCGGTCATTCTGAACATTTTTTCATGGTCTCGACAAATATATCAAAAAATGATTAAGGCATCAGTAAAAACTATATAACAAAATTGGGAAAGGCCTCAGCCATTTCCATGTCTAATTTTCTCATGAGACCTAATGATGCACCGTGATGCTAAAGTGGGCTCCACCCATCACTTTCTAATTCCAATACATTCCTCACATGAAAAGGATGAAACATAACATAACCATTCATATTAAAACTAGCATAAGAAATGTCAATAATTTAACCATTAACCATGAATGGAATAAAAATAACACATCCACAGTCAAATATATCACAAAAAATTCAAAACAATCAGGAATATTTGTATCATAATAAATCAACCTCGATCAAGAATAATATCCCATTAAGGATATTGACATAGTTGAAAATGATAGGTTAAAAATCATTGAGAGAAATATCCATTTTTCAGAAAATCATATAAAAGTCACATAATTTATAAAGTAATTCATTTAAAATATAGTTTTGAATCAAAGTTTCCTATACAACTTTGAATTTTTTTAAAGGAGTTAAAATTTTAAAACATTAATTTCCATATAAATAAATCCTCAAAACCATTTTGAAAATATGGTCATTAATGAGAAAGGTTTAGAAGAATAAATATTTTAAACATTTAAAATGATGTTATAGTAAAAATTTTCTTTTAAAATAATCCATTTCAAAACTTTTTTATGAAACATGTACATAGATAATAAATATGCCTCAGTACAAACTTACTTAAAAACAACCTCGGATAATAAAGAGATTGTGAAATAAGCCCTTACCTTGTACATTCATTTAGTCAAGGGTATGTTTAACCTACTATATAAAGATAGTAGTATGTTATTAAATTATACCAAAACCATATTAACATTTATGATATCATATATGATTCATTTAGGACTTTATACTACCCATTTTATAATAATTTCCATGCTAAATTAACTTTTCGGGTAAGAATCACTTTCTTATCGTATGCGTTTTAACTTGTTACTCTTAATTGTATCACTTATATAATGATATAAATACTTAAAGAATATAAAACATTATTTATATATAATATATATATATATATATAATAAAAATATGTTAAATAGACATATATATGAAATGGAAAACACCGTTTATGGAAACGGTAGGTTGTACATACGCATAAACGATGTTTCCGTTTTCATATCATATTAAACAGATCTATGGGAATAAGATATATGTAATTACACACACATAGATATATATATATATATATATCAAGTACAATTTTTATGTCATATATTACATACTTATTAATGATATATATTTTTATATTCATCGTTGAATGGTGAACTTAGAAATTATTCTCATCGCATCGTGGAGACGGTAATCCGTACGTACGCACGAGCGACAATATCATTATATTGATGGTGAAATAGTATCTATTTGGATGTTATATCATATATATAGAATCATTAACATTTTATATTTATTATTTACATCAGTTATACTAATTATTATACCCATCCAAATAATGAAGTGTTTGAATAACAAACTACACCACGACGTGGAGACGGTTATCCGTACGTACGCACATATGGTGACTTTGTCATTTATAGGATGGATAGAGTAATGAAAATGGGTGAAATTTTTTAATAATAATCTCATAGTATAAATAAGACACTGGATTTATTATCTTATAATGGAAACAACAAATAAATAGGAAGTGGAAGAAGAAAAGAACTTGAAAGAGGGTGGTGAAATTATTACCTCTTCTTCGGGTGTTTCTTTTGAGTTGATGAAATGGGCTCCATAAGATGGATTTCTGATCAATGTAAGGGCTACAGGATGAAGGTAGGATAGTTGATAAGGTATATGGGCTGGGTTTGGCCGACCCAAATGGATTTGGTGGTGTAAATTAAGATAAGGGGAAGATCCCTTTTATAAGGTGGTGAGGGTCACCTTAGGAAATGATTAAAGTATTAATTTATTATACAATAATATTCGGTTTATAATGGCTAAAAATGAATTTATTTAGATCATTAGGTTGTTATGGGTCGCAATCCTATCATCCAATAGGTTTTATATAAGTTTAGGTTACCATTTTAACCTTATCATTTAGATTTAACTCTTAGTTAAGTAGTTTAACTTTTACCGTGTCTTCTTATATTCTTACAATATATGGTTAATAAAATTACATTAAACTTCCAAGAGAACATAAAATGGTTCATTAATGAGATATATATCATTATTTAAGCTATTTTTCAAATCAGTAGATTTTTGAAATTTTATATCAACCAATAATATACTTTTTTTGAAAACTAATTTATGTCATTTTTGACACTATTTAGTATTTTATATTTATAAATGTAATAAAAACATTATAACATTGATCCAAATACATTGAATCAATAATAACATGTATTATTCACATAGAAAATTCGTTTATGGCATCAATACATTCAAATTATATTTATTTTAATATTTACAATATCATTTATTTGATTCTTTTATTAATAAGGAAAATACTCCATCATTATTGTGTCATAAATAAATATATTTATTTTATGTCTAAAATGTATAAATAAAATATAATCATGTAAGAAATCATTGTATCTTTCAAATGAATATATAAGGAGGAAGATATAAATTATATAACCCCATATAAAAATGTTATACTAAAAGATACATGCTTTTTTTATTTTTGTCTAAACATTAGATTAATTAATATAAAATGTCATTACCACTCCCATATGTCTCCATAGGGGTCCTAAAATCAAAAAAAAGATTCCCATGGTCGTAAATGTATCATAAATAGGGTATAACATGTGTTAAGATAATTTAATATCATTTTTATATAACATTTCTACTCATATTTACTTGATTTACCCTTTAACCATGGTAAATAAAATATTCACCGAAGTAATTATTCATAATTTCTAAAAAATAAAAGTTACCTATTTGCACAATTTGATCCTCTAAATTATAAATATGTAATCCGTTTTTCTAAATTAAAAACACAGAAGTGGAATAAATTAATTTAAAATTAATTCCCATTGTCAAAACAAAAAGCATGTTTTTAAGAAATTACTATCAAAACATTGACACTTGATTATGTCCAATTTAAATGTGAAATTACATAAAATGAACTAAATTATAGTAAATTATAAAAATTTAATCTAATGATACTAAAAAACCATTCAAATGTATAATTTAATGCTATAAGTTGTTTCAATTAAAAAAGTTGTTTTTAATTAAAATATAGTATTTTTTTCTCTATTTATCAAAATATGAAAGTTATCAGAAAAGTACCAAAAATTTATACAAAATTAATTATTATGTCCCTATTCTAAATATGAATTTAATTCCAATAAATTGAATTTATAAAGGTTTCAAATATTGTATTTAAAATAATTATCCATTAAAAGGCATAAAACTGCATTTTTTGAAAAATAAATCTTTTATATTAAAAAATGAAATTTTATTATTTTATGTCATAGAAACAAAAAATATGAATGTTAAAATTATATAGGATATATAAAATTTAAAATTTGGTTAATACTATTCATAGCCTTTTTTTAATGACTAGTTTGGTAAATCATGGTGCACTTGAACTCGGTGTTGCGTGTAGCGCAAGTTATTGAAAAACATTGAAGAGATAACATACCATGAAATATTGGGGTGTTACATTCTCCCCTCCTTCAATAAATTGTATCCTCAAAATTTGAAATTGATTTTTGAAAATAAAAGGTTTAAATAGGAAAATACCTTTGTGAAAAACTCACATCAGAAATTGGGTTAATAAAATTTAGTAATAATAAGAGGGAAAGAGAAATGAAAAAGTCACCGTCAAATTATGATATCTATTAGAAGAAAATTGGTGGAAATTAGAAACAAATAATTGGAGGAAACACATAAATATTTATAGGGAGTGATTGAGGTCATCAATCACACACAAGTGAAAAATTGATGGCCTCAAATCCATCAATCTATGATGATTTAAAATATCGTTGGTTCAATAAAACATAAGATATTAGGACAAAACATTTTTGGTTTTAATATCCCTTCCCTAATGTTTATGAATTATTTTATTTCTATAATAATAGGATAAAAAATATACTTGGAAAATAGAGTTTCATACTTCAACTAATTCCTACAAAAAACTCATCTTTCACTCCCAAAGATAATAGAATTCAAAAATATTATATTTATCATAATCATATAGGGTTCCAAAAATAATGAATTTATAATTCATTTATCAGACTATTTTAAAAAACTACATTATAAAAACTATGACATCACGTATGCCAGTGGTAGGTGATCCACCATAGTCGCCCTTCAGTAGCAGGTTCAAGTCTCACGGCCTGGACGGATGCGACAGGTTGTCGCCCGACCTCCGGGTTGTCCTTTTTATAACAATCCAAAAATAATATTAAGAAATTATTTAACCTTAATAATACTATAAAATGTCAAACCTAATTCATTCCAACCTTTATAATTACCCAAAATACTTCTGTCCAAATTCACAGTCCAAAATTTATATGGAAGGTAAACACAATGAAGATCTTTTTTACCACATAATAACATGTGAATACCTTCATCATGTATTATATTAAAACATGGTAACACCCTAAATTACCATAAATCTATATTGATAACATTCATGCTGACTTATTCATTATAGAATACTGGATATACTCCTTATATCAAAAATGTTGTAAACTCCAACAATAATGGAATAAAAAACCATTAATCAGTTCCAACGATGTCAATAATATCTAATATAATTTATCCAAATCAGTCATATCTTAATCCAAAATCAATACCTTAGTATCAATACCATATTAATGTTTTATCTTTTCTACAACAACGTATTTTAAAAAAAGTTTCACTTGCTATTGAGTCACTTTTCTTGGTACCACACAATCTCAAATCCTTAATGAAATAACACTATAGTGCAATCCTTATATACTCCATAATTATTATAACCAGTACATCATTGATACAATACTCAAATGACATAATTCTTTAAAATCAACACAATAACACAATTCATTACTCATTATCTATGAAAATATCATAACTTGGTTATTATCTAACAGCATCATTTTTGGTATACTCTGATTATTTGGACATTGATTCGCGTAGTGACCCAAACCTTTTGCTGATGAAGCATTGTACATTTGAAACAGTTTTCTTACCCTTTCAATCACGTACTCGGTGTCCTTTTTCTCAAAACATATAATAAAATCTCATTTCCTTCAAGCATTCACCAAGGTTATTCTTTTCATAGTTATCACATATGGGAAAAACCTTATTTCCCCTCTTTCGTTTCTCCATATTTCTTTCTTCCATAATTTTCTTCTCTTGCTTCCCTTCAAAGAGATAAGACTCAAAGAACTCTTTACATATCTTATTAACACATGATACTATTTCTCTATATGATTAGAATATGTGGGAGACTATTTCCATTTTAAATGTGGACTTAATACCATGAAATATTTGATCTTTCTTAATCTTTTGATCATGCATGTTTCTATAGTTCGCATTCTTTCTACTAGGTGCCATTTCTAAACAATGGAATACACTATGTTATTTTATGAATCTCAATTCATAATTCTAAACTTGTAAATTGCCTAACGTAAATTGAAAAGGATAGGAATATAATCTATAATTAAAAAATGCTTTCTTTGAGTAAGTATTTAATCCTAAATCCAACATAATGACTTGTAATAAAAATGTGAATTATCTTAAGTATATCCCCGGATGTTTCATAACTAAAAGTGCAGCAAGGCACATTTTCATGTACCAGGATACCCCGGGTCAAGCTCGAAATTCCTTGTAGGAGTTTTCACTCCTAAGTACATCTATGACAGAGTCACCTCTACCTGCTCGTATCTAGACATGTATGTATTGCCTAAAAATACACAAAATATATACATTACCAAAATTCTAAGAAGTTATTCTATACTAATCCTTAATGTCTTTCTTAGGGTAATGTTCTCGAATCATAGTTTATCTAAATCTATTTTCAAGTTATTTGCCTAACTTTTGATAATACCAACTATAACGCCACATCCCCTATTACCCAGATTCAGTGCTTTACTAAATAACATTGGCATGATTACAGGGAATCGAGTCCCGAACGACCGATCAGTTTAGTAGTCTTTGAAAATATATTACATACATGAACGTTATGTTATGCCATAGAAAATAAAACAAAACATAAATGATCCTTTGAGAACACCATTAATCCTATTGCTTGATCATGCTTATCAATCATAATACACATCTTGGAAGCCTATGAAAATAAAACATAAGAAAGTGGTGATCTCAAATGCCCAGTAATGGTAAGCAATAGAGTGTAAAGTAATCTAAACATTAGGCATGGTGAATAATTTAAAATACATGACTTTACACATAATAAACATGAACACTTATGGAAGGTATATGATATGTGTAAATAATTCCATAATAAAACATAGTCCTAGGTATTCTACTAGTCAAATAATAATAATAACCATCAATAATATTTTCATAATGAGGGAATGTATAATGTAGGACATTCTGAACATTTTTTCAAGGCCTCGGCCAAGACATCTAATAATTATTAAGGCCTCGGCCAAAACCATATATCCAAATTTGGAAAGGCCTTGTCCAATTCCACGCCTAATTATCTCAGGAGACCTACCGATGCACCAAGGAGATATAGCGGGCTATACCCACCACTTACAAATCCCAATATATTCCTCATATGAAAATGATGAAACATAACATAAGCATTCTTATTAAAACTAGCATACTAAATGTCAATACATTAACCATAAACCATTAATAATATAAAAATAACACATCCACAGTCAAATATTTAACAATATATTTTATACAATATGGAAGATTTTAATCATAGTAAATCTACCTCGATCATTAATAATATTCCATAAAGGATTTTGTTATATTTGAAAATGATCAGAAAAAAATCATTGATATGAATATTAATTTTTCATGAAATACTTTAAAAGTCACATAATTTATAAGGGATATCATTTAAAATATAGTTATAAATCAAAGTTCCTCATACCACTTTTAATCTTTTGAAAGGAATTAACAATATAAAACATTCTTCTTCATATAAATAAATACTTAAAACCAGTTTGAAAACATGGACATTAATGAGAAAGGTTTAGAAGAATAAATATTTTAAACATTTAAAATGGTGTTTTAGTATAAATTTTACTTAAAAAATCTATTTGAAAACACTTTTATGGAACTTAATCATGGATAATAAATGTGTCCCAGAAGATACCTATGAAAAAAAACCTCGGATAATAATGAGATTGTGAAATTAACACTTACCCTAATCTCTCCTTTTGTTGAGGGTACGTTTAACCTCTTGTATAGAGACCTCAGTATGTTATTAAATTATAACACAACCATATTAATATTTATTATATCATATAAGATTCATTTATTACTTAATTCTACCCATTTAATAATAATTTTTATATTAAATTAACATTTCGGGTAATAATCACTTTCTTTATCGTACGTGTTTTAACTTGTTAATCATGATTGAATCAGTTTGATCATGATTTAAATACTTCCAGGCTATAAAACATGATTTATATATCACATATATTAATAATATAAATATTTATAATAGAAATATATATGAAATTTAAAACACGGTTTATGGAGATGGTAGGTCATGCGTATGCATAAACGTTGTTTCTGTTTTCATATCGTATTGTATGAATCAAATTGAATAAGGTATATGTAAGTACATATACAAATAAATATGAATATATGAATATATAAATATATACAGTAGAATTATTATGTCATATATTACATTCTTATTAATGATATATATTTTTATAATAATTGTTGAATGGTGAATGTTGAAATGAATCTCATCGCGTCGTGGAGACGGTAATCCGTACATATGCATGAGCGACAATATCATTATATTGATGGTGAAATCATATATAATTGGATGGTATATCATATATAAAGAATAATTAACATGTTATATTTATTATTTACATCAGTTATACTCATTATTATACCCATCCTAATAATGATATGTTTTAATAACAGACTATACCACGACGTGGAGATGATAATCCGTACATACACACGAATTGTGACATTGTTATTTATAGGATGGATAGAGTAATGAAAACTGTTGTATAATTTTTATAATAATATAAAAATATATATAAGATACTGGAGTTATTATCTTGGAATGTAAACAACAAAGAATGAGGAAGTGGAAGAAGAAATGAACTTGAAAGAGGGTGGTGAAATTATTACCTCTTCTTCGAGTGTTTCCTTTTGAGTTGATCAAAAGGGATCCATAGGTTGGAATTATGATCAATGTAAGGCCTCTATGTTGAATTAAATATAGATGAGAACGTATTTGGGCAGGTTTTGGACGATCCAAATGCTTTGGATGTGTGAAATTAAGATAAGGGTAAGTTCTCTTTTATATGTTGGTGAGGGTCACCTTAGGATAAGATTAATATATTATTTTATTATACAATCATATTGGGTTTATAATGGCTTAAAATGAATTTATTTCGATGATTATGTAGCTATGGGTCTAAATCCTTTCAATCACTAGGTATTATAAAAGTTTAGGTTACCATTTTAACCTTATCTTTTAGATTTAACCCTTAGTTAAATAATTTAACTTTTATCGTTTTTTCTCGTATTTTTAAACTATATGCTAAATAAACATACTCTAAAATTCCAAGAAAACATAAAGTGGTTAATTAATGACATATATAATATTATTTAATCCCTCTGGAAAAACCATATATTTTTTGGATAATATATAAACCAATAATATAATATTTGTTTTAAAAACAAATTTATGTCAATTTTGACACTATTTAGTATTGGATATTTGTAAAAGTATTCACAAAATAATTACTTAAAACCAAATAAATTGAATCAATAATAACATGTCATATTCCCTAATAAAATTCATGCATGGAATCAAAACTTTCAAATTATATTTATTTTAATATTTACTATATCATTTATTTTATTCTTTTATTAATAATGAAAATTCTGCATCGTTAATGTGTCATAAATAAATATATTTATTTTATGTATAAAAATTATAAATAAACTATAATCAGGTAGGAAATAATTTTATATTTCAAATGATTATTTATAGTTTAAGAGAAAAATTATATATCCCCATATAAAAATGTTTTACTAAAAGATACATGCTTTTGTTATTTTTGTTTTTACTTTAGATTCATTAATATAAAATGTCATTATCACTCCCATGTGGCTCCATGGGGTCCTAAAATAGATACAAGGATGACCATGGTATGAAATTTATAATCCAATAGAGTTAGGACATGTGATAGGATAATTTTTTATTTTAATATTATTTCTTTACCCATATTTACTGTATGTACCCGTTAACCATGGTAAAGAAAATATTTACTGAAGCAATTATTCATAATGTCTAAAAAATAAAAGTTATCTACTTACACAATTTGGACTTCATTATTCTAAATATGGAATAAATTTTTCATAATTCAAAACACAAATGTGGCAGAAATTAATTTAAAATTAATTCTCGTTCTCAAAACAAAAAGCATGTTTTTAAGAAATAATAACTCTCAAAAGATTGACACTTGTTCATGTCCAATTTAAATGTGAAATTTCATCTAATGACCTAAATTATATTAAATGATAAAAATATAATCTAATTATACTTAAAATCCATTCAAATGTATAGCTTAATGCTAAAAATCATTTTGATTTAAAAAGTTGTTTTAAATTAAAATTTGATATTTTTTCACTATTCATCAAAATATGAAAGTTGTGAGAAAAGTACCAAAAATTTATCCAAACTAAATTTTTATATCCCAATTCTTAAGATAAATTTAATTTAACTCTATTTAATACATAAATGTGTCCAATATTGGATTTAAAATGGTTCTCCATTAAAAGACATAAAACTATATTTTTTGAAAAATGCCTCTTTTATCATATAAATTGAATTTTACTTATATTATATCTAAGAAACACAAAAGATGAATGTTAAAACTATATAGGATATATAAAATTAAAAATGTGGTTAATAATATTCATAACCTTTTTTTGAATTTCTTTTTTAGTATGTCATGGTGCGATTGAACTCGGTGTTGCGTGTAACGCAGGTTATTAAAATACTTTGAAGAGATAACATACTCTGAAATATTGGGGTGTTATAAAGACTCATATAGAATTTTTATGTGAAATGAGGATCTCAGTAAAAAAAATTGATAGAGGTGCACCATGAGGTTTTACAACTTCATTAATATAGAGTATTTCTTGGTGCTCAAAAAGGTAAATATTCTCTTATGGTATGAAAATATTCTGATTTTGTAAGATAATCAACAATAACCCATATTTCATTATTCCTTTAAGGATTCCAATGTATTGAAATGAAAAATAACATCATAATGTCATTGCACATCCATATTGGAAAATTTATAGGTTTCATCACGCATCTAGGATGTTGCCTATCATCCTTCACTTGTTGAATAAGTATACACCTTGAGTCACAGTCACAATTTTCTAATTAATATTATCCCACAAAACAATTTCCTTTAGATCTCTATACATCTTGGTACTATGAGGGTGTGTAGAGAAATTTGAGTTATGAGCATTATTTAGAAGTTATTTTTTTAGCTCCAGTATTTATGGAACACATACCCTCATTCCCAATTTAAAACACCATTCTCATACATGATGTCCTCTACTATTTTATCTTTAATGTATTTTATTTTGTTTTGGAAATTCACATAATCATATTGAGAGATTTTTATCTTATTTAGTAAAGATGGATTAGAAATCATTTGACATATGAGTGATCTTCCCCTTTTCTTAACAATTCCCATATCCATGTATACTAAATACATGAATATAGAATCTCTCTCAATCCCCATTTGGGTTTAAAGTTCATGATATTACTTGCCTAATGTGCCATCCAGATCATTTTGTTATCCTCTATGGTAGTGTATTGAGAAATTGTAATATTTGAATAACTCAATCCATCACCTTTGCCTCATGTAATGTTATTTCCATGTAAATATGTCTTCTAAACACTTGAGATCCATATATAAAATACATCGTTCATTATATTGGCAGTCTCTCCATGTCTCTAGAGAAAAGATTACAACTGCTAACTTGAGACCATGAGTTGGATAATTTTGTTAATGAGTTTTTAACTACATTGATTCATATGCAATAACTTTGACATTTTTCATAAGGACACAACCCAATCCATTCTTCGATGCAACATTGTATATCACAAACCCATCATTTCTTAATGGAAGAGTCAAAATTAGAGCATTAACCAATATTCTACTTAATTATTCAAAAACATTCTGTTCATTATTTTATCCACATGAACATAACCCATTTACAAGTGGGGTTGGTTAATATATTATCCAATTGGGAAATATTCTTAAAAAACACTGATAGTAACCTTCTAAACCAATAAAACTACATACCTCCATTAATTTTGTTGGAATGGGCTGTTATTGAATTTCTTTCATATTCATAGGATGAACTGAAATTCCAACCCTAGAGGTACTATAGAAAAAAAAAATTCGAAGCTATAATTCACAATTTCTAAATATAAAATATAATTATTTTTATCTAAGAGACTTTAGAAAAATCCCCCTGTGGTTCTCATGGTTATCATAGTGTATGAACTATATCAATATATCATCAATTAATTCCACAAAATAATTTTCAAGATATTCCTTGAACATTATTTTCATTATGTCCACAAAAATTGAGGGTGTATTAGTTAGTCCAAATGTCATTACTTTAAACACATAAATTCCATACCTTGTTTGAAATTTTTTCTTTCAAATATCTTTCTTATTTATATTGAACTGGTGATATCCCTAACTAAGGTCAATCTTAAAAAATATGGATCTATGTGAATTTCATCAATTAAATCATCAATATGTGGAAAAAGATACTTTTTATTTATTATAATAGAATTTATTTCTTAGTAGTCGAGTCAAAACCTTAGGGATCATTTATTCTTTTTATCAATAGAACAATGCCTCACCATTGAGAAAATCTAGGGAAAATAAATCCATTATTACTCAAATCATCTAGTTGTTTCATCATTCCCACTAATTACATAGTTTCCATTCTATGAAGATACATTGTTATTGGTCATTAAATAGGTATTAGATCAGTGGTAAAATAAACTTTACACTCTTGGGGTGCCCATGCAATTCTTTAGGAAATACATCAATGTATTCCATCATAATTGGTACATCCTCAATTCAAAGATTACATTACTCATCTATAGATTTGGTTTCCTCTTACTAATTAATAATTAAATTCAGTATAGCTAATGTTGTTGGATCTAGATTTGAATCAGATGATGAGGTTCCTACTCACATGATAAGGGATTCTTCACGTTCACACAAATCATATTTTCCTTTTTTGTAATAAATTTTCACATCATATTTCAAAAGACAGTGAATACTGAGGATTATATTAAAGTAAAATGTAGTTATGATGATAAGTTTAAAACTAAATCATGTTAATGTTCCATAATGGGGACTGGACCACACATTATTATTTGAGTGATCCTTCCCTTAGGATTTTTAACTGACAACTCTCTTATTAAAAGAAAAGGTAAATGTCTTATTATCTTGGTAAAATGGGTAGATATAAAATGACATTATGAAATAGAATTACATAAAGCATTAGGTGGATTTGATGATAGGATTTAAATACCTGATACCACATCATTGGGTACATCCACATCAGCTGTAGTGATCACATAATCTTGCCCATCTCCCACTAGCCTCTTTGGTGGATGATTTCTCTATCCCTGGGGGCATTGGATTGAATAACTCCCCATTTAGTTATAGTTAATGAATTGAACATCACTAATTTAATTCATTCTCTTGAAATCATAATCTCAATGACCCATTTCTCCACACATATTGAAAACTCACATGCCTTTTAGGAATTTACAAGGATGATTCTTTCCATAATTTTCACACAATAGAAATCAAATTATTCCCTTATTCTTTATTGAAGATTAAAATTTTCCATGGTTATCATAATACTACATATTCACTATATTCCCCTAGAATTTATAGTATCTATAAATTTATTTCTCCATTTTGAGGGAGCATAATACAATTTCATCATATGAATAATTTATTTTGAAGCATGTGCCCCTCAGAGACTTGGTTTAAGACATTAATATAAATGATAAATCTTGTCTTTAGAATCACATAAGTTATATATATCATATCTATATAGTCTTTTGAATTTATCCTCACACTCCAAAATACTCTCTTCTTCTATTTTCTTTAAGATAAGTAATTTTCTATTAATTTTAGTTTACTGCTCCCAAGGGAAGTATTTGTCGAAGAATGTTTCCTTAAAATTTCTTCATTCTATTACTGCTATTTCTTCCTCCTTCATAGTATTCTGAATCAAAGACCACCATTTATAAACATATAAATTGAGACAATATACTTCTAGTACTACCTTTTCATTCTCTCTGCATCCTAATGATAGAAATGTTTTCAAATGAATTGATCCACGTGTCAGCAACCATTAGAGTATTAGTACCATTGATATATGGGGGTTTCTACTTCACGAAACAATCCAACATAGGTGTAGTATGGTTATTTATCATAAAATTTGTAAGATATCCTAATATGTTCATGATCTACTCAGCTATAACACTAACTATGTAGACATTCTCAGTAGGGAAATCCCTACATTGACCATGGGTAATGACTAAATTTCTTTCATTAGGTTTCATTTCTAAACAATTTTGTACACTATATTATGTCATCATTCGTATTTCATAGTTTCTAAATAAGAAAACACAGAACATAAATTGAAAATTTAAGCATAATTAATCTCATAATCATTGTAACACCCGAGACTTTTATGTTATATAAATTATCAAAGGAATCTTTTTCTACGCAACACTTGCTTGACTTGCTTTAAACGCAATCGCGACCTTCCTCGATAGCTTGCGTCGTACGCAATACCGAGTTTCACTAAACAACAATATGCTATTAAAACTAGCCGTTATGAATAGTAATAACCAATTTTTGAAATTTTATAAATTTTATTTTTCAAAATGGACTTCATTTTTGGACTCAGAATATCGAAATTAGCCTAGGGTGAAATTTTGGTATTTTTCTGAAAACTTTCAATTTTTGATGAATAGTGAAACCACTAAGTGGTAGGTTAAAAACTGAATTTTGCATAAAATTTAATTTTACCACTTCTGTGAATGGAATTTCGAAAATCCGAGAGACACGGTTAATATCAAGGACTAAAATGTGGTTCAATGAGATGAAAATAATTTTTTGGTGAATAGTAACTTTTTACTTTTTTTACCACGATTAATAGTAAATAGGGTAACTAAGGGTAAATATGATATTACTATTACCCTAACACATGTCATAATTCTATTGGACAAGTGTAATTCGACCAAAAACAAACTTAGGAATAAAATATGACCATTTAGGCCCACTTGGATTAGATTAGGACATTTATTATTAATTTATTTAAAGAAGGGTTAAAATAGTTAAAATCAAAGTTTAATAAGTAAATAATTTTTAATATGGGGTTATACATAAGATAAATTAGATTGTAAATATTCATTAGAAAGATAAAAAGATTTCCTACATGATGGTATTTTATTTGTAATTTTTAGACATCAAATAATGTAATTTATTTATGACACAAAGATGATGCAGTAATTATCTTATTAATGAAATATTGACAAAATTGATAATATAAATACCAAAATAAATGTAATTTAAGACTTTTTATGAATTACACTAATTTTCTAGGTTACTATGATATATTAGTGTTGATTTAATCAACTTGGTTCGAACATATAATTCTGTTATGACTTTCACAAAAATCATATATAAAATAGTGTCAAAATTGACACAAAATAGTTTTTAAATCAAATATTATATTATTAATTGTTATTTTATTCCTAAAAATCTAAGGTTCGGCAAAATGACTTAGATAAGGATATATATTGTAATAATAAACAATTTGGGGTTCGTTTGGCATGTTATAGAAAGTTTATTAACCATATAGTGAAAGAAAACAAAAAGACACGGTAAAAGTTAAATTAATTAACTTAGAGTTAAATCTAATTGATAAGGTTAAAATAATACCCTAAACTTGTCTAAATACTATTGGTTGATAGGATTTCGACCCTTCCCCACTTTATCTTCGAAATAAGACCCTTTGGAACCATTATAAACCGATTTTGACTTTAATATAAAATAATATTTTGAGATATTCCTAAGGTGCCCCTCTCCTCCCTTATAAAAGGGCACCTCCTCCCCCTCCTCCTCACACCAATTTGAGCAATCAATCTCGGCCAACCCCTGCCATTTTCTCCTCTCCACTTCCCTAGAATAATCCTAGAGGTCCTGGTCTTATTCAAAGACCAATCTTATTTCCCTAAGTGGAGGATTCAAAGACGCGTTCCAAAGAAGAGGTAATATCCATTACCGATCTTTTCAATTTCTTTCTTCTTCAACATCTTCTTCTTTAGTTGTTTCATGATAAAGTAATAACATCAGTATTACTTACATACTGATATGTTATTATAAATATGAAACAACCCTAATTCACCTTCTATCCATCCTACGGAAAAATGAAATCACCACGCGTGCGTACGTACGGAATACCGTCTCCACGCCGTGGTGTAATCTATTTTCCACCATAACCTTACAAGGATGGGTATAATGGTGTAATGAGTAACTATATATGATTATTATGAAGTAATATTGATACTGAAATAATATATATATATACTCCAATACAATTCCACGATCATAGGAACGATATCATCACTCGTGCGTACGTACGGAATACCGTCTCCACGATGTGATGCGACTCGTTCTACATGATCTTCATTTCATAATGATTATATAAATGAATTGAATGAATGAATATGGTATATACTACACTAATACCATTCTGGAAATGAATTATATATAACCTAAAGATAAGAATAAGAATTTATTCAACAAAACACGCATAAGAACAAAAAGTTATAAAGACCCGAGTAACAAGTAACAATGAAATATTAACAAGAAGTTAATAATATGATCATATATGATCTCATATCAATATGTATGATTCTGGAATAAGTCAATAACATTATTTAAACCATTATACAGGAGCTTCGGACACGAACAAAGCAAATTGGACCTAAGGTAAGGGAAATATCACAATCTCATTTTTATCCGAGATTGTTTATTCGTAAGTATTTACTGGGGTGTATTTTATCATCCACATCCATGTTCCCTCAATATTTAATATTGTTTCCATCCACTTGAAATAGTTTAAATCCAATTTTACCCTTAGGTGAGTTTTTAGTAAAGAATATGAATGGAATCTTTTGTCGTTTTTCCGTACGAGGTACTTTTTGACTTTTCCGACAAAAGTACGAAGAATGTTTTTTTTAACTTTTATGGCTTGAATGGATTTTTAAAACATTATTTCCAAGAATCTTCCTTTAAAAGTTTTCAAGTTTATTTTTAATCAACTTCTTTTATTTTAAAGTTGTATGACATGTTATGAAAGGAAAAAATGTTTTTGAAGAAGAAAGGATATTTTCCTCAAGAATGAAGTTCAAATGTTTTATCAAAATTATTTTCCATATAAGATAATAAAGGGCTCTGTTTTTATCCCTATTATTACATTGATTTGATCATGTTGTGATGGAATTATTTTTATGAATTCCATTATCTTATATGAATTGATTTATGATGTCATGATGTTTCAAGAATCCCATTTTTGTTACATGTGTTATGCGATGATGTATGTTTTATGATTATGTGGCACACATAAGAAAGGATTCATTATAAGATGGGTGGGACCTATATCTCCCTCCAATGCATTGGGTAAAGATTTTATATCTCATGAGATAGACATGGCTGGAACGGAAGGTTATTTCGGTTCAGTGATACAGGACTGAAACGAGGAGTGAACTCGGTTTAGAAAGGGACTTTGTCCACTAAGATAGTCTTGGCAATGAGTCATGACTAACAAGAAATGATTTTCCATGATTATGTGTGCATGCCACAAAATTTCAAGTTTTATGTTATGGGGATCTCATTTTCACTTCTATGATTTATTCCATGTTAAGATATTATGATCTCTTTTGCAGGTTTTGATTTTCATAAAGATATGATATGATTTTTATTTCCTTTATTTGCCCTTGCTGAGCATTTGAGCTCACCCTTTTATGTTTTCTTTTCCCCAGGTCAGGAAGATGGATATTAAGTAGAATATGCTAAAAGGGACCCTAGATATGATGAAATAAATGGGAGACACTATAGAAGATTTGTGAACCAGTTGTTTATGTTTCCCAGTTTCTAAAGACACTATACCTATACGGTCCTTTGTGGTTTTGTCATATGTTGTAATAAGTGTGCTTCAATTTTGAAGTATTAACAATGTATGTAAAGTATGGGTCGTTATAGTTGGTATCAGAGGAAAGGTATAGTCAACCTTTGGAAACTAGGATGTGAAAGCCTTAGTAAGAACCCTAAGGATAAGTCTAAGCATAGAACACAATATTAGTGTTTTAGAAATGGCCTTGAATAACCTAGGATAAGACCTTAAGCATGAAAATTTTATTCTTGAATTATGTGGTTTCCTATTATAATTAGTGTTGCTCACACTATTCTTCTTGGTTTTAGTCAATGGCTGGAACCCGAAGGAACCGTGTTAATGCGGAATGCGATGGGCAATGCAATGATTGTCCCCCTGAGCAACCAAACGATATGGGAGCTGGAATGCAAAATCTTGTAGCCATGCTCACACAACTTTCTCAAGCTATGAATCATGCAGGATTTCCAAACGAACAAAGGAGGGAGCAACATTCTGTTGAATCCTTCATGAGGCAGAGTCCACCATCTTTCAGCGGGTCTACTGATCCATTAGTTGCTGAACAATGGATTAGTACTACTGAAAAGATATTTTCAGTTCTTCAATGTTCTGAGCATGATAAAGTCATCCTAGCAGTGTATCGTTTGGAAGGAGATGCGGATCAATGGTGGAATCTTGTTAAGAATACGAGGCAAAGGGATGAAATTGAGTCTATGGAATGGGACGAGTTCAAGAACTTATTTTTCAATAAGTACTTCCCTCGTATTCTCCGAACAAAGATGGAGAAAGAGTTCCTTGAACTGAAGCAAAGGGATGATGAATCTGTTGGTACCTATGAAGCAAATTTTACCAGACTTGCAAGGTACGCTTCTGGTATTATTATCCAGCCTGAGAGTAAGATCTATCGATTCTTTAGTGGCTTAAAACCAAGTCTTCGAAGGGCGTTAGCCATAAGGGACTTCAATAGCTACGAGGAAATCGTTCGATGTGCTCTCAAAGCCGAGATGGAGATTGGAGTAACCCATCAGTCGCATGGGTTTGATAAGAAGAGGAAGATGGAATTCAAAGAAAAATCTAAAGAGCACACGGAAAAGAAGATGAACTTTCCCTTATGCTCAAAGTGTGGAAAGAAACATGGAGGGAGTTGTCTTAAAGGGACAAGTAAATGTTTTAAATGTGGAAAGGAAGGTCATCGGGCATTTGAATGCCGTGATAATGGGAATAAGATGTCTAATGATGCAAACAAAGGAAGGGATACACAGAATGAACCTGCTACACTTCAATGTTTCAAGTGCAAGGAGATGGGGCATTATGCCAATCAATGCCCAAATCCAAGGGTTGATGATGATGGTCGACGTCAACAAAATCTTAAGGCTAAAGACAAAGGAAAGTCACATGCAATTTCTATCAGCGATGTGGAGTACGATAACGAAGTGGTGAAAGGTACACTTACCATCCACTATAAAGTAGCAAATGTTTTATTTGATTCTGGATCCACCCACTCTTTTATTTCTAAAGAATTTTCTAAGGGTATCACCGTATTACCTCAACAATTAGATGTTGAGTTAGCCGTGACAACACCTAATGGCACATCAATCGCATCAAAAGTTTATAATTCTTCTCTGATCGAAGTTTGTGGGAAAGTGCTTCCTGCAAATCTTGTGATCCTTCCTTTAGTGGAATTTGATGTGATTCTTGGCATGGATTGGCTTTCTCTACATGGAGCTCATATCAATTGCCAAAGAAGGGAAGTCACATTTCATATTCCAGATCAATCTACGATCGTCTATCAATGCAAGGATGAACATAACCTTCCAGTGGAAATTTCTTCCATATTATGGGTATTGATCCCACTAAATGAAGGTTATTTATCTCAAATGGTTGGTGAGAAACTCACGATTAAGAATATGCCCATTGTACGGGAGTTTGATGATGTATTTCTGGAGGAATTGCCGGGTCTTCCACCAAATCGTGAAGTTGAGTTTTCAATAGAACTCGTACCGGGTGCTTTGCCTATTTCAAAGACACCTTATAGAATGGCCCCAATTGAGTTGCAGGAATTGAAGAAGCAACTCCAAGAGAATCTTGATAAGGGATTCATACGCCCTAGTGCGTCACCTTGGGGAGCACCTGTTCTATTTGTTAAGAAGAAAGATGGATCAATGAGACTTTGCATTGATTATCGAGAACTTAACAAGATCACTATCAAGAACAAATATCCTCTCCCACGCATTGATGACTTATTTGACCAACTACGCGGTGCTCAATACTTTTCCAAGATTGATCTTCGTTCAGGGTATCATCCATTAAGGGTCAAAAGGGAGGATATACCAAAGACGGCTTTCCGTACAAGGTATGGACACTATGAATTTATAGTGATGCCATTTGGTCTTACTAATGCCCCTGCTATCTTCATGGATCTAATGAATAGAGTATTTAGAGACTATCTTGATCAATTTGTGGTAGTCTTTATAGACGATATTCTTGTCTATTCAAAGGGCAAGGAAGAGCATGAAGATCACTTGAGAATTATATTGAAGACCCTGAGAAAGGAGAGGCTTTATGCCAAATTTACCAAGTGTGAATTTTGGCTTCAAAAAGTTGCATTTTTGGGTCATATAATCTCAAAAGAGGGGATATCTGTGGATCCAGCAAAAACAGAGGTTATCGAAAGATGGTCAAGACCAACAACAGTAACTGAGTTCCGAAGTTTTCTTGGTTTGGCTGGATATTATCGACGTTTTGTAAAAGATTTTTCACGATTATCTAATCCACTCACCAAGTTGACTCGGAAAGGAGTTAAGTTTGTCTGGACAGAGGAATGTGAAGAGAATTTCAAGGAGTTGAAAAGAAGGTTATCCAGTGCACCTGTGCTCACACTACCTTGTAGTGGAGAAAGGTTTGTGATCTACAGTGATGCATCCAAGAAGGGATTGGGGTGTGTTCTTATGCAAAATGATATGGTGATAGCTTATGCCTCACGACAGTTGAAAATCCATGAGCAAAATTACCCAACACATGATTTGGAGTTGGCTGCGGTAATCTTTGCATTAAAGATTTGGAGGCATTACCTTTATGGTGAAAGGTGTGATATTTATACTGATCATAAAAGTTTAAAGTATATTTTCACACAAAAGGAGTTGAATATGCATCAAAGAAGATGGTTGGAGCTGATTAAGGATTATGACTGCTCAATCCATTACCACCCTAGGAAAGCAAATAAGGTGGAAAATGCATTAAGTCGACAAGACCATGCTAGTTTATCCATGATGAGGATCAAAAAAGATCCAATATTTATGGATTTACAAAGGATGGATCTTGGAATTATAATGGAAGGGGAAAAATCTTATCTTTCTCAAATGAATGTTCAACCATCTATACATGTGAAGATTAAAGAGGCACAGAAAGAAGATGTCGAGTTACAAAAGAAGGTGAGAAATGTTCCTGAATTCAACCTTGATTGTGATGGGATAATAAAGTTCAGGAATCGTGTTTGCGTTCCTCCCATCCCCGAATTAAAGAATGAGCTGCTGGATGAGGCTCATAGTTCATCATTTTCTATTCATCCTGGAAGCACGAAGATGTATAGGGACCTGAAAGAGTACTTCTGGTGGGATGGCATGAAAAGAGATGTTGCTGAATATGTCTCTCGATGCTTGGTTTGTCAACAAGTTAAAGCTGAGAGACAGAAGTCTAAGGGGATGTTACAACCATTACCCATACCCGAATGGAAATGGGAAAACATCACTATGGACTTTGTCACAGGACTTCCTAAAACATCCAAAGGCAATAATGCTATCTGGGTCATAGTTGATCGTCTTACAAAGTCTGCACACTTCATTGCTATTAGAGAGGATTTCTCTCTAGATCAGCTTGCCAGGATATATGTAAAGGAAGTGGTAAGATTGCATGGAGTACCACTTTCTATTATATCTGATCGAGATCCGAGATTTACCTCGAAGTTCTGGCGAAGTCTTTAGCATACTCTGGATACAGAGTTGAGTTTCAGCACTGCTTATCATCCCCATACAGACGGTCAGTCTGAGAGAACAATTCAAACCCTAGAAGATATGTTGAGAGCTTGCTCTATGGATTTCAAAGGAGGTTGGGATCAACACCTACCTTTGGTGGAATTTTCTTATAATAATAACTTTCACTCCAGTATTCAGATGGCTCCTTATGAAGCTCTCTATGGAAAGAAATGCAAGACTCCAACTTGCTGGGATGAAGTTGGGGAAAGAAAGCTATTAGGACCTGATCTCGTTGATGAAATGGCAGAAAAGGTTAGATCTATTCAACAACACATAAGAGCAGCTCAAAATCGACAGAAAAGTTATGCCGACAACCGAAGAAAAGACCTAGAGTTTGAAGTGGGCGATAAAGTGTTCTTACGAATATCTCCCTGGAAGAGGGTTATGAGATTTGGAAAGAAGGGGAAGTTGAGCCCTAGATATATCGGTCCTTTTGAAATACTGGATCGTGTTGGGAAGGTAGCTTACCGATTGGCGCTTCCACCGAATCTCTCTCAAGTTCACGATGTGTTCCACGTATCTCTCCTGAGAAAGTACATACCAGATCCTTCACATGTACTCAGATCAGAAGTTGTACCGCTGGAGCAAGATCTTTCTTATGAAGAACAGCCGATAGAGATTCTGGATCGTAGCGAAAAAGTCCTACGAAACAAGACCACTCGCTTGGTGAAAGTTTTATGGAGGAACCACCAACTTGAAGAAGCTACATGGGAGCTTGAGGATATGATGAGGGAGAAGTATCCTCATCTGTTTGTTACAAAGTGACGAATTTCGAGGGCGAAATTCTTTTTAAGGGGGGTAGATTGTAACACCCGAGACTTTTATGTTATATAAATTATCAAAGGAATCTTTTTCTACGCAACACTTGCTTGACTTGCTTTACACGCAATCACGACCTTCCTCGATAGCTTGCGTCGTACGCAATACCGAGTTTCACTAAACAACAATATGCTATTAAAACTAGCCGTTATGAATAGTAATAACCACTTTTTGAAATTTTATAAATTTTATTTTTCAAAATGGACTTCATTTTTGGACTCAGAATATCGAAATTAGCCTAGGGTGAAATTTTGGTATTTTTCTGAAAACTTTCAATTTTTGATGAATAGTGAAACCACTAAGTGGTAGGTTAAAAACTGAATTTTGCATAAAACTTAATTTTACCGCTTCTGTGAATGGAATTTCGAAAATCCGAGAGACACGGTTAATATCAAGGACTAAAATGTGGTTCAATGAGATGAAAATAATTTTTTGGTGAATAGTAACTTTTTACTTTTTTTACCGCGGTTAATAGAAAATAGGGTAACTAAGGGTAAATATGATATTACTATTACCCTAACACATGTCATAATTCTATTGGACAAGTGTAATTCGACCAAAAACAAACTTAGGAATAAAATATGACCATTTAGTCCCACTTGGATTAGATTAGGACATTTATTATTAATTTATTTAAAGAAGGGTTAAAATAGTTAAAATCAAAGTTTAATAAGTAAATAATTTTTAATATGGGGTTATACATAAGATAAATTAGATTGTAAATATTCATTAGAAAGCTAAAACGATTTCCTACATGATGGTATTTTATTTGTAATTTTTAGACATCAAATAATGTAATTTATTTATGACACAAAGATGATGCAGTAATTATCTTATTAATGAAATATTGACAAAATTGATAATATAAATACCAAAATAAACGTAATTTAAGACTTTTTATGAATTCCACTAATTTTATAGGTTACTATGATATATTATTGTTGATTTAATCAACTTGGTTCGAACATATAATTCTGTTATGACTTTCAAAAAAATCATATATCAAATAGTGTCAAAATTGACACAAAATAGTTTTTAAATCAAATATTATATAATTAATTGTTATTTTATTCCTAAAAATCTAAGGTTCGGCCAAATGACTTAGATAAGGATATATATTGTAATAATAAACAATTTGGGGTTCGTTTGGCATGTTATAGAAAGTTTATTAACCATATAGTGAAAGAAAACAAAAAGACACGGTAAAAGTTAAATTAATTAACATAGAGTTAAATCTAATTGATAAGGTTAAAATAATACCCTAAACTTGTCTAAATCCTATTGGTTGATAGGATTTAGACCCTTCCCCACTTTATCTTCGAAATAAGACCCTTTGGAACCATTATAAACCGATTTTGACTTTAATATAAAATAATATTTTGAGATATTCCTAAGGTGCCCCTCTCCTCCCTTATAAAAGGGCACCTCATCCCCCTCCTCCTCACACCAATTTGAGCAATCAAGCTCGGCCAAACCCTGCCATTTTCTCCTCTCCACTTCCCTAGAATAATCCTAGAGGTCCTGGTCTTATTCAAAGACCAATCTTAGTTCCCTAAGTGGAGGATTCAAAGAAGCGTTCCAAAGAAGAGGTAATATCCATTACCGATCTTTTCAATTTCTTTCTTCTTCAACTTCTTCTTCTTTAGTTTTTTCATGATAAAGTAATAACATCAGTATTACTTACATACTGATATGTTATTATAAATATGAAACAACCCTAATTCACCTTCTATCCATCCTACGGAAAAATGAAATCACCACGCGTGCGTACGTACGGAATACCGTCTCCACGCCGTGGTGTAATCTATTTTCCACCATAACCTTACAAGGATGGGTATAATGGTGTAATGAGTAACTATATATGATTATTATGAAGTTATATTGATACTGAAATAATATATATATATACTCTAATACAATTCCACGATCATAGGAACGATATCATCACTCGTGCGTACGTACGGAATACCGTCTCCACGATGTGATGCGACTCGTTCTACATGATCTTCATTTCATAATGATTATATAAATGAATTGAATGAATGAATATGGTATATACTACACTAATACCATTCTGGAAATGAATTATATATAACCTAAAGATAAGAATAATAATTTATTCAACAAAACACGCATAAGAACAAAAAGTTATAAAGACCCGAGTAACAAGTAACAATGAAATATTAACAAGAAGTTAATAATATGACCATATATGATCTCATATCAATATGTATGATTCTGGAATAAGTCAATAACATTATTTAAACCATTATACAGGAGCTTCGGACACGAACAAAGCAAATTGGACCTAAGGTAAGGGAAATATCACAATCTCATTTTTATCCGAGATTGTTTATTCGTAAGTATTTACTGGGGTGTATTTTATCATCCACATCCATGTTCCCTCAATATTTAATATTGTTTCCATCCACTTGAAATAGTTTAAATCCAATTTTACCCTTAGGTGAGTTTTTAGTAAAGAATATGAAAGGAATCTTTTGTCGTTTTTCCGTACGAGGTACTTTTTGACTTTTCCGACAAAAGTACGAAGAATGTTTTTTTTAACTTTTATGGCTTGAATGGATTTTTAAAACATTATTTCCAAGAATCTTCCTTTACAAGTTTTCAAGTTTATTTTTAATCATCTTCTTTTATTTTAAAGTTGTATGACATGTTATGAAAGGAAAAAATGTTTTTGAAGAAGAAAGGATATTTTCCTCAAGAATGAAGTTCAAATGTTTTATCAAAATTATTTTCCATATAAGATAATAAAGGGTTCTGTTTTTATCCCTATTATTACATTGATTTGATCATGTTGTGATGGAATTATTTTTATGAATTCCATTATCTTATATGAATTGATTTATGATGTCATGATGTTTCAAGAATCACATTTTTGTTACATGTGTTATGCGATGATGTATGTTTTATGATTATGTGGCACACATAAGAAAGGATTCATTATAAGACGGGTGGGACCTATATCTCCCGCCAATGCATTGGGTAAAGATTTTATATCTCATGAGATAGACATGGCTGGAACGGAAGGTTATTTCGGTTCAGTGATACAGGACTGAAATGAGGAGTGAACTCGGTTCAGAAAGGGACTTTGTCCACTAAGATAGTCTTGGCAATGAGTCATGACTAACAAGAAATGATTTTCCATGATTATGTGTGCATGCCACAAAATTTCAAGTTTTATGTTTTGGGGATCTCATTTTCACTTCTATGATTTATTCCATGTTAAGATATTATGATCTCTTTTGCAGGTTTTGATTTTCATAAAGATATGATATGATTTTTATTTCCTTTATTTGCCCTTGCTGAGCATTTGAGCTCACCCTTTTATGTTTTCTTTTCCCCAGGTCAGGAAGATGGATATTAAGTAGAATATGCTAAAAGGGACCCTAGATATGATGAAATAAATGGGAGACACTATAGAAGATTTATGAACCAGTTGTTTATGTTTCCCAGTTTCTAAAGACACTATACCTATACGGTCCTTTGTGGTTTTGTCATATGTTGTAATAAGTGTGCTTCAATTTTGAAGTATTAACAATGTATGTAAAGTATGGGTCGTTATAATCATAATCATGGTTACTTTAAGGACATATTTTATTTTCAACCCTTCATAATGGTTAGTAAACAAAATGCAATTTATCCTAAGAATATCCTCTGTGAGTGTCAAACTATGTGCATATTAAGGCACATTTTTATGTACGGGAATACCATATGTACGACCCATGACACCTGGGTAGAGTTTTTACCCCTAGGTAAATTTTTATCAAAACCACGTCTACTTTTAGTATCAAGATATGGATGTATTTCTAGGAATACACACATAATCTACGCATACCAAAATTAAAGTATGTTCTTCTATGATTATCCTCAAATTAAACCATAGCGTTATGTTTCCAAAATTATGTTTTCTAAATCTAGTTTCTATGGTTTATACTAAATATGATCAGATACTAACTGTAACACCCCCAAATCCAGTTTCCTAGAGCCTATGATATTTTTATTATAATGAAATAGATTTAATAGATCATATCACCAAGGATTGATCAGATTACTAGTCTTGATGAAATAATACACATTCATTTTTCTCCTTATTATCTCAGTAATTTAGACATATTACATAAGAAATGAAAATAAACATCTTCCTTATCATTTATTCATTGATCTCAACTTCACAACCTAAGGATAGAAAACAAATAAAAGGTAGAGATGAAATCCTCAGAAAGGGTTACATATTGGGGAATCACAAATCAATAATAATTGAATCATAATCAATTATACATAATAAATATGTCATAGAGAATAACCGAAAAACACCCTCCATTTATAAAATGAGAATGAAAATGCATCCATAGATTTTGTCAAAATGAAAACCATAATGAAAGTAATAAATGAATATAGAATAATGAAAATGATTATTATTTTGAAATAACTTATTTATAAAAAACCATAATATAATCAAGATGGTTTATCTTTGTGTGTAGATACCCGTCTAATTCTATTTTTAAACAAACACGAAGGGTTTATTGAAAACGGTTTTTCCTCATGAGACCTGTCGACGCATCGATGTGATTTAACAGGCTGCTCCCATCATTGAAACTGAAAATAATTTTTTATACATATATTTAATTTAAGAACAATATGCATTATCAATATCTGTTTGGAGTAGAGGATACAAATTCATCAATTTTTTCCCAATTCAAATAACATTGAAAATAATAACCGTATGTAAAATGGTATACAACTATGATAATAATCATATATATGATGAAAGAATATGGATATTTAATAGTAATAATATTCTTAAATAAAAATGGACTCAAATTTTTTGTATATACACCACATTAAAATGATTAGGTATACAATAACAAGAAAGTCTCAATGAAATGGAAATTGAGACAAAGTCCCTTAGTTTATGTTCGAATATGTTCTGCACTTCATTATAATGTCTTGGATTATTAGATTTAATTAATTAATTAATTAATTCATAAGCTTTTATACACGTATTTGATTGATTATAGTTTTATTATGTTCATTTATTCACTTTTTAATAAGTTATAAAGTACAATTTTATCATTTGAGAGTATTTATTTATTTGGTTTTTATGATTGATTTTATTGTATATATGTATGGAAAATAATTTAAAATTAGAATACAGATATAGAATATAAATTATATGTAATTAATGAACTACTATATTATTTAATGATTATATATTTCATTTGGTCATATGGTATGAGGATGAATCATTTGATATACGTTAGTGATAATCGTTTAGATTATTTTGGTGTTTTTTCGACCATCAGAAACTACTTTTACCTTATGAATTAATATTACATATATATACTAGTTCTAGAATAACAAAAAAGTTATAATACGTATATTATAGTATGTTTTACCAATAATAATATTTTTAGTACCAACCTTGAATGTTTAATTGAAAAATGAAATCTCATCATTCACAAAGGCGGTAAATTGGCACCTCATTAACAATATTTTCATTTTTAGAATAAAAAGTGGAAGAGAAGGGATTGAATGATTTATTTTCAATTATAATAATAAAATTATATTATATATAATATAATAGAATTATAATGTTTCATTTTAATGAATATGTATGTATAGAATAATAAGATAATAAATTAAAATAAATTGAAAGAGAATGAAAAAGGATTTACCTCTTGAATTCTTATCCTTGAGAACCTCCTTAAAGAAATTGTATTTGGTATTTTGTTGAGACAATTGACTTATAGATGTCGGGGATATATTTTGTAAGGTTACTAGTTAGAAATTGGAAAATATTTAAGGCTTTAGTGGTGTGAGGACAAGTGGTGGTGAGGGGTGGTATTCATATTGCAAGAGGGGGTGTTTTTTTATTATTCTAATCATTATTTTATTATTTTGGTTCAATAAAATAAATAGTGGTCATTAGCTGAAAAATATAGTAATTAATGAATTATAGTTCAAACTAATGGTTTCTTATATCATCAATGACTCTAGGAATAGTTTATTTAACCTATAATATATATATATCGTACGTTACCGTATTACACTATTCACCAAAAATCAACAATTTCATAAACACATAAAAAATTAACCCAATCAAAATTTTAACATATAGATTTTGAAAATGAAGTCCATTTTATTTAAATATTTTTCTAAATATTTTTAATTGAATTTTTCATAAAAATCATCTTTTACTCGAGAAATACTAATTTTAAAATTATAAATGATTTTATAACACTTTGAAAAGTTTACTCAGGTCTCATAAAATTATTTTATAATCATAAGACATCAAAAAATTACTTTATTATTCTATTTTATGAAAATGAATTTTCAATTAAATCATTATATTGATTATAAAATGGAAAATAAACACTTATCTTTTATAACAATATCAGTACTTAATTAATAATTTCAAAACATTTATTTACTTATACTATGATATAATTTAATCATATTCCCATTTATAATATGCCTAAATGTTATTTTTACTTTCATATGTCGGTTTACTATTCTATTATCTGGAATACTATTCCTAAGGGTCACATTACTATTCCAAAAGTGATGTTACTATTTCATTGGTATATGTACCTTAATATCTATAAAATCATCTTATTTCACTCACTAATTAGTTATAAATATTGTTTTGTGTTTTATATGTCATTTTATATTATTCATACTATATGAAAAAATTTCGTATACAATGTAATCTAATAGATGAAATAAATTTAATTAACAGGACAGACACTATAAAATCTTTGGGGGTTTTACTAATCTAGTAAAAATTTATAATGGATGCTCAATACATGGATCAATACATGTATATTGAGTGGGTAATTCCTTATTATAATCATTATCACTAACTATTACGTATTTACACATACATAATAATAAAATTATTAAGTAAACATTGATAAATGAAAAATGCCACCCTTACATGGAACTCTATCATTACTCATTCATGGGATGCCTCATATCCATGATAAAATAAACCTTAATCATTATTGTTATTTGGGAACATGATAAAACTATATTTTAAATTTTATTATTTATATCTCCATGTTTTATTTTCTAAAAATTGTTCATATTTTATGTGAAATAACAAATAATTTTTTAAATTTAGATATATTTCGGATTTAAATGGAATATATATTAAATTTTACATTTAAATTAATTATATTTGTTTCTAGGTTTTAAGGAATAATTAAAACCTTAATTATTGTATATTAATATTATATATCATTTAAACAACTATGTGAATCTTAATGAAATTGATTATTTATTAGAAAAAAGTTAAATAGATGATTACTGAGTGGGTTAACATATAATATATCACATCTAATTATTTTTAACAAAGGTGGCTATTTTTAATATCAAAGATAATTATTGAGGAATTTGTGTTTGGCCATAATCTAATGCTGAAAGGATAATATATCACATACATTGAAATTAGAAAGTCATTGCCCATAAATTAGTGTATAAATATATTTTTTGGATAATTTTTATTGAAATTCATATCAATAACTATAAGATCCCAATATCTGAATGTGTGAAACTAAAAAAAGGAGGAGTGGATATCATTGTATTTGATATAATGATATCTGTAAATCCATGAAATATTAAAGTAAGTGCATTGTATTCAATTGCGTGTATGAAACACAGCACCGAGCATGTAAGGGAATTTAATATCCAAATACATTACAATATAATTACAATTTTCAATAAATTAATGCAATAATATAGTTTGAAATGAAAGAAACACCATGTTATCTTTCACAATAATGACTTTCTTCGATATCTTTCATTACACTCAATATCAAATTTTATCGAGCAATAATATATTATTAAAATATTATTATTTAACATAATTAGATATAAATTTACCATTAAATTAGTAGTTATAAATAGTATTAACTAAATTATGAGAATATACATTATATATTAAATAAATTAATTTTTATATTAATCCATCATATTTGATAGTCATATGATAAGAATAAATCATGTTTTACACATAAAAATTCTATTTTTCTATAATGACAATTTTATTTCCTTTTAATGAAGAACCTATTTTAAATCAAATTTTTTGAAATTTTATAATTTTTATACATAAAAATAATATTCATATATTAAATAAAAAATATATAAATTATCATAGAGTTAATATTTGGTATTTTTTAGAAGTTTTATTTTTAGATGAATCATGAAAAATACTAAATTTCAATTACAATCTATGTTTTCAAAAAATTATTTAATAATATTAAATAATATATTCTGTTGTTTTTAATTATTAATTAGATAAATTTTATATCAATTAATAAAATTTATTTAATTTCAAACTATTTCATATTTAAATTGGATATAAAAACATAGAAATCTTTGGAAATTGTTTACTTTAAAACACTACATTGTCGTCTCATATGAGGGATTAATTTTATATTACTTTATTCCACTAACGAGATTTTAATTTGAAAAAATGGAGTCCATATTTGGAATCAGAATAATTTATAATTAATAATAAGGCCAATTTATTTTTTACCAAGAATATTAGTGAATGTGATTAGAATTAATTATAGCGATTTAGAGAAAAATCAGCTTAACAATGGACTAAACCTTAAACTTTAAGGCCACAATGTTCTACAGACTTGTCTTGAATCTATTTTACGATCAAATTTAGACTCTATAATCTATTTTATATAATTTTTTATATTATTGGGGACATGTATAATGGGAATCATGAGGGTGGAATTCTCATTTTAAAATTTAACCAGAATGTCACTCCTCCTCAACAATAAAAAGGCACTCAACCCTCTCACTTATTCACATGTCTCATGCCATTTGGATCAGGAATAATCTACTCAAATAAGATACCAAACTCCAGAACATCATATTATAATCCTCTATTGGGTCATAAATTCAATCTAGGAAGTCTTTTGTTGTAAATCAAATGGTGTTTCCTTAAAATGAAGTAACATTATCCAACAATCGTGTTAATTTTATTTCCTTATCAACCCCTCAACAATTATTATTATATATTTATATAAATATATGAATATAATGAATATTATGAGTATTTTATTCAAATATTTCAAGCTACCCTTACACACACATCCATCTAATGGGTAAAAAACTTATTTTTCGCGTATATGGTTGACTACCCCTCCCGAAACGATGATTGTTCATTCTTGGTTTACCACCTCTCACGGTGGGAATTATGATGGAAATGATATATTTATAATCTATATATGATAATTATAATTTATTTATTCTTATTTAACTCTAATATAACGCATATCTTAAGGCATTCTATTTTGTGGGTATACGGTAACTTTATTATTGGACGTATGGACTACTCCCTCCTCCAAGCGATGTGATTCATTCATGAAATGAATGGAATTTATTAGGAATGGATTAAAGTACACATATGTGATATGTATGACATAAAAATTATAATGGTATTATAATATACATATATATTTCATTTACATTTAATTCATTTAATACGACAATGAGATAGAAATACCAATCATGCGTACGTACGACCAATCCTCTCCACAGACATTACATTTCATTTTTTACCTCCAAATATCATTGATTATTATAAATACATAATATATATATATATTATTTAATTCTTGTTTTAAATTCTGTAAATGATGAAATCATGATCTAACTAATAATAACAACAAGTAACAAGTGGAAACATACTCGAAAAACATTGCAATTAACATTGAAAATAATGAAAATAATAAATTATTATTAATAAATGGGAAATGATATATTATTATAAATTAATATATGATATTATAAATATGATTTTTTTCATATTAATAATATTATTAAAACTGTTATATAGGATTTTAATGGAATTTCAACCGAAAATGAAACACAACTTAAGGGATTTTCATCTCATTTTTTGCATCTGTGAGATAAATGTTATATTGACCAACTACATATTTTGTGTTGTGTATATAATACCCATTTTGGTATATTATACCATTAGTTATTTTAACTTCATTATATTTAAATTTTTCATTTTATGACTATTACTTTTGGGGTTCCCAATTTATATGATTCCCCAGTTATATGGGATGCTTCTCTCACTTTTCTTTATGTGAGGCATACAATATTTTCAACACTTACATTTTTATGTATGTACTGAGCCAATTGTGTTTTATATAATGAATAAATTTATATTTAAGGTATTTAGAATTTTATTTTAAATTATTTCTTTCATGGGGATTATAATATAAAAATACCAAGTAGTAAGGGACTTCATCTCAATTTCTACACTTTGAGACATAATTTATTATTGTCATCCAAATTTCTTATATATAGTATAAATACTACAAATTTTACATATAATATATTGATTCATTCATAATTCATGATATTTTGAGTTTTAATTTGAATTTTGTTTCAAATTATTTTTAATTAAAATTTACAATATTGAAAGGAATTTCCTACCCTATTTTCATTTTTTGGCTTATATTACATCCTCATAGTTGTTAATATTATAAGATTATATATGTAATGACATTTTACTCTCTATTTTTGTATAAAAAATGTTTTATGTGGATTTAAATTTGACTCCCATAATAATTTTATTGATTCATTCTCACATCAATGTTACAGTCTTTTCAAGGGTTTATGTCACGATCTCATTTTATTCTAGATTATTTACACTTGAAATTCAATGAGAGGAAATTACTAGATCATTACTTAATAAATAATTTAATTTTAATACCATTTGGTTATTCATGACCTTTTCCAAGTTATAGAGACATTTATCCACTATTTGGTACTCAATATTTTTAGAATGTTTTTTTTAAAACTCGACTTTATTTCTCTCTTTAGTAAGAGACAATACTTGATTATTAAAAACAGGTTTTCATAAACATTTTTCATTTTTTAACCATTACAAAATGATTTATTTATGAAAAATTTTCCCTTTTTTTATAAATTTTTTCAAATTAATCTTCTTGTGTCATTCTAAAAAATGAGTTTTTCTAACATTTTTACAGTGAAAAAGAAATATTCTTTTTACCTTACATGACATGTAAGGGTTTAC
The DNA here is from genome assembly GCA_963277665.1 of Viscum album. Classification (NCBI taxonomy): domain Eukaryota; kingdom Viridiplantae; phylum Streptophyta; class Magnoliopsida; order Santalales; family Viscaceae; genus Viscum; species Viscum album. Next base: position 27,222,789 of record OY728143.1, on the reverse strand, counting down.
CAGCCATTGTTTTTTCAATGCTTCCTTTTCATGTTTAGAAGCATTCTTTATAATGATTTTTTTTTGAAAATAAAAATTCAAATAATTTTTTTAAAAATTTTCTTCTAAATAAAATTTATATTTCCCTAAATAATGTCATTAAAATATATTTATTATTGTATTTTTATTCATCTAGGAAAAAAACCATTATTTTTACACCACTTAGGATATGTTGTATTGAAACTATCCTTATTATTTCTCTATATTTTTTATGATATATTTTTCTAAGGATTGTATTGACATTCACTTCCTTGACTCCTTTGTCAGTACACTTGAAATATTCAATTTCTTATTATCAATAGAAATTAAATTACCCATAATTATCCATATCAATTATCATGGATATGTTTGTTTCCTAAACCATGTATCATTTTTTACATACTGTGTTTAATTTGATTTTTATTCAAATAGATGGTAAAATATGGACATATATTTACTTTTTATCCAATATAGACATTTGATGAGGAATATTTTTTTTAATTTAATCAATTACATGATATGAATAATTATCTAGACATAAATTGATGGGTGGGCCCCAACATTATATATCCCCTCAATATATTGAATATTTCTCATGAGAAAATTTATTAGTAAAAATTACACAGGTTTCTACTTATTGTTTTAAACTATTTGGATTATATATCTTAATGGTGGAGGTTTCCGTGTTCCTGAAACATGATGTCCAATAATCGAGCATTGCCTTCATTTGGATTTAGTTTTTATAATCTTTGAGATTTTCACTATGAAAAAAATTATGGATTCATTTCATTCTCATTTTACTGATTAAATGAAATGTGTTTTCAGTTATTTATCTTTTCATAGTATTTAATCACAACCATATTAGTTATTAATAATATTGTATTATTTATTCAATAAATTCATTTGACAAGGAATATTGTTTATAAATTAAATAGGTTACTCGGTATGAAGAATGATATGGACATCTAGTGACGAGTGGGGATGAGACATTATATAGCCCCTCGATACATCAACTGGTTCTCTAGAGAAAATTTACTTGGGAAAATGAAATAGGTTTATACCTATATTTTTAAACTCTCTGAAGGGTAGATATTTATAGTATAGGTTTTCATGTGCCTTAGACATGACCTCAAATATTCAATCATTACATTCATTTTGATAAAATATTTATTATCAATTTGATTTTCACTATGAAAAAGTTTTTAGATTCATTTCATTCCCAGTTTGTTGATAAAATGAATGTTTTTTTGGTTATTTACCTTTTAATTTTAATTAATCACTTCCTTATCAGTTATTGATTACATGTAATGTTTTATTAGTTTTTTACCTTTTCATTTTGATTCTTCTCATTGATTCATTATTTTTTTGACTATGCTTACCTTTACTGATCATTTGATCTCACCCTTATTATGTTACCTTCCCTTGAATTCCCTGATGTGTTCTATGAAATATAAGAAAGGATACTTGATCTACAATTAAGTTATTATCCTTGAAAAAAATATGTTTTATTTTTTTATTCATTTATAATAAAACAATCGAGTATACACCTTGTTTTAAAATACTACTAAACTTCTTGGTCCATTGGGAAGTGATATACTTTTATCATATTCCAATATAATCGTATCAATACACCGGCTCTAGGATTTCTACAGTCTAGGCGCTACAATTGATATCAGACAATGTTTAGAAGAAATCATAAGAACAAGATTTAGAAAAACATAGATTATGGAGCACATCCCTAAGGTAGAATATGAGGATAATTATTTAATATCATCCTAAATATTTGGATAGATAGATATTATGTAATATTTACTAGAAATGCATATCATTTTGGATGCTACAACTGGACATAGTTCTGGAATTGATTTACCTTGGGGTAAAATTTTTGAAAATGTGCATCGATCCAGAATAAAATGTAACCTCGTACATGATAATAGTGCTTACTGCACTCTTATTTTGACACTCTCATGGGATACACTAAGGTTAATTTAAATTTTCACTACAAAAAATTAAGAAGGATTTGAATAGATAATGAAAATTAATGACCTAGGAACAACACTAGACCAAGGAAGGACCTATGTGAAAATAAATGGATGAAGTATTTATGTTTTGAGGTTGTATTGAATATGTTAGTTCAAATAATATTTATTGATTAAATTTCAAGGACGTCTATTATAGTTATTTTAGAAACTATATTGATATGGTTTTAGAAGTGGAAAAACCTGTATGCTGGATGAAAACCCATCAAGTATTGTAGTTCCACGAGACATGAACCAATAACTGAAGGACGATAAGGGTTTGTGATGCGAACCACTAACCTATACACTTTATCTATTATAACGTAACTATTTTTAGTTAAATAATTTGAAGACAAAATTATTAATGATGAACTTGTGGTGTTTCATTATTGTTTTGAAGATTAGTTTATTAACTATATTGGTTTTAAATAATAGTTATAGACAAATGGAAAGACTTGTTACTATTCTATGAGAATTATGATCAATTAAGCATGTATTTTAGTGCTTCAGACATCAACATTAATTATTGGTTATCCATTTCATGAAGTAATTGATAAAATGAAAATTGATTAATGCATAGACATGGATGACAATTGTGTTTATAGAAATATTTCAATAATGTATATTTCCTTATATTCATAAGAATTAAAATTAATACTCAACATTAGGAATATGATCAAAGAATTATTTCATAATACCTTAGTTTTTATTGAACTCGTGGTCTTTTAAATCATAATAAGTTTAGGGCTTTGAGGCCTTCAACATTCCATAATGATATTTAAAATTTTTGTAATATATTAACTCAGTCACTTGCTTAAATTATTTATTATTTTCACCCATGTACATATTTCCACCTTCCACTAATTTTCTCTTACTTAGACACCTAGTTATATGTTATTCCATGTGGCCTTCTCACTTCCCATTCTCTCTTTTCTAGAGGATGTCTTAAAAAACCTTTTAGAAGTGTGTTAATTCAATATATGAAATATAAAAATTCTATTACCATGATCATGTTTAAACATTGGGGGTAAAATTTATCCTTGGTTGGATGAATATAATACCCTAAATCCTAATTTAAAAACATTTTATTCAATAACATGTATGACACACAACACCAAGCGCATAAGGGAATATAATATCATGAGACGTTATAATAAAATTAATATTGTAAATAAATTAATTATATGATATAGCTTGAAATACATGAAATAATTATTTATCATGCACAACCAATAATTTCAATGATGGCTTTCATTACACGGAAGACTGAGTTTTACTGAGCAAAAATATATTATTAAAATATTATAATTTTTTATAATTAGATATAACCTAGCCTTTAAATTAATAGTTATGACTATTATTAACTTACTTATGATAATATATATATATATATATTGAATAATTTCTTATATAATTATTCAATATATTTTATAGGTGTAAGATAAGAATAATACAGTTTTATGCATAAAAATTGTATTTTTCAAAAATAAAAATATTTCCACCATTTAGTGGCGAACATATTTTCAATCCAAGTTTTTGGACATTTAAAATTTATATATGTAGAAATAAAATAAATATTTTAAATATGAGCATAAAATATTTCTTATACAGAATTTTTGGTACTTTTTTAAGAAGATTCATTTTTAAGAATAATGGAAAATACTGATTTATTATTCAAAACTACATTTACATCTAATTTATTTATAAGGTTAAATTAAATTTTTTATTATTATAATGTTTAATAGGATATATTATATATTAATTAATCAAATTTAGTTTATTATAATCAATTTCAAATTTAATTCGGATATAAAATCTTAGAAAACTTTTGAATGTTTTTACATTAAAAATCAACATTGTGGTTATGTCTATAGTATTAAGTTTAAATTAATTTCTAATGCTTTTGTGATTTTTATTTTAAAAAATTGATTAAATATTTTTAATTAGAAAAATATATAATGTATAATATGTTCAGATTATTTTATTAAAAAATATATTAGTGAATGAGATTAAAATTAATTCTATCGATGAAGAGAAAAATATCATAATAATGGACTAAACCTTAAACGTAAGGACCAAGATGTCCTAGAAAATTGTCCATAAAATATTTTATGTTCATATTTTGACCCTATTCTACATTATATCTAATTTGGACTATTATTGGATCCACTTTTCATGGGAAAAATGTCGGTGGAATTCCCATTTCAAAAATTTACACGAATTCCACTCATCTTCTACTATAAGAAGGTAATCACCCTTCCCACTTATTCACACATATAAAGACCATTAGATCACCCAAAATATTATAAAAAAATCTCCAAAAATGTTTAAACTCTTAATATAAGCCTACCATTGGGATTAAATCCAAGCAAGGTTGTCTTTTTGTATAAACCATAAGGAGTTACCCCAAAATGAGGTAACATTCTTCAAAGACCACAATCATTTTATTTCCTTCTCCACCCCTAAAATCTTCTTATTACAGGATTATATAGTAACCTAATTATCATAAATATAATAATTTTTTTTATTCTATGGTTTTGAAATACACATACACAGAAATCCATTAAATGGGTAATAGACTTACCTTTCGTATGTACAACTAACAACTGCCTCGCAAAATGATGATTGTCCATTATTCCTTTACCACCAATCATGGTGGGAATTATGATGGAAATTATATTTTTATATGTTATATATGATATTTATAATGTATTAATACTTATATAGTTATCATAAAACACATACATTAATGCATTCCATGTTGCAGGGATACAACAACTTTGTTCGTGGACGTGTGGACTACCACCTCCTCAATGTAATCTGATTCATTCACACTATACATGAAATGTATTAGGGAGAGTTTTAAATATAAATATTGGACATATGTGACTTAAATATGATACTTTAATTATAAAATATAACTAATTTATTTTTAATTATTTTAATACAAAAAATTGATGGAAGTCGTGTTCATGTGTACGAACGACCTACCATCTCAATAAAAGATATATTTCATTTCTTACCTACAAATATTATGGATTATTGAAAATAAATATATACTGTGAATATATGATATTTTAAATAGAAATTACATTCCTTTTATTATTAAATCAATATCTAATTAATAAGAACAACAAGTAACATGTCAAATCATATTAGAAAAACAAGTAAATTTAAACCCGAAATACAGAAAATAAATGAGGATTGTTAACAAACGAGTAATGATATGTTATAAAAACATAATATATGATATTATAAATATTATTATGGTTATTTTATATTTTAATAACATGGTTAAAAACATTATACATGATATTAAAGTACTTTCAACTGAAAAATAAACGCGAGGCAATGGACTATCATCTCACTTTTTACATATATGAGATAAATTTCATATTCACCACTTACTTCTTTTATAGGGTGAATATACTACTGATTATGATATATTATATAATGATTTATTTTATATTAATTTTTATAATTATTATATTTTATTAATATTACTTTTTGGGTTTCTGATTCAAATTTTACCTCATTTGTAAGTAATTTTTGCCTCACTTTTCTTTCATGAGGCACATACCATTTTCAGCATTTATTTCTTTTGTGTGGTGTGTGTAAAACCCCTATTACACATTATATCATGAATAAATTTAACTAAATTATATTAATAGATTAATTTTAAATAATTTCTTACAATTGGATTATAATTCAAAAGATACCATGTAGTAAGGAACTTCGTCTCAAATTCCACTCTTTTAGAAATACTTTGTTGTTGTGAACCTAATTTCATATATATGAAGTACATACTGACACATTGATATTTAATATCATTATAATTTTTTTATTCATGATATTTTGAGTTTCATTTTTTAATATTTCATCTAATGGGATTTTAATTAATCACTACCAAGTATAAAATAATTTCATAACCCAATTTGTTTATTTGATTTATATTACTTACTAGTTGTTATTAATATTCCATGATTATGTGTATAATAAAATTTAAATATATATTGTTTTATTTCCAATTTTTTATATGGATTTACATTTGAGAGACATAATATATTTATTTATTTATTCTAACATCCACAACATTGTATTTTCAAGGGTTTATTTAAAAATCTAATTTTATTTGGGATTGTTTACACTTGAGTTTCCATCAGATGAAATTATTTAATTATTATTTAATAAAGATCCTAAATTTATTATCCTCTACATAATAATGACCAATTCCATGTAATAGTACCATTTTCACACTCTTTAGTAATCAAAATGTTTTTGGAAATGTTTTTAACAAAAATAGTCTTTATTTCCCTCTTTAGTTAGAGAACTGGGTTTCTTCTAAAATCCATATTTTCTATAAAGGTTTTATAAAATGTTTTAAACCATTAAAAAATAATTTTCAAATAATTTTTTTAAAACTTTTATATTACATAAATGATTTCAATTAAATATTCTTGTCTTTTTCAAAATAATTCATTTTTATAACCTTTTTATCGTATAAAAGAAATGTTTTTTTACCTTCCATGATATGTTTGGATTTACTGACCTTCAATTCACTCAAACATCATTTTCATGTTTATAAGGTCACTTATTACAAATATTTTTTCCAAAATTGATTTTCTAAGATAAGTAATTTTCAAAAAATCAAAATGAAATGAATATTATCCTCAAAAATGTTTTTAAAAGTTCTTATTATAGTGTTTTTATTCATCAAAAACAACAACCCTATATTTTTACTCCACTTGGGATTTGTTATATTGATACCAATATTATTATTTTTCTGGATGGTTTATGATTTACTTAAATAAGAATAGTATTTAAATTCACTTCATTTAATCCTTTCATAGTCCCCTTGTAATATTCAATTTCATATGATCATTATAAATTAATTACCCTCTAATTATCCATATAATTTATCATGGATATGTTTATTTCCTCAACAGTATATCATTTTTTACATATGATGTTCACTTTTATAATTATTTAATTATATATGGAAATATATATATATATATATATATTCTTTATTCAATTTATAATTTTAATAAAGATTGTTTTTTATTAATTAAATAGATCACTCGTTATGAGAAATGATTTGGACATGTAGTGTTGGGTGGGGACTGAAATTTATATAGCCCCTCGATGCATTGATAGGTTCTCATAAGAAAATTTAGTTGTGAAAAATAAAAGGTTTTCTATCTATATTTTTAAACATACTGTAGGATATATCTTTATAGTAGAGGTCTTCATGTGTCTGATACATGACATCTAATAATCAAGCATTCACTTCATTTTGATTCAGTATTTATTATCCATCAGATTTTCACTATGAAAAATTTTATAGATGAATTTCATTCTTAGTTTATCAATTAATGGAAATTTGTTTTATGTTATTTAACTTTTCATATTTTTTACTCACTTACTTGTTAGTTATTGATTACATGGAATGTGTTTTATTTTATTTATCTTTCCATATTGATTATTCTAATTGATTCATTTTTTATTTCATTATAAATACCCATATAAAGCATTTGAGCTCACCCTTAATATTTTAACTTTCCCCAGGATTCGCTAAAGTGTAGGAATAGTGATATAAAAGGATACACATGATATAATAATGTTATGATCGTCATAAATAAATTATATTTTATATTTTTTGTTAATTTGTAATACAAAACTCAGTTTTGTATCTGGTTTACCAAGATGACTAAACTGTTTAGTTCTTTTGGATATGATATACTAGTATCTTATTCCAATGTAATGATACTGGCTCAATGATTTTTGGGGTCAGATGGGTACTATATCAATGGTTATGGCCATGTTATGCCTTATGATATTTGGATAGTAGACCCAAACTACAACACAATATTATAAGGCAGTTAAGTAACATCTCCCATTTCTAAAATAAATTATTATGATATAGGTGATATTAATATAAGATCCATATTTTTTAGTCATAACACCCTCTAATATTCTTTTATAAATAATACAATGTAATGGGTCTTAGGGTTTTAGTTTTAAGTTGATTGGCTATCATCACCTATGAAATAATGATATTAGTAAAGAAAATAAAGAGAAAGAGTAATTTATATCCTAAAATTAAGATATATAATCAAGTTTTATAGGGATAGGGAACTTGATTTTGTATATATTCACTACAATATCTTCAAATATCAATTCCAAGAAATTCCATTATAAATACCATAAACTGGTCAATATTTAATACAAAAGAATATCCATAGAATTCTATATGTATATCCATTATCATTCTCAAATATAATGAATGATTAAACCTTTATTAAACCCAATATATTAATGAAAAAACATGATCTACATAGATGAAATAGATTCAATAATAATAAATGATTATTCAAAAAATTAATTCACTAACTATATTTGGTAATGATACAACTGACTAAACATATTGAGCTCAATTACAATGTGACAATAAATATTAACAATGGAAGTAAATCCCATGTTTCAAAAATCATAGTTGAAATGAAAAGAAGCCTAAAACTTCCAATTCTTGTATGGAAGGATCACCCAATAATCACATGTCATATCGAAATAATACTAGGAACCTATAATTTAAACTTTTTCCTAAAAATAATGATATGGGATATTGGAATATCATTTTTGGGATTCTAACGCTATATATTATTAATTATTGTGTGTTCATTAAATATTTACATACTATTAATTCAATTTTGTGTCTCCCAAATGTAATCACGTAAATATATTCATGGAGTGATAAGTTTTATCAGTAATATGAGGGGGTAATAAATGTATTTATTTATGAGTTTTGAAAATTATTTCATTTTTTCTTATTCTAATTTCATTCATAGATTCAATATTAGTAGGTAGTAGTATTGTGATCATGGGCCAATTATAGTGGTATTCACCTCACTCATTTGTATGAATAAAAGAAGTAGTCCAAGGTTCATCAAGTTAATAAATATATATCTTCTACCATTGAAAATGGGAAAGAATTAATCCTAACATTCAAAATCAAAATAAATTGGTGATAATAAATGATATATAGGGGAGGTGGTGTATAAATAAATTTGATTCACTATAAATAAGTGAGAATATAAATGTATATAATTTTGTAGAATAATTGTAGAACATTCATGGAAATCATCCAAAGGGATAACACTTTTCTTTGAACTCTATTTTCTCATTTACATTTCATTCTTTTCTTTCATCATTTTTACAGCCACTAATTTCAAAATTTTCATTATTTATAAAAAACTAAAATATTTAAGTAAACAAATATATGAATACATAGTGACAAGATATGTGTTCTCAAGGAAACCTATGTTAAATTACTATTCTAAATTCATAAGAGTATAACTTTTTTTATGATAGATCCTTAGATTAATTTGGTGTAGTTTATTTATATTTTTTACTAATTATTCATAGTGTATTTTAAATAACGTTATTTTGTTTCTATCCTTCTAAATTAATTCTTATTTTAAACGTTATTTTTGTATAATCTATGAAATCCAATATTGACTATCAAAACCTGACACTAATAGCTATATTATATTGTATTCCTTTAATAATTATATGAATTTTATATAATAAAAAATTTAACATACATTTTATCCCACAAATATAGGTTAAAGATACCTTTACTAGGACTTATGAATGAGGACTATACTCATGGTTCCCAAATCATGCGTATTATTCTAATGGGATTTAGAAAAATCATGTAGAAATAGTTTTAAATCTCATCCCTATATTGAAAGTAAATAAAACCAAACACTCATGAGAAGTCGAAAGATATTCGTATATGTAATGTTTTTATAATGGAAGAATGAATAATAAAAATAAAATATTACCAACAAAAATAAAAAAATGTTATTTTTCGAGGGATTTTTTTTTCAATGGTCTCTATAAAGGAAATTATTGTGCATATGGTGATATTAGAGAATCCATGAATTTTTATGGAATTTTGAAACCTTGTAGATTAATTTCATGTTAACAAAGTTAGAATGTTTATGTTTCTACTGGGGGATCAAGAATGGATAAATGAATGCTAAAAATAGATTCTACAAAATAAATTTTAAAAAAATATTCTTCAATATTAAATATAAGAAGATATTAAAATCATTAATTCTTTATAATAATAAGAAAAAGAAAACATAATAGAGGTAGATACTTTTTTTAATGTTTAAAAAATCAATTTCTTTCGACAATAAGTAGATTCAACATGGCTTTTCATAATGAAAAATAAATAAGAGTTAAAATTACTTTTAGTGGTAATACTATATATAATTAGTTATAATTAAATTTTATCGAAATCATATACCCTATTGACTCTCCCAATACTAGAATTATACACAAGCCCAATTACTTAATTCCTTTAAAAATATGAATTGGAATTCAGAAGAAATCCAATTTAATTTGAATAAATAATATTGTATACTAGTGTATTGGATATTGATATAAATTATGGGGATTATATTAATAATGATATTTATAAAGAATATAATTCTCATAAAAATCACTATTTAAAACTAAAATACAATATTTATTGAGTTTGAAATATCTTAAAGATAAAGTTAAGCAGATCACCCCTTTATATTATCCCCACATATTCATAATTGAATGTCAATCCATGGTTATGATATTTTTTTATAATTTTAAATAAAACATTCTTCTATATTTAATGAATATATATTATCTCAAAATCTATTATGATGTGATGGTTTCTATCAAGGAATCCACATCATCCTTCAGATTAAGGATGGAAATAGAAACCATATAAATATATATTATGAAAATGAAACACCACTAGGTGGGTTCAATAATTTTTTCATTCATTTCCATTTTCATTTTTTGTTTTAATATATTTTAAATAATTTTTTCAATTTATAATATGTCTCCAGTTTGGGAAGTATTTTTTAAAATAATCTATTAGACAATAAAAAAACATATTATATGTATAAATTACCTTTCGTTAATTATGTTCTAATTCTAATCAACTTGAAGTAATTTAATTATATTAAGGGTAGTAATAATTAATAATAGGGGAGGAGATCAACTTTTTAAAAATATATTATTTTATTTTTTGTTTTCTAAAATGATATATATATATATATATTGTTCTTTTAATTTATTTTTTTAGTAAATTCCATATATTATGTAATTTTAGATGATCTAATTTGAATTTAATTTCAAAAACCAAAATGAATGATGATATTTTTTCTTCAATATTTTATTCAAAATATTTAATATTGTTGTGAATTCCCTTAGTTATTTAAACCCTTTCCCAAAATTACTATCCAATAATAGATTTTATGATATAATGATCCATAAAAACAGGTTTCCATACACATATATATTTTTTAAAGAGACTTTAGTGATGAATTGTTAACCAGAACTTATTGTATATCCATTTCAATGATTTTGAAAATTAATATATTTTTGAAAATGATTAATGAAACACTTTGAAAATCCTTTATTAATATTTTTAAATGAAATTAATTTCTGATCATTTAAAAAAAACCCTATATTTCATTAATATCTTGGTATGTAACAATATTACAAGACAACTTTCCAAACCTACCAGTTTCTTGATTATTTTTCATATATTATATAAAAACCATGGTTGGAGGAGGGTGATTTAATATGAATAATGGGAGATAGATCAAATTATATTAAATATATTAGTGTATTTTTTCTTATTTGGGTTGGTGGGTTTGTAAAAAATTACATTTAAATAAAAAAACTATTTTATTTGTCTTTTGAAAATATTTAAAAAGAGCTTATAATAATGATGATTATTTTACATATTTTTAAATAATGAGTAAAATTAATTCAAATAATCATTTAGTGTTATTTTCGAAGGAATCTGGGGTTGGATTTGGGGGGTTGAATCATATGTATAGGGAATGTGATATAATTTTCAGTGATAATTCAATTTTAAAACATGTATTTTTCTTAAAAGTGTCAATACTTATTCATTATATACTTTTTTATTTACAATGATATCCCCAAACATTACCCATAGAGATACCTTAAATATTCCTTTATATTTTAGTAGACCCTTGATCTTATTATGACACTAAAGAATAAATAAAAAAATTATTATGACACACACATGGGCCTGATAATATTAGATAATATTCTAAACAATTCATTTAGTGAAGATAGAGGCTTTATTCTAAAGGAAGGTAAAAATGTGAATTTGTTGAAATAAAATGATGTCATAATTTATAATAAAGCTAAAATAAGTGATGTCAAATATCCAAAATAGGAATCATGATAATTGAAAGGATTATTAGAGTATAAAATATTTGTTACATTTAACTTGTGAAATTAAATTTGAATTGGGTATATACTTTCTTTAAGAAATTAAATGATAGTAGTTACAAAGGAATTCAGTAGTGTAATATATTGGACTGATCAAATTACATTATCCAATATTTTTAATGGGTAACATTTTACTTTGTATATGTATTTTTATAATATTAGGGTAATTAATTCGTTTTATTTTCTATTTATGTTTTGGAATTATTTGTAAAATTGGATTAATATTAAATTTCATTAAAATATTATTATTTTAGTGTTGAAATAAATAAAAAAAATATTTATTATTATTTAATATTATGTTTTAAAATCCTTTCTAAGTGATTCGTGATACAATTAAAGATAAAATGATTATAAAATCATTAGTTTCATATCATATAGAAAAAAAGGATATATCACTTCATTTTGTTAGACACATCGATTAAAATTAAATAAAATATAGAGAACATTAGAGGAATTCAATATTGGAATCACACTTGAAGATTGATGAGTTAAAATACCATTGATTGTGGTAATTTAATGCCACTGTATTATTTCTAGATACCAAATTCTATTATTTATATTTGTCTTCCAGATTTCTCCAAATGATTAATCATGAAACTGATACTCAAAGGACTAGAAGATATCTTCTCCAATTACATAAAGATAATGATTCTTGTACTCAAGTCTCTACTCAAGATATTAGTATACTAGTAGTCAACCATGTTAATCTATTCTATGGGTTTGAGAAACACTGCATGTGTATGGAATTATTTCTTATATTAATGTGGTTATTAGTTATATTGATTTGATCCATATTTATACCAACCATTGTGATACCTCCATTGTCAATATTTCAAGATTGGGTATGGGGTTATTGTGGAAAGGGAACTATATATCATCACCTATAAATAGATGATATTTATAACGGTGTTATAGATGAATTATAAATTTTATTATGTGATTATAATATAATATTATGAGTCTAAATACTAGTGAATTACCATCTTCACATCATAATTATATTATAATTATATTATAAAATTTTGAAATTATATTGAAAAAACCATTAAAACATATCTAGTTAGTACATAATAATATCCCTAAAATTTTACATCACATCCATAATAATTCTCGATAATGGTTAAAGGCCAAAACCTAAGTGGTCGAAAGTGATTATTGGATCCCTTGAGATATATTGATTAAATATTAATAACCTTTATATTAAAATTAATGTCTGATTTAAATTTTAAAAATCATATATATTTTGATTATTTTTTTTCATTGGAAATATAAATGGAGGATCAAGGGTAGGAATTTAAATGTTTGTGGGGATTATATGGAGATATTATTCAAAAAACAAGGGATCATGGCACAACATTGGGAGGTTACGCTATGGTGTAGTCTTACCTGTGTTTTAGATTCTATAGTAGATGGTGGTCAATATTAAATGTTGGTATTAATTCTATGAATCAAAACATTGTGGTGATATTATTTATGTCATGATGTAATAAATATATTAAAGATATATATCCCATATAATGTAGAGGTTTATTATACCATGGAGTGTATGAGTGTTCCTAATAGTTGAACATAGCATCTAAGAGTTACACTGGTAAGGGGAACTCTATCATGAAATGTATGGTTACACCATATCAATTACTTTAGATATTGGTGTTACAGAATGGAAAATGGGTAAATACATAATTGAACTATATTTGTATTATTTATAATATATTTAAATGTATAAAATAGTGGAATTTTGGAAACTCCCCAAATATCCTTCTCCAAAACCCAACATGAGTCTCAAGATTGTAACAGAATACTCTATGATTTTAAAAACCCTTCAAGACCCATTTCATTATTCATTGAGGTGTATCATATTACAATCATCCATTATTGAAAAGTATAACACCATGGGATCCTTAAACAAAGGTTTCTTTTAAATCATTTTTCATTCTATGTGAAGTAAATAAATTATAGAGATTTTTTCCAAGTTATTGTGTTCCAAATGATTCATATTGGGTTTTGTGGTCTATATTGATAATTTTGATCACTGTGGTTTTATTATATAATTCCTTATCATGTTATGAAATTTTTAATTGGTTTCTGGGATATTTTTAATGATGGAATTTGAATTCTATCATATTTTTCACCATTGGGTATCAATGTTTTCATGTGAGTCTAGATAGTTTTAATTAATCCGATTGTGTGTACAATTGTGAGATGTGTCTTGGTGATAATGAAACCATTCATTTTTATGGATTTTGGTTGGGTTGTATTCTATGGTTTATTGGGCTTAGTGTGATTTGATTGGGATAGTTGGATCTTTAGTTGAGTGTATGTCTTTATATAATGGTATAAGTGATGAATCCCTTCAAATTTTAAATTATAAGGTTCTTAAGAATTCATAGTGTGAGTGGAATTGTGTTTAATTTGTATTATAAAATGGGATATCTTTGTGAAATCATTTTGTATATGGTTTCTGAATTGGTCTATATATTTTCACTTGGGGAATAAGTGATGGATTTATAATGCTACTACATATTATATTATTTGTAAAATTAAAATATTTTACGAATATTTTGATTTCAAGGATGATGGATCATGATTATGTTTTTAGACAGTGTCCTATGATAGAATATAATGGCTTGTGATATTTTAATTCCCTTACCCGAACCAACCAAACGGTACCTGTATGGGGTTCCATTTGACCTATTTAGAATTTCCCTATATTCCAAAGGTTTCTAACTAGTGGCGATGTCCAAAAAAATCTCGTGGAGTCCATTCCCACTAATATAAACCCTAATGGCCATGAAAAAATTTTACCGATAATTTTCCATGCTCTATTTGTATATCTTATCTCCCCAAAAAACCTATAGACATAAACATCGAGGAAAAAGTCCCAGATTGTCTAAAATAGAAATAAATATAATATCTATATGATGCAGTAAAGCATAATAGAGTAGAAGTAGAAAATATGGTAACATATAAAAAAATATCATATGAGTTGGTGTAAATGCTGAAGAATAACTGAAATTTAAAATGCGGTGCCTCCGACCCAAACTACATACAATCTAGCCACATCCTCAATTTTTTGGACCTACTATACCTATAGTGAGTTCATAGCTCGAAATAATACATCTATCATTAGTGTAAAAAATAAATTATACCAATGCACATTGAATCACATTCATTGTATGTTGGTATTGATGAGTCTAATGACCATTAGGAAAACCTAATGCCTCAATGATAATATATGTATATATTATCAAGTGGATATGAATTTAATGTATATAAATAGGTGTAGTCATATCCATAAAAGACACCCACCCTTAAAATAACACATAATATACATACAACCCCACATGTTTGCGAAGTGTGTGCTAACTAGGTCACAAAAACACCTAAACCTTCCTGATTGAACACCATGCTAGTAAACAGAAGTTATAATTATACAATAACCTGACCAACACCATATGAAGTTAGATATGGTGATAATTGTAATGACTTCCATCTCACAAATGGTGACTTGGGGTGGGGCATCATCAAAACCTAGACCCATTACCAAAAGGAGTAGGATTCAACCATATTTACAAAATCCATGAAGGATCCCTTATCACCTATAGAAGTTTAGTGATTTATGCACCATATAATAACATAACCCAGACCCCTAGGGTGGTCCTTGACCATTGATTATTACAATTGGTCCAAATGTATATGCCCCAAGTCATAGAGAGAAACGTCTACAAACACAATGACCAATCCCTACACACTCTAGGGAGGTTACACCATGCACATAGAACCATCCACAAACACTCAATTGCAGAAACATTCAAGAACACTAGACATTTTATACGCACTCATGGTAGTTCACATTCAAGCACACTAACCAATCCCCACACACTCTAGTGAGGTCATAGTCAAGAACACTAAGGATATGACAAATAGTATACATAACCCATCTCACATATCACTATCTCAATAATAGGTAACTAGTTCCTTTGGCCCTATTCAATCATCTTAATACTGACTAATACATATCACTACCTTATAAGGGTTATATAATGTCCATATGGATCATCTACAACTTTTATAATACAATAAATGTTACCATAGGGAAACCCACACAATATGAATCGTCATGTAAGTCATATTCTCATGAGGTTACCCACACAACTTGCATAATCAATAAAAATTGATTTAATTACAAGACATCAGTTGAGAATCCCCCATTCATCTAATCTCTATAAAAAGGGGAAATTATACTATGCAAATAGATGATCCCTACCTCGATAATGTGGGTGAAGTAACTAAATCATAATAAATACTATAGTCATAGGATCTATTTCCCGCTAATCATAACATGGGATATGTTATAATTTTTAGGATGGTCCATATCCCATTTGGTGGGATACCAGACTCTCCTTGGTTATTGTGAGGGTAAAACCCAAACTTATATGAAATTTTGTAAGTTATCTGAAAGTTCATTTCTTATCTAATAGGACACATGACATGCCACACTTATTTTGGTTCTACATGTGTCATACCGTCTAAAAAATCACATTATTATCTATATAAATGACCTTTAGTTTTTATTCATGTACTCAAACATGTTTCTCCTTCCATATCCATGTAATCTTCCCATGTGCATTCATGTATCCATTTCTATGTCCGTGATTGTGTAATGTACTCATGTCTATGTCAATTACTATGTACTACAAATGATATACACATATTTGTTGGACTAAGGGGTCCTACACCATGTGGATTTGAATTATGATGTCTGATAATTATTTGTTCCCAAAACCATAACTACTACACCAAGGGGACCACACCCCATGTGTCTTTTCAAACAATATATTAAGTAGTCAGGTTTTATCAACCAGGTTCAACACGCCACTTGATATATCACCAAGATTATAAGAGTTTCCTTTATTTTATTTAGAAAATCTATCTTTGAACCTATAAAATCAATCGAAACAACTCTAGTTATAAATAACCATCCACTAATGGATAAAAATTGGGATTATTTCAACCCACATGAAGATGAATCATGCCATTGTCACCACTGGTGGGTCGAAAATCTCATTTTGGTCTTTTTAAATCCAATTTGAAATGTCATCATCCTCATAAAGAATTAAATCCGTAATCAAATTTATAAAAAATAATTAATTCTGTTTTGAAAACATCTTTTACTAGATTTACCATCAAACTGTAGGCCTACCAAATGCCAATAAGAAATACCCAATGAACGATGGGAGAAATGTATAATGAAAACGTTAGGTCATCGATGAACTTCATGAACCTATAAATTCATCAAATTCATGAAAATAACATTAAAATATAATTAAATGAGATGGATCAACAATTGTATTAGGAATAATATTTAGTTTTTCTGTTAAATTATTGAATTATTCATCAATTGAATATGAATAAATTCAACTTAAATGTGATAATCAAGAACGGAGAATAAACCAATAAAATCAAAAAATTTACCTCATGTTTGAATCGATAATTGATTAAGAATTTATTCTCATTGATTTAATTGATGAGATCTACTATCTTCTTTATTAGATCCCCAATTCTCCATTTTCAGTTATGAATCATCAATCCCGCATTTTTACACCAATAATATCATGTATGGAACCTCGCAAAAATCTAGTGGGTTATACGAATAACCTTATAGATGAGCTATAATTGGGTTTAATTATATGATATGATTTGTTTAGAAAAATATATAATAATAAATATATTTATTTACTTATTTTTTTAATCTAATATCTATTAGTGACTTAAATTTTCCAAAATATCCAATGCAGAAAAAACTTATGTCATGGCTGGGGTAAAACATGTGTGATAAATTTAATGGTAGGATCAATTTTCCCATCTAAAATACCAGTTGGGAAGAATTCCAATACTTATAAAACATTATATATGTTTGATAAATTTAATTTAATATTTTTAATATATCATTATTGTGTTCCCATAAGTGTAAGAATTCAGTAATGACTCTGTGATTTACTCTAAAATTATTATTTATAATATTCTTTTGTCTTAAAAAAAACAAAATATTCATTACAGAGCCTAAGGAATAACTCAATAGAACACCACCCATCCTATAATTGGCACTTGAACCCATTTGTCTCACCTTAAAGTGCACTTTTATATCTAACCACAAACATCAACAAAATACAACATGACTACAAAACTAACACCTAGATATTTTAAATTCTCTTCTTATAACATATTGGATAAATAATAGATTTACCATTACCAACCACATTGTGTTCATTTAGACATATATAATGTCAAAAGAAATTCATTTATCTATTTTTCACATCCACATGGTTCATTATTAGATATTATTATTTAATTACAGCCTCCACATGATTCATATTAATTCATTAATTAACCCGCCACTAATTTATTTCAATAACAATACACATTATAAATAGTTTTCACATATCCATGTTATGTTATACATGAAATATATAACTCAAACACATGATATAAAAGCTCCTCACCACAACAACAACTATAAAATCGAAAAGAGCAACCAATATAATGATACCATAACAATATAAATAACCACTATTCTAGCATATTTCAATGTAACTACTTGTGCCTCTAAAATAACATTCACACATTATCCTATACTACAATACCATAAAAACATGAACATATCATATTCCTATCTATCCAGAAAAACTAATCAACACCACTAAAACACCAAAAATAAAAAACCCACACACTAAAGAAAATAATGTAAACCATAGCCCCATATCAAATTAAATGTCCTATTATTATTCATTCCTCCTTATTGAATCATAATTTCACATATAAACATCAAAAACAAAATTTGAGATATCTATAAATCCATTTAAATACCATCTTTAATAAATTATCCTCATTTTTAATAATAATTAGTCATTCTAAAATTTGAAATAAATTACCCTATGTTAGTAAACATTTATTTATCACAAATGATACTATTAAAATGAATAAACATATATTTAATATCATTAATATATATAAATATATAATACATTATAATCAACTTATTCTATTTTATTCTATTAGGCCAATTTGTTTTTCACTTTTGTTAGTTCAACAATCTGCCTAATAAACTAAAAAAGTTGTTTAATTCACTCTCACATGTAATAAAAGAAGGATATATTTTTATTTTTTAAAGGATACTACATCAATAATTACATAAAATGATGAGAATAATTTGATAAACCTCATCCCAAAAAATGAGCATATACCATAGTGTAGATAAATTGACACTCCCCATCAATACAACAACACAACAACATGAAGATCATATCATAACCATTTTCGTAGACTCTCTTTAAAGAAATAGTAATGAGAGAATTAAGAAGTGATGATATGAAATCACATCGGATCCATAGAAGCTATTTTATTATGGATAATGGTATAAAAAATAAGGGTATAACCTAATAACCCAAAATTAAGAAAATGGATGAATATGATTCATTGAAAGTCAATGGAATTGGAGAGCACCCCTAGGGGAATTTACATTTACAAATAATCTGAAAAAAATAAGGGATCAAAATATGTTAAGGGTGGCCACCCTCTGATGATATATTAATAATAATATCATCATATGATCTCCCAATATCTCAGGGATTCAAAAAGTGTTCAATTAATATATTTAAAATATTTAATTATCTATTATAAGGAATTATCCTATAACATTCAACGTCCTTGGATGAAAGTGCAAACCTCATCTCATTTCCTCAGACTATGTATATATCAAACAATCCTCATGGTGATACCATTGAAACAATGATGAGATGACATTAAAATAGAAAACCCAATGAATTCGACAACAATTTCTTCTAATAAAACACTCATTTCAATGATATAATTATTCAAAAAAGGTTGTTTTATGCCCCAATCAATATCACCATGCCACAAAAAAACTCCCTCAGTGAAACAAACATGTTCTTCAAATTCATGGTCTTATATATACACCACATGATAGTCTAAATGTTGTAATATAAAATATTATAATTTAACATAATATAAATAAAAAATACCAAATTTCTAGAAAAAAATTAGTTCACAACACTGAACTATCATAACTTGATCATAGCTCGTATTTTAAAAAGTAGTTAAAACTTTTACCACATCAACCAAACCTATATAATTATTACAAAAAAATAACATTATAGAACATAAAATTAAGGGTATATGAAATTCTTGTCCATTACACCATAGGATTTCAAAGTATTATAATAGATTAATTTATGTTTTTTTTTCAAATATCAGTAATTCTATAACCACCATAAACATGAAATGAGTGAAATATATCTAGTTAGTCAAATTCAGATCATCATTCCATGGGATGAAAGATTTATAAGAGACATATTCAGTTAACTTTCTGCCTTGTCAATAAAAATTATTTATGGTGAATTTTAAACTTTTAATTGTTGGAAACAACTACATCATTTTATAGGATCATCAGTTATTTTTATATCATTCTAGATAGCAATGTCTTCATGAATGGATATACCCTACACATGATTTCAAATTTAATAATATTGTATATGTCTTGAATTTTAGGAGCTACTACCAATAGGGTTGTAATTTTTTATTCTTCAAAAACCTTAGGGTCCATTTTTTCTATTTTATATTTATGTAACATTCCTGAACCAAATACCTAGTTGGTAAAAATGTTTCATTATCACAACACCTATGGTGAACCTCCCAAACACTAGAGGAAGAAATAAATGGGGGTTAAATAATATACATGTGGGAGATGAATTTCCCTCTTTGAGTGGTGTAATAAATATAAGAAGATATATACCTATATAATCAAGTTTTTGGAGATACAAAATTTGTAATGGGAAATAATGAAACTTGAGGGGACTTAAAACCTTTTAATATCGAATAAAAAAATATTTATGATGTTCTTGGATCTAATTCCACTTAATACATTCCCCAAGCATAGTTGGCCATATGACCTTAAGCGCATCTTCCCAAAAAACAGAGGCTGCCGAGGGTGTAAGGGTTGTATAGTAGGGAGTCTATACCCTCATGTTATATAAGCACAGTGGATTCATCAATTAATAAGTAGTAGTGGAAGCATAATACAACAAACAGAAACAATAAACTATAAAAGTGTGACAACAATCTAAATAACCAAGTTACAGAAAAAAAATAGATAATTGAACAGCATAATAACATAACTAAAAGGGCTTAGAGGATGTTTTTGATAAAACGAGTCATGATCTATAGGACAAAATAGAAAATACAAGCATTTTATACATTAGTGAAAAATGAAAAAAAGGACAAAACACCTCTATGAGCACCTCAAGCCTAATCTGGATCCTCTAGTTCTAAGCTTTTGCTGGGTAACATAGGTCAACAACCTATACAATGGTATTTACCTATATTTTTCCCTATAGAAATATAATATTATCGATTACCAAAGGTAGACCGAGTAGGTTGTGAGATAAAACTCTTACTAGGCCTCCCCAATAGTGACTATATGTAATCCGAGTAGGTACTCATAACTAACCAGTTTGTAGGTATAAACAGGAGAGTAAAACAAATATGAATAAATAAATAAACTTATACTTAAGTTCATAATGGACACCTGATGATTCTACCTACATTAGCTCAGGGATAGAATGTATTCATTATTATATAACTGTATATTTATATAGTAGTATATATAATGAATAATTATATATATATATATATATGAGTGTGTGTGTGTGTTGGGATGGACCAGGACATAACTCACAAACATCCAATATTTGGAGAAGCCATCACGGTGTAACCCCTAGTCCCACTCCAAGAGCTCTAATGGTCTTTTGGGATACTTCTGTTGAGTGGACTGGGATAAAAATCATAGATATCCATCACCAGGGGAGCTATTGTGGTATATCCCCGAACCTAGCTTCAAAAGATCTCACAGTCTCTTGGAAATTAGCTAGGAAGCTCACACAATCTCCCCAATGAGTTCTTATGGTATCTTGGCTCCACAGCCTATATATGGTGTAGTAATTTATAATATATATATATATATATGTCATGAGGAATTAACCTCCCATGAAGCATAATAGACAATTTCATTTATATATAAGTACGCATGATCACTTTAGGACATAGTATTTTCGGAATAACCACATAGTCATATCATAGTCATGCTCAATAATTTATTAACCATTATATTTAAAAATAATGAAAATAATTGGGGCATGGTCTCAAAATCCCAATGGATAATTTCATTTAAAAATCATTTGATTCATTTAATTAAAACCATCCCAGCATGTTTTAAACGTCTTGTTTAAGAGAAAATCACCCTTTAACCAAAACATTCCAAATCCATTTATAAGGATCAAATACAATGAAATATATCATGATCATTATAACTAAAGGGTGACGCACTCTTGAAAACCCCATTCATTCGAAGTCTATTTACCATAAACAATGAATCTAACTCATTAATAAAATGAAAAAAATATTTTCACTGGATAGAGGGAAAAGGATGATGTTAGGGGAAAAAGGTCGATGACCACATAAGAAATTCCAAGTACAAAGGGTGAAAACACATATTAGTTGCCTTTGGTTCAATGAATTACACATCAATAAATGGATATTACATTTAAAATCCAAGCCGATAGCCAATTGGGTTTTGCGAGCATTTTGGACCAGTTGTCCAAAATGGCTAATTTTGATGAAACACTAATGGGGTGGCCATATATGGTAAGCATGATCACTAATACAACATAAAAGGTAAAATTACCTCATATCAAGGAACTAGGGACATCTAGATATTACAAAACTGATATTATTTATATACTGAGCAAAGTCCAACATATGGCAGAATGGTATACTTACCAAACAGAACAAAAATAAATTTAAAAGTTACATGACCACCTACCTTATGGATATAGATTATTGGACACTTGATATTGACCTTAGATTTCAATAAAGTTCAAAGAAATTTTATAAACAAACCATATCCCTAAAAATAGGGGAAAGGATCATGTATCTAACTAGCACCACAAATCCAAATATTAACTAAGAGTGGAAGAAAACGTTAATTTAGTTTTACCATGAGCTATCCAACTTCTTTGAATGATTGTAAATATAATTCTTGAGATGAGAGTGGTAAATGATCCATGATTTTGGTATTTGGAAACCCATGGGTGGTAGGCCTGAGGATTCTGCTGCTGGAGGGAGTGGAAAAATTGAGAAAAATTACTAACTTATGTGGAGAAATTTTTTAAATTTTCACCAAAAAATTGGTGTTGAATGTTTTAGGCTCATAGTTTTCAAACAGTGAAGTAAGCCTATCTCCCAAAACAACCACATTCCGTACATCTTTTCACCTAGGCACGCATTATTGTAGGAAAACCATGAATCCTACATGTGTTTCTATATACAACCTCATGGTTTCATTAAAAATTTGCAACTAGGATGACAATTAAAATTAACCATGAGCCCCTACCTGTTAGCCACGTTTCCAGAACACTAGGCTTTAAACAATCCCCATACAATCCTCAGACCTTCTATAACCAATAACATACACTTACCGAGATTAAAAAATAGATTCAAATTGATAAAAAATGATACGTACCTTCGTTGAAAAAGTGGTTCATTAAAATCTCCCGTCATTATAGAAACTCTAACATGAGTTTTACTTTTGAGGGTAACGATGTGTTGTCAACAAAGAGTTATGGCCATTGAGATCATATATTAGCCTCTGATTCCCATGTCTCAACCTCTAATCAATCATTTTTCCATACCACTTTTACTAGAGGAATGGACCTACCTTGGAGTGTCTTCATACTCTGATCAATAATATGAACCAGATAATCCTCGAAGGAAGCATCCATATCCAATTCTACCTAATCATGTTGAAATATGTGTGTTGGTTTTTGAAAGTATCTACAAAGCATGGATTCATGAAATACATCATGCATTTACTGGTATCTATGAGGAAGTGACAACAGGTAAGCACTGGTCTGATGCACTTCACAACCTCAAAGGTTCTATTAAACCTCTATGAGATATTACCCTACTTTTGAATATGTCTATTCCATGACCTTAGTGAGACTCACAAAAAAACTCAGTCTCTAGCCTCAAACACAAGAGGACACCGAAACCTATTGGCATAAGACTGCACTCTGGAATGAGTTTCCAACATGCATTTTTTGATCAAATGGACCTACTCTACTGTCACTGGGATGAGATATGGTATATGCATAGATGATTCCTTTATCTCTAGCTAGCACGAAGGTGACATGAAAGGCCTACCATATAAGGAATCATAAGGATCTATCTCAATGGTATCCTGAAATCGTTTGTTATTAAAAAAACTACATAAGAGGAATCTGTTTCCCCTTGGAAACCCTAATGTCAAGGACACATTTATGGAGAAAGTCCACCAGAACCTAAAATATATGCTTCATCTGCCCATAAATATATGGGTGATTGGTCTTGATTTGATGTACCTGTGTACATAAGGCCTTCTATAATCCTGGTCCAAAATGTGATGTGAAATGATCTTCTTTGTTTGAAATTATAGAATGAGGATATCCATGACTATGTACCACCTCTTTAATGAACATCATTCTAAGATAATCTAATTACTAGGGTACTCATATAGGTAGGAAATGTGAAACCTTCGTCAAATGATCAATAAAAACCCATACCACATCATTGACCTGAGGTGATCTTGGAAGACCAGTAATGAAATCCATCGAAACCTTCTCCCGTTTCATGTCAGGAATGGAAAAATACTGAAGAAGCCCTGCCAAATGTTAATGATCTGCCTTTTCCTACTGAGAGGTGGAACATCAAGATATGGAATTAGCTATCTCACATTTCATGTTGGGACACCAGTATTGGATTCACTAATCTCAATACATTTTGGTGACACCCTGGTGAACTGCCCATGTTGATGCATAGAAATCCTCCATCAGATCTTCTTTGATGTCTGCTGGGATCCATAACCTCCCATTGAACAATAGTGTATCATCCCTATCCACTATCCAACTTGAAGATGTATCTTATTCTGAGAACTTTCCCTATAAGACATGGAATTCAGGATTATATGGTTGTCTCAAACATACCCATTCTAGAATAGTGGAAGTTACTTCTAAGGATGAGAGGATAGTCTAACCATGGTCCTCTAGAATCACAATGTGAATCTACGAGAATAAGGCCAAAATCTTTTATTCACCACTAGATTCATAAACCGCATGTGTTTGATTCTTCTATCTTAGAGGGTTGTCCATAGAATTTCACTCTCTTGGAGTGTAGGCAAGCTTAAAATCAAACTTGTTTATGTAATCAACCAACCTACACTAACAAAGATTCAGATCCAACTGTGTGAAGATGTATTTGAGGATTTTGTGGTCTGTGAATACCAAAAAATTGTCTCCCAATAAATACTATCTTCAACTTCCAAAATAATGCACTAGAATATCGAGATCGATATTATGTGTCAATTAATTTTTCTTCTGAGGCCTCAAATGGTGAGACCCATAAAAAAAAGAAACTCACTCATTATGGATCATAAAACCTCCAAGCCTGATACATGATGTGTCACAGTAAATAGTGTAATCCATGCCTACCTCTAGCAGAATCAATATCAGTACTGAATTCAATCCACCATTAAATTCTTGAATGGTTTCTTCACAAGATTTATAGAATTCGAATTTCACTCACTTCTTTTTCAAACTCATAAGAGGAGCTACAAGGCATGTGAAATTCTGGATTAAGTATCTCTAATATATATTAAGACCCAATAAACTATAAATATAAAAGATTTTCAGGGGATGATCCCAAGAAACCACAAATCTCAATTTTTCTGGGTGAATTGAAACACTCGAGTCCAAGATGATATGGCTCGGGAAGTGGACATTGTCAAACCAGATGTTTCATTTACTGAGGTTTTCATATCGTTGACACTCTCTCAAAATATTCAACACGATATTAAGATGGGATTAATGCTCATAACTGTAGCATGAATACACCAAGATATCTTCAATAATGATAAAAAATAAATCCACATGTAGGTGGAAAACCCGATTCCTAAGATCCATTAATTCTAATGGTGCGTTTGTGAGTTTTAGTGGCCTAATCAGGTACTCATATAGACCATTCTTGCTCCTGAATGTTGTTAGAGGTATGTCTAAAGTTCTGACATGCAACTTAATGATAGTCCGACCTCAAATATTGCTTTTAAAAAACTTTTTCTCCTCAGATATAATCAAAGACGTCTTTTATTCTATGTAGTGGATACTAGTTCTTGATTTTAAGCTAATTCAACTAATGGTAATCAACAAAAATCCTAAAGGTATAGTTTTCTTTCTTGGATAAATGATTTGGTGAACCCCACATAGAAGTGTTGGGTCATATAAATTCTTTTTACTCAAGATCCTCCAACTACTTATTGAGATCCAAAATATGCTTAGGTGTCACACTATGTTGAGGAGTGATCATAGGGGCTTCTCCTAGCACTAGCACAACAGTAAAATCTACCTCTTGTGTCGGAGGTAGACCAGATAAGTCATTTGGAAATAATTCCATGTAACACTCCACTATTGGAGGAAGGATAGAGTGTTGTTACCCTTTAACATCAAGGTAAAGACTGGTGACCCATGCTTTCACACTACCCAGCCTCTTCTGATTGCTTCTTTCTCGTGTAGAACTGTGATCCTATTCTCCCTTATGCATGAAAATAATTCCCTATGGTGACGTTAAGATAACCTTTTGACTATAGAAATAAATATGGGATTTGATGGGAGATAACCAGTCCATCCTGATGATTATTTCAATTTATTAAATGTCGAGGATGTACATATTCCATACAATTTTTTAATATCTTATCTCAAGGGGAAAATTTTGACAGTGTATAATAACCTCTAAATTGATACCAAATGGTTTATATATCCTCATAATGCCACAATGTTACCGAATATGGAGGCCCAAAATATCATTGATTGTCTCAGGTATAAATAACTGAGATTTTCCTATATCAAGACACTAATGTGGTGGCAAATAGAATACTACCTCCAATAGTAAAATGTTAGGAGGTCTTCTCCTATATCCTAGACTAGACTACATGTAACTATCATGTACTATGTCCTAAAGTGAATGTCTGACTTCCATGAGTAGGTCCGCTCTACTAATGCTGAGAATTATAAGCTTTGTTTCCTTTGTCTCAACCACCACTTCTGCATGATCATTCAGTGGTATTACAACATCCTAAATTTCATGATCGTGCTTCTAACAGAGTAGTGGGTGTAGATCCCCACTCAATTGAAACTATCAGGAAAATTATATAGAAATACATAATATGGACCATCATGCCACAGCCTCTGCACTCCATTGGATCCTGTGGACACTGAAACCTGGTGTTCCCCTACTCTGTGCACCATTGACATAAAATAATTCTATTAGCACTTGGAGCCGGACTGCTGATTCCTCCACGAGAAATCTCAAACTATATGTTTCACCCAGAGGAAGCTCCACTGTAATCTATAGGTTTCAAACCTCCCTATATTACACCCTCATCATCCTTAAAATTTCACTCTATGATTAGTGTCTGGTTGATGATTTCATATATATTTGTTAGCTTCAATACATTGACCAATGAAATGATATCATAAACCAACCCATCCCCAAATCTAATGTCAGTAAAAAGATCACCATTAGTGAGAGATGGAGTGAATCACTATAGATCAGTAAAACAGAACATGTATTTCATAGCTAATATACTCCCATATTATAGATTTATGAATTCTCTAGCTTTTTCAGTCCTCATATTTTGGGGAAAGAAGTATTTATAAAGGTAGTCTTAATATCCACCTAGACCATTTATCCATTCAATTCTAACAGGGTGATGGTATCCCACCACCTCTTAGTAGAAAACAGAATCATATAGGCTTCTAGGTTGACCATCCACTATGGAGGAATCTCATGATTTTTGAATATATAAAGGAATTTTCAAGCTAAGACTCCATAACAAGTGGTCAACTATCCCTGATAAGGTGAGAGGATGTTTTTGTAGAAACTCACATGTCAACTCTACCATATTAAAGGAATCTCTCACTCTACTATTCATACCCTAAATCATATACAGAAATCCCTCTCAATAATGGGTGTCGGTGCCCACATCTAGAATAGGAACAAGATCTATGGGAAGTTCAACATGAGGAATGATCAATGACTCATAGACCTCCACCTTAAGAACATGATCATTGCTACCTTCAAGGTGAGAAACTCAAGGACATTACGGCAGCATAAGGATATCATTCCAAAAAAATATCTCATGATAGATACGATCAATTTAGGATATTGTATTTTAAAAAAGGACAAGTGTAAAACCTTCATTTAAGAATGAACATACCTCTCTGTCTACTTCAAAATCCCAGTCTAAAAGACAGAACAGACATTAACAGGCCATGAAAACAAATAAACACACTATATCCAATGATAAGGACATTTTTTTGTCTATGTATGTGTAACATCCCAGGTAAATAAAGAATAAAGAATTTTCATATTTATTAATATTTACGAATTAAATATTAATTTTATTTTAAAGGGGTTTCTATGTTCGATAGCGTACCCAATACGCAACGATGAGTTTCTTTGAAACTTACGTAGCACACTAGTAATAAAATAATATTATTTTAAATGTTAGTTAACAAGTAGCCGTTGTACTGGCGGGAATGGATATAAATAACTAAAATATGATTATATATGTTTTTAAATGTTTATACATTTACCCAATAAAAGATAAAGGCTTAAAATACGTAAAGAGTTCAATTTTAGGGCATATGTACTCTAATTTTCACTAAAGGATCACTTATCACCTTTTAATGGTGAACCGTCATTAAATATAGTTTTGATCATTATTATACTTTATTTTGGACCAAATATAACTCTTCTTTAGAATCGGGACATCAAAATTTACTTTGTGTAAATTTTTGGTACCTTTCTGATAAAGTTCATTTTTTTTATGAATAGTGTAAAATGTTGTATTTTAATTCAAAACCTCTTTTTAATCTAAATTATTTATATGATTAGATTTTTATTTTAATTGGTTTTAAAGTGAAATTATAAAATATTTTTACCAGTTAATCCAATGGTAGTCATTGGAATCAATTTCACTTTGAAATTGGACTTAAACTGGTGTCAATCTTTTGATACTTATTGTTTCACAAAAACACGCTATTTGTCATGACAGCGGGAATTAATTATTAAATTAATTAATGTGACTTATATGTTTTTAATTTTGTAAAATAGACTTCATTTTTGAATTCGGAATATCAAATATAGCTTCGGGTGAATTTTTGGTAATTTTCTGAAAAACTTCAATTTTTGATGAATAGTGAAACCACTAAGTGGTAATCAAGCAAACTGATTTTTCAGTTAAATGAAAGTTTACCACTAATGTGTATTGAATTTTGAAAATCCGACATACATGGTTGTCATTAGGAAGTAAAATGTGGTTCAATGAGATTAAAATAATTTTTTGGTGAATAGTAACTTTTTTTCATTAATCGCGATTAGAGGTAATTAGTGTAGTTTAAGGTAAAAATGGTATTATAAGAATGTGAAAACACCATGAAACTTGTCCTACACCTATTGGGTGAGTCATGGCCGACCAAGACAAGCCATGGGCCAACTTGGGGACCCCATGGAGCCACTTTAGTTGGAAAATGACATTAATATATTTTTATTTAATGTTAAAGTGAAAATGACACTAACATAAATTGTTTTACTAAAATAATTGTTAAGTGGGGTTATACAAGTCCAAATTTTGATTATAAATAGTCATTGGAAAGATAAAACGATTTCCTACATCATAGTATTTTTTTTTATAATTTTTAGACATTAAATAAATTAAATTATATATGACATAATAATGATACAGCGATGACATCATTATTTGACGATTTAAATAAAATGGAAAGATAATGTAAAATATACAACCTACACATGGACAAAACCAATTGGATGAGTGGATTTCGAATCCTTATCACCTTATCCACGAATTATATCAATGTGGGACCTTTTAAAACCGAAACACATTTTCAAATAAAGTAATATTTCTTTACATTCCAAAAGTGCCCCTCCTCTCCTCTTATAAAAGGCCCCCACCTCTACCCCATTTCACACACTTCTCAAGCCTTTGGCTCGGCCAAACACTGCCCCATTACTCTCTCCACATCCCTCTCCCCATCCTAGAGGATTCCCTTAGGGAAGAATCCTTTCAAAGGAAGCCTTTAGGCTCAAATCAAAAGGGAGTTACACTTTTAAAGGTAATTCATTCTCTCTTGTTCATTTGTTTTATTTTGCTTCTCCAACCCTCTAAACTCTTTTTATTTACTTCTTTTGTAACAACACCAGTATCTTCAATATACTAGGATGTTGTTATAATATTTATTTGAGATAAACTCTCACACAACTACATCAAATGGTTAAAGAACATACGGTTTCCGTGGATGGCGAAATTCTGCCTCCCGAAACGATGATTGTTCAATACTCATTTAACACCTTCAAGGGTGGCCATTATGATGTCACTATTTTTATATATGATATATAATATGATTATGTTTTCTTTAAGTTTCTGTATTTTTCATTTTTGGCATACCTTTATGGTTTCCATTATGGGTAAACACGATATCTTCATTTAAGGAAGTGCGGACTACCGCCCCCTAAAAGTGATGTGATTCGTTAATGCCATATGTGGGACGTGTAAAGGATGGATTTAAAGTTATTATATATGATGAAATACTGGAATTATAATATACCTATATATCATTATTATTTCTTTCCATTAAAGTATTAGATAGAAATGAAAGTAGCGTTCATGCGTACGTACGGCTTACCGTCTCCATGAACGGTGCATTTCATTTCTTATCCCCAAATGTAATGTACTATTAAAATTACATATATATAATGTATATATATAATTAATGATATATCTAAATGATGAATATAATTCTGGAATTAAAATATACATACCTCTCATTTAGTTTTAATTCCACTAATATGACAAAGAAATGAAAGTAGCGTTCATGCGTACGTACGGCTTACCGTCTCCATGAACGGTGCATTTAATTTCTTACCTCTAAATGATTATGTAATATTATAAATACATGTATATGCTAGATATATATGATACATATTATATCCAAATTGGGAATTTCATTCTGGATATAAAGAACTTTTGACCACATGAACAACATGTAATTGTAAGAAGTCAACTTTCGACTTAAGAACCAAATATTGACAAAACAAACATTATTAACTTAAATGGTTACATAATGTTAATAACATGGCAATAAGTGATATAAAAAGAATAATGAACTTTAAAAAGGTTATTAATCAAGTATAAATTAACTCAAGTTTATTATTCAGGACGTTAAAGAACGATCGAGTCAAGTCGAACCCAAGGTAAGGGACTTCGTCTCAATCTCCTTTCATTGAGGCATATTTCGTTTTATACACAACTTTCTTTTATACGGTGTATAAACTCCGTTGACTTTTACTTTTATACAAAAGGGAATCTTTTTCTACGAAGCGTTTTACTAAACGAAAAAAAGGAATGTTTTTTTTAACGTACGTGGTGACAACGACCTTTTCCACCGCCGCGAGTATTATTTGGTCTCTGGCTTTCTCAACAAGCCGTAATGTTTTTAGAATAAAATAAATACCATATACACTTTTATGTATTTTGGTATTGAAAATGGTTTTGAAAAAGGATTCTATTATGTCAATATATTTATGATATATTATGATCGAAATGTGAAAATGTTATCATTACTTTATATTGGTTTTATGTTTTATGATTTTATACTGGTACTTGGACATTTTAACGGGTGGTTACGTTATAAACCATATGACGGGTGGTGCCTTGAATACCAGGACGGGTGGTTACGTTATAACCTCCAATGCATTGGGTATGGAAGTCGGCCATATGGCTATTCCATTAAGTATGTATGGAAATTGGCCGTATGGCTATTCCATTAAGTGATATGTGTGGAAGTCGACCGTATGGTTATTCCACTTAAGTATGTTTATGTCCCAAGTTACCTTTATATATTCTATGTGTTTTTTATATGGTTTTTATGGTAATCCTTTGGTTACAAAAAGGTAAGTAATGATACTTTATTCAGTGAAGATTTTTTTTACTACTTCATGAAGGTGAAGGTATTACTTTGATATAGTATACATGGTTTACTTGATGTTTGAAAAACTAACAGTTTTCATTCTTTTTGTATCCCTTACTGATCTTTTTTATGCTCACCCCAAGTTTTTCAAAATGTTTTTCACAGGACTTAAAGTGGAATAAGGTCAAGGATGGGATCAAGGGAATTTCATGCTATCTAAAACATGGAATCTAGACATCTTTCTTTTTAAGAGTTTTTATTTTATGGAGACTTAGTAGAAGTGTCTACTTTATAATCTTTTAATATGTAATAGTTATGTTCTAATTCTATAAAACTCTAAACCTGAAAAGATACTCAATGTGAATTATTCATTTAATTCAATATTAAGTTAGTCTTAAGGCCGGGGCCTTATAGTTGGTATCAAAGGTCAGTTTAGACAACTTTAGGAGTTAGAAAAGTGTTAAATTATAATATGATTGAAATGATATAGCATTTACGGATTACTATGTTGCTTCGCCTAAGATATTTCTGTGTTCAAAATGGTTTTCCGCAGAGGAAACAAAGCAGCTATGTTAGGACGACATCAGGAAGAAGATAACCTTCAAAATCAGCAACCTGAGATGGTTGGAATCGGAACTGAACAGTTTGTTGCAGTGATGTCACAGTTGACTCAGGCTATAAATGGGGGTGATATTCATGCACGAGATCAGCCAGATCAACCGCAGAGGAACATGTCAGTGGTGGAACATTTCATGAGGCAACATCCCCCATCATTCAGAGGATCATCTGATCCTGTGCAAGCTGAAGGGTGGATTAATGCACTGGAGAAGATTTTCGATGTCATGGGGTGTTCAGAACATCAAAAGGTTAGTCTTTCTGTTTACCATCTTGAAGATGAAGCTGATCAGTGGTGGTCAATGGTGAAAAATATAAGGGATGGTGATGAGATTGAGGATCTTTACTGGGGTGAATTCAAAGGTATGTTTCTTGAGAAATATTTTCCTAAGGTGGTTTGTCTTAGGATGGAAAAACAGTTCCTAGAATTGAGGCAGGAGGATGATTCAGTGGCTGCTTACGAAGAAAAGTTCACTCGATTGGCAAGGTATGCTCCAAACTTCATACGAGATCTTGATAGTAAAATAAACCGTTTTTACTCAGGGTTAAAGCGAAAGTATCAAAGGGCTTTAGCTTCTCGTGAGTTCAAAAGTTATGAAAAACTTGTTCGATGTGCGGAGAAGGTGGAAATAGAGTTTGCCGATGATCAGGTGTTCTATGACAAACAACAGAATAAGAGGTCTAGTTGGCAGGCAAAGGGGAAGAATTCATCAAAGAAGCAAGGAGGTAAGAAAACCAAATATCCATCCTGTGAGAAGTGTGGTAAAATGCATCCTGGAGAATGTTTATCCAAGTCTGGTAAGTGCTTTCGGTGTGGTAAGTCTGGTCATATTGCTCGTAACTGTAAGGAAGATGATCAAGCAGGAAATGAAAAGCCAACGGTAAGATGTTTTAAGTGTAATGAAATGGGTCATTATGCAAACGAGTGTCCAATGAAGAACTCAACTGGGAGAATACAGCCAGACTACAAGCAGAAAGGGGTGCTAAAATCCTTTGCAACAACTTCAGCAGATGTTGGGCCATCGAATGAAGTGGTATCAGCTCCAGGGAGCTCAGTATTTTTCAAAGATTGACTTGAGGTCGGGGTACCATCAGTTGAAAGTAAAAGAAGCAGACGTTCCGAAGACTATGTTCTGTACTAGATATGGCCATTATGAATTTGTAGTTATGCCTTTTGGGTTAAACAATGCACCTAATATATTCATGGACCTTATGAATAAAATTTTCCATGAGTTCTTAGATAAGTTTGTGTTTGTGTTTTGAGGTTTGTGAAGAGGTTATGTGTGCCTTGTGATTCACAGTTGAAGAATGAGTTGTTTTTTCATCCTGGCAGTACTAAGATGTACAGAGTTCTGCGGGAGTATTACTGGTGGGATGGAATGAAAAGAGACATTGCTGATTTTACTGTGAAGTGTTTGACATGTCAACAGGTTAAAGCAGAGCAGCAGTTACCGAAAGGGATGCTTCAGCCTTTACCAGTGCCAGAGTGGAAATGGGAAAACATATCCATGGACTTTGTTGTGGGATTACCGAGGACATCTCGAGGTAATAATGCAATCTGGGTTATTGTTGATCGCTTGACCAAATCTGCTCATTTCCTTTCTATACGAGATACTTTCTCTCTTGATCAACTTTCCCGTCTGTATCTTAAAGAGATAGTCAGGTTACATGGATTTCCTCTCTCCATTGTATTGGATCGTGAACCCAGGTTTACTTATAACTTTTGGAAAGGCCATCAGAAGTCGTTGGGTACTGAATTAAATTTTAGTACAGCTTTTCATCATCAATCAGATGGGCAGTCAGAACAAACAATCCAGACATTGGAGGATATGCTACGAGCTTGTTCTATTGATTATCAGGGAAGTTGGGACCAACATATTTCTTTGGTTGAATTTTCTTATAATAACAGTTTTCATTCCAGTATACCGATGGCACCATTTGAGGCATTATATGGGAAGCGGTGTCGAACTCCAGCATTTTGGGATGAAGTGGGTGAAAGGAAACCGATGGGACCAGAATTGGTAGAAGAGATGACAGAAAAAGTTCAGTTGATTCAGAAAACACATGAGAACAGCTCAGAGCAGGCAGAAGAGTTATGCGGATAACTGGAGGAAGGATCTATCTTTCGAGGTAGGTGATCATGTTTTTCTCAAGGTTTCTCCTTGGAAAAGCGTGATGAGATTTGGTAAGAAAGGAAAGATGAGTCCAAGGTTTGTTGGACCATACGAAATTCTGGATAGAGTTGGATCAGTTGCATACCGAGTGGCTTTACCTCCGAGTTTATCTCAGGTACACATTCACGTTTCGATGTTGAGAAAGTATATGACAGATCCATCTCATGTTTTGAGTCTAGAGGTAGTTCAGATGGAAGAGAACCTATCTTATGAGGAACAACCGGTCCAGATTCTTGACCACAGGGAGCAAGTGTTACGGAATAAGGTGATTCATCAGGTAAAGGTTTTGTGGAAAAACCATGTGATTGAAGAGGCAACGTGGGAATATGAAAATGCTATGAGGGATAAATACCCCCACTTATTTTGATAAGTGAATAAAATTGCGAGGACGCAATTCCCAAAAGGGGGGAAGGATGTAACATCCTAGGTAAATAAAGAATAATGAATTTTCATATTTATTAATATTTACGAATTAAATATTAATTTTATTTTAAAGGGGTTTCTATGTTTGATAGCGTACCTGATACGCAACGATGAGTTTCTTTGAAACTTACGTAGCACACTAGTAATAAAATAATATTATTTTAAATGTTAGTTAACAAGTAGTCGTTGTACTGGCGGGAATGGATATAAATAACTAAAATATGATTAGATATGTTTTTAAATGTTTATAAATTTACCCAATAAAAGATAAAGGCTTAAAATATGGAAAGAGTTCAATTTTAGGGCATATATACTCTAATTTTCACTAAAGGTTCACTTATCACCTTTTAATGGTGAATCGTCATTAAATATAGTTTTGATCACTCTTATAATTTATTTTTGACCAAATATAACTCTTCTTTAGAATCGGGACATCAAAATTTACTTTGTGTAAATTTTTGGTACCTTTCTGATAAAGTTCATTTTTTTATGAATAGTGTAAAATGTTGTATTTTAATTCCAAACCGCTTTTTAATCTAAATTATTTATATGATTAGATTATTATTTTAATTGGTTTTAAAGTGAAATTAGAAAATATTTTTACCATTTAATCCAATGGTGGTCATTGGAATCAATTTTACTTTGAAATTGGACTTAAACTGGTGTCAATCTTTTGATACTTATTGTTTCACAAAAACACGCTATTTGTCATGACAGCGGGAATTAATTATTAAATTAATTAATGTGACTTATATGTTTTGAATTTTTTAAAATAGACTTCATTTTTGAATTCGGAATATCAAATATAGCTTCGGGTGAATTTTTGGTAATTTTCTGAAAAACATCAATTTTTGATGAATAGTGAAACCACTAAGTGGTAATCAAGCAAACTGATTTTTCAGTTAAATGAAAGTTTACCACTAATGTGTATTGAATTTTGAAAATCCGACATACATGGTTGTCATTAAGAAGTAAAATGTGGTTCAATGAGATTAAAATAATTTTTTGGTGAATTGTAACTTTTTTTTTCATTAATCGCGATTAGAGGTAATTAGTGTAGTTTAAGGTAAAAATGGTATTATAAGAATGTGAAAACACCATGACACTTGTCCTACACCTATTGGGTGAGTCATGGCCGACCAAGACAATCCATGGGCCAACTTGGGGACCCAATGGAGCCACTTTAGTTGGAAAATGACATTAATATATTTTTATTTAATGTTAAAGTGAAAATGACACTAACATAAATTGTTTTACTAAAATAATTGTTAAGTGGGGTTATACAAGTCCAAATATTGATTATAAATAGTCATTTGAAAGCTAAAAATCTTTCCTACATCATAGTAGTTTTTCTATAATTTTTAGACATTAAATAAATTAAATTATATATGACATAATAATGATGCAGCGATGACATCATTATTTGACGATTTAAATAAAATGGAAAGATAATGTAACATTTACAACCTACACATGGCCAAAACCAATTGGATGAGTGGATTTCGAAGCCTTATCACCTTATCCACGAATTATATCAATGTGGGACCTTTTAAAACAGAAACACATTTTTAAATAAAGTAATATTTCTTTACATTCCAAAAGTGCCCCTCCTCTCCTCTTATAAAAGGCCCCCACCTCTACCCCATTTCACACACTTCTCAAGCCTTTGGCTCGGCCAACCACTGCCCAGTTACTCTCTCCACATCCCTCTCCTCATCCTAGAGTATTCCCTTTGGGCAGAATCTTTTCAAAGTAAGCCTTTAGGCTCAAATCAAAAGGGAGTTACACTTTTAAAGGTAATTCATTCTCTCTTGTTCATTTGTTTTATTTTGCTTCTCCAACCCTCTAAAATCTTTTTATTTACATATTTTGTAACAACACCAGTATCTTCAATATACTAGAATGTTGTTATAATATTTATTTGAGATACACTCTCACACAACTACATCAAACGGTTAAAGAACATACGGTTTCCGTGGATGGCGAAATTCTGCCTCCCGAAATGATGATTGTTCAATACTCATTTAACACCTTCAAGGGTGGCCATTATGATGTCACTATTTTTATATATAATATATAATATGTTTATGTTTTCTTTAAGCTACTGTATTTTTCATTTTTGTCATACCTTTATGGTTTCCATTATGGGTAAACACGATATCTTCATTTAAGGAAGTGCGGACTACCGCCCCCTAAAAGTGATGTGATTCGTTAATGCCATATGTGGGACCTGTAAAGGATGGATTTAAAGTTATTATATATGATGTTATACTGGAATTATAATATACCTATATATCATTATTATTTCTTTCCATTAAAGTATGAGATAGAAATGAAAGTAGCGTTCATGCGTACGTACGGCTTACCGTCTCCATGAACGGTGCATTTCATTTCTTATCCCCAAATGTAATGTACTATTAAAATTACATATATATAATGTATATATATAATTAATGATATATCTAAATGATGAATATAATTCTGGAATTAAAATATACATACCTCTCATTTAGTTTTAATTCCACTAATATGAAAAAGAAATGAAAGTAGTGTTCATGCGTACGTACGGCTTACCGTCTCCATGAACGGTGCATTTAATTTCTTACCTCTAAATGATTATGTAAAATTATAAATACATGTATATGCTGGATATATATGATACATATTATATCCAAATTGGGAATTTCATTCTGGATATGAAGAACTTTTGACCACATGAACAACATGTAATTGTAAGAAGTCAACTTTCGACTTAAGAACCAAATATTGACAAAACAAACATTATTAACTTAAATGGTTACATAATGTTTATAACATGGAAATAAGTGATATAAAAAGAATAATGAACTTTAAAAAGGTTCTTAATCAAGTATAAATTAACTCATGTTTATTATTGAGGACGTTAAAGAACGATCGAGTCAAGTCGAACCCAAGGTAAGGGACTTCATCTCAATCTCCTTTCATTGTGGCATATTTCGTTTTATACACAACTTTATTTTATATGGTGTATAAACTCCTTTGACTTTTACTTTTATACAAAAGGGAATCTTTTTCTAAGAAGCGTTTTACTAAACGACAAAAAGGAATGTTTTTTTAACGTACGCGGTGAAAACAACCTTTTCCACCGCCGCGAGTATTATTTGGTCTTTGGATTTCTCAACAAGCCGTAATGTTTTTAGAATAAAATAAATACCATATACACTTTTATGTATTTTGGTATTGAAAATGGTTTTGAAAAAGGATTCTATTATGTCAATATATTTATGATATATTATGATCGAAATGTGAAAATGTTATCATTCCTTTATATTGGTTTTATGTTTTATGATTTTATACTGGTACATGGACATTTTAACGGGTGGTTACGTTATAAACCATATGACGGGTGGTGCCATGAATACCAGGACGGGTGGTTACGTTATAACCTCCAATGCATTGGGTATGGAAGTTGGCCGTATGGCTATTCCATTAAGTATGTATGGAAATTGGCCGTATGGCTATTCCATTAAGTGATATGTGTGGAAGTCGACCGTATGGTTATTCCACTTAAGTATGTTTATGTCCCAAGTTACCTTTATATATTATATGTGTTTTTTATATGGGTTTTATGGTAATCCTTTGGTTACAAAAAGGTAAGTAATGATACTTTATTCAGTGAAGATTTTTTTACTACTTCATGAAGGTGAAGGTATTACTTTGATATAGTATA
Source organism: Viscum album (assembly GCA_963277665.1). Classification (NCBI taxonomy): domain Eukaryota; kingdom Viridiplantae; phylum Streptophyta; class Magnoliopsida; order Santalales; family Viscaceae; genus Viscum; species Viscum album. Next base: position 27,183,359 of record OY728143.1, on the reverse strand, counting down.
CATGGTTTACTTGATGTTTGAAAAACTAACAGTTTTCATTCTTTTTGTATCCCTTACTGAGCTTTTTATGCTCACCCCAAGTTTTTCGAAATGTTTTTCACAGGACTTAAAGTGGAATAAGGTCAATTATGGGATCAAGGGAATTTCATGCTATCTAAAACATGGAATCTAGACATCTTTCTTTTTAAGAGTTTTTATTTTATGGAGACATAGTAGAAGTGTCTACTTTGTAATCTTTTAAGATGTAATAGTTATGTTCTAATTCTCTAAAACTCTAAACCTGAAAAGATCCTCAATGTGAATTATTCATTTAATTCAATATTAGGTAAGGTTTAAGGCCGGGGCCTTATAGTATGGGTGTTAGGCATGTTCAAGATATTTGTTTCAAATTAATGGGCATTATTTATTTGAATGTGGGTGCCTTTAAACATTTAAAGCATTTTTAAATGGGTAGATCCAATGATTTACCATTTTTCAATTAGTAAGGTACCATACATCATATGAACCAAAACATGGCATTCACTATGATTTAATTTTCATTTAAATTTTGTTTTTTCATGTATTTAATTTACTTATGGTTGGTTGAGCTAGGTGAAATGAAATTTTCCTATCCATTAGGGACCACACACTTTATGAATCAAACTGTGGAACCCCCTTAACACACACTATACAAAATTATTGATCTTATAAGAGATATCAACACAAATTATTATATATACCATGGTACATTCAAAATGTAATGGGTGACACTCACTGAAAATTAATAATGTCCAGGTAGAATGCATGGACTATAATTCATGTTGTGCCTATGATGATTCATGATTTAAAACATAACTGTCATTTCATTGGGTCAAATTAATGAAATCATTATCTCAACCACATTAATATGAATAACATCACAAGGCATGTGAGACACACAATAGTGAAGTGACATCAATTTTAATAGACAAAATCATAACAATAATGATAACTCAAGAAAATTGGACTTTACCCCAAACATGATTTTGTGATGCCCAAGTACAACTTATGACCATATAATAAGAATTCCCAATCTCCATTATATTTTAACCAAATAGTAATTCAAGAAAGGAATCTCTCAGAAACCACTTTTTAATATAACCCAAATTTCACTTAACCCACAACCTGATCTCGATTGGCCAAATAACCTCAATCGCATCTCTATGTATTCTAGAGCTTCCTAAAAGAAGAGAGGGTGTTAGGGTGGTAAAATGGGGATTATATAACCTCATGTCAGAGTATTATAGTGGATTCCAAAATCAATAAATAGTTTCAGAATCATAATATAATAGACAAAAACAATAAAAAATGGATGTATAAAAACTAACTAAATAACTATGAATCTAAGAAATAGATAACTGAACACCTAAATAACATAACCAAAAGTCCACAGAGGTGGTTTCTGATACAATTATGCACGACATACAGGTAATAAAAAAAGAGCAAAAAATACAAGCATGATATATAGTAGTAAAAAAGAAAAAAAGGAAAAAACATCTCCATGATCATCTTAGGCCTAATCACTATCCTTTACTCCTAATCTACATCTAAGTAACAAATGTCAACAGTATATAGAAGGGACGTTACCGTTATTTTTACCTTTAGTAATATAATCATATTAGGTTTCAAAGGTACCCCGGGTAGGGTGTGAGATAAAAAACTCAATATTCCACAACCAACGGTGTATACATGTAATCTTATTAGGTTCATATAACTAAAATTGTGCAGTTATAAGAAGGAATGTAAAGAATATATGAATAAATACACAATCTACCACTTAGGTTGCAAATGGACACCTTACAGGTCTACCTGCTTTAGCTCATGTCTAAAATGTCTTCTTGATCATATCACTATATGTATATATATATATATTATATACATATGTAGTATAATTATATATATATATGTTCGGATTCACCTGGATGTAATTCACAAACATACAATACTTGGGGAATCACTCACGGTCTAACCCCTAGCCCAACTACAAGAGCTATAAAAATTTCATGGGATAATTTTTTTGGATGGATCAAGATGTAACTCACATAAATCTATCATAAAGTTGATATCATGGCCTATCCCCTATCCTAGATCCATGTGTTCTAACAATCTCTCAGAAATCAACTAGTAAGCTCACAGAGTCCCCTCTAAGGGTTCTCACAGTCCCTTGGATCGACATCATATTTATGGTGTTATAATTTATTATATATAGATATAATATAATTAATTAACCTTTCATTCAACTTAATAACCTCTTTAATTTATATATAAATAGGCACAATCACTTAAAAACAGAGTACATAATTCATAACCACCAAATCATATCATATTCATGATCAATTCCATGTTTATCATTACATTTCAAAATATTCATAAGAAATGGGGAATGGTCTCACCATCATAAGATAACATTTCATATAAAAACCATTTAATTTATTTAATTAAAATAAACATAAAATGCTTTATCCATTTAATTTAAGATAATACCACCATTTTGCCACAAAATTCCAAAAAACATTTATATGGATCTAGGACAATGTAATATATCATGATCATTATATTTAAATGTGCTACCATCTGGAAAAAACCATTTTTACTTTGTTTATTTTCCATAAATAATGCATCTAACTGATTAAGAAAAAATAAAAACCATTTTCAAAGGCTCAAGTGAAAAGGTTGATGTCAGGGGAAACAATGGCTATTTTATCTTGGGTAATTGTAAGTAAAAATGTTCCAAACACATATGAGGTGTCTTGGGTTCAATGAATTACACTGGGATAAAGGGTATTCTATTTAAAATTCAAGCTGGTATCTATTTCGGTGTTCCATGAATTTTGGACCAATTGGCCTAAAAGGTCAATTCTAATGGAACACCCAAAGGGTGGTCGTATATGGTAATTAAGATCTCTAAAAAACTAAAAAATTCCAATTCGCCTATACCAATGCACTATGGTTATCTGGACATAATGAAACCAATGTCATTTAGATGTTTACCAAAGGACAACATATAGAACAATGGTAGAATTATGAAATGGCCAAATCTAAAATGGAAAATGAAGTGACCACCTACCATAGAGACGTAGACAATTCCTCACTTGATACTGACCTCATATTTAAATAATATTTTTAAAAATATGAGAAGTGGACCTTTATCATAAAAATGGTGCTAATGACACTACATCTAAATATTCTGAATGATTGGAGTACTAATTGATATAGTAAGCTTAAGTGAGGTTAGCCTAACATTGAGTTATACAACACATCAGATGGTTTTGAAATCGGATGCCGAAGGTGAGAGTATTATAACATCAAATCATTAGGGATTTGAAAAACCACAAGATTTAGAGAGGAGGATTCAACCGTAGGAGGTAGGGAAAAAAGAGGAAAAGGTTAAAATTTTATGTGGAGGTAAATTTGGAATTTTCACCCAAAAATTTGGGTTATATGGGTTAGTTTCATGGTTTGAAAACAATTCACAAACCATAACTTAATTCTCTAGCCCAAAATTATAGTCGGATGCATGACCATATGACTAGGCTCACATGGTTGTAGACCAACAGAGCAGCCTATAGGACCTTCTATCAATAGACTCATGGTTTAAGAAAAATCATGTTGATGGGACACACAGATTAAAATAACAATTATCCCATGTATATTATCCACTATTCTAGAACTCCAAGATTTTAACAAGTCCCAGATTATCCTTATTCGTTCTCTAGTGTATAACATATGTTTATAAAGGTTAAATGACATATTAAAATTGAAAGAAAAACATTTCATACCTTCATTGAAGAGGAGGTTCATTGTAATATTAATATATAATTGTATCATTCCATTAAAAAATATCCTAACAATTTATTATGTGAGTATAACATAAGGGAAATTATATCCAAAAATTTTAGGCAAGGAAATTATGTCCTAGTTTCCAAAATTGGTTTCCTAATGTTTTCATTCTCTCTATAAAGTTCTCAATGACCTCCCTAATGTCATCCTTTAGGCCACCCATCATGGGCCAAAAAATATCCACATATATCTAAAATCCCCTTGAAACAATATCCCATGTTTTAGAAGATTTCCTTTACCTAGATCACATATGTAAGAGTCTATAAATCCTATGATGGGGTTGTACATATTGTGAGTATAAAAAGTTTGTAAGTAGTCTCCCCCACCCATATAAACGTACCATAAACTGGAGTACATGAAAATATTTATACAATTATATAAAAATGAAATATTAAAAAAAACTGAATAATAATGAGTCTAAGTGTATGTGTTAGAGTTGAGAAGTAACACCCTATGAGGGGAGGGCCCTTACCAATATACATGGTTTGAGGTTTTTCTTGGGATATACAACAATAATGAGAGGTCATCCACTAAGAGTGATAAAACATGTACTTATAACTAACTCACAAATATACACATATCCACCCACATATATGATTACATATGGTAAAATAAGTGATGGTCTATGAAAAAAAATCACATGGGAATAAAAAATAGATATAAAAAATTAATAAATCTTATATCTCATCATTCGAATATGAAAATTGTTAAAATGAGTATTGCAATTGAGAGCCCAAACCATCCATAAACTATTATAATTTTTATTGACGTAGTCCCAATTTCTAATGTTCAAACTATACACAATGAAGTTCATACCTATACAAGATCACATAAAACAATATATACCTATTGTAAAAGTCTCACATGTTAAAAATTCAAATAGAAACCATCATTAATAATAATAGCATGTATGAAAAGAAATACCATTAATAATAAATTTTAATCATTATGGGACAAAAACCAAGAACATTATATCACCCAAATCATGTTCTCTGACCCATGACTAAACTTATATACATGTTAATAAAAGTATTAAAATAGAAAACACATAAATTAAATATGTAAAAACAAAAATATAAATATAATTGAGAGTATCATAAAAATTATTTTCATATATATAATGATTTTGGGAAAACATTAATTTCTCTGTATTATTGGTTTTTATTTCATCTCATCGCCAAAAAACTATTTCCAATTTAATTCTCTATTTGTATGAATTAAAAAATTGATACAATAATAAATTTAAGACTACATTTATTTTCTTATGGATTATGATGCATTCAAAAAATGTATTAGTCCGAAAAATTAATAAGGGATTAGAACTAGATAAACACTATTATAATTAATGACGAGGATAAATGGTAAGAAAATAAATGGAATTACCTTTAATTATCTAAGGATAAATTCTGTCAACAGCTAGACTAGATGAAGTTAGAATGCTTTAATGTATCATTAGAACCCATGATTATAAATATAAGGACTTATGTTAAAATATACCATTAACTAGAAGAAGCGATTAAATTAGAGTAATACATGACCATCCCTTCGTCGATATACAACCATATACCAATCAGATTCACATTGAAAATTGAAGAATAATAACACCCCCAAAGAGAATTTGAACAGATTATGATCTTTAATGGATGTTAAATTAGAATAAATGAGACCAAAATCATTATCCCCACATTCAAATAACTTAAAATTAGGTTTAGAAATATAAAATACAATTTATTTGATACATAAGCCTTGGAATCTATTGATTACCTAGTACAAAGTACCGGGAACCTAGTTGTTCATAACTAAACCACAGGCACCCCTAAAGCCACACCAAATACTTAGAAATAATTCATTAAGTATATAGTTTCATGTTGTACCTCCCACCTTCTCTATTTTTCCTATAAATACCATTTTAAAAATATTAACATCTTTATAATTTAAAATTACTCCCATAATTGAATTAAAATAGTAAATTTAAACAAGAAACATAAATTAAATTGGCTAATGTCCTAATAAAATCATCATTAATTATATTTTCATCCTTGAGAAGCATCATGTTGATTCTTGAGGGAGAAATTCAATCCCTTGAGTACCCATTTTTCCTCCCCCTCAAATATTTTATTTCAGTTCTTCCCATGATACCATTTTATTAAAACTATGTGAATTATATTTCCCAATATCACTTTCAAAATATTTTTAATTATACATGCATGGTTCACCATAATGAATGTATTAGGCTTGTGATAAATATTTTTATACTCAATCATATTCATTTTATCATATTTTTATAAACATAGTTCTAAAGTTTTATGGAATCATAGATAAAATTGCATTTTAGAAGTAGAGAAACATAATTTGACATTTCTCTAAGTCTCTTCGAGATGTTTTCATCCGTAATGAATCTGCAGGTAAATTTTAACTTCCTTTATAAATGTTGCGGCACCAACCTGTAAAATATAAAGAAAACCAGAATATATTTCCTTGAATTCAAATGGTCACCTTTTATTTTTAACAAACTTCTATTATTAGTTTTTATCATCCATAAGTTACTTTTTGATCATCTTTTCATTCTTAGTAATGTATTCGACATTATTAGGCACAATTTCACACTATTCACCCATCCTTGTCACGTAGAGAAGAAAATTACATGGTTTTTATATAATGTTTCAAAGGGAACCATATAAATTTATAAAGTGTATATTTTATTGCAGGTTAATTCCACCATGGAAAGGTGAGAATCCCATGGGCCACCGAAATCATGTATACACACTCTAACAATATCCTCTAGAATATGAATATTCCAGCAAGTTTGACCATTAGTTTGTGGGTGGAAACAAGTATTTTACCTTACCTATAAACCTTGTACCCATTATAACCCTTTCTAAAACAAATATTTCAATTTAGAATCCCTATCATAGATAATGTTATTGAGAACATTATTATTTTTCACGATCACTCTCACATATAGATTACCTATTAATTGTATAGGGAATCTTAATTGATTGGTAATAAGTGATCATTATTATTCATATAATCTATGATTAATCTCATTGTGTCACATCCTATTAGTGTTTTTAGTATAATAGACATGAAATGCACTAATTTCTCATTCCATTTCCTTATATGTTTTAAATGTTATGGAAGAGTGCTATCATTTCATTAGTGATTCACCTTGATCCACTAATAGGTATGTTATCTAGTTATAAACCCTATGATATTCTTAATGATTCCTAGAATCCAAAATTGTTGATGATTGTCATCATACATATTTGTTAACCCTGGGTGGATTAACTAGTTAGAAGAGAGGTACATATTCATTACCTTCTCCCTTATGCCTATACAAATGAACAATAATTAATCAATATTTAAAAGGGATAAAGAATCTAAAAAATAATGATAGTATATCTCCTCAAAAATATGTTTGGCTTGAATAATGGTATAATTAATTTTTCATATCAAGGAGTCCTTGACTTACACCAAATGAGGGTACCTATGGTCAATATTGAATGGTTTCATTCAACTATATTCATCAACCACATATAAAAGGGATTCATCCATATGACATAATATATCAACCATAATTGGATTATATCACTATTTTTTGTTTTAATTTTAGGCTAGGAGTATCCACAATAACATTTCTCTTTCTAAGAGATTAGTTGATATCAAAATTGATAGATTGAAGGTATTATACCTAATGGTGTTACATGAGATTCATGTATCATTGAAAAAAGATATATTTTTAGTCTTTTTTTGAGAGAAAACACCACAAGGCGTTCCCCATATAGAAATTTAGTCCATCACTTCATGGAATGGAAAATAGTAGAGAATTTTAAATAATGGATAAGATAATTATGTTTAAGAGGATACAATTCTTTGAAACCATACACTAATAATAAGTGATCTATTATGATAACACATCCAAGGCTGAATGATCATTCATAATAACATACCACATAGACATTACTTGTTAATGATACAAAAATAAGGGAAGCTATTGTTAACCATATGTTTAACTCATATAGTTTTATTCACATTGGTTGTACCAGTAAAATTAAAATCCTTCTATGGTAATTATAGTTATTGGAATAATGTTTTTGGAAATATCATTAACTAAATTTAAGTAATACATATGATCTCTAGAAATGTTAATAACATGAAAACATTCATTCATAATTTTCCATTTATTAATGACCAAACTTTATAAAAAAACAAGTAAACTACGATCTTTCTATTTGGAAGGACAATGGAATTTGACCAATAGAATACATAAAAAATATTTTAATAATATAACATCAATTTTATTTTGACATAAGGTATCTAAATTAATAAATAGATACCTTTAATTCTCATCATGTGACCTTGGGTAAAATATAGTGTCATGTATTGAGATGATAATTATTGTTTCTAGAAATGGATGATATATATTATTCATCAATTTTACATTCATTATAAAGGGATTTGTTGAGGTGAAGGGAATTGATAAATATTTGAAATGTTAATAATTTATTTGGAATAAAATCATTGTAATATCCTAATTTATAACTAGAAGTTGCTTATAACCTAATCACAAGTTGATTTTAGAAAACCACATCAACCCTTTTAATTTTTCATAGATATTGCTAATTATAGGTAGGGTGTAAAGGTTCTTTATCCTGACATGGTTTATATTTTTATATCCCACACAAAAATCATAGACATACATAATGGAAAATTGAACTATAGAATACCATAATGATGTTATTGTTAGGATAGTCATTTTTAACTCAAGTACTCTATACTCAATATTTAACTCCCAAAATTGAGTTCGTTTAATATGATAGAAATTGATATAGATTAGTTTAGTTCCTAGTATTAAATATATAGTAAAATATACGTCCATATTAAGAGGTAGTCTAGGAAATTTATTTGTGTACATGTTCTGATTGAAATACACAACCAGATGTAATGATCATTGATCCTCTATGTGAATTTCTTTAATAACAAAACTATCAATATCTGAGGTGAAGAATATTAATTTCCATTTAACATGATATTATTGACCCGGTTGGATCTCCCACTATGTATGACACGTGTTGTGATTGCATGTGGGAGAATTGAATGACATAATTTTGGAATAACAGTCAATACATGCTTGAAATTTGGTCATCCAGTCCATCCGAAGGGTAAAATTAGTAATTTCAATATTAATAACTATTAGATACCAAAGATGCTAAAATGATTCCACTACCAATTCATTTGATGCATTTTTCATAGATTTCACTATCAAATTCCAAAAATGATAATAAACACATATATATTAAGGTAATTCACCCACATTAAACACAAGAATTAAAGATAAGTTCTTAGAAATAAATTAATGTTAAGTATCTTAATCAAATATAACACATGATAAAGTAGATTACAAAAGGATTTTCACTCTAAAAAGTGAAAAAAATTTGTTGTCTGAAATTTTTTTGTCTATGAAATACATTTTTCTTAATTTTTCATTAAAATATTGAGATAAAAACGTATCTGTAAAGACATAATGATGACTAAATATCAGGGACTATAGTTCCATCCTTTTCAAATAGATCATCAATATAGTCATCAATTTATTTCAGTAGACTATAAAATTTACAATACCTAGGATTAAATAGGTTAATAAACCCTCTAATGAATTTTTATTGATATATATCATTGGAAAACACTTCGATATTATGATATTGACTACATGAGTAGAAATATGTTTCCTTGAATGTATAATTATGATTGATATGGAATTGTCTCCTAAACTAATGATGTTATATCTTCTTGATGTAACTTATGTTGGCACACCACCACCCCTAATTTACCCAGTGAGATCAAAATTTTCTTACCTACTCATATTGTATCATTTACACACTTAAATATATATCACCTGAGGAAGAACCTGGTAGTGGATCACACCCTTATCATCCTCCTTGAGAACCTGCCTAAGTTAGAGAAATTTTCTTGACCCCTTTTGATATTATATTAATATTAAAAATAATTTATTTGATTTTAAAAGTCTATTTAAAACCGATCTCAAAATTTATTACTTTAGATTCCTCATTTCAACTCATGTGTATAGAAAAATAGAGTATATTCATAAATTGTTTCACATATTTTGTAATAGAAATCATTCTTTTTTATGGTTTAATAACTAATTTTCCTAACCATGACATAGGGTGTTATAAAAAAGTTACTCAAAGGATAGATCTTGGTTCTTTCACTTGTTTAGTCCTCGGTCTATCTCGGCCTTAAGAATCACATAGGTTCATTAATGAGTTCGCACTTACTTCATGAAGGTTTCTGTCCAATCATATCATTTCTTATGAGTTTTGATCCTATAAAAAATATGATTGTGAAAAATTATTCTCTACTCGATTTCATAAGAAGATACATCACCCAATAAAGGTATTGGACCATTATTATGAATATACATGGGTCAAACTGATATATCACTAGATCTTCCCAACCAAAAATCTCAAATAACATTCTTAATATCTATTGGATGATAGTAAGAACTAGTGTATCAAGAACAATAATTTTGGAATGGTTTCACCATCAAAATATAATTAAAAATCACAATGATTCCCTCTATAAATCCATCATTACCTATTTTTATGTTATATAACCACACCAAAAATTAAATAATTTCAAAATACACAGATATAAAATAAGAGTATAACTATCAACTAGAATAAACCCTAAATAATAATCTCTACACTATGAATATAATATAAACAAACAATATCCAAAAAATATATTCTAAAGAAGGGTCAAGGTCTGAGAGGATAACAAAGAATAACCTAAAACATAATCATGAATCACAAGATGATCTCCTCGTGGCCCTATTTCACCATCATCACTAGGACAATGATCATGAATATCTATAAGATCCACTGAACAAAAAGATTCTATTTCCCCTCCAGTATTCTGTTGAACCTAGTAATCATTCACTGAAAAGAATCTATAGTGTGTGAGGAAAAGCATAATAATGTACCACAAAGAATCTTCATGAAATATTTCCCATGAAAAATATTACTCTATATACTAATGTAATATTTAAAATTCATTTCATTTAAACATTTCATTTGAAAATCATTGGATTCATTAAAAATTAAAAATTATAATAATAATATGGACATGGAAAACATAAATAATCCATAGTAAATAGGGAATATAAATCAGTAAATATATTAATAAAAAAGAAAATAAATGGAAACACATCTCTATCCAAATCCATTCATGCAACGTGGTCTCGAACCAATGGGTCTACCTAATGTAGGACTTAATATAAGAACTATAGTTAGAATAAATGATCTTGTTACAATCCTAATAGACCTATAGTCCTAGGTAGGTACATAATCACCACATCATGTAACAAAATCAATTCCATTATCTCATATTCTTTAATGATGTAACATTCGATAGGCAGTTATTAATCTATACATGGGATATGTTCTTTCAATTAACCCAATAAGAAAAAGTCTCCCATTTAAAAAAACCATGAAGGAAAATGCCAATATTTAAAAAATCAAATAATCAAGTCTACCTATAATCATGATAATAACAATTAAAAAAATAAAACCTTTGAATTATCCATTAAAATAATTCTAAATCTAATAATATCCTTTAGATAATTTTATCAAATATCATTTAGGCATAAAACTAATTAATATATAAAACTATATAAAAACCCTCTTTGGAAAAACACATACAAATAATAATATAAAATAATCACAGAAGTGACTTAAATAACCCTTGTCAAATATATTTTATTTAATTCAACCAATCAAAATTGAAGAACCTATGATATGACATAAAAATGTACCATTAGTTAGAGACACATAAATTAAAACAATATCAATATTTTCACACTTTTTAAAATACATATATAGTAATGCGGAGAGAATATCCTCACAATCCTAATCCATTAAAATATTTATTAATAACCATACCAAATCCAAGGTTCCTTCCACATGATAGTATGGTATAAAAAATCTCTAAAAATGAATAATAATAGAAGAATGGTGAAATAGAGGAGAAAATAAAGAGGAACTAAGTCTATCCTGAAGAGAAACCACCCAAAATTGATGTAAAATCACCAAGAAAAAATGAGAGGAATAAGGATCATTGATGGTGGGGTTTATGTGCATGACTACGAGAATAGATGGGGGAAATGGGATTTAAAATTAATTAGGAAAAAATGGTATTTTTTATTTATTAATGATATTTTGGAAGACCACATGGTTTGGACATATGATTTGGAAAATCATTAATTATTCATATAGGTTAAATCTTCATTGAAAATCATATTTTAAAATTAAATATAAAAACCCCAAAAGTTAGAGAAACCGTGTAGTAATCATGTAAAATGGAACTAGAAGGACTTACCCTCCTCTCACATAGCTGGATACATGAATATAATTTATAATGAACCCCTAAATATTTTTTATAAATCATACACTTCCATCCCCTTGTTCTGAAAAACATCAATATAAATTAAATAAATGTAAAATGTTAAATAAATACATTGCAAAGAACTAATGGGGTCATAATTCTCCAAATATGAAAATTTATTTTTCTAAAAATTTAACTAAGGTTTGCAGTCCACAAAAAGGTGAACACATTACACCATCAGTAACAAATCATGCTCCCACATCTCATGACTATCTAGCCACACTACCATATCAGAAAAACTAAGGGGGTTGACATACCACACAACAGTTTGATATGAAAATCCATAATATAAAGAGGCCTCTCAATAATAATGGTGTTAGGTTTGACCTCTAAATCCACTAACATGGTTAATTGGGACATGTCTGGATATTACTTAATCATTTGGGATACATGAAATACATCAGTATTCAATATTAGGGAAGGTTATAAGGACAATCAATATTACACCATTTTTTTAGAATTTTTACAATATTCATTTTCCTAATATAGGGTATCACTATCATACCACATATCCCCAAATAATGGTATCCCAACCTAAGAGAAACCATTATATATAGACAATCACTATCTCCAAACATTAGCAAACTATAACGATAATTAATTAGATATATCTGATGAAATTTTATGTCACTGGCCTATTCCTAATCAACCACATATTTTCAATAATTTTTGGGATTATTCAAAACCAATAAAATGATTAATCACAAAATTCTATCTAAAAAAGAGGAGAACAACACATTAAATTGAAAAATTACTCAATAGGAGATATTTCTTTTGAATATTTAGAGTTATTATTATAATAAAACTCAACCAATGAAAAATAATTCTCTCAAGAAATTACCAAATCATGTATTCAAAATTAAAGTATTTCTTGATGGATCTAATATGAAATATTAGTCCAAAAATATATTTGAAAATGATACTCCATCCAAAACATCAACTGAGAACCCATTATTTTATAAAATTTCTTTAAAAAATAAGCGAAGCTAGTGACACTATCAGAAATAATGGTCGATGGAACAACATAAAGAAATAAAATCTATCTGATATAAAAGCTTTTTAGATTTTCTACCATAGATAAATCATTCAAATAAAGGAAATTTGATGACATAATTAACTGACTCATAAGAACCCACATAAGATCCTTCACACCTGAGTCCATGGAAACATGATGACAAAATCTACATATATATTTTCCGAATTCAACACTAGAATTGAAAGGGGACGAAATTGTTTTGTATAACATTGATGAGAAACCATTAATCTCTAAATAGGTGTGTAATCTAGACCCAAAATAGATAACTAATTAACTCATCCTGGGCCACATGTGTTATTTGTTACAAAACATAACATATTTTTATATCCCTAGGGTGAATAGCCCAACAAGACTGGTTTGAACCCACCATCAACTAGTAACTCAAGGCCAAGGGGATTAAAATAATCTTCTTAAAAAAATTATCACCATCTGTAGACAAATACTAGTCCCCTATGTTATACCACTATTTAGAACCCAACACAAATTCTATAATTTAGGATCCATTAACTACCAGAGTTGAATGTGATCTTCCAAGGAAAACATGACTTACACATAACTCAAAAAAAAAATTTTACTTCCACATCCACATCTAAATGAACTCAAAACAAAAATCTCATCAGTCACCATTCATCCTCTAATGGTGTCACCACCAAGATCATTAATCTCTTACGGAAGGCATTTATTGCTACATTCTACTTTTTTATGTTGTAATCTATTTTGATGTCAATTGTCTGGATATACCCCAATAATTTTCACTTTTTATGATTTAATTACATTTTAGTGAAATTACATTTCAATATATTATGGTCCAAAATAATTTAAAACCAGTTTCTAAAAATGGGGTAGCAACATATCATCTAGGAAAGAATCATCCTTGATTGATAAAGGAAAAGTGGTGGTAATTATTCACTTGAGGGAAGAAAATATATGATCTATACAAATATATATAATGAAGATGCATCAATACATAACCCAATTCTGAGAATGATGTATCATAACAAATAGAATAACCCATACTCAAATCAAGGTGAACTAAAATTGGAGCTAAAATAAAACACAATTTAAACTCCTCTATATACCTCTAACTCTTCACATTCCAATTTATCATAAATCCTCTTTATTAATATTTTTCAAGGGTTAATCAAATATATATAATTGCTAACCAAATTTCTTGAAATATCATATTATACCATGGAAGCATTTGCTGTCAATCACATATTTTTGTTTCTACCAAGACAACGTTTCCTAGATCTTAAGAGGATCCTTATGGAAAATTTTCTCAAATATCACATTCAATTAGAACCTCTATTCTTTAATACATAATTTCTATTTAGATAAATTTTCATATAAAAGGATCATATTCATTGTTCATAGGACATTGTCTATATTTTTATAATGTACCTTCCTTGTCATAGATCTCATTGAGGTGTAATTTAGAAACACTAGATCAAATTAATGAAGATGGTGGAAAAGATCAAACTAATCATAGAAAAGAAAACTATAGGATCATTGATTAGAAATAATGATATTACCAAATAACCATATTTCCCATACCCACTCCAAAAATAATTATTGGGAAAATCCACTTCTTGGACCCTTAATTCATGGTATCCTGATCTCAAATCGTTTTTTTTAAAACCAATAAGATACTATGAACAAGTCAAATTCAGTATTAATATGAGGGAAATAAGTATTTATTCTTTAGGTTCATATGTTTTTTATTTTGATAATTGATGAAAATTTTTATTATTTGGATGACTTATTTTCAAATAGAACTGTTGATTCCCTTAGTGACACAATCATTATGATAAATACCTCAACTTCAAGATCTTTTAATTGAACATTAAATTCATTTATTCTAATAGGATACATTCGGGAATATGGAAAGACATTGGGCTCAACCAAGGAAGAAATTTAATAGATAACTCAAACTGAATATTTGGTGAGAACTCTAAAAATCATCTAGAAAGATCCCATATTACCTATAAATAACATTAAGAAGTTGACCCCCTAAAATATACTCAACTGAATTAAAGGTAAAATTTGACTATATATGTGAGATTAAGCCAAAATCCATAAAAAGGTCCTTCCCAACATAAACTAGTGTCCCACTCACCCTACAAGGCATGAGTGATATCATTTAGAGAAATGATTTTATCTATATGATGATATTAATCAATATAAACCCTAAATCCAGTCATCCAAACATTATAATTATTAGATTTAGAACATCTAGGTCAATGACCATGAAATAAAAAAAATATCATATTTCGTAACCACAATTCAACACTCTAGGCACTTGAATCCATAATTCGTTCTCTTCCGTAATAGAGTGGAATGATATATAATATATAGCATCATCTACAAGAATAATCATACAACATCAATCAACATTGAAGAGATAGAATAATTGGACACCCCAATATCATACACTACCAATTCTATGGAGTAATTAATTAGCACCAAACCTCACCTAGTATCTTTAATAGCATCCACATCCTTTGTATCATACTCGACTATAGATAATGATTTGTATTTGGATTCACCCTACATTTTCTTCTCCTAATGGGAGTCTCTCTTTATCTAAATATAGTCTATTACACCCTTATATGTAACATATAACCAATGATCTCCGAAATAAAAATAAATCAACACTAATCCCCATGGGGTTTCGCTATAGAAATGTTTTTGATGGACTAGATCCCAAAAATGGTGTCACATCCTTAGTACATCATAATACTCATATTTTTTTGTGGCTTGAAATTTAATATAGAAAGAAAGTCACAGCCCTACACCTTTAAAAATATATTCATGAAGAACTAATGAAATATGGATTTTCCCACCACCATGATGATAAGACATTACTGACATCCACTTCTAGCCTAATCATGAACTTTACCTTCCACCAACAGTAAATGAGGGACCACTTATCCAATTTAATTTCTCTATATATATCTCTATAATGACCAAATTATGGACCATTATTACATTAATTAGTAATAAGATGAGAATAATACTCTACCAGATCTATGGTTTGATCATAATTATGAAGGTTTGTACCCTAAAATATTTATTTTTGATGGTATCAAGAGAACGATTGACCAAAATGGTGAAATGAGTGTCATAATCCATCATAAGTGGAATCATATATTTTTAGGTCAAAAACTCAAAATCCTTCACTACCCACAACATTTTAGGAAGGAGTTTTTGGTCAAACAACTTCTTCAATGTGACCAATGTTAGATCCCCATGTAACATGTATTTCATTTTAGACTCTCACTAGCACCAACTTGCACCCTCTAATATATAAGTGTCATGATTACTTTAGAAGTATCCAAGGACATTTGAGAAGGATATATCTACTTGGCATTATCTATCATACCCTCATGATCTTGAGTTTATTTATCACCATTGAAGACTGATAGATATTGTTTCATAAACATTTTATCATGGTGCACTTCCTTCATAGAACCTCTCACACCCTCTTAGCCAATATATTGGATTTTATAAATGATTGATTTAATGAAAATATGATCTACTAGAGGAATATCATGTGGGAACTTATCTAAAACTCCCACTATTTGGATTCAAGGGGACTTTCTCGAATGCATGATCTAAAATATGAAAGACAAAAAACATAATTAAAATAAAAATATTAATTAAAAAATCATGTTAAAACCAAAACATGTCTGGTTTCTCTTAAATACATTATCAAATCAATGAAAACAATTCAAAACACCATAGGGAAAAAATAATGAAAAGTTAAGCATATCCTCAGAGTGTACAATCTTCCCACTAGGTTATGAAAATTATATACCAATTTTCTAAATACCAATTGATGTAAGTAGAAACATTTTTTCATTTATTCTACATGGGTTCTCCTAATAGTGTGGCCAAATGTTTCATCTTTCATTTGCTTCCCTATTCTACCCCAAAAATAAAAATTACTCAAAATAACATTAATATTTTCCAGGAAATAATGATTCAACAACAATGAAAATCAAATTATATTAAAAGCGATTAAAATTGATATTAAATAAAAGAAATAACTCTAAAATACTCTAGGTAACTCGATGCTTAATATGAGGAAGGGATACCTTATGACTCTCTAACCCACACCTCTTGAGTCTTTTCATTACTATATGTATTCTACTGTTACTCCAATAATAACATGAGGAATTTTTTTAACATTTCATATTGAACTAACCTAGGTAAAACAAATAAATAACATGATCTAGCCCTGCATAGGGCTCAATGGGGTTCTTTTTCACCATGTGATGCTAAAAATCACAAAGGTATCAAATTGAAACATTTGAAAATGGTTTCACCCACAGAATCAAAAACAAAAATCACATAGAATCCTCGAGAAAAATATTCATGATCCATGAACCATGAACAATGTATATTCCTAAGCCATCATATAAACTATTTTTAAATAAAAAGGCATTGAAACTATATATAAATAGAAACAAAAATAAACCACTATTCATAAACATCACACTACGATTTTAAACAAAACTATAATCAACTATAAAATAAAATATACCAAAACATAATAAGGAATGAAGAGACCATTAAAAAATAATGAAAATTATCATTGAGTGTCCCAAAATTATCAACGGGTCACAACTCTATGTGACCCACGTTCACAATTATCACTATGTAAATGAAGGAAGACAAACATCCATAAGATCCACCAGATTACAAGTCACTATTATCGTTTCCTATATCATAAATAACCAAATAATTATTCTACAAATGGAATTTATAGGGTGTGAGGAATATACTAGTAGTATACCACCATGAATATACATAATGTTAATCCCATGTAACATTTTAGTCATTTTTTCAATAAAATATTTTAAATTCATTTGATTTAAAATATATCACTAAAAACATTACATATTATAAGTAGGAAATATTCTTAAAATAAATTAATCATTGTTAAAATCAATAAACTAAATGAAATGTGGTATTAAAATAATTAAACTAATAATAAAAATGAAATAGATGGAAACATATATCTATTAAAATCCAAACATGAAATGTGAGATCAAACATATGGATATAATGAAACATAGACTCTCTACAGAAACTCTAGTTATAATAGATGAACCAATTACAATCATGATTGAAGTTATTATCTAGATGTGTATATAACCATCCTTTATAGGTAATATAATCCCCCACATTAGCCCACTCTTTCAAAATTGACAACATTCATGGGCCAATAAATAGTCTTTAATGGGGAAGCTTTAGTCTAGTTAACTCACTCACACAGTGCATCCCTTGTCAAAAACCCAAAATCACAATAATAATATAAACATAGCCACATAGTCATGGTTGTTCCTAATAAATGGAATAATAATTATAAATAATAAACCCATTATAATACACATTAAAACCCCTATGAAACCATGAATCTAATTTAAATCATTTTAACGAATACCTTTCAGGCATAAAACTGATTTTAATGAAAATAAATTGAAATCCCAATTTGATACTAACACAAGAAATTAATTATATTATATAATCACAAAAAACACTTAATAACCCAGATCAAATACATGTAATATAATTTAAATAATGAAAAAACACTTACTTATGGTGTGATAATGAAAAGACCGATTATATAGAGATATATACTTCAAAATTGAGTGGATATCATCATTATTTAAATAGATAATAAATAGAGAAATATGAACCTCACAAGCCTAATTCATCAATTTTATTATTCAAAACCTATACCTAACAATATTATTGACCACACATGGAAATCGATGGTTACAAAACTTCTATAAATATGATGAAAAAAGTTTGGAAGGGGGAAGGGGGAATAAAATTAAGAGGAACCCAGACTTAATAAGGGATAAATAAACTAATATATAATGAAAATTTCTATGAATGCGAATGATGAATAAAGATCATGGATAATGGGTCCAATGAACTCTATTAAAAAAATGTGGGAATGAAAATTTATAATTCATTTGGGAAAATTGCCTTTCGCAACTTTTGGAAATCTAGAAAGATCACATGGTTTGGCACCATGATTTGGTAAACAGTGCTATTTAAATGAAATTCATCACCTATTTGAAAAATAATAAATTTTATTACCTATCAAATATAGAATAGTTTAACCAAATATGATGTAACTATGAAAAACCACATTGGAATCTCTTTTCCCTATCCCATATGGTTGTGGGAATGGTTAACACTAACTATGTGCACTAGTTTTTTCCCTAAAAATTAATATTTCTAAATATAAATATATTAATCTTAAAAATAAATCTTATAAAATAAAAAACATAAATAAATACATACCAGTGGATTGGTGGGGTTCATATTTCTCCTCATCATGCTACTTTCAACCCCTAAAAAGTGATTATAATTAATAATCACTAAAATAATGAGGCCATTGAACATTCACCAATTATTTATTCTTCCATTTATCCTAATAATATATGAAAAATATCTATATAATTTGATCCAATTGGATGGACATACCATGAAACACAATTATTATAAAATTCATGCTATGAATATGCAAGTAAATACTTTCGGTGTCAGGTTCCACCTCAATAACTTTTCACTCAATAACATTGGACAATTGTATAATGCATGTATTCATCAATGACAAGGGTAATAAATCACGAATATATATTAATCTATGTCATATATAAAACTGAAACACCACATTCCCTTACAACTGCATGATTTCAAATGGCTAGACGTAGCACAACACTGATATATCCTATCTCCCCAGCCGATGATGACTAGAAATTGGAAAAACTATTAAGAACACCTGATAATGAACTCCAAATTGTAAAATATGAAGTCAAAAATCAATATAAAATTTATAGTGGCATAGATATATCACCAACCACTTTCAGATTAATTTCATCATTTATATCATTTCCTAATTTATGATCCTATTAAACAAGGATACCTCACCTAATTCTATCTAATAAAGAGTAGATTGACATAGTGTCCCAAACAAAGCATCAAAGGGATATATCATGGTTGATTCTTGATATATATTTTTATAATTAAGCTCAACCAGTGATAGATAATTCTCCCAATAAATTCCAAACTTAATCACACATTCTCAATTTTACTATTGAGGATATTGAGAGCCTATATAGTTTGGATATCCATTTGGGGGGATATTTAATCATCCACATCAAATTAGGATGCAGTACCTTCTAATGAAATACCCAAAACAACAATTTGTAGAGGTGGAATCAAAAAGAAATAATTGTTAATGAAATAACATGAAGTATTAATATCAATCAAATTTACATGTCTTTGAGAACCTCGACCTTATTTGAAACATTGATAGGAATGTAATGGGATGATTTCTTAAAATAATAATTAACCACCAAAATAGAATCCTTCCAGCATATATTTCATGTTATGGAAATTTGGAACTCCATAGGAATCTCACCCTACATCGACAATGGATTGTGATGGGAAAACATTAGACTAGGAGGCCTTTGATGTGGATACTACATATATTGATAGATAAGGCATCGAGTGACAAAATAAATAACTAAAAATCTCGTACCAGTTTAGTATTACCTACATTTATGATCATAAAATATTTTTGGTAGCCTTGGGGTGAACTAATCAACTAGATAGGTTCCAACCATCCATCAACTCCTATATTAGGCCCAATAGTATGAAAAGCATCCCTCAAAATTAAATAGTTCCCATGGGAGACATAGAAAAATCATGCAATCTCTCACCGATATTTAAAACTATTATATAATTATATTATTTAGGATTCATCACTATATTTAGCCAAATATGATCATCCAATTGAGATTTGACAATCATACATGTTATGAACACCCACTCACCTTCATTATACATATCCCAATTCTACTAAACCAAAAATCCAATTAGACACCATTCATCCACTGATTTTCTCACTGAATAAATAGTTAGTTTCCAATATAATTCATTAACTACCATATATTTCATTTTGGGAGTGTAAGAAATATCAAAGAACACAATCAAAAGATACCTCAATAATTGTCTCTTCTAATGATTCATGTCTTCTTATGTGAAAGAATACTTCAGACTCTTATTTTCGAAAAAGACTATATAAGGAAAAGATAGCATTGCCACATCTTTAATACAAGAATCTCCACTACTATCTCTTGGTCATGAGTCATGTAATTATTCCCGTTTGCGTGTAATTAGTGTGAGATATATTATAAAATGTGATTTAACCAAATTAATAGATGCACACACTCACACACCAATCTCATTTTTGAAAAATCACAATTAAATATATAAACATTACCTAGAATATAAATAATAAGAAATGGATCTTAATTAAACCATAATATCATCATATTAAGGGTCCACGGCCACTTTTCAGCCTAATGAAACTGAACCCCATTTCAAGGGGATGATTTCAAATTTAGATACAACACAGAAATTTTTGTAATTAATTACTTGTAACATTTGAATAGTCAAAGGAAGAAACTAATATCAAACATATTCAAGTGTTATCCTAATAAATTTCAACTTGTGTATTCTCAGAATCTACTAGGAATCATTTTTCTTAAATCACATTTCCCAAGAATCACACTTCTAGAAGGAAGTTATACGAATATCATTGGTGTGAAGAAGAATCACAACTGATAATCGAATGATCAAATAGGTCCATAGTTACACCATAGAGGAGGGATTCCATTTGTTTCTTCTAAAGAATATTTAAAAAGTCATTACAGTAAAAATTATTATAGTATATATATGATTAATGGTACATGATTTAAATTTTATTGAAAGGAAAATTTACTATATTTTACAGTGAATAAATATTAAAGATTTCTTATCTCAATTTAATAAGTTATTAAGAATGGATATAAATTTTATCAATATTGATTAGAAAAAAAGTGGTAATGAGTCTCCTTCATAGAAATATTGTCGAAATCATGAGTATATACTCGATAGAAATGGTACATTTTATCTTCATGTTCATTCCAATAGGATTGAAGATGGTCAATGAGTAGAGATGAAAACTCTTATCATTTGTAATGTCCATCAAATGTTTTCAATTCATCTGAATAAAGTACCTAGATATTGAACTATTTATCATCTTATCCACACCATATTCGAGGGTTTATAACTTTTTCTTGAATCATTACAAAGGGAATATAGAAAAATGGAAATAATTAATTAAATAAAAAAATGATTCCTTGATAATATCACATCTCACTAATAAATTGGAATTAAATATATCATCTAAATTAAGTGTAATTCCACATATATGCTCCTTCCAAAAAATGTAATTCACTCTATTTTTTGTTAAACAATACTGTGTATCCAAAATTACCTCCATAAACAATTAACCAGTTAGACACCAATATAGGGAGGATAGGTTAATTCCAAGACTCCACTAAAATGATAAATTCGTTATCAATAGTTTAATTTAGTCAGTAGAAAGAAAGAAAATAAAAAAACAAGTATTTTTGGTAATATTTCTTTATATTCACAAATATAACAACTTGGATACCATAAATAAGAACACCATTAGTTGAGTTTTTACTTGTTAACCATGAAAGTCATATTTATTTTTCAACACCTGAGGTTTCTATGGGGTTAAAGTGAACAAATATTCATGAACTGCACATAAAAAATTATGACACAATCCCAATAAACAAGAAATGGTCTGAATAAAAAATATAATTATTAAATGATGGAATTCATAAGGATTATTGGATATTAATTTTCCATATATTTTCATGAAAGGGTCAAAAATTATTAAGGATATTTCATATATAGACATTGATTTTTAGGTTCTTCATAGAGTTATTATAATTATCAAATGGAAATAAACTCAAACCTATAGAGGAGGAGAAAAATATAAAAACTTGTATAATAGTGATGTTCCATTTGTATTTTATTATCTAATATAATGAACCATAAATGTTTATAGAGACATGATTAGTATCTAAATCACAGATAATGAAAATTATTTTTTATGTGGGAGAATCCATAGGTTTGAGAGAAATGTTCCTTTATCTAGGATTTATAACATAGAATAATGAATTACATAATGAATGACCCACTTTTCAGTCATGAATTTCTTTTAAATAGTAACCTTTTTATAAAGTATTTATGTAATTGATTCACAAACACCCTTGATCATGATTTCTACACATTTTCTACACATTCCACTAGAGGCAGTTGTTCAAATTAGTGGAGAGTCCCCAAAAATAAATATTCCATGAAATTTTACATGAATTTGATTAAATTTTTAGGGTAGTATAGAGATATCCATTAACTGAATTTGAATATATGATAAAATATTATTGGTCAAAATAAATCTTCCAATCTGACTAAGAATTTAGTTTTCTCAATGGGGAACCTTGATGTGAAAAAGTCTATTATATGGGATAAGTGAGAATACTCAAAAATTACATGTTTAATGGAAAATCCCAAATAAAAATTATGGATACTCAAAATATTAATATTCTAGAAAATTTCTATCCATATATTCCTAGAGTGTTATTTTTTGATTCCAACTCAAATGATTCTTTTATTATTATTAATGATTTTACCTAAGGCTCATTGAAATATTTAATTAAATTAGTTACAATATATTTTACAAATATGAACATTATTAAATAAAATGAAGATATTTTTTTAGTAAGGGATTCATAGGAGATCCTATGAATCCCTCTACTAATGATGAAAGGATTTATTAATCCCACATCAATTAGAGATTATATTTTCTTATACAACAACATAGATACAATAAAAAAGGAATGAGGGAAGATTTCGCCTTGCATAATCACACTTCTGGGTTGAAGAAACCAAGACTATTCCCACTCACCATAATATAGACAAAATATTCATTTATATTCCTCAGGAGTGGATAAAAATGGAATGTGGATAAATTCATTTTATTCAAACTCAAATTGTAGAAATGGTATGGAATCCTATCAAAGGTCTCATTCATTCCAATATTGATGGCTACATTAAACCATATCACATTTTATTAATCTCATGAATATTATAATTATGTAAAAAAATGATCTCTAATGGGTCTCCCTCCCATAAATCCTACTTTCTCTTTAGGAACAATTTTTGGAAGACTCGATTAGATCTTATTTCAATGAATATTTGAGAAAATATTTTAAATAAAATATGTGAGGATAATAGTTATAAATTATATAAAGTATAAATGATTCATATTATTAGGATTATGGGAATTTTTTTAGTTTTACATGCTTCGAAGGGTGGGTGAGCTAATAAATATTCCATATTGGTTGCAGAAACACCACCGATTATAAAAATATCATAACTTTTACAAAAGAAGTTGTCATATCCATCTTGTCCAGGATAAATATAGGTTTAATGACTCCATATGGACATTTTTATTTCCTAATAATAAGGTCAGTTAGTGTTAGTATCAATGAGATATGTTGTATTCCCCTTATCTATGTTCACAAGATGAAACAAGTTGATGATGAAATTCATTGTAATGCCATGACCACTCTAGACCGGAGTTAGTTCATTACTAATTACATTGGAATGATTAAAAGGAAAAAATATTGAAGGATCGAGTAGTTTAGTATTCTTGAATAAACTAGATACATACATTTAACTCATATTACATTTTAAAGGCAATAAAAAACAGTACATAACAAACACTAAAAGATTTCATTCATGAGAACTCAATAAATTGATTCGTCTTTATAAAATATTGAAGGTAAATAAATAGAAGGTTGAGATAAAATGATTAGTAAGGGTTACAAATAGAGGAATCAGGAATCAGTAATAAATTAATCATAAACAATTAGGTATAGTCAATATGGCATGGTGAGTAAATGCAGAACACGTTCCATTAATTAACTGAGAATGAAACTACATCCATATGTTTTGTTACAGTAAAAACCCCATGGATAGTAACAACAGAAAATAAAAAAAGAGAATGATTAATAATTGGATGTCATGTATCTGGAACATGATACTACAATACTATCGAAATGGTTTATGTCTGTAGGTATAAGCCCATTTGATTTTTGGAAACCAACTTGAAGGGTTTTTCGCCAACTGATTTGTCTCATGAAACTTGTTGATGCATCGAGGGTCTATAGCGGGCCTCACCCATCGCTTCATGTCCAAAGAATTACATATACATATATTTAATACAAGTAAAATATTACTTCTTAATATCCATATATATTTGAGGATAGAGATTCTTTAAAAGATGTTGACAAAAATAATGATACTTTTTAATGAGACCATTGAAAAATTATGAATAAATAATACTTAAACATTCCAAAGTGTCCCATAACACCTTGAAACATTAAAATAATAATACCTTATAATATCATGAGAATAACTAGAGTCTTTATATGATATAACAAATTGAATAGCATACACCACAATAAAGAAATAATTTGTGAACAAGGCATATATCTCAAAAAGTTAAATTGTGAGAAGAAAATTCCATTTTACTTTCGAAAGAATAGTACTTCTGGAAAATCATTTATATTTTCCATAAATTTGGTTTTAAAAATTTATTTCCCATAAAAGAAAAGGTAAGAACAATGGGATTACATTTTAGGCATAAATTATTTCATACTGATGTGAAATCATGTAAGAAGTGATTTTAAAGAAGGTTTAGAATTAAAACATTTTAGGACTGTTTATGAAATTCATTAAAGTGATTTTAATGTGTAAAATAATGTTTTATTAAAAAACATAAATGAACAAAAATATAATTTTCATGTTAAAATTTATGATTTAAAAAGATAAACATGTCATAAAACATATTATATAGTGAACATCAAAATAGATAATAATTTTAGATGTTTTTTGAATCAAGTTTGCATTTCAAAAGAGTTTTTGAATGATTATTTTAAAACATGTAACTTCCCACAAACTAAATAAGGATTATTATTTGTACACATATATAGGAAATTTAAACAGAATTTATGAGGAGTACATAATAATTTATAATAATTTCATTGAGGCGAAAAGGGAATAAGTGCAACTCGAATGAAAATAGAGGTTCGGGTAGAAAATACTTACTACATTGTAATCAATTGAACCCAATTCTCAACAATTAATAGTCATAAAATGATACTTTGAATGTAATGAAAATAAATAGATTCATGGTATGACACTTCAATGCTCAGTATACATACACCATACAAAAGTAATAGTAGTGACTATGAAATATCTCACAATGATAGAAGTGGGATGAAGAAACCCTTACCAAGAACGTGCCATTAGATTAAGGAAAAATCAATGAAATAATTATGTGTTACAAACATTAACCCATGAAAAAAAAATGTGGATATATATAATAAAACAATCACAGGTCATTCACATATATTCAGGTAAAATACAAAACCAATGACAGTGATGTTAAAGCAACGAATAAAAATTGAGTTAAGATATCACTTACCTTATATCTGAATGTGTTCCCCACTTGAAATTAAGGCCCTGGAATATGAAATTATACTCAATAAAAACATAATTAATAACCTATTATACATGTATTTATTTTATCATATTTTTTTAGTTTTTTATGCTCTTATTGGTAAGTTATAATATTGATTTTCATCGCTCCAGAGTTTTGTTTTCTTAATTTTAATAAATGGTTCACATGTTCTTAAGTAATGGAGTTCTTGTGGGAAGGATGTAAATCTCCAGAATTGAAAATAAATATTATTTATGAAAATATATCATTTTTAATGATCATTTATATAACTTGGTTACATGGAATGAAGATAAATTATTATATAGAACATTAATGACAGTTGTTTTGGTTAATTTGTGGCTTTTGAATACAACGAACTCATTTTTATTTATAACATAATTCCATTTGTAAAAAGGGATTAAAAACCTTACATAGGTTATATTACATATATAATAATCTTCTAAAACTATATCATGAATGGTGTCATGACCAGAATTGAGAATGATAATCTAAATTGAAAGCCCGCCATCCTTGAATGTGGAAAATTGACACATCTCAAATGGTGTTCTTGCTAGTAGTATAATATAATGTAAAAGGAAGAGATGATGATAAGGCATTCCACTATCATGAAAACAATATAGTACATGTAAGGTACTGGATTCCTCAAAACATTTGGATATGGAGATGTAATAATAGGAAAATATAACAAATGAACTTAAAAGGAAAGACAATGAATTGAAAAGAGGAATTTACCTCTTGAACCAAACGTCCTAGAGATCCTCTTTAAGGGAGAGGTTTTAGTCTTTTTATGATACCAAGTATTGATGGATATGGGAGAGGAGGTTGGGAGGATATTTGGATAGAATTTGGAGAATTTATAAGGCTTGAGAGGAGTGAAGAGAAGACGGAGTGATGGGGTGTTTTTATAGTGGAGGGGAGAGGGGATTTTTCACTTTTAGATTCATTAATTTATTATTTCTCCACAATACAAGGAATAACGAGTCATCCATAAGAAATAATAGTAATTATATCATGTGAATCCGAATAAGTTAGGATTACATTAGAAAAACATCATACATGACTCTATAAATAGTGTATTTTGCATATTTTGTAAATTATGGTATTTCATTATTCATAAAAAAATTCATGTATTTCAAAAAAATCCAAAAAATTCATCCTTGCCATTTTTTAACATGTAGAATCCTTAAATGAAGTCTATTTTTCAAAAATTATTTTCTAAATATTATTAATTTAATATTTAATTAAAATCATATTTTATTCTAAAAAACAGTTTTAAAACATGTATTTACTTATTCCAAAACATTGGAATATTGTACTCCAACTTGAATATTATTTATATACTATCATAGGTATGGTTAATATTCATTAGGTTATATCAATATTCATAACAAAATGTTTCTATTCATAAGGGTAGGTTACTATTTACAAAAAATTATATTTTTTTATCAGACTCCAAATAACATACTTATCAGAACTATGTATGTAATATTTTCAAAATTCACATCACAGAAGTGACAAACTTTTGTTTACATGGCTAGGATATAACAAAGTGGTGTTTGTAGAGACTCATTGATCCATGCATTCTATAATAAATCTATTTTTTAATTCTTGGGGTGTTACAATATCCACTCTTTACTAATACTTCATCCTCAAAATTTGAAATTGAACTTTGAATGTTAATGGTTGATACATTAAAATTACCTTAGGGAAACCCACATCAGTAATTGGGTTAATAAAATATCCTCTAAAAAAATGTTAATGTATATGAATTAGTCCCCATAAAATTTATGATTTTGATGGAGGTGACATTAGTTGGAAGAAAAAAACTAGACATGGATGAGAAAATATTACAATGATGTAATGATGGAGCATGATAGAGGACATGTTCTGATGAATGTTGATTACTGAAAAACTATAAACTAAAAAATCATTGATTTATCAATGATAATGTTAATGTGAAAAAAGTTTTTTTAAGACTACTTTCTCTAGGTCGATGAGTTATTCTACTCAATAAGAGTATAAATATACATTTATACTTATAAAATCATCCTTTTATAGTAGTTTAACTATCTATACCTTGTCACGTAGCATGGGTTATGCCATTTGGTGAATAAATACATTAACTTCGAGAGGCTCATACAATTATCAACTTGAAACATTTCATAATTTTTTTAAAAATTCCAAAATATAATGATTCAACACATTATAATGAATTCCTATAAATATCCTAGATGAACTTATCATTAACTCTTAATAAATAAGATGTTTCTCTAAAATTCACATTCCAATCTTGTGAATAACTTCATAATTATCCTCTTGAAATATCATAATAACTTCAATTATCATAAAAACCATATTGTAAACATGCTTTCTTCCATATTCCTTAAGTAAGATACATGTTATTGGATATTTATTTTAAATCCAAAAGTGCTGTAAAATTCATTAATGATAGCAAAGACCACTTCTCAAAAAGTCAATAATTCATTCAAAGGTTGTCAATACTTATCTGAAACAATCATTTCTTCATCATTATCTCATCATCATATATATATATATATATATATATTAATGGTTTTCTTTCCCTCAATAATGCATTTTTCTAAAAATATTAACTTTCCACTGAATCACTTTTCCTTAGTACCATTCATCATATGACCTCAAATCACTAATGAACGAGTACTGCAGTACAATCATTATATATCTCATAATTCATACAACTAGTACATTACTAACAAAATATATAAATGGCATGATTCTTGACAAGTAATATTTATCATTCTACATCATCTACAACAGCTTTATTACTTTCTCATTATCCAAAATCATCATTTGGGGTATATGCCTTTGAAGATTTGGACATGGATTCACATAGTGTCCAATCTCCTTGAAATTGAATCATTGTACATTAGAAACCTCTTTCTCACCCATGTGATCGTGAACATGGTGTCCTTTTTCTCTACACTTGTAGAAAATACTCATTCCCTTTAAGCATTCACCAGGGTGATTCTTTCCACAGTTATCACTTGTGGGAAATCACTTCTTCCCCTTCTTTACCTTATCCCAGTATCTCTCTGCCATCCTTTTATTCTTTTTATTCCCTTCAAATCCATATGACTCAGAGAAGTCTTTACATACCTTGTTAACACATGATATTATGTCATCATATGATGAGGAAACATGGGAGACAATCTTCCTTCGAAAATATTGCTTAAGACCATTAGAGAAAACATCCTTCTTAGTATTTGCATCTCGTGAATTGGAGATGTTTCCATTCCTTCTGCTATGTACCATATCTAATCAATTTCATATTATATATTAGCTCATGAAATTATGAACTCTCTTTTACTCTAAACATGGTATTGCACATAGCATAAATTTATGCATCATAAATCCGATAACCATATACATTGGTTACTTTTGGGACATAAATCCCTCACAATGGGGGCAAAATAATGTTTGAATTATCCTATGAATATCCTATGGGAGTGTCAAACCATGAGTGTAGCAAGACCAGTTTTCATGTACCAGGATACCCCGGGTCAAGCACGAAACTCCTTGTCAGAGTTTTGACTCCTAGTTATATATGTTCCAGAGACACCTTTACTTTATTATCCATAAAGGGATGTATTTTCTAGAAATATTTACTTAATATATTACTTACCAAAATTCTATGATGTTCTTGTTTGTTTATCTTCAAAAACCATCTTAGGGAAATATTCCCTAACCAACGTTTTCTAAATCTATTTCACATGGTTTCTAATAAACTACCTATGATACCAACTGTAAACGCCCCAACACCTCTAGTCCAGATTCAGTGCATTACTAATTACATTGGCATGACTACAAGGAATCAAATCCCTATGGACCATGTAGTTTAGTAGTATTTAAGAAACTAGATACATATATTTAACTCATATTACGTTGGGAAATGTAACAAAAAACAACACATAACAAAAAATAAAATACTACATCCTTGAGAACTCAATAAATGGTCTCCTCTTCATAACCTGTTGAAGGTAAACAAATAAAATGAGTGAGATCAAATGCTCAGTATGGGTTAAAAATAGCATAATCATGAATCAATAAGAACTGATTCATAAACAAATATGTATAGTCAATATGTCATGGTGAATAAATTAAGAACATGTTCCTTTAATAATATGAGAATGAAACTACATCCACATGTTTTGTGATAGTGAAAACCTCATCGATAGTAATATCTAAAAATGAACAAAAATAATGCTTATAAAGTGGAAATAAGGTATCTAGAACATGATACCACAATACTATCGAAATGGTTTATGTTTATGGGTATAAAGCCATCTAATTTTTGGAAACAAACTCGAAGGTTTTGTCGCAAACCTATTTTTCTCATGAGACCTATCGATGAATCGAGCAGTTGTTTCAGGCCCCACCCGCCACTGCATGACGAAAGAATACTTCATACATTTATTCAATACAAGTTCAATATTACTTCCCAATATCCATATATATTTGAGGATACTAATTAATCAATTTTTTTGACATAAATAAAGATAATTTTAAATGAGACCATTGAAAAATTCGTGGGGAAATAATCCTTAAACATTCCAAAGTGTCCCATAACACCTTGAAATATTCTAATAATAATCGCTCAGAATATCATTAGAATAAGGAGACTAGTGATATGATATACCAAATAGAATAATATACATTAGAAGAAAAAAATAAGTTGTCTACAAGGCATATATTTCAAAATTTTAAAGTGTGAGGAGAAAATTCTATTTTACTTTGGATAGAAGAGTTCTTTTGGTAAATCATTATTATTTTCCATAAATAAGGGTTTCAATATGTATATCCCAGAAAATAAAAGTTAAGGACATTAAAATTACATTTTAGGCATAAATAATGTCTTGATGAAGTGAAACCATGTACGAAGTGAGTTTAATGAAGCTTTAGAATTAAAACATTTTAGGGTGGTTTAAGGAATTCATTACAGAGATTTTAATGCGCAAAGGAATGTTTTCTTTCCAAAACCCCAAAATGATCCAAAATATAATTTTCATGATAAAATGTATGAGTTAAAAAGATAAACATGGATTAAAAATGATTATAGAGTGAATATCAAAATATGTATGAATTTTAGAAGTTCCTTGAATCAACCTTGCATTTCAATAAAAAAATTGCAAAATTATTTTAAAACATGTAACATCCCACAAAATAACGAAGGATTATGATTGATACACATGTATAGGATGCTAACACTGAATTAATGAGGATTAAATTATAATAAATAAGAATTTTTTTGAGTCAAATTGAGAATAATAGAAACCCGAATGAAAACAGAGGTTCGGGTAAAAAATACTTATTACATTGTAATCAATTGAACCCTATGACCCAAAATTAATTGTCATAAAAAGATACTTTTAATTTCATGAAAATAAAGAGATTCATGGTATGAAATATAAATGGGAATTATACATACAACTAACACATGTAATAGTTGTGAATATGAAATATCTCACAAAGATGGATGCAGGATGAAGAAACCCTTTCCAAGAACGTATCATTAGATTGAGGACAAATCAAGGAAATAATTTTGTCTGATGAACATAAACCCAAAAAATAAAAGTGTATATAGAGAATAAAACAATA
This sequence comes from Viscum album, assembly GCA_963277665.1. Taxonomy (NCBI): domain Eukaryota; kingdom Viridiplantae; phylum Streptophyta; class Magnoliopsida; order Santalales; family Viscaceae; genus Viscum; species Viscum album. The sequence continues at coordinate 27,150,897 of OY728143.1, read as the reverse complement.
ATTTTTCATTCACACATATTCTGGTAAAATAGAAAACCAATGACAGTGATGTTTAACTCAACGAATAGAAATTGAGTGAAGATATCCCTTACCTTAAATTAGAATTTCTTCCCCTATTGAAATTAAGTTCCCAGAATATGTAATTATTCTCATTAAAAACATAATTATGATACTATTATACATTTATATAGTTTATCATAATTCCGTTTATTTCTTTTATGTCCTTATTGATATTTTATAACATTGAATCCCATTACCCCAGAGTGTTTGTTTACATGATTTTCATAAACGATTGACTTATTCTTAAGTAATGGAGGACAAGTGGAATGGATGTAAATCACTAGAATTAAAATTACATTTTATTTATGAACATCGAAAAGTGTTAATGATCATTTATATAACTTGGTTACATGGAATGTGGATATATTTTTATATAGAACTTTAATGATAATAGTTTCAGTTAATTTGTGGGTTTTGATTTCAACGAACTCATTTTTCATTATAACTTAATACCATTAGTACAAATGGATTACAGAACCTTACATATGGTACATTACATATATAAAAATCTGGTTCAACCATAATAATAATGGTTTCATTACCATAATTTGGAATGATAGTAGAAATCGTAAGGTTATCGTCCTAGAATGTGGAAAATTGACACATCTCGGTTGGTGTTCTTTCTACTTTTATAAAATAATGTAAAAGAGATGATGATAACTTATTCCCCGATCATGAAAAAAATTCAATACATATAAGTTACTAGAGTAATCATAACATTTCGATACGAAGATGTAATAATAGAAAAAGAAAACAAATGAACTTGGAAGGAAAGAAAAATAATTGAAAAGAGGAATTTACCTCTTGAACCAAACTTCCTTGAGAGCCTCATTAAGAGAGAGTTTTTGGTCTTTTTATGAGAACAAGGATTAAAAGCAGTGGTAGAAGTGGTTGGGAGGATATTTGGCCAGAATTTGGAGAAGTCACAGGGCATGAGAGGAGTGAATGGAAGAGGAAGTGATGGGGGGGTTTTATAGTTAAGGGGAGAGGGGATTTCTCAATTTTGTGTTCATTAATTTATTATTTCATCACAAGACAAGGAATAGTGAGTCTTCTATGAAAATGAATAGTAATTTTGTCATGTGAATACAAATAAATTGTGCTCACATCAACATAACATCATACACTACTCTATAATTAGTGTATTTAGCATATACTGTAAATTATGGTATTTCACTATTCATAAAAAATTCATGTAATTCAAAAAATCCCATAAAATCAGCCTAGACATTTTTTATGTGTAGAATTCAAAAATGAAGTCCATTTTTTAAAAAACATTTTCTATATATGATTAATTTAATATTTAAATAAATCATATGTTATTCTAAAAAACAATTTTAAAATATTTATTACTTATTCCAAAAAATAGGCATATCGTGCTCCAACATGAATATGATTTATATACTGTAATAGGTAAGGTTATTATTCATTAGGGTGTATTACTATTCATAAGTGTGTGTTTCTATTCATAAGGGTACGGTAGTATTCACCAAAAATAATTTTTTTCTTATCGGACTCCAAATAACTTACTTATCACAACCGTGTATGTTAGATTTTTGAAATTCACATCACAAAAGTGACAAACTTATGTTTAAATGGCTAGGATATAACAAAGTGTTGTATGATGAGACTCAGTGATCCATGCATTCTATAATAAATCTATTTGATAACTCTTGGGGTGTTACATTCACATCATGATAACTCATTTGATTTTGGTCAAAAAATTAGAAAACTTTTAGGAGAAATGAATGAATGAATCATTTGTATTTCAACAATATCCTTAGCATAAGAGTGAAAGAACATGGTATTCACATCTCAATTTTTTATCCAAAAAACATTATCCTTAGTGTTAATTTAGTCTTACATTTAAACCATTATTATTTATATAAATATTTAGGATAAGATTCATAAGTTGAATATAACATAACTCTTTATATTTTATAGAAATTGAAAAAATAAAAAATATTTCCAAACAAGAGGAGATTTTATTCTTTGATATGAAATTTAAAAAGATTTATTTTGAGAATAAGGCCTCTCATTATCACTAAAAAGGTTAAAGTATCTATAAAAGTTAGTGACAAAATAATAAAGGATATGATGAGAAATACTCATGTTCTAAAATGTAAATTTCCTAGGGCCTTTATCTTTTTAAATTATGAAAGATATAGTTATGGGATAATGATATGAAGAATAATGGTTAAGGTGAAAAATAAAAATTGATAAAATATATACAAAAAGGAACAAGTTAAAAAAATATTCCAATGTTGTATAGGATCTCCAATTGGATATATTCCATGACAAGGTAAATTGAGAAACATGAGTAAGAAAAATAAAAAGATATAATTCCTTGAAAAAACATTAAAAATTAGAAATGTTCCAAATACCACAGGTTCTCCTACCATTAAATTTTATCAAATTAGAAATAGTAATATATCCCATATTAACAATGGATTTGATATCTACATATAAAAATATTTGAATTCTAAAGGAACTACATATTAGTTATAGTATTATTATCATATATGGATAAGGATCCTAATATGAGATTATAAGCATTACATTTAAACTGAAAATGAACCACCTATTATTCTGAGAAAAAATCAGTTAAAGTATAAATGTATTATTTTAGGAAAACTAAGACCATCCCATATCATGAAAAAAAATAACCATGGATAATCTACAAAAAAACAACACTTTAATTATGTAACTTGGTACTTATAGTGTAAGTAATTGAACATTATGAGATTTGATAAAAAAAATTAATCCCCTCAAATGAGGAATAAGGGTACCTATTATTCCATCATTATAAAGAAATCATTATTTAATATTGTAATAATCTTGTGATACATGATTAGAAGAACTCCTAATATTCATGGACGGGGTGTAAGAGATTTATTCTCATAATTATTTTTGGGAGAGACTTGAATGAATCCATCTAAATAAAGATCCAAATTCTTGTAAATATTTTCCTCAAATAATATTAAATTTAATTTTCATAGACTAATTCCTAATTGATGTTCATATTTTTAGGTATTTCTTTCTTTATAAAATTAGTTAAATTCATCATTGGAAGGAATTTCGATATCATTTGATGCATGATTAGGCATAACATAATGTGTAGAATGGAAAATGGGTCGGGTTTTAAGGGATAAAAGATATATATGTTTCTCTATAAATGTAATATGAATTAGATTGAGGGAATAATCCTTCAGGGTCATGGAGTTAGGATCTAGAGGTAGAGGAGAGGAGTTGTAGATAAGATCATCTTAAAAATATCCTTCACCAATTGAAGGAATGATGATATTGCAAAGATCATGTGGGAGATAGACAGAGGCCAATATTTCATTTTTAGGTTAATCAGGTTTTAGATAAGTCTTTGAAAATTAGTTATTTTTAGAAGAAGAAATAAGAATATGAGGATAAATCTTGGTATCATCATCATCCACACCAATCCTATCCAAATTACCATTCCTAACTAGAGTAATTGACTAAACTCAATGAATTTTTGGAATTACTTGATATATAACCTCTATTTTCATTTTGATCAATCACTAGTATATATAATCCATTAGTTTAGAGTAAGATACATCATGTACTTGATTGTTTCATTCTAAAAAATGCAACATACTGTCTGAGTTTTTTATATATGAGTTATCTCTACCTGAATCTTGACCATTCCAAAAGATTTGATATTGAGAAATAATGAGAAAATAGCTATCATATATAGTTAATTAAATAAATACCAAAATACAATTATCAATAAACATAATATTATGCATATATCCAATAAGTTCATTCTCTTAATACACTCTTTAAATTGATGGATTGGAATGTTTCATCATAGTGGATTCCAAATTAAGAGATTTTCTGAATGATTTAATAATATAAAATAAATCCTATTAATTGGGAGGATAGATGAGAGTCCCATTGAAGTTTATCAATACAAGGATGATATGGGAATCAGTGAACACATTTAAAAGAAGAGTACATTTTGAAATGTACATTAAAAAACCTTATACAAACCAAACCATCCACAACTAGAATATAATAAAATATTCCGTAATGTGAATTTTAGTAAAATATGTATTCAACGAAACACCCCTATAAACTCAAATAATTCAAGACCAAAATATTATAGAGATTTATAAATAACTATAATTTTCATATGATTCTAAAATTAATCTCCCACAAGATAAAACTGATGTTCACTAATATGATTGAGGATTTATCATTTGATAATGGAAAGGAGGAAATACCTATATAAGGTGAAGAAATATTGATCAAAATCTCAACATCATTAACTACTAGAATTCAATTGAATTATTTCTACAAGTTAGAAATCGGAAAATAAGTGAGAGGATGAGAATTAAAATTATCTAATCAATTCCAATGTGTTTAAGGGTACACGATTTTTTTATTATATAAACAAAAGATTTGGGTGTCATGAATGGTTGGTCTTGGTTTTGAGTTTCCTATTTTTCTACTATGTGAAACAAAATTTTTTTGATCCAAGAAACCCATAAATTATAATAGAGAGTAATTTTGAATCCTGAATTATAAAAACATTATGAAAATATAGAAAATATTTTCCTTCTATTATAATGTATTTCTAACTGTTAAAAATAGTGGTGGGTTTATTATATGGAAGGGTATACAATATGTGACCTCCTAGTCTATGAAACACTCAAACCTTATGGCCTACGATATTATAGGTGTTGATATCACATTTTGAATGTTATATTTTTTTCTTTGTAATGATAATAAAAATATGTGAATATGATTTAATGAAGAATATTCTTAAATATTATGATAAAAAATAATTTTCTTTCTTGTTTATCAAATATATTTTATGGTTATGTTTAAATTAATTTATAACAAGATCTTGGAATGGATTTTCCTGAAATATATTTAAGTCCAATGGTTGTTTGAAGAATTTTAGATTCATGGAAAATGTAATTTATAATGATTGACATTTTTCTATCTCTTAGTTAAAGGGGAAAAATTTGTAATGGTTGATGAAGAGTTTGTGAAAAAATGGCCTCATAGTCACTAAATAAATTATATAAATAGTTGGTATCTACAAAATAATGGATCATTCAACAAAACACATTATGAAATGAGAACCGAATACATTATAGAATTCAAACTTATTACATAATAGAATGTGAAACGACCACATAAAGAAACATGAACCTACTATATGAAGGAATGTAAAATGGAGACAAAAAGAATTGTGAACTAACCACATAATGAAAAGAGAACTTTCCTTCTGAGGGAATGAAAACCTAGAACATAAAAGAACAATAACCTACCACATAAATAAAAAATTTAATTAACCTACCACATGACGAAATGAGAAACAACTATATTAGTTATTTCATATCCCATGCAAGATAGTTCTAGTTACCATAGGCATAAATGATAGGATTAGTGAAATAATTGGTCGATGATTATTCAATTTTGTTAATTCAAAGAATTATTCTGAAGTTTAAATAATAGGATTTTTATTATACTAATTATTTTAATAAGTTTTTAGATGAAGGTTGAAATTCATACAAAATGAGGAAATGTGGATAAGGATATGTTTGGAAATTGGTTTAAGAGGTTTATATAAATGTATATGAAGATTAATACATGATCTCTAAAAGACTACCTTCATGTATTCAATTTCCAATGCAAAAGATTATACATGTACCTGAATTAATTAATTCATATCCAAGTTGGTCATAGTGGTAAATTTTATATGAATGTGAATGGATTAATTCAATTGAGTAGTTGAAGTATAAAAATTGATTATGGATGTTAATTATCCATGTAAGGGAATATTAATGTGAATTAAAACATAAGTTAATTTGTCTTGTTTTCTAATTAGATCATTTATATGAATATTTTATCCATGTATCATTAAGATTAAATATAATATATGCTAGAGGTGAAGATATATTTCATGATAAACATAATTCAAAAAATTCCATATAATTTATTTTTGTTTATCTTTTTCGATTTAATATCATAATGAGATTGATATATGAACAAGGATGTTAATAAAACATGGATTTTAAGTGAAAAATATAAATAAAAATATTATTTCGAGTTTATGTATTAATGATTATATGACATCAAGAGTTTAAAACATAACTAAAATAGAAAAAAATTAAGACAATTAGTACAAGCCTTTGGAAGAAATAAATAAGACACAAAATATAATCATATAACTTTGGTGGTGATTGTTATTATTTATGTTTAATTACCTTTCCATAAACATTAACTATTCTAGTGGTTTTAACTAGAATCCAGATTATTACATTCCCAAAAAGTTTTTATTTCTCGTTTTAGATAACTAGTTCATAATTCAAACATAACATCTCAAATTTTATAATTTATACACTTATACTAAATATTTATTTCTTTACAAAACAAATTTTTTTTAAATAAAACATAGTTTATATTCATGATGATTCTTTACAAATTTCCACTTTGATCTCATATTTTTCTCTATTTTCCAATATATTCTATAAAAACATTTTAAAACCTGGGATAATCACAAAAGAAAAGTAAGGATACAAAATAATGGAATATGTTATTTCAATGATAATCCATTGAAATGTTATCATAAAAATATACATTTTTATTCAGAAAAATTAATAGTTTTTTCAAAAAGCTCAATATCATACCTTTGGAATATAAAAATATTTTCATGAAAACTCTAGCAAGAAAATATAAAATAAGAAGTTAACATAGGACACCATATTAAATCTCAATATTAAAAATGGAGCAACATATGGACCACATAGAACTCTAGAGTATTGAATGAATTGGATTTTATAACACAACAACCCATCTATGGTATATCATAGAACCATCCATCATTAGTTTTTCATGTTACGACCCGTCATTTGATTATCGTAGAAACAACAATCATTGGATTTTTACTTAACCACCCATAATTAGTTTATTTAGTAAAAACCTATAATTATAAGATAATCACATGAATCATAACATAAAAATAAATCCTGAAAGATTGCATCAAATAAACAATCCTTGAAGATAATGAACTTTTCCGTTTGAAATCACTTATTTTGATAAACTATGCACTTATAGTGGAAAATGTTTTCTTTGAAAGTAACCACATAATCATGTAAGTTAATATTAAAAATATTAAATTGATATTAAATCACAATATTCAAATCATTATATATATATAATGTAAACATGTATTTCGAAACAGGAACTTTAAAAGAGGATTTTTAAAAGAAAGTCCCGTATAAATATCTTTTACTTGAAGTGAGTATAAATCAAAATAATTAATTATTTATATTCAATTTATATATAAATAAAACAAGTTGAAATAAAAAAAATTATTTTCACACATAATCTTATAAATACATTATAAAATAAGTTAAAGTTTGACCCAAATAATGAAAATTTGTTTATAATTTCTATTACCTTGCATTAAACATATTGAAAATTTGTTCAAACATCTTGTATAATGGTTTAAATAATGTAATTAAATCATTATAAAACAATATTAAAATTTATAATACCATATATGATGTTTTTATAAACTATTATGGCCTATTCATTAATAATATTTTGTTATTTTCATGGTTTCAAGTGTTTTCATTTCATCATTTCATAGTTGATTTTTATTTTATAAAATTATGTATGTTCCTATAAAATGGAATTACAAATTTAGAAGTGTAATGAAATAAAATTTCTGATATTATATGATTATTAATGATCCCATATATCATTTTTATTTCTAACATGAGGATAATTCATTAGAAAAAACGTTAATGATAATGTTTTAGTTTATTTTTGGCTGGTTTTCAGAAAATTAAAAAATAGATTCATATTATCTAATATTTTGCATTTATTTTAGTAATAGAACATGAAATTAGATATAATTTACTTATTTAAATTTTATATAACTATAATGACACTTTTATTACTAGCCATAAAGGCAATAATGGGAAAGAGAAAATCGTTTTTCGTGAAGATGATAACCCGACATATTTGGGACAATATATCCATTTCATTGAATAAGAGGAGATGATAAATGAAATGGATATGAGGGATTAAATTAGAAATATAAAAATATGGAATATACATCATTCCAATTTTGTCATACTTTTATGGATGAAGGAGGTGTTGATAAAATAGAATAATAAAAGAAATTGAGAGATGTACTTTAAGAAAATTAATTCTGAAATATCACCTCCTTGAGAGACCATCAAGGTTCTTGAATTTTTTATTTTGGTAACATAATATTGTGGATATGGGGATAGATATAAGGGGATTTTTGGTAAGATATATAAATATATTATTATACTGTGAGTAAAAATGGGGTGTCAAGGAGTGGTATTTATTCTTGAGGAGAGGTTGTTTAATGTGACTAATAGAATGATTATTTTATATTTAACTCCAACCACAATGAGATAGAATTATTTTCCATGATTTTTTATAAAGTATTATATTATTTTAGGTTCAACAAATACCTCATCCATCCATTAATGTTTTTATTTTTTTTTTATTTTCAGCCTTTACCTTTTTAACTTCAACCCATTTAATTTTTTTACCTATAGCATGGTAAATAATTTTTTTACCATGTTACTTTGGTATGCGTAAAAATGATAATTACTATTCTACATAATTTTGAATAGCTAATTCCAAATATCGAATACATTTTATTGAATTAAATTCTCAACATTTTTAAAAATTATATGTAAAATTAATCCGGTATACACACACAAAAAGCGGGTTTCTTAATGTAAAAAATTCAAAAAATCGAAATTTTTTTATAACCAATTTCAATGTTTAATTGATTAAAATGATATAAATTGTATTTAATGGTGTATAATTGAAATAATTATACATTAAAACCTAATTAAAATATAATTTATCAATATAAATAAAATATAAAAAATGATGTTTTAAATTAAAATTTTTTATGTTCACTATTCATCTAAAATTGTATCTTTTCCAAAAAAATTAAAAAATATCACCCTAAAATAATGTTGAAGCTATGATTTAATAAATAAATTTTAGTTTTTCAAATAAACGTTATAAAATTGTAAAAATTTAGATTTAAAATATGTACCCTATTAAGTGGAATCAAAATTACCTTTAAAAATATTACATTTAAAATTAAAATTTGGATTTATTACCTAGTTAATACTATCTAACATATTATATTAATATAGAAACATATTTTTGAATATATATATTTAAATTTTATTAATATTATTCAATAATAGTAATTAATTTAATTTATGAATACTACAAATTTTTAAAACAACTTATTCTAACGGTACAAAGGCTATTACATTCTCCCCCAATTTTTTTAATTTTGTCCTCACAATTTTATTCACTAAATAAGAGGTGGAATGTTTCCCTCATATCATTTTCATATTCCCATGTTTCCTCTTTGACCATATAGATATTCCATTAAACATTAGCCTGATGAATTACCTTATTCTGCAATATATTCTCTCTACCATCAAGAATCTGAATAGTTTGTTCCTCATAAGAAAGGTTCTATATGAAATGAAATAATTAATTGATCAAAACATGAGTGGAATATAGAACAAATTCTATAAACATTGAATCATTAAAAATATTATGTTCCTAGGATAAAATCAGTGTCAATACCACTAGGTGGGTAATAGATCCATCTTTCCCTAGAATTTCTTTTGGTCCAATAAACCTAGGACTCAACTTTCCCTTTTTACCAAAATGCATAACACTTTTACATAGAGATATTTTAAGAAAAACATGATCATATACCTCAAATAAATGATATTTTCTTTTGTTATCCACATATATTTTCTACCTGCTCTAAGCTAACTTCATGTGTTGTGGAATTGTCATCACCTTCTCAACCATTTACTATACCAAATATTGACACAAAAACATACTTTCTTTTACTTCATTAAAAAAAGTTTCCATTCAACACTGCATTCCATATAATTCCTAAGATGTTTCCATTTGTATAATGAAATGAAAATAGTTATTATATAAAAACTCAACTAATGAAATATTTTGATCCTAACATTCTGGGTAATCCAACGAACAAGCTCCAATAATATCCTCCAATGTTTGAATTGTTTTCTTGTAATTTCCATTATATAGGGGATGAAAAGTAGTTCCCATATTTAACTCAGTAACTATAGGAATTTGAAGACCTTTCTAAAAATTAGAAGTGGATCTGGGATCATGATCAAATATTGCGGGGGGAGGAACTCTATGTAAATTAATAATTTCCATGACATATAGTTGAGAATGTTGATCAGAATACATAGTATCATATTTAAGAGGGAAATGTTCAGATATATTCAGTCAATAAAAAATATCCCAAATCACATTTTTACCTCAAGGAGTCTTTGGTAATCCCACTACGAAATCCATTGATATATTTTTTACATTTCCACTCTAATACAGAAAAAATGTTGAAGAATCCCCTTTGGTAACTACCATTATAGTTTAACATGTTGATAAGTAAAACACTAAATTCTAAATTCAGAAATATTTATTTTCATTTTATCCCACCAGAAATACTTTTGAATGTCTCTGTATATCTTACTACTACCATGATTAATTTAAAACAAAGAACTATATACATTAGTTAACAAATCTTTCCTCAACTAATAATCACAAGGAACAAATAACCATTTTTTCCAATTGTAAAAAAAGTCATCAGTATTAAAATAATGGTATTTAGCCTTCTTATAAGATTCAAACTTCTCCTATAATGATTGATCCTCATTCGGAGCTTGCATTTTCTTGCTAAAATTGTTGAGTGCATTGAAACCTGAAACAGAACATTGGTTTTCTCTGCATCAACAACTTATAGGCCAAAATTCATTAAATAATAAACAAAAGTGACATGTTCCAATCATAATATGGATAAAATAGAATAATTTTCTGTCTCAAATCATCGGGTGACATGTTATCTTTTCTATGATGATAATGAATTATGAAATCATAAAAATTAATCAGTTCCATCCATACCCTCTATATCATGTCAATTCTTTTTGAGTGAACATATACATTAAACTTTTCTGATCAGTATATATTTCACTATTTAATCCATATAAATGATTCCTTCAAACATTCAAATCAAAAACCACAATAGCTACTTTTAAATCATGTGTTGAATAATTTTTCTCATGAAGTTTTAATCGCCATGAAGTATAATCAATTATATGATAATTATACATTAGATCGAAACCAAGCCCCTTCAATTAATCATTACCATAGATAACAAAAAATCTATTTCTCTAGGGTATGGGTAAAATTAAATATTTAAAAATATTTATTTTAATTCCTAAAAATAATTATCATATTATTTTCTAAAAATATTTAACTAATTATCATTTTAACATATTTAGTGAGCTAGATAACCATGAATATTTTTTTAACAATCCTTTGGCAATATCTTGATAACCCAAGAAAACTACGAATCTCAAAAACATTTTTTGGTTTTTTCAATTAACAAACTTCATTTTTTGGGGTGATCAAATTTAATTACATATTTACTTATAATGTTCTCAAGAAATGAAATATTTTTTGACCCAAAATAAATTTTATAAATTTTCCATGTAACTTCTTTTCTTTATGGGTTTTAAAAAAATTCCCAAAATGTTTTTAAGATCATTATATATTTTTTGATAAACCAAAATATCATCAATAAAAACAACCACAAACTTATCTAAATTTTCGCAAAAGGTTATGCTCATAATATCTATTAATAGAGTATGTGAATTTTTCAGCCTAATGGGTGGAACTAAAAACTCATAATTCCCATATCTAGTCTGAAATGTTGTTTTTGTAATTTCATCCTCTTTCACCATTAGTTAATGGTACCCTGATCAAAGATTAATCTTTATTAATTAATGTGCTCCCTGTAGAAAATCAAATAAATCATTAATATAAGGAAAAGGGAAATTTTTCTTAATAGTGTTGTTATTCAAAGATATATAATCAATAAAAATTCTAATAGAATGATCTTTATTTTTAAAAAATACATGATCTCCCCATGGTGAAGTTCTAGGTCAAATGAATCGCTTTTCTAGTAATTCTTGCAATTGATTTTTCTATTTTAAAATTTCTACTTGTGGTATTTGATAAAGGGGTTTTGAAATAGGATTAGAATAATGGAATAATTCAATATCAAACACAACCTCTCGATTAGGAAAAACACTGTAAGATCATTATAAAAAACATCAATGTATTCATTAATAATTGGATCATCACTACTCTAAACAATTCCATTTTTTTCAATGACATGAGCTAAGTAACATTCAATTCTATTTCCAATAAATTTCTATACTTCTTGATATGTTATTATAAGTATTAAATAATTGACCACAACATTATTATCTCTGCAATATATCTTAACATGATAAACTCGAATCTATTTCATACCCAAAATAATATCAAACTCCACTATTGGTAGTTCGACAAGACAAGAAGGAAAGACCATTTCACCAATAACAATGGGAATATTCCAATTAATCTTAGTTTCTTTAATACTTCTTCTTGAGGTTTTAAACAAAATAATTACCACACTTTCATGATTTATAATTACTATTATTTTGGAAAATTTACTTGAAATAAAAGAATAAAAAGATCCATAATAAAAAAAGTTATTGGGATAATTTTATTAAATAGTTAAAATACATGTCATAAATTCATTTGATTTCCCAACACCAACCATGGTTGTAGAAAAATATTTTTCCAAATCACAATGTTTCCAATATTATTGATTCCTCCCTATGAATGACTAAATTTGGAAACATATTAGTATAATGTCCCAACACATCGCAATTAAAGTATCTTACCGTATTCTTTTAATTATTTTCTGCTCGTTTTCCTTACATTCCTGAGCCACATGAATAGCCTTTCCACATCAAAAACATCTTTTTGATTTTTAGAGGCTTTCCTTAGGGTTCTTATTACAATAATTTTCACAAGTATGGAATTTTATTTTTATACCACCAAATTTATTTAATGAATTATTCCCCAATGCATTCCATCTTGACTACTTCTTATTATTTCCTTCATGTGGCATATATGTGTCAGTAAATTCCCTATGAACTTTTTCAGCATAATGAACAAGTTTCTCATAGGTTTTAAACTCTCTTAATGTTAATTACCTTAATAAATTTAGTTTCCAACTAGATAAAAATCTATTAATTTTACTATCAATGTCTCAAAGAAATATGCTATGTACTTGGATTGCCTTATAAAATTAGATTCATATATAGATACATAATCTTTAGTCTTACGAATTGTTTCTATATTCGGAGTTAAAAAGACATAGAAAATATTTTTTCATGAAAAAAAACATAAAATCATCCCATTCCTAAACATGAAATTCCTTATTCTATAAGATATTCATAATTATAGACCACCATAAATAAGATTAAACTTCAAAATTATATATAGATAATGTAACTATATTGTGTTTTGAACATCCCATGACTTCAAATATCTTTTATTGAGTCATGATTCATCCTTCAGCAGCCATTGGATCTGAGGTTCAATTAAAAGATGGAGGATTTTTCCTCATAAACTACTCCACTACTAACATGTTCATATGTGGTTGATTAGATGCTCCCTTTCATGGATACTACCACCATTTTTAGCTTGTTAACACTAATAAACAACTACAACACACAATTTTTATCTGATTCTAACCTTCTCATGATGTAGATTTGGAAGGATTTTTTCCTCTTGATGTCTTCCCACCACAGCTTCCTTGTTTCATCTAAAAGAAACCATTCTGAACAAAAATTGCATAGATAAAACAACATTGAAATCATCAAAATACATGTCATCTCAGATTAAACATAAATGAAAATCATTTATTAGTATTCTATTAATATTATTCTAACCCCTAAATTCATCTAAATCATTCTCTGATACTAGCTGTATGTACCCGACCATGAACATTACATAGTATAGAAACTTTAATGTAATATCCATATTATTAAATTACCAATAATATTTTCGTTTCTTATTTTTATGGAATTAGTTATTAAATCATATACAAAAACTCAAATTTTACAAAGTAAACACTTCTACTAAATTTCTTTTTTTTTACAAGAAATAAAATTTTTAGAAAAAATATGGTTTCTTTTAATGATGAATCATTATAATTTTTCCCTTTATTTCATTATTTTTTTATTACCTAATACATATTATTAAAAACATTTTAAATATGGTATGAGCACAAAAAATCTGTATGGGACATGAAATTATGGATAATATTAGTTTAATGAAAATCTATAAAATCATTTTCCAAAAAACATACTATTTATTTAGAAAAATTAATAACATTTTCAAAAAGATCATTATATTATATTTTGAAAATAATTAGATTTTCATGAGAAATAATTATCATAAATATCAAATATAAGTACTCAACATGGGATATAATTTTATATCTCACTCTTACATGTGGAATAACCAATATGACTAATCGCCAACTTCAGAGTACCTAATACATTGGAGGTTATCACATAACCACCCATATTTAGTCTATCACATAACAACAAATTTTTGGTTTATCATGTAACCACTCATCATTATAAAAAATTATGAATAAACATAATATAAACATAAATAATGAAATATTGCATCCTAAAAACTATCTATTAAGAAAATGAACGTTTCATTTTGAGATCAGTCATTTTGAACAACTGCGCACATACAATGGAAATAGTTTTATTTGAAAGTAAAAAATATAGTTTGTAAGGTATGATTCAAAATATTAAAGAAAAATTTGATTGGTCAATTCAATTTATTCAATTTATATAATAAAACATTCTTTTTAAAAAAGGAACATTAAAATATGATTTAAAAAAGACCATTGGAATCACCACATCTTTAAAGTGAGCATAAATGAAAAGTATTGATTATGTATATTCACTATAAATCCACATGAAATAAGTGGAAATATAAACTAATAAAATAAAAAATCATTTCATAAACAATCATACAAATTCATTATCAATGATGTTGATGTTTAACCCAAAGAATAGAAATTTTGTTAAGAAATCTCTTACCTCAAGTTCAAATTCTTTCAAACGTGTTCCAAAATCCTGTTTAATTGTTTAAATAATATTATTATCTCATTATAGAACAATATTAATATTTATAATAACTTATATGATGTTTTTATAACATATTACAACCCTTTCATTAATGTTATTTCGTTAGTTTCATGGTTTTCGATATTTTTATTTCATCATTTCATGGTTGGTTTTACTTGTATAAAATTATAGATGTTCCTATAAAATGGAATTACAAATTCATAATTGGAATTAAATTGTATTAATGGTATTTTTTATTTATTAATATCCCCATATTACAATTTCATTTTTTACGTGAGGTCAATTCGTTATATAAAAAGTTATTGATATTTTATTAGTTTATTTTGCAGGTTTTTCCAAACATCACAAACAAGTTCTGTATTATTTAATATTGTGTGTGTATATTAATTCTAGAAAATTAAATAGGTTACAATATACCTATTTCAATATTATATAACCATAATTAAAATTTTATTACCATTCATGAAGGTGATAATGGAAAACAAAAAAATCATTACTAACAAAGATCGTAAATCGACATAATTTGGACTATAGATTTGTATCATTAATTATTAGGAGACATGAAATGAAATGGATATTAGATGTTATGTTTAAAAATAAATATATTTTATTTAAATTATTTTTGAGTAATCATACCTTTGATGGGTGAAGGTGGTGGGGAGAAAATAGAAGAAGAAAATAAATTAAAGGATGTACTTTGAGAGAATTACCTCTTGAATATCACATCTTTGGGAGACCCTTGAGTACCTTGGATTTGGTATTTTTTTTAAAAGATGAAATATGACATAGGGAGAGTTATTATGAGCGGTTTTGGAAGATATTTTATGATATTAAAGGATTTATATACCAAATGGGTTGGTAAGGAGTGGTATTTATACTTCTGGATAAGTGGGTTTAACTGATTAAAATAATAATTATTTGATTAATAAAGCCAACCACATTGTGGTTTCATTAATTTCCATGAATTTTATTAATAGTTAGAATTTTATATTCCATTAAGGCTCTATAAATACACCATACAACCATTAAATTTTTTATTTATTTGGGTTTTTAATCCTTTACCCTTTTAAATTTAACTCATTTCATGTTTTACCTATATCACGATATATAATTTTCTTCCATGGTAAAGTTATTATGAAGAAAATTTTAAATTAATATAATATCTAATTTGGAACTGTTGATTCAAAATATATTATCCATTTTACCAAATTAAATTCATAGAATTGGATAAATTATATCTAAAATTATTCTCGTAGACACAATGAAGAAGCGAGTTTTTAATGTGAAATTCTCAAAACATTGAAATGTTTTTATATCCAATTTCAATGTGAAATTATTTCCCATGAACTAAATTGGATTTAATTATATATAATTGAACTAATTATACTTTAAAACATATTTAAAATATAATTTAACTATACAAGCAATGTCGATAAAAAATTCGTTTTTAATTAAAATTCATTATTTTTAACCATCATCAAAAAATTAAACTTCTCCGAAAAAAACCAATATTTCACCCAAATATAATTTTTATATCAATATATCAGAAAAATTATTTTTTCAAATAAAATTTATAAATGTGTAAAAATTAATATATAAAACATGTGATCACATATAAGGTAGAAAAATTACATTTCAGTAAAATATTTCTCTTATGCTTAGAAACTTGATTTATTCCCATATTAAGACTATCAAAACTATTTGATTAATTTAGAAATGTAAGTTTGGATATATAAGATATATATTGAACTAAAATCACACACTAATTGTGTTTAATTTAATATTTTAATACAACTAAATTTGAAAAGAAATTATTCTGACGGTACCTAGGTTGTTACATTATGATTCAAAGACATCATGAACATATTAATTCTCATGGAAGGAAAAAATCATAATGTGTAGAGACCCGAAGCTTGACGTACATGGACATTACATTACTTTTGCGGAATACTTAGTATATAACAAAAATACACACACAAGGATCGTAATAGTTTAGTGTCTTTGGAAACTCGGAGTATAATCTTCTAATCGTGGGGAAAGATCTTCAACATCTCCCATAAAGATCTTCCTTTTTTTACCTAAAACCTTTCTTTATATCCTGGGGAAAAGAAAACATAAAAGGGTGAGCTCAAATGCTCAGTAAGGGTAAACAAAAGAAATATCAATCACATAATTTTCATAAGAACATAACATTTTTGGAAATCTTAACCTGCAAAAGAGAGCATAATTTCATAACATGGGATAAATCATAGTAGTGAAATGAAATCATAACTTTAAACATTACTTATTGTGGCATACACACATAATCATAGAGAATCATTTCTTGTTAGTCAAGACTCATTGCCAAGACTATCTTAGTGGACAAAGTCCCTTTCTGAATCGAGTAATCCTCGTTTCAGTCCTGTTTCACTGAACCGGTATAACCTACCATTCCAGCCATGTCTATCTCATGAGATATAAAATCTTTACCCAATGCATTGGAGGGAGATATAGGTCCCACCCATCTTATAATGAATCCTTTCTTATGTGTGCCACATAATCATAAACCATACATCATAGCGTAACCCATGTAATAAAAATGGAATTCTTAAACAACATGACATCATAAAACAATTCATATAAGATAAAGGAATTCATAAAAATATTTCCATCACAACATAATAAAATCCATTTAATAATAGGGATAAAAACAGAACCCTTTTATTATCTTAGATGGAAAATAATTTTGATAAAATACTTGAACTCCATTCTTGAGGAAAATATCCTTTCTACTTCAAAAACATTTTTCCTTTCATAACATGTCATACGACTTTAAAATAAAAGAATATGATTAAGAATAAACTTGAAAACTTGTAAAGTAAGCTTCTTGGAAAATATTTTTTAAAAATCCATTCATGCCGTATAAGTTAAAAAAAACATTCTTCTCGTTCTTTTTTCAGAAAAGTCAAAAAAGTACCTCGTACGAAAAACGAAAAAAAGATTCCTTTCATATCCTTTACTAAAAACTCATAGAAGGGTAAAATTGGATTTAAACAATTGTAGGTGGATGGAAATAATATTACATATTGAGGGAACATGGATGTGGATGATAAAATACACCCCAGTAAATACTTACGAATAAACAATCTCGGATAAAAATGAGATTGTGATATTTCCCTTACCTTAGGTCCAATTTGCTTCGTATGTGTCCGAACCTCCTGTATAATGATTTAAATAATGTCATTGACTTATTACAGAATCATATTCATTGTTATGATATCATATATGGTTTACTTATGACATTTTATTACCCGTTCTTTTGTAAATTCCATGTTAAAGAAGCGTTTTGGGTAAAATCGTTTCATTTATCGTAGGTGTTTTGACTTGTTGTTCTTGACATCATTATTACTTATATCATGATTTACTTACTTCCAGAATATAAAATATGATTTATATATCATATATATTCAGTATATATATATATATAATAGGTAGATAAATAAAATGAAAAACACCGTTCATGGAGACGGTAGTCCGTACGTACGCATGAACGCTGTTTTCCTTTCCTTATTGTCTTGAAATGGAAGTAAGTAGATGACATACATATGTATATATATACATAAATCCAGTAGCTTTATAATGTCATATATTTCATTATTATTTCTTATATATACATTATAATCATTCTTAAATGGTTAACATGGAGAATGAATCTCATCGCGTCGTGGAGACGGTAGTCCGTACGTACGCACGAGCGATGATATCATTTCTATAAATATTGAATTGAATTGGAGTGTATTATACAATATATCAGAATCAATATGATGTTTTAATAACTATGTATAGTTATTCTTTACACCATTATACCCATCCATGTAAGGTGGTGGTGGAAAATAGATTACACCACGGCGTGGAGACGGTATTCCGTACGTACGCACGCGCGGTGATTTCTTTTTCCGTAGGATGGATAGATGGTGAAATAGGGTTGTTTCATACTTATAATAACATATCAGTATATGAGTGATACTGATGTTATTAATTCATAATGAAACAGCCTAAGAAGAAGAAGTGGAAGAAGAAATAAAGATGAAAGAATTGGTAACGGTAATTACCTCTTCTTTGAAGCGCCTTTTGGAGACCTCCTCTTAGGGAACTAAAATTGGTCTTTGAGTAAGACCAGAACCTCTAGGATGTTTCTAGGGAAGTGGAGAAGAGATTTTGGCAGGGGTTGGCCGAGCTTGAGTGCTCAAATTGGTGTGAGGAGGAGGGGGAGGAGGTGTCCTTTTATAGGGGAGGAGAGGGGCACCTTAGGAATTCTTAAAAATATTAATTTATAATAAATCTAACCCCACTTAAAAACCTCCAAAAATGACTCATATTAGAAGATTAGATGAGATAGGGTTGTAATCTCATCAACCAATCAAATTTAGACATGTTTGGATATTATTTTAAACCTTATCAATTAGATTTAACTCTAAGTTAAATAATTTAACTTTTACCGTGTCTTTTTGTTTTCTTTCACTATATGGTTAATACACTTACTATAACATGCCAAACGAACCCCAAATTGTTTATTATTAATATATATATCCTTATCTAAGTCATTTGGCCGAACCTTAGATTTTTAGGAATAAAATAACAATTAGTAATATAATATTTGATTTAAAAACTATTTTGTGTCAATTTTGACACTATTTGATATATGATTTTTGTGAAAGTCATAACAGAATTAAATGTTCGAACAAAGTTGATTAAATCAACATTAATATATCATAGTAACCTAGAAAATTAGTGTAATTCATAAAAAATCTCAAATTACATTTATTTTGGTGCTTATAACATCAATTATGTCAATATTTCATTAAAAAGATAATTACTGCATCATCTTTGTGTCATAAATAAATTAAATTATTTGATGTCTAAAAATTACAAATAAAATACCATCATGTAGGAAAGCTTTTTAGCTTTCTAATGAATATTTACAATCTAATTTACCTTATGTATAACCCCATATTAAAAATGATTTACTTATTAAACTTTGATTTTAACTATTTTAACCCTTCTTTAAATAAATTAATAATAAATGTCCTAATCTAATCCAAGTGGGCCTAAATGGTCATATTTTATTCCTAAGTTTGTTTTTGGTCGAAATACACTTGTCCAATAGAATTAGGACATGTGTTAGGGTAATAATAATATCATCTTTACCCTTAATTACCCTATTTACTTTTAACCGTGGTAAAAAAAGTAAAAAGTTACTATTCACCAAAAATTATTTTCATCTAATTGAACCACATTTTAGTCCTTGATATTAACCGTGTCTGTCGGATTTTCGAAATTCCATTCACAGAAGCGGTAAAATTAAGTTTTATGCAAAATTTAGTTTTTAACCTACCACTTAGTGGTTTCACTATTCATCAAAAATTGAAGGTTTTCAGAAAAGTGCCAAAATTTCATCCTAATCTATATTTCATATTCCGAATTCAAAAATGAAATCTATTTAACCAAATTCATAACATAGAAGTTGCATTAATTAATTTTATAATTAAATCCCGCTGTTAAAACAAATAGCGTGTTTTTAAGAAACAATATCTATCAAAAGATTGACACTTGATTATGTCTGGTTTAAATGTGAAATTACATTCAATGACCAAAATTGTATTAAATTGTAAAAATATATTCTAAATATACTTTAAAATCACTCAAATTAATAATTTATCATTATTAATTATTTCGATTAAAAAAGTTGTTTTTAATTAAAATTTAGTCATTTTCACTATTCATCAAAATATGAAAGTTATCCGAAAAGTACCAAAATTTCACCTTAGGCTAAATTCGATACTCCGAATCCAAAAATAAAGTTCATTTTGAAAAATAAGATTTACTGGATTTCAAAAAGTGGTTATTACTATTCATAACAGCTAGTTTTAATAATATTTTTATAGCATATCGTTGTTTAGTGAAACTCGGTATTGCGTACTACACACGCTATCGAGGAAGGTCGCGATTGCGTGTAATGCAAGTCAAGTCAAGGATGTGTGTTGTGCAAGCTCCTTTTGGTGTAGCGTACAACACAAAACATTAATAAAATTAAAAAGAATATTTCTTTATAAAATCTTGGGCTGTTACATTCTACCCCCCTTAAAATGAATTTCGCCCTCGAAATTCGTCGGGGTTATAAATGGTTTACTATTCGAAAGTTTCTTTAATAGAAACCCACATCGTAAAAAGGAATATCAAAACCAATCTTTAAAAACAAAAGTATGAAACGTAACGGTTACCCAAATAAACTAATCACTGGGTTTCCACATAGGTAAAAATATGGATATGGAAGAGAAATCTAACCATCATGTTCTGATGGAGAGTGGTAGAGAACATGGCTATGGAAAAGCTAGCAATCACAAATCCATAAATTTGTGACGATCTAAGGTACCATCGGATTAATCAGATATAAGAGCACTAGGATGACATTTTTGGTTTTCAAGATCGTTTCCCTAAAGTTGAATAATTCGAATTAGAATAAATACTTACTTTATTTTGGTAAAATCTCACTATTGTTCGTGCCTTGAACAATTTCTACTTCATCTCTTAAATAAATGAAGTTGAATTTGTTATTCGTGAAGTGTTAGCTGATCATGTGATAGAATGATGGGTCATTCCATCTGTCTCAAACAAAAGGTTAGAAAAAGTTATTAAATATACATAAGTCATTCTATAGTGAGATTAATCACATATGGTTCCTAAAATGAACTTATACATCACATATCATACTGCTTAATATAATAAAACTAGTTTCTACTAAACAGGGACTTCCTGTAGGTCAGTGGTAGGCGATAAAGGCCAGTCGCACTTCGGTTGTGGGTTCGATTCCCACAGCCTTGTCCGAAGCGATGGGTTGTCGCCCGTCCTGCAGGTTGTCCTTTTTATAAAACTATATTACTATAACATCCCATCAATAATATCGAAAAAGCAACTTCTATCCTTAAACAATACTAACTTATGTCCAACATAATTCATTCCAATCATTAGGCTCATAATACTGCAGTTCATTCTCATAACATAGTGAAAACGATTACCAGAGATTTAATACCATCGTTGATCCCCATATATCATAAGATATATCTTGTTGGTCACATTCCAAACATTTAAAGGCCTTAATCTTGTACTCTCTTGAATACCCATTGAACCTTAGTGAAAACATGAATGCAGTTAAAAGTTAACACTTTCCACATACCAAAATCCTCAAAATTCTATATACTCAAACCATGATATCACTTAGTCCTTATATCAATCATGAGCTCATGAATACTGTCAAATATTTCATTTTCTTATTTTCCCTTCATTATGCGCATATCGTCTTTTTTCCAAAAATACCTCAATCACTTCGAATACCACATTAGAGCAATACATAAATATTCCAATACACCATAAAAGTACCTCAACAACATTATTCTTGAATACCAATACATAAACACTTCAGTCCATCCACTTCAATGACTGTCCTGGAATAAGTCCTTCCTTGATTTAGAAGTATCTTTTTAGTTCAGGGCATTGAGTTGGGTAATGCCCATGTTCTCCACAAATAAGACATTGAACTCCATAACAATCTGTCACTCTATGACCCTTTTCTACACACAGATAACATCGGTCCCTCCATTTGAGGTATTCCTCAAGGTTCTTCTTCCCTTCTTTAGAAATCTCAATCTTCCTTTCTTTATGATCCTCAACATGCGAACATGCATAATAGTTTATCTTCCTCTTCTTTGATGAATTAGTCATACCACTAAATTTCACCTTGTTAATCATATATCGTGATGACTGATTCGGCATAATCACAATATCTTTATCTCTAGGCATCACACAATTTTGTTGCTCATAGTCACAAATTTGTCCATTGGATTCAATGTTAACCGAATTCCTTCTGGTTCCCTCCATTAACTAAAACACAAAAAGAATTTTGTGAGAGGCAAAATCATGCTAGGGAAGACAACATAGTAAAGGGGGAGCACCCTCAATATCTAACATATTAGGTTAAATTCTAAGATCGTTACCGTAGTTCTAGGAATATATCCTATACGTATACTTATCCTTAGGGACATCCCTAGACATACCTTAGAAATATCTCTAGGGATCTCACTAACGTTCTCACATCCTAGTTTCCAAAGGTTGACTAAACCTTTCCTCTGATACCAACTGTAGAGACCCGAAGCTTGACGTACATGGACATTACATTACTTTTGCGGAATACTTAGTATATAACAAAAATACACACACAAGGATCGTAATAGTTTAGTGTCTTTGGAAACTCGGAGTATAATCTTCTAATCGTGGGGAAAGATCTTCAACATCTCCCATAAAGATCTTCCTTTTTTTACCTAAAACCTTTCTTTATATCCTGGGGAAAAGAAAACATAAAAGGGTGAGCTCAAATGCTCAGTAAGGGTAAACAAAAGAAATATCAATCACATAATTTTCATAAGAACATAACATTTTTGGAAATCTTAACCTGCAAAAGAGAGCATAATTTCATAACATGGGATAAATCATAGTAGTGAAATGAAATCATAACTTTAAACATTACTTATTGTGGCATACACACATAATCATAGAGAATCATTTCTTGTTAGTCAAGACTCATTGCCAAGACTATCTTAGTGGACAAAGTCCCTTTCTGAATCGAGTAATCCTCGTTTCAGTCCTGTTTCACTGAACCGGTATAACCTACCATTCCAGCCATGTCTATCTCATGAGATATAAAATCTTTACCCAATGCATTGGAGGGAGATATAGGTCCCACCCATCTTATAATGAATCCTTTCTTATGTGTGCCACATAATCATAAACCATACATCATAGCGTAACCCATGTAATAAAAATGGAATTCTTAAACAACATGACATCATAAAACAATTCATATAAGATAAAAGAATTCATAAAAATATTTCCATCACAACATAATAAAATCCATTTAATAATAGGGATAAAAACAGAACCCTTTTATTATCTTAGATGGAAAATAATTTTGATAAAATACTTGAACTCCATTCTTGAGGAAAATATCCTTTCTACTTCAAAAACATTTTTCCTTTCATAACATGTCATACGACTTTAAAATAAAATAATATGATTAAGAATAAACTTGAAAACTTGTAAAGTAAGCTTCTTGGAAATAATTTTTTAAAAATCCATTCATGCCGTATAAGTTAAAAAAAACATTCTTCTCGTTCTTTTTTCAGAAAAGTCAAAAAAGTACCTCGTACGAAAAAGGAAAAAAAGATTCCTTTCATATCCTTTACTAAAAACTCATAGAAGGGTAAAATTGGATTTAAACAATTGTAGGTGGATGGAAATAATATTACATATTGAGGGAACATGGATGTGGATGATAAAATACACCCCAGTAAATACTTACGAATAAACAATCTCGGATAAAAATGAGATTGTGATATTTCCCTTACCTTAGGTCCAATTTGCTTCGTATGTGTCCGAACCTCCTGTATAATGATTTAAATAATGTCATTGACTTATTACAGAATCATATTCATTGTTATGATATCATATATGGTTTACTTATGACATTTTATTACCCGTTCTTTTGTAAATTCCATGTTAAAGAAGCGTTTTGGGTAAAATCGTTTCATTTATCGTAGGTGTTTTGACTTGTTGTTCTTGACATCATTATTACTTATATCATGATTTACTTACTTCCAGAATATAAAATATGATTTATATATCATATATATTTAGTATATATATATATATAATAGGTAGATAAATAAAATGAAAAACACCGTTCATGGAGACGGTAGTCCGTACGTACGCATGAACGCTGTTTTCCTTTCCTTATTGTCTTGAAATGGAAGTAAGTAGATGACATACATATGTATATATATACATAAATCCAGTAGCTTTATAATGTCATATATTTCATTATTATTTCTTATATATACATTATAATCATTCTTAAATGGTTAACATGGAGAATGAATCTCATCGCGTCGTGGAGACGGTAGTCCGTACGTACGCACGAGCGATGATATCATTTCTATAAATATTGAATTGAATTGGAGTGTATTATACAATATATCAGAATCAATATGATGTTTTAATAACTATGTATAGTTATTCTTTACACCATTATACCCATCCATGTAAGGTGGTGGTGGAAAATAGATTACACCACGGCGTGGAGACGGTATTCCGTACGTACGCACGCGCGGTGATTTCTTTTTCCGTAGGATGGATAGATGGTGAAATAGGGTTGTTTCATACTTATAATAACATATCAGTATATGAGTGATACTGATGTTATTACTTCATAATGAAACAGCCTAAGAAGAAGAAGTGGAAGAAGAAATAAAGATGAAAGAATTGGTAACGGTAATTACCTCTTCTTTGAAGCGCCTTTTGGAGACCTCCTCTTAGGGAACTAAAATTGGTCTTTGAGTAAGACCAGAACCTCTAGGATGTTTCTAGGGAAGTGGAGAAGAGATTTTGTCAGGGGTTGGCCGAGCTTGAGTGCTCAAATTGGTGTGAGGAGGAGGGGGAGGAGGTGTCCTTTTATAGGGGAGGAGAGGGGCACCTTAGGAATTCTTAAAAATATTAATTTATAATAAATCTAACCCCACTTAAAAACCTCCAAAAATGACTCATATTCAAAGATTAGATGAGATAGGGTTGTAATCTCATCAACCAATCAAATTTAGACATGTTTGGATATTATTTTAAACCTTATCAATTAGATTTAACTCTAAGTTAAATAATTTAACTTTTACCGTGTCTTTTTGTTTTCTTTCAATATATGGTTAATACACTTACTATAACATGCCAAACGAACCCCAAATTGTTTATTATTAATATATATATCCTTATCTAAGTCTTTTGGCCGAACCTTAGATTTTTAGGAATAAAATAACAATTAGTAATATAATATTTGATTTAAAAACTATTTTGTGTCAATTTTGACACTATTTGATATATGATTTTTGTGAAAGTCATAACAGAATTAAATGTTCGAACCAAGTTGATTAAATCAACATTAATATATCATAGTAACCTAGAAAATTAGTGGAATTCATAAAAAATCTCAAATTACATTTATTTTGGTGCTTATAACATCAATTATGTCAATATTTCATTAAAAAGATAATTACTGCATCATCGTTGTGTCATAAATAAATTAAATTATTTGATGTCTAAAAATTACAAATAAAATAACATCATGTAGGAAAGCTTTTTAGCTTTCTAATGAATATTTACAATCTAATTTATCTTATGTATAACCCCATATTAAAAATGATTTACTTATTAAACTTTGATTTTAACTATTTTAACCCTTCTTTAAATAAATTAATAATAAATGTCCTAATCTAATCCAAGTGGGCCTAAATGGTCATATTTTATTCCTAAGTTTGTTTTTGGTCGAAATACACTTGTCCAATAGAATTAGGACATGTGTTAGGGTAATAATAATATCATCTTTACCCTTAATTACCCTATTTACTTTTAACCGTGGTAAAAAAAGTAAAAAGTTACTATTCACCAAAAATTATTTTCATCTAATTGAACCACATTTTAGTCCTTGATATTAACCGTGTCTGTCGGATTTTCGAAATTCCATTCACAGAAGCGGTAAAATTAAGTTTTATGCAAAATTTAGTTTTTAACCTACCACTTAGTGGTTTCACTATTCATCAAAAATTGAAGGTTTTCAGAAAAGTGCCAAAATTTCATCCTAATCTATATTTCATATTCCGAATTCAAAAATGAAATCTATTTAACCAAATTCATAACATAGAAGTTGCATTAATTAATTTTATAATTAAATCCCGCTGTTAAAACAAATAGCGTGTTTTTAAGAAACAATATCTATCAAAAGATTGACACTTGATTATGTCTGGTTTAAATGTGAAATTACATTCAATGACCAAAATTGTATTAAATTGTAAAAATATATTCTAAATATACTTTAAAATCACTCAAATTAATAATTTATCATTATTAATTATTTCGATTAAAAAAGTTGTTTTTAATTAAAATTTAGTCATTTTCACTATTCATCAAAATATGAAAGTTATCCGAAAAGTACCAAAATTTCACCTTAGGCTAAATTCGATACTCCGAATCCAAAAATAAAGTTCATTTTGAAAAATAAGATTTACTGGATTTCAAAAAGTGGTTATTACTATTCATA
Organism: Viscum album; assembly: GCA_963277665.1. Taxonomy (NCBI): domain Eukaryota; kingdom Viridiplantae; phylum Streptophyta; class Magnoliopsida; order Santalales; family Viscaceae; genus Viscum; species Viscum album. The sequence continues at coordinate 27,123,546 of OY728143.1, read as the reverse complement.
ACGGCTAGTTTTAATAATATTTTTATAGCATATCGTTGTTTAGTGAAACTCGGTATTGCGTACTACACACGCTATCGAGGAAGGTCGCGATTGCGTGTAATGCAAGTCAAGTCAAGGATGTGTGTTGTGCAAGCTCCTTTTGGTGTAGCGTACAACACAAAACATTAATAAAATTAAAAAGAATATTTCTTTATAAAATCTTGGGCTGTTACATAATGTGATTTGAATAATCTATTGGATAATCATATGAATTCTATATAATCCTTTTTCTATGTTCCTGACTTCTTCATAAGACTTCAATCCTTAGTGATTTTATGTTTCTATAGTTTAAAATATTTATGAGGAATAATTCCATGACTGATGTTTCCAAGATCATATAAATAATGTTTTAAATTCGAACATGATTTATATTCATTTAATTAGGAAGTAATATTGGATTAATTCTGGAATGTTTTGGCATGATATATATACATGTCTATTTTTAGTTACAATCAGTTAGGGAAGTGGTTTCTTATGTAACATGTTGGGTAGACCATTTCTATGTATTACAGAGACGTGAATTATAAATAATTTATGTAGTTTCATAAATATTTTAATAAATAATAAATATATGAGGTTACTAATACTATAAATTTTATTATTAATAAATACTCTGAAAGTGAATAATGAAATGTATAGAGAATGAAAGAAAGGAATTTCACACTGTGATTCATGGAGATAATATTTTAGTGTCATGAATAACATGACAATAATCATTTTAAAACTTTATACATTATATGAGTTGAACCAAAAAAGAAGATAAAAAATGAAAATCATATGCATTGAAGAAGAATAATTAATGAAAAGGGGGAGGAAGAGATGATAATAAGATATTAAAGTGAATTTATATTTATATAGGAATAAAAAGTGGAAGATGTAATGAAATAGTTGTGTGACATTTTGTGCACACAAAAATAAAGAGGTGAATTTCTACTATGAATCTAATATTGAGAAGAATCAAGAATCACCCAGATAACATATATGAACCTATATTTTAATTAATATCTTATTATTATAAAAATAATTTTATTTTTTATGATGTACAAATTTGAAAAGAAGAACTGAATTATTATCAAATTGACTATAGTGAATTAAAGGATTAAAGGATTTACCTTGCAGTCTTCAGCTCACATGGTTTTTTATAGGGTGTTTTTTATCATGGATTGTTTCTAAATTTCACCAAAGACTATCATTTCATATTGTAAGGTGAGCCTTGTAAATCTCTTATTAACTTCAACTATATCTTATAAAACAAATAATATGTAGCATAATGAGAGAATGAAGATATTAACAGGTCAAATCGGTAAAAGGATAAAAATGCTAAATTTGAGAAAAACTGCACCCACACTAATTCCGTGTCCCTATTAGTGTTGAGTATATACCATGTGTTCCTAAAAATAGGTGATAATGGATGTTAAATACCTCAATTTTTACATGCAACATAGAGTATTATTTAGCATATCATATAGGGTGATTATTTCAATACATGTTTCAAAAAATAGAGTGTTGTATCTCCCATATATTATAGATGATATCAAACGATATGAAACACATGACCCAAATGTTTTTATTTTTTAGATTTCTATATTATGTTAAACATGTCATACATTACAAGGTAAATTTACCTATCAATGTGGGGTTTATCTTTCAATTTCATCATGACCAATCTCAATCCATGCATTATCTATCATAAAATTTGATAGTCAACTCTGGTATTTAGTGTGATGCACCTTACACAATAGTGTATGTTGTAAAATATGATATAAATGGGAAACAAATCCTTAATTTTTCAATTATTAATTGAATTATATAATTTTAAATTATTAAAATTTATTTAAATTTATATGAGGTCATATTTTTTTATTTATAACATTTTTATAAGTTAATTAATTATTAAGTAAAATATATATATTTAATAAATTTTTGTGAATAAATAAATAAATAAATATTCCATGATATTACATTTTAACAATTGATTCCATTGAATTTATATTTCATGATATTTAATTTTGATATAAAATGTTTATATATAAATGACAGGTTTATATTTATAAAATTTTTATAAATTAAATAATGTAGAAAAGTATATAGGAGTTTATATTAAATTGAGAATTGGTCAAAATTATATAATTTTATATTTTAAATCAGATTCCTTATTTATGAAATTATTTAATCCTAATCAAAAGGTGTTCTAATAATTGATATGATTGAGGTTTGAATTGATTAAATTTTATAATATTTAGATTCAACAAATTTTTTAAATAACATTACATGAATATAAAATGTTAATATTTCATATAAAACTAAATATTTAATGTTAATTAAATTTTAAAAAATGACATATATGAGTTAATAATATAGATAAATATAATGTTTTTATATATGACTGGTTATAACCTATACCTAAAACTTGACTAAAATATAGTGATAAAAATTACATAATTTAGTAATTTTTTCATAATTAATTTATCAATTGTTTTAACAAATGAAATATTATTTTATTTAGTTAATATCCTTATGTATTCATATATATAATTTAATATTACCAATATATATACTTTTGTTTAAAGATATTAACTTATTATATAAATTTTAATATATTCACATAAGTAGTAACAAGCCTCGTATGATTATTTGTTTATTTCTTGTTCTAACTTGGATTTGGGTAGTCATGTTTATGTAAAATAATTATGAATCCAATTATAGTTTATACATATCAAGTTTTAAAATTGTGATGGAATCAAGATATCCCTTCAGTAATGTGTCCTGAGGTAGAGTAACATTCATTTAAATATATTACTTGTCGAGAGGATTATGCTTTGTCAAGAACAGAATCAGTTATAAATATTTGGCATTATGACTAATCATAAATGGATTTCTAATTTCAAATAATTATATTGTATTACATTGATGGGTTTCATAAACCTTATGAATTGAATGTGCATAAATATAGTTATATTTTAATTTGGGTTAGTAACAAAAAGACATTAGTTATGTAAATATTTATACATCAACATGGTTTGAGCATTTCAATTTAGTAGATGGATTATATATTATAAACTAAATCATTATATGAAAGAATACATGTAAAGTTAATAAATGGGATAAAAAGTAGATATTATGTCATCTTATAAATAATATGTTACAAATTCTTCCAAAATAGAACACATGACAAGACGTCGGTCATCAAACACAATAATTTCTTGCTAAATCTTGGTTCCCATGGATCATCTTGTGTAAGAAATAGATGAAACATAGATAATAAAACCTAAATTTAAGGATGCGAATAGAATAAAGTATATATTATATTCATTTCATCGATTTGGGAAAAAGTTAGTACACTCAACTATCCAAGAAAAATATGTGATATGATTGACATGATATAATATCTAAAATAGATATGTAGAGAGAGGAACACTAAAGTGGACTCCTTACATATTGATATACGAATTTTGGTTCATTTGTTGATATGATGTATTCAAAATGGATCATTATTATAGTTGTAGCACATTTAATAAAAAAACTTATAAAATGAATGGAAAACACGATGTTCATTTGATTAAATATTTGGTTATAGATTAATAACAAAATGAACATCTAATGTGAATTTATGATCTGTGTATAGAGAGGATTAAATTAATATAATCTTCTTCTATTACTGGTATGATTTTTATTTTGACTTTTTATTAATGAGTAAAAATTAAATGAGTTAATGAAAAAAAATCTAGATAAAAAACTTTTTAATCTTTTAAAAACATGAATCTAAATAGTTTTTATATGTATAAAATGATACACATAATATTATAAAGGCATTATATGCAAAATGGAAAAATTAAATTTTGTCCCTACTCATATACTCAATCTGACTGAGAGTGAAAATGTTTTAGTAAGACTGAATATATATTTTGTGATCTGATATGTATATAGAATTCGTCCTATAATCAGTTTGGGAAGTGGTTCAATAATGTGAATAATATTAAAATGTTTTTTTCATATATATTCTCAAAGGTTATATTTTAAAGGACAGTTATATGTCTAGGTACTGATAAAATATAAAATATAAAATATGGTAAAATCCCAAAGCATAAGATAAAATTTTTCTGATAAATTAAATAATGATTATTCATATACATAATGTTGGTCATTGAATCTTAAAGGAAGTATCGAGAATAGATGTATATGTTATATATGTGATGGATTATATAGTAAAAATTATTGGGTTTGAGGAACATTATGAAATATCTATTCTAGGTATTAGTGTTTCAAAAATACACTCATCAAATTTGAGTGGTATACACTGCCAATTATATATATTACAATTGATTTAAATACAATGGTTTTCAAAACCATTGAAATTATTGATGAAGCCAATAGTTTTTATTAAAATAATAAAGAAAAGAATTTTTAAACCATGATGTTGAATCCAAAAGAATATATTAATATAATATAGTTCTAAATAAGGGATGTGTGTTTTTATCTTATATCTATTATTCAATTGGAATGTTTTTTTGTTAACAATGATTAATTATAAATAATATGAGTTGATTATTTTCATAAACATGGTTTATTCATTATATTAAATAACATTCCTGAGAAACATATTGGGATAATTTTTATTATCTAGGATAAAAGAGTTTTTCCGAATATTTTTCAAAATGTTAGGGGTAAGATTACACCACACATGAATGGTTTAATTTAAAGTGTAAATTATTCTTTTCTATTAATTTATATAAATAAATATACCTTTATATAATATTTGGTTGTTAATAGTTTATGAGTTAAAAATATCACTTAAAATTAAATAAAAATTCTTTCCTTACAGAACAATGTTTGGGTATCATGACCTCATATTATAAGAAATAGAGTTTCAAAGAGTCTAGTTGATTTTTTTTAACATTGATATTTTCAAATTTTAAAAATTAAATTATTATATTGGTCAAATTTAAAATATAAATAAACTTAATATCTTAAAAAAAATTAGGGTAATTTAGTAAAGTTAAATTAAATGATTAATATTTTTTTACCATGATAAAGAAAATATCACTCTATACCTAAGAAAGTATAAAATGTGCATGTAAAGAAAACTATAAATGTTTTCATTAGTTTCTAGATTATATCATTGAAAATGTTTTATGGATAATATCCAATGACAATGATGATGATTAATATATAAATATTTTTTTGTAGATAAGAGAGGTTGTTAACATTGTATCATTTGATTTTTGTGAAGATATTTAGTTTTAGTAATATTTTTATAGGGATAAACATTTTTAATATAATTCCTACATATAATAATTATTAAAATTGGATTACATTATATATATTGTTTAATAATAATTTTAGTGGGTGGGGTTTATTATATGGTAATATAAATATGTGGAAGGAATTACATTGAGGTATGATGAGTTTAACAAACCCCTAAATGTGCACCAAACAATATGTGATGATGACTCACACTCATATATGCTATAATGAGACAAAAACATATGTGTGGTTTATTTAATATGAGTAATATTTTTTAAGAATATAAATTCTATCATGTTATGAAAAATAAAGTGTACAATTTATTATTATATTAATTTGGTTTTATACACTCAAGAAGTAAAATGATAACTGATGTCATAAAATAGAAATTTGATTTTTCCCTAAATGATGTTCATCATCGTGTATTATTGGTTTGGAAAATTTATTTTGGGTGAGTGTGAGTAAAATTAATGTATCAGGATATAGAATATTTGTAGGTGAAACAAAAAGTTTTTTTAAAATAGATTACCCTTACATTATATAACATGGTGTGTCTTGCACGACACCTTTACTATACTAGTGGTACATGTTTCATACATGTATTTCCACACTCATGTGTAAAAAATGATACCTTTCGTAAAACTATCATACACCGTTCTTATGAAATACTTAAGCATTAAAAAATAATGGGTATTTTGTTAAATTACTAATCATTTCCTCAGTTGGTGGTTAACAAATACCTGATTCATCCTCTTATATAATAAGTATAAAATATAAGGCCTTTACTAAGATAGAATAAGGATTTTTACAATTGTACCTATAAAATATATGTGATATGACTATCTATATGATGATGGACATTTGATGTACTAGTTGTTAAGGTTGAATTTCATGTATTTTATTCATCGACCTTATTTGTCTGTACTTGATGAATCATGAACATATGAGTAACTATATGGGATTGAAATATTATTATTCCATGATTACATGATGTCTTCAGAACATTGATCATATGAAAATAAATTTATTTATATGATATTTTTGGTAGAAATAGTTAAGTGGATACATATATTTGAAATATATATCATGCTCATTCCATCTATATCTTTAGTACAGATAATGTTTAACTTGATGTTTAAGGCCTCAGTATTAAACATTACATAATATTTAATTAAGTAAATAATTCACATTGAGGATCTTTTCAGGTTTACAGTTTTAGATAATTAGGTTATAACATATACATAACAATTTTAATAGTACATATAGACACTTCTACTAAGTATCCATTTTTTCATAAAATAAAAACTCTTAAAAGAAAAGAAACATGTTTACTTATATGTTTTAATCATCATGACTATTCCTTGATCCCATCATTTAGCCTATTGTACTTTATGTCCTCTGAAAAACATTTCAAAAACATGATATGAGCATAAAAGGATTAGTAAGGGATACACAAAGAAGGAAAACTATTAGTTTTTGAATACAATATGTAAACCATTAATACTTTATCATAAGTAATAATTTTCACCTTTCTAAAGTAATATATACTCCTCACTGAATAAAAGCTCATTGCTTACGCTTTTGTAACCAAAATATTACCATAAAACCCATATAATGCACACATAACATATAAAGGTATCCTGGGACATAAACATACCTAAATTGAAAAACCATACGGTCGACTTCCACATATATCACTATATGGTATAGCCATACAGCCAACTTCAATACCAAGTGCATTGAACGTTATAATGTAACCACATGTTCTTGGTTTATCGTAGAACCACCAATCATTTTGTTTATCATGTAACCACCCGTCAAACATCCAAGTACCATTACATAATCATAACACATAAAATATTTAAAATATCAAGATTTCAGTAATAACATTTAATTTTCAATCATAAGATATCATTTCCAGATATTTAAATACTCAATCCATTTCAAAAAACAATTTCCAATACCAAAACACCAAAAAATAGAATAAGGGGTTTCTTTTTCATTTCAAAAACATTATTTCTTATAGTGGAAGACAAATAATGATTACGGTAATGGAGAGGTCATTGTCACTGCACACGTTAAAAAAATTCTTTTTTTCATTTATAAAAATGATTCATAGAAAAAAATGTTACATTTTAATGAATGTAAAAGTGAAATTGTTTTATTATACACCATGTAAAATAAGCAAGTGTATATTATCAAAACATGCCTCAATGAGAGTATATTGAGACAAAGTCCCTAACCTCATGTCTGACTTGACTCGATCATTCATTAATTTCCAGAATAATAAAGTTACATTGGTTTCTGATTTCTTAAGAAAAAATTTCATGTTTTTTATTATTTGTATATCAATTATTACTTTGATATAACTATTAGTTACTTACATGAGTTTATATCATACATTTTGTCAAAGTTTTATAACTTCAGTCCAATATGAACTTGTTATAATTACAAATTGATCATGTGGTCAAAAATACATTATCTACATAAATATATTCATGATTTATATATCATATATATCATATATATTTAGTATATATATATTTGAAATAGTACATATCATTTGGATATATGAAAATGAAACACACTATTCATGGAGACAGTAAGTCATACGTACGCAAGAACACATCTTTCAATTATTTTTCATATTTAATGGAATGAAAAATAAATTATACATAGATATATTATAATTCTGTTATAATACCATATATTATATACATTACATAATTTCATTAACACCATCCTTTATAAGTTCCATGTATCGTATGAACGAGTCATATTACTTTGAGGTGGCGGTAGTCCGCACTTCCAAAAATGTAATTATCATATTTATACAACATAAAAAGCATAAAGGTTTATTCTAAGTGATAATTAAAGAATCATATAGATAAAATAAATATCACAAAAATCATATATAATTGTATTTTTATAATAATGGCTACCATGAGAGGTGGTAGAGGAAAATCGAACAATCGTCATTTAACGAGGCAGCTGTTCGCCATACACAGAAACAATATGTTCGTATCCATTAGATGGAGGTGTGTGTAAGTGTAGTTTCAATACATCTAATAAAAACAACCTAGTATATTGAGGATACTTATGTTTTTATATAAGCAAATTACAATAAGATCTTAGAGAGTGGAGAAGGAAAAATAATCGAAAGAAACTCGAGACAAGACGTTACCTCTAATCGGGTAACTTCTTTTGATTTGAGCCAAAGGGATCTCTTGAATTGATTTATTCCTAGGGAAAGTATTATAAGTAGATGATAGGGATGTTAAAATATTATTTGATCAAGGTTTTGATGAGACAATGGGCTTGATAGGGGTGAGTAATGGTTTATATGTGGTGTCGTTTTATCAGAGGGAGGAGGGGCTCTTTACAAATGATTGAATGTATTATTTTTTAATAAAATGGTTTTCAGTTTAAAAATCTCATTAAATTAAAATATAAGATAAATTAAATTTAAAATAAAATCATCCATTAAGAATTGTACAGGTTTTATATAATTTTTAATGCTTATTTTTTTATTTTACTTTCTTTTAACTTATTTAACATTTACCATGTCATCTTGTATAATCAAACTATATGGTTAATATATTTACTTGAAATTTAAAAGAAACCCAAAATAGATAATTAATGAAAATTTTAACATCAAATATATCATTTGTCCAAATCCTAGATTTTTAGGACTATTTTATCATTTAAAAAATATTAATTTATTTAAAACCCCATTTTGTTAATTTAAATATTATTCATAACATGACTTTTTAAAAAATAAAAAACAACATGATCATTTCTAAAACATCATTAATTAAAATATAAAAATTCATTATAATCCATAAAATCTGTGTGTGGCATAAAAAGTTTCAAAATAATTTGTTTTAATATTTATAATCACATTTATTTAAAACATTCATTAATGAAGTAATCATTACATCATCATTGTGTTATAAATAAATTTATTTATTTTATGTATAAAAATTATAAATAAAATACAGTAATATAGAAAATATTTATATCTTTCTAATGACTATTTATAGTCAAATTTATCAATTATATAACCCCACATTGAAAGTGTTTTAGCAAAACAATTGATGTTTATGATATTTCTATTTTTACTTTAAATAAAACGTTATTAATGTAATCATCTAACCCATGTGGCTTCCAATGGCCAAAGGTTCTACCAAGGATTGTATTGGTTGTCCATGACTCATCCAATAATGATAGGACAAGTGTTAAGGTAATTTTATATTATTATAATATTATTTTTACCATGAATTACCCAATTTACCTTTAACCGCGTTAAATTAAAATCAAAATTTACTATTCACCAAAAATTATTTTCTTTTTATTGAAAAAAATTTTACTTACTGATGACAACCATTAATTTTTTATTTTTGAAATTTTATTCCTATAAGAGGTAATATTTCATTTAATTGAAAAAGTTGGTTTTTTAACAACTATGTAGTGTTTTCACTATTCATGAAAAACTGAACACTTTCAAAAAATACCAAAAAATCACCCAAAGAAAATTTAGATATTATGAATTAAAAAATTATTTCTATTTTAAAAAATTAATAACATATAAATTTAATTAATTAATTTAAAATTAATTTTCGTTGTCAAAACTAGAAAGAGTGATTTTAAGAAGTGAAAACTACAAAAAGATTGACATGTGTTTATGTCCTATTCCAAAGTGAAAATAATTATAATGAAAACATTGGATTAAATGGTAAAAATATAATCAAATCACACATTAAAACCATTTAAAAATATAATATAACCATATAAATAAATAATATGAATAGATAGTTTTGACTAAAAATGCAATAGTTTTTACTATTCATTAAAAAAAGAGCATTATCATAAAAATACCAAAAATATACCTAATATAATTTTTATATCCTTATTCTATAGAATTAGTTTATTTTTTAAAATAAAATATATAAAAGTGACAAAAACTAGATTTAAATTGGGTTCTCTATCAAAAGGAAGTAAAACTACCTTTTAAAAATATTAAAGTATTTAAGCATAAAATTGGATTCATTATCCTTTTAAGCCTCTAAATTTTATTGTATAAATGTAAAAAACATTTAAAACATGTGAAATCATATTGTAGTAAGTTTTTTTCATTCCCAAAAATACAATGGCCAAGAATTTACAACCATTTAAATTAATTATATTATTATATTATTTTTTAGTATAAGTCAATGTTGAGTAAAACATAAGATTTCAAAGAAATCTATGGTTGTGTGTTGAGTATTCTATCAGACAAAAGATCCCCTTTAAATTATAATTAATTTTTTATTGAAAAATATTAACAAATATGCAAATTTCAAATTTTTTATTTACTTGGGATGTTACATGAGGATTCTCTTTGACAATATTCTGGAATACTGGAATTCAAATCTATTTTCAATGCTAAGAAGGATAATAGATTCTCTATTTACGACTAATTAGATAAGGATTTAGTTTTGTCATGCATATATAGTTTCTATAAAAATTATGTTTTATTTATCCAAATAAAATTTTGGATATATATTCACATGTTATTCCATAGGACGTGATACATGATAATTTTGATGATACCTTTTCAAGATAGTTTTTGGATGATATTTAAATAAATACTAGATATTGATGTATAATTCTTTGTATATGATTTAATAATAGGTGAAACTACACTAGTCTTTGAGAATTGATTACATGTATGATATTGATATAGATATTTTCAAATGCATATACACATTTAATGTATTTGTTGGTTATATCATAGGGTATGGATTGATTATTTTATAGTGTATGGAATAATTTTTTCAATGTAGTGTTTTATTCCATATTGTCATATCATTTAAAGAGATATAAATAGATCTTAAATTTTTTTCCATTTCTTATAATAAAATATGATCAGATGTATCTTAATTCATGTAATATTCTATCATATGATTCAGCCAAATATTAAAAAAATGACTTCAAATGTTTAATAGTTATTGATTGAATCTCCTCTATATTATTAATCATTAATTTTACATTTAATATAATTAAATGTTTGGATAATTATTTGGATAAGGGTTATATGGAATTCTAATTTAATTAATTTACTTGTATATCATGATTAATTTCATGTAATGTATAGGCTTATCATAAAAGGATATATATAAGTAATTAGCCACCATTGGATGGTTTTTGAGAGAAATTTAATAATCCACTACCAATTATTTCATTCCCAAATCTACCTTTCATCTCCAACATTTTATATGAGTTTATAACATCATACAATGGGAGTAAAATAGAGTCTTCAAACAGTATTGAGTGAATTAGTTGAACTATGGATACACCATATATAATGGAGACCAATGGTTACCTCTTATGTATCTTCATGATACCGCAATGATGGATGATTTCATCTTCATCTCAATAGTGAATGGTATTTGAGTTCACAAATATATATATATATATATATATATATATATATGGTATTGGTTTCATGAATATCATATCATGGTTTTGGGTTTCTATTTTTTTTAATGTGTTGGACAAGATTTTTTTAATCCCGATAAACCCAATAGATTTATGATGACATTTATCACTAGTTTTAGTGTCCTGACAAATTGAAATAGATTATAGGGTTATTTCTATAAATATCACATATTTATAAGGATAAGGCACTAAATTCCCACCAGTACTCTCCATCCAGTTTTATGTAGGTATGGAAATAGGATGACATCAAAATGGATTACCTAACAAGTCATACAATATCTTCTTGATGTTGATATATAGTTTGGGTGAATGTGGATCTCTTAAATATGATAGATATAATGTAATTAATTAATAAATAATCTTCAAGTGATGAGTTCATGACATTTTATTCTTGGGACATTTTTGAACTTCATGGTGTACTATTAGAAAAACCTCTAAATGGGATCTAGTATTGTTGTTTTGTTTTTTAATAAAACTGTTACTTGCATTAGTTTCTCAAGTCAAGTTGGGTACCACATTAATCCTAAAAACAAGTGTCTAATTTAATTATAATGATCATATTATATAGGATATTGTTTGAGTATATATCCTTGATGTTGATGGATCTTGGTGGATCACCAATACATGGTGATATTTTATTTTAAAATCAACTACCAATAATCAATTCTGATGGATCTATTAGAAGAACTATATAGAAGGTATTGTAATTATCAATAATGATGGATATAAATAGGTGAGTAATAAAATATTTTGACAATTGTAATTTATTATATGAATGATCATTTGAAATTAATTTGAAACCAACTCATGGCTTCTCAAAGTGGACCAAATTCATTAACTAAATAGTTAAAGAGACTATATTAATTAAAATTTGGTTATTACATTTTCATTTTAGTATTGTAGATATTATTTCACCAATTAGGGGAAATTATGTTAAACTAAACCTGATATTTTATAGGGTTTTTATCCCTTGGTAAGTTTAGGGTAAATTTTTTATATTCTAGCCTTAACTATGAAATTCAATACCACGAATAACACGATTCATTTTTCTTAACTATGTAAATATGTACTAGAACCAAATCATATGATATAATAAAATGATTTTGATTATGAGGGAATTGAAAAATATATAAATCACACTATTAGTGTCATATACCAGGGTGAATAATCTATATGGGGTAAATTAATTCCTTTTCTTCAAGTCAAGTTGCAGTACATGAAGCTCCAAGATGAAACTTGGGACTGAGAAACTGATGTGAATGTTTAGTGGATGAACCTTTCTTCACAATAAGATGGTTAATGCTTCTCAAGGATAATAAGGAAAATGATAAGGATATTATAAATAATTTTTTCTAGATGGGTTTATTCCAATTTCAATTAATTTAGTTTTTATTATTTCAAGATTTATTTTAAATTTTTTAGGAGATGGGGAAGTTCTCGGACCATGTTTTAAGGGAAAGAGCCATGTAGTGTATTTTTGCACAAAATTAGTCCTCCCAATGGATGTATGATAAGAGTACACCAAAATTATATTGGTAGTGGTAGAATCTTTTTCATCAAATACCAGGGTCTTAATGTTTGTGCTTATATTACCCACTAACATAAAATAAATCTGATGATTTCCTCAATATTTTTATAAATAAATATAGAAAAATAATAATTTTTTAAAAATAAAATTTTTTGGATTCTTTTTTAAACCCCATATTAATATTTTTCTCATTTTAACTCCTAGGATATTACCCTTGTTGATCACTTCATAGTCGATTATTCCTTATGCATCCTATTATCAATAATTGGATTAATTTTTATTTGGTTGTCAATGAGTGGTTTTATTTGATAAAGAAATTCTATATCATTCCTATATTATTTATTTTTATATTTTTTTAATGTTGGAAATATGTATAATATGTTTTCTATTAAAGCTAAATCTTTTTAAAACATTATATATCCTTTCATTCCATTTAGTAAAACTACTAAAAAGGAATAACATAGGTGAATACGAGGTAATCTCATTTTATTTCTCACAAATTCATTCACTTAAATGAAAATAACATAAATACATTAATGTATTATCTATTTGGGATTGATGATTCTAGTGGTTATATATATCTTCTCTTTTTAAGAATGTAAAGTAATTTTCTTCCATTAATTTAGTCAGTGTTACCCTTCCATATTTTTCATTATAATTATTATTTAACCCAATAATTGTATTGATCCAAATACACAAAATTAAAAACAAGAAATTTAAACTAATAATAGTTTTTCTGAAATATTTTATTGGTAAATTGGTTAGTTTATATTACTATTGATTATTTTTAACATGTTTAACATGATATTTTAGTTAAATATGAAATTGTTTTTCCCATATATACTATTTATCATGTTTAATTTTAATTCTTTTCAACAAAAGAATAAAATGAGATTTATTCATCTTTTACACTTCTTGTTATCTTTAATATGGTTAGTTTTAGTATGTAATGAATTATTCACCTTCCTTCGGTATTATATAGATGATTGTTTTCTTATTTTTCACCTAGGGTATGTTAAAACTCATGTATCTTATAGTATATATTCTTCAGTAGTTACCCTCAAAATGTTGAAGGTGGTTGGTATCAGATTAGATCATAGTGTCTGGACTTGTTATGAAAATTTCTCAATTTTATAAGGAAAATGATATATGATTTCCCTAAATTAGTATTCATGATTTCATTTCCCTTCGGTTGGGTTACAATGACCTCAACTCAGTGAAATATACACCTACATATATGAGTGGATGTATACATATACATGTGTATATAAACATACATTTTGGAGGGAAGTGACATGCCACTTTAGAACTTATGTTGAGGCTCAAAGATGTAATTAATGGTAAGGATAATTCTCTTATATATGATTACTTATTATCCCTCATTTTATGTTTCACCCAATATTTGAGTATTTATATTATTTATATTCATGCTCCTTATCATTTTATTGATTCTTGAATGTGCTATTATTTATAAGATGTTTTTGGGGAATGTTATTAACTACTCACTAGGTATAATTATAATTATTATTTACACATTCCCCTTCAGGGTAGGTGAAAATACTTTTATATGTGATCATGGAAAAGGTAAATTCTTTGAGCATAACAAGTAATACACAAAGCTTATAGTATGAGTGATTTCTTAATTGGTTATTAATTCAAGGAAATATTGATGACATATGGTATATCATTGGTGTAATTTGGGATATGATGCAATTATAAGAGAATAATGTATTCCCCGTTATGCCCAGTTTAATTTTCACGTCTTTCTTACATTTGGTTTTTTATTTAGAATCTTATACTATGAAAATAGTTGAATGTTCTTTATCTTTATTTATATAGATCATCATGGATATGTATTATCATTAATTTTAGCATTGTCACATGTGACACCCTCTTCCATTCACAACTAATTATGTAAAATACAAAACTAATACTTAGATAAGTGATGTCATATACTGGTACACACTAGGTCAGGTTATTATACAACATAATGTTGAACATTAATCTCCCACATATTAAAACTATATAACCACTTCTGTCTACCAAGAATTTTTTTATAAGAAGTAATGATTAATGTTTTGGAACCTTATGATTCAAATAATGTTTTTGGTAATCAGTTCACCCTCATTACTTTGTTACATTAATTGACTTCAAGCCTCTTAGAGGAAGTCTTAAGGATGAATATCCAACCAGATTATTTACTTAGACTACTCTATATTGGGCCATGGTTATGTAATGGTGATTGATATAATGTGGAAAAATTAGGGAAGTAGAATCCCAAAATATTATGGGTAATAAAATGGGTATTAATTACAATGTTTCATCCATACAAAGATATATTAACTCTAAAAGTGTAAAAATATGAGAACATGTGAAACTATAAGTTCTCCTTAAGAAAATAATGTTCTTAGGTCGATGGTTATAGTTAACGATTAAATATATATAAACATAAAATATATATTTTTTATTAATAATTTTACTTTTGTTATAAAGGAAGGCTTAAAACAATAAACTAAATGAAATATATATTATGTAATAAAATTCAATAGATAACGTTTTTACATATGTTTTTGTTTCATTTTATTCATTTTTAGGGAGTTATAGTATTTTATTTACTCTATAATATGAAATATACATAATATATCAAGGTTAAGAAAATATAATAATATTTAACTGGGTGATAAATAAGGCATTTTGATGAAATATTTCTCTCAATGGGAATTTAAAGTGGTTTGAAACCATGATTTATTGAAAAAAACTACATATATTAGACATAATGAATTTTATTTCACAATTATACAAGCTTGTCCAAAATTTAAAATAAATTAATTATTAATTAAGTAGAATTCCTCATCTGAAGTTCCAATATATTTAAAATTTCAATGCTATGAATATATATAGCATAATTAAAACATTATATAATACAATGGGGATGTTAAAGAAGAATAAAATTTCTATAAATAATGTTAGAGGAAACTATGACCATTATTTAGAGAAGATAAAAATTTTATAGGGTCACATAAATGAAATAAAATATTTCTAAAATATTACTAGTAGTTGAATATAAATTTTAACTAAAGTGAGATAAATTCTAAAAGGAAAACAATTTCCATGGGCTTAATGTATGGAATGGTTCACCCATCACTCTCTATATATATTTTTATAACATTATTCATTAAAAATAAAATATTTTTACAAAAAATATAGTATGTTAATATTAAAGATAAAGGTATAATAAAAAAGAAAACCACTTATTTTTATAATTCAAAATTATATTAATTTTATAGAGAGTAATGAGAAAAATATTTTTCCATTGTATTTTATATGATGGAAAAACATTCTCTCAAATTAGCTCTATTGAAACATTTTTTTCAAAAAATCAAGAATAAGGTTACCTACTTCCATAGTTTTGAAATATTAGAAGTTGTTTTGACCTACTTTTCTATTATTCTATATCATATAGATAACTATCAATTTCCATTGTTTTCTATCCATGGTAGTAAAACTAAGCTGTCACCATGATTTTAAAATGAAGATGGTAGAAATTCCCTACATTCAAAGATTCAAAATTATTCATATAACATTTAAAAGTATAACAAATTACATGATATTTCTATATATTATATATAATCAAATCATACATATATTATCTTCAAAACACACACACACACACCTTATTTTACGTAACATATATGTATAAAACAAACCAATATTGTTTTTGAAAATTATAATTATTATGGTCTAAATTCCGGACACCTTCTATCAAAAATTAAATCAATTTTTTTTAGTTTTAAAATATTTTTAATGTTCTAAAAATTAATCACATAATATGTGTAGTGAAAAAATAGGTTGGTGGTATTTTAATTTCACTAGTTATAAAAATAATTCAAGAAGGAAAAAAACTGAATCAAAGAATGTTTTTACACAATAATAAAAATCATTAACTTAATGTTAATAATGGTAAAATGAATATTTTTATATAATAATTAATATATTCATCTTAGTAATCTATGGTAATATATGGTCTGGGAGGTGGACCAAATTTAATTCATCACTATGTTCACCGTTATTTTATAAATTATGTAATCTATTATTAAAAATTAATTGTATATAATACATTTATAAAACCAGTATCCCTTGTAAAAATCCATTATGATGTGATCATATATTTTAAAAATAAAAATTTCACAACCTTTCTTTTAAAGGTGTTTTAAAGAAAAAATAACATTTCATTAATTTCTTGTCATGTTTATTTTATCAAGGACTAAACTAGTTATTTCAGGGATAATAAATATCAAAATGAATCCAAAAAAATTGTTATAAATGAGGGGATTGAATTATAAAAATTAATATTTGAAAAAAAAACCATAAATCATCCATATTATTATGTTAACTGAACATTTATAACCACTTTCTATGAACATGAATGACATTCATCAAATTATATAAAACTCTATCTTCTAAGTGATACATTTTATTGAATTACTTGAAATTTTATATAATTTTTAAGATGGATGATATTTTTTTCTCTATCTAGTGGATTCCAACCACAGACTACTTTTTTAAAAAATTTAATAATTTCATGTTAAATAAATGGTATTTATTTGTTTTTGTGAAAGAAATAAAAATATTCAAAAGGATTAATTTTATAGAAATTATAAAAGAGGGTTAATAACAATTATCACATAAATAGTTTAAAATAAAAATAGTTTCTATTATTATTCTAAAAATGTGCTTAAATTTCCATTCATTAAGAGTACAAGTTAATTCATGATAAAATAACTCAATTTAAATATATAATATTGACATATATATGGTTTGTTTTAAATCTATTATTTTAAGTCATTATCAATAAATTTTTATATATGTTTTTATTGATAAATTTCTGAACAGTTCTTATGGAATTTTTTATTATACAAATTTCCAAAAATTCAATAAAAAAAATAATTATTATATAATATTAATTTTAAATAATGAAAAATATTATATAAATTTTCAATATGTTCTATAAAAATATCTTTTACACATAAACACTAGTAATAGGTATTAATTATCAAAAATAGATTTGAATAACTATTATATAATAATGGGAAATTATAAACAAAATTTACATAAATGAACTATTGAAAACCCTTTATAAATTAATAAAATAATAATCCCTTATTATTAACACTAATCATAATTTATAAGTACCATATCAAATACATACTGGTTTTATTCAAAAAAATCATTTTGAAAAAAGTGTTATAATGTTATTCATTTAAAATTATTTTAATTTATAATTTATGTAGAAAATTTTTATATAACAAATTAATGGAATTTTTTTTATAAATTCCTATAATAATGTTTTTATATGTATTTTGAGGTGAATATAATGTAACTCATGCATGAAAATAAATTTAGTTCCTTAACATGGTAAATTAAGAGTGAGCTATACTATTTCAATAAAATAGTAACAAATCAAAATCAATATATTGATTGGATTCATTAATATGAGACCAATATAATAGTAATTAAAATAAAATATAGATAATAACATTGGGACAAATTAACATTAAAATTTGGGGAAAAAATATGAAGGAATCTATATTAAAATACTCAAAAAAAGATATATTATTTGATTCAATGTGTAGATCATTTATTAGTTAGGTTGTAATATATGATATTAATATAATTTATTAATATTTTTTACAATTAAAAACATTGAATTATGTTGAAAAAAATACGATATGAAAATATCTAGTTAAAATTGGATTTGAAGAGAAATAGATTAATAAAGAACAAAAAAATTTCATTACTTTCTGAACCATCTACATGTTTGAATATATATCCATTATAGATGACCTAATAATGATTTACTCCATTTTTAATATACTAAATACATTAACCATGTATCATATAGATATAATTTATTCTTCTTCTTATCCAGATAGTAACTTGGTAATTGAATTGGGGGATAAACATTATTTCTTTGACTATACATCATTGAACACACACCTTATTCAAATCCAAAAATATATTATAAATCCCAAGTTCATTGAATTTATGAGGATATTTAAGTTAAGATTTTCTTAATAACTTTTACATTAATCACGATACATTACATCTTATATTTTACATTTCATATAAAAAATTAATATTTTTTAATTCCTTTAACATTCAATTAATTTATCAATCTAGTTATAAGTCAATCAAACACATCATCACATAATGTAATATATGATTGAAGTGGTATTTTTGACACTCATCATATAACATTGGTGTCACTTAATTAATTAATTAAATGATTTTTAATCCATTGTGATTTCATGAGAATTCTATTCTAAAATTTTAATATTTCAATGGGTTTTGGTACTATGCACAGTTTTCACACTGTTAAGAGTAATTATGCACTGATATTTCATCACGGGTATTGACATGTTAGTCATAATTTTAATGGTTTTAGAATTATTAGATTATTTTTGAGTCTTTCTTAGGGATAACCATGGGTTTTACTCAATATTTTCTTGTAAGAACAAAATGGTTTTCATGTGGTTCGGTAAACCCTACAAGACCCATTCTGTAAACATTTTTATTTTTTCTAATTCTTAACATCCTTTTATGATTTTTTCTAGTTTTATTTATTTTTCCTATATTCATCCCCCATTGAGTTAACCAACATACCATCCCACTCCCTTAATGTATGCTCCCCACCATCTCCCCTAAGTTCCCCTCTCATCTCTACTTTTATGTGATTCCATTGCATTTTTCTATCAATTCTATAAGGTAAGTTCTCATATTCCATCATCATATCTTTTTCTGGTGAATTTTATTCACCCCATCACCCATCTCATTTAGCCAAAACTAATTTCAAGTTTTTTGACTTCGGTTTTCATATTTATTTAATGATATCATGTGTAATGGGTCCTCTATAGAACCTTCTCACACATTTGGGTATGCAATGTTAAATTTGAAGTCTTCCAAACCATATTAATTTTCCCTAAATTTCTTTGAGGTAGCTTTCCCTATAGAAAACCCTAGTACTACATGTTTATAAATTTATTATGTTTATAAATTATCTTTTATGTTTTTGAAAACATTTTACATGATATTATTAGGATTGGATTATTTTTTAATGGTTTTAATTTTTACATTGGCTTAGGATGCATGCAAATTGATTTAATATATCATAAGTAGAACATTTAAAATGATTCATGTGTTTTAAAAATGTTTCTTGTGCAATTCATAAAATAGTATTCTTTTTTTAGTTGTTTTTATATGTTTTAATGTCTTGGTATAGGCTTATATTGCATGTAATGTGTTCTTTAAATATCTTTTTTATGTAAATATTTTATTTAAATATTTTTTGAATGACTGTTTTACACCGGATGCATTTTTGAAATGGTTATTCTTGTTTTTAAAGGATTTATTTACAAAAAAAATGAAGGGTTATCCCTTTTATGAAATGTAATAATGATTTCATTAAGTTATTTTAGTTGTTTTTTTGTTTTGATTGTAATTTGCACAATATTTATCTATGTATTCAAAATGTTTTTGTAAATGTATTTCCAAAATAATATATAATAAATGATTTTTTATGGACCAGTTGGCACATGGGGATGTGATGTTTGATTGATTGGTTTTCTATACACTTTTTGAGACCCATTTTTTAAGGATTTTATATATATCCAAGTGGTGTATATTTTAATTGAAATTCACGATGTGATTATTATTAGGGGATCTTTCTAAGGTAAGTGTCTATGGTAGGAAGTAAGTGATTATGATATAATCATTTGTGATTTTTTAATTTCATGCGATGAAATTTATTTTGAGTTTGTACCACCACTTTCAGTAATTACATGTGGAACCCTAAGTTACTAATAGGGGATTTTTGGGACATTTATAGGGCTGTTGATATTACACAGTGGCTAACCACCCCTAGTTGTATGAAATACTAAGAAAGTGGGAGGGTCACTTATGACATTTGATATAGCAGGATTCGGTTCATAAGATGTGTGATTGTCAACCATCTGGTCATTAGTGCACCTTTTCATAACCTATAATTATACCAATAGTCCCCTGGTTTTTTCCTCTGGATTTGAATGGTATTTTTCCTTATTTATTTTATTTTGAGTATGTTTGTTTCTTACTTTTCATATAATAGTGGTGGAGACATATTGGTCCTTTTATGATTGATCATTGACATTATGTGGGTTTCCTTATGATAATTTAATTGTTTATTATTACTTGTAAGAAATCATCTTATTTATTGATTTCCTTGTTTTTTATGTGTAATTAATTGTTTTGCATGGGCTTCAAAGAAAATGGTGTCATTTTTTTCAAAGTGATATTCTTTATTAGAACCTCCTTTGTAAAATATAAAACTGTTTGAGTGATTCTTTTTAAAGGTGATATTTCCAAAATAAAAGAATAATATAACCTACTAAATTAAAAAATTTATATTTAAAAAATATAAGATTTTTTAATTGGTATTTTTTGGAATTTAATTAAAATTTTAATGTAATTGTCTTTTCCTGGAAATGGTTTACAAAAATATCATGAAATATTGAAAAGGGGGGAAATGTGTTTTGGCATGTTATCCTTGTTTAAAAGTCTAATTTATAAGTTGTAACTATCCTATTTTTTTATTTTATAAAAGGAAATTTATTCAAAAGTGATCTTGTTATTTGGTTTTATAAGAACTGTGAAAACGTACTTTATAGCATATGTTAAAACTAATTATTTATATAATATTTTACAAATGGATTTCCTTAGATATGGTTAGGTGTGGTGGTATAATAATTTCCCATGTTCTCACTCCAATTTCTCCTCAGTTATAGGTTCTTGGTTATCCTTTGGATTCTTCATTGAATTATGATCAATTTTATGTCTGTTTTTAGGTTATTTCATTAGTCTTGTATGTCTACTACTTGATTTTGTAAGGACTTCTGATAGACCAAAATTAAGTGTTATTTCATTATTCAAATTCTGATGATTTTTTCATTATTTTCAATGATAAAACCCAAGTATTTCAATTTTTTAAAAAATAATGGATAATATTATTTATAAAATAAAAATATGTTAAAATATGAAATAAATTTAAGTCTATAATTTTGACAGATGATAATAATCTCAGTATTTTGAACATAACTTTTAAATAATCGATTCAGTAGACATAGTTCTTTTTTTAGGACCCATTTCCTTTAATAGAAAAACATTCCACTCTAGAACCAATGAAAAATCCACCATTTGGATGCCCAAAACTAGATCAAAAAATGGGCCTTAAAAAATATTCACATATCTGGAAATTTATGACATTATGATCATATCTCCTGATTGAAGGACAAAATATTCTAAAATTAGGAGTGGAGACATTCAAGACATTGACGAGAAACTTTCTTGACTATTTCCATGCATGTATAAACCATTTTAAATGCCATTAATGAATAGGAAACTAGATATGTGGAATATGGTGAGTATGCCTAGGAATAATATATTATCAAAGAAAAATGGACATAACTCTCTATAAATGTGGAAAAATAGTCTAAAATTTAGAGGGGATATGTCAATGATATTTATGAAAAACATTTATTAATGAGTGTATGAGTGAATTAGCTATTTAATTGGGCTAACACAAGGAAAATTTTGAAGGTAAATTATTTCATATAGAAGGAGGAGAGATCATCTTTCCCAAATCATTACAATCCATCCCATACCATCAGTTGACCACCAAGGAGGAGATCGCCAACAAAGAATCCACATTGCACCACCTTTTTCCTCCCTCATTTCTTCTTCTTAATCATTTTTGAGTTTTATTTTTTTAGTTTTCAATTTTAATTTAATTATATAATAAAATTAGACCTTTATTTTAATTCTTTTTTCACAAATTTCGTCATCTTCCTTAATTTTTCTTAATTTAAATTTTTAGTAGTACTATCATAATTAATATCATTAGTAATAATAATAATAATAATAATAATAATATATTTAATTTAACATTTATATTTTAGAATTTATTTTTCTTTTCTCGTTTTATTCTTTATCTTTTATTCTTTAATAAAAATTCCTTTCTCAATAAAAATATTAATATTAATTAATATCATTATTTTTATTATTTTAACACTATTTATAAATAATAGAACTTTTCTTTTATTATATTCCCATATCTCTCTCATCCCAATTCTTCCATTTTTATTTTATTCATTTAATCTCTAACTACTATTCCTTTTAAATTAATCATTCATTTATTCTATCACTCATTCCCTTCTATTCATTTAACTTACACCATTGTGATCTCTTACTCTAAGAAATGAGAGGCTGACTCTGAGGCATTGATTAGGGGGAGGTCAATGTGTTATTTAATTTTCCTTATATTTTAATTTTAATTTTGTATTAAATTTGAGTAGCATGCCAGGTGAGGCTGATGTCTATGATTATATGACTTCCCACCAATGAATGAAACACAATTTATTTCAATATTTTTATTTAATCACTTTCCCCTCCCTTCATTGTTTATCTCTTCAATCTTTAAAATTGAAATAGTCAATGTATGAAACAACATTGATGGGGTTGGATCATGGAAGATGAATTCTCCTAGACCAAGGACTGTCATCAACCTTTATTATATAAGTAGGTGTAATTAAGTGTCCTTAAGTATTCGATGATATTTCATAATTACAAAATAAATAATAGTATTCTAAACATTAGATTTAATTTTCGATTCTCAAAATGAAATTAGACACACAAAGGTGAATATTGATTATACCTTAAACCGGACCACAAAACCAAGTACATTATTTCCTTAACTCATTTTATCTAGTTTTCACATTAGTTTAAATCTTCATTTTTCATGTGATTATAAAAGTAATAAAAAATCAAAAAATATTTGTTATTAATTTTTAAAGTAATCAAAAACCATAAAAACAGAGAGCTTATGTGAGTTAGAAAATGTATGTGAACAAATTGAAAGGCTCCTCATGTGAGATGAACTTGGTCATCCACTAAGTTTCACTAGGAAAAATGTAATTTCCTTTTCAATACCCCACAACAAGCGTTCATAAAAAATGGTTCCATTTTCATGGACCCATTCATAAGTTTTTTTTATTTCGTTATTTTTACAATTTAAATAAATTTTATTTATTTTATAAAAATAAAAACTAAAAAAATTTCATTCTGTTTTCATTCTATAATTTCTTCAATTCCTGGAATAATTACTCTCAGGTAAATATTGCAGCTACTGAAGCACCCTAGTATAGTGAAGATGGTGTAGCATTATGGGATATATGGGTTGCGGGCAGAGCAAAATTTTAAAAGATAAAGAATTCAGGGACCTTGTCCAGGATCTGAAGGAGACCCTTGAGCAACCGGTGGTTGATGTATTTTATAGATTACTCACTAAATTCTGGGTGTAAATCCCAAAATTATGTTAAAAAGTGTCCAAAACACAAGAATAATGCTCTAAATTTCCTATCAAAATTGTTAATGAAATATCCCCTGATGATTTCTTTGAGAAATTGGGAAAAAAAATAAACTCATGTTCGATATTCAAGGTCTTCATGAAAAGGTTAAGAATCTACAAGGAAAAATTGATTGGATAATTGAATACTTACGAGCATAATTAGATGAACATGAACCGATGTCTAAACCTGAACCAAAAGATGATCCACTTATCATATGTGAGGAGGAAAAGTAAGAAGGATTTTCTGGTGAGAAACATGTCAGAGATCAAAAATAATTGGATGAATTATTCAATGAATGTGAGGAACTACATTATCTTCTCATATAATGGAAAAAATTCCAACATCATTGAATGATTACACCAACCAAGTGGTGGAATTTTGGGAAAAGATATATGATCCCCACTACCTACCTCGATCCTTTAAGAATATACATCAAGAGGAACTTACAACTGAGGCATTGATTGAATCTGAATGAAGAAATGGTGTAGATATTTTATTATAATCTATCTATTTTTATTTTTATTGAAATATAATTTTTCATCACTCACTCTTGTTTGGAATTTTCAGATTTAGAAAATATTTTCCATGGCTTAGAGTTGGATAAAGGACCAGGTAATTCATCTCTAGAGGAACACATGAAGCTCCCTGATTTTAATGAACATGTATTTGTAGAGCCCCATTCGAAGATCTATGTAGCAGAGCCTAAGAAAATCAGACAAGAGGATGATTATTTTCAAAGGGAGAAAATACATATTAAAAAGTAAAATTTTTATTCTATTTAAGTACAATTACATGAATATTCCCCCTTTTATCACTCACTATAAGAATACCCTATGAAGCTATCACTGGAAGAGAAAAAGGAGGTTACACTAGTAGAATCAAAGAAATATGATGAATCATACTTCATATTACCCCCTCCATGCAAGCTACACCACATTGTAAAGAGGTGGATATTGTTTTCTCTATCCATAGATCATTCTTATAGAACAATGATGAAGAAAAAGTTGGGAAAGGCCGCATGTGGGGGTTGAAATCAATGAAGCTTCATCCGCCAACTGATTTTGGATAACAGATTGTACTGACCTCTAGAGGAAGTAAAAAATTTATTGCCCGCTTGGGGGATCCTACCAAGAATTATCCTTATCAATTACTTTATATTGATTTATATTTCAATTTATTTTCATATGATAATTGCAACATGAATCCCACTCTCTCCAATTATTTTTTAGCTTTAATGACATAATCATTGTGCTTGATTTTGAAATTCTCTTTTATTGGACCAAAATGTTAGAAGGAATCCTTGAATAAGTTAAGGGGAGGGACCATTCATAATTAGAATGAGAGTTCACTTTTATTGTTTTGTATTATAAAATTTCTACATTTTTTCCAAATCATATATTGAGCTCTAAAGTAAAAAATTGAATACCATTTCTAGAATTATACTTTACTTGATTAATCTAGGATAAATAAGTTTCATAGGTATCCTATGATTCCATGTTTTAAATTTCAATGTTAATAATATTGAATGATTAATGCTGAGAATTAAATTATTAAAGTGAAACATGGATATTAAAAAGGGGACTCATGATTTATGGAAATTAATTTATTCTTGTAAATGAAATTTCCTAACCATTTTTTAAGATTTGAAATTTTTGAACTCTATGTGAATTGATTTGTTATTATTAATCATGCCTTGAGTGATTGTCCTAAATCACATTTCCAATTCATAAGATTATTTATAGACCAAGTACTTCCTATTATATTCTTAATCCTTTTTATTGAGTGATCTTTGGACCTCCCACATACTAGAAATTGAATATTAACTTTTCAAAGATATGATTATAAAAAACACATTTAAAATGATTGATATATCCTTTGAGTAGCCACTTATAATTAAAATACTATATTTAAATCAATCTGTCTTTATCCAATAGAGGCCATGAATGTCCTTGTTAGGAATGAGCCATGTTTGAATCCATTATTATCCATTTCTACCCTCCTGTTAGTAATAGCATAATATTTTAAATTTTATGTGTGGGGGTGAAGGGAATCATGACAAATTGGATGATTTACATTGTATGGATGAAGTGTGGGGGTCCTTATTTTGGTAATTGTAAACGGTTATGGAATTATTCACTGTACTATAATGTTTTTCTCCTCTTGAATATAAAAAATTGAAAATGAATAAAAAAGAACAAAAAAATGTTCAAAATGGGGTTTGTTTTGGGAAAACCCATAATCACCATTACTAGACCCATAATTTCAATCAAACGTGGTTAGGTGGTGGATTTGAGGTTTATTATAAAGAATAACATTGAAAAAAAATGAAAATGTTCTTTGAAAAAGAAAGATTGTGTTATAAAATTGAAACCCAATTTATTCTAGAGATGGTAAAAATTATTCATTTTGATTAATCTAATCATGATCTTATAATTAAGTATTCAAGAAGTTGGGAATTTTTACAATTTTAAGTGGAGAATGTCATTTAATATTTAAATTTGAATATCAGGCATTGTATTTAAGAGACAAGCCTTCTTCTTGAGCCTCAGTTTTTAATGAATCAAATCCTTCTGACCTTAACCCTATGATTTATTTGAAGCTTGATTGAAATGTCCTCATTATTTTATGTACCTTAGGTCATTAAAAATTTCATAAATAATTTCCTTTAAAATCCTATGGGTAAGGAGAATTTATTCACAATATGAGTATAAATCTACTTATATTTTATCATGAGTGATGTTAGAATAGAATACACTACGGTATAGATCATTATTCTTTAGGTTTAATAATAATGAATTTAAGAACATGAGTGAATTGGAGGAGAAGTTCCATCATTTTTAAAAGGGGAAATGTAAAATTTATGGATTTTTTTTTCCATTGAAAAATGAGAAATGGAATTCATATTTTTTGTGTAATTTGAAATTTTGATTTTACATTGATAATTGTTTTATTATATTTCCTTGAAATTTAAATATTGATAAAATTAGTGCCCTCTTTAACTCCATGTTGAGATTTCATGGTTGAGAAAAAGAATGGTTTATGTGTTGGGGTATTTGATAGACCAAAATTATGTGTATATTTTATTCAAATTTTGAATATTTATTCATTATTTTTAACAATGAAAGCTACAAAATTCAATTTTACATTAAAATAAAAGTAATTTTATTTATAGAATGAAAATAGGCTAAAATATAAAAATTTCTTAATTCCAAAATTTTCACATATTTTAAACACTTTGGTATTTTCATCATATCTCTTATATTATAGATATAATTAATGTAATTATTTTTTTAGTATTCATTTATTTTTGGCTTGAACTTCCCTTTCTGGACCCAATGCTAAATCCACTATTTATAATCCCAAAACTAGCTCATGAGTTTGGACTTGAAAACTATTCCTAAATGTAGATTTTTTTATTTTAGGATCATATCCCCAAATTGGTATAAACAATATTCAGAAATATTGAAGAGATACACGAAATAAATTTATTAGTAACTTTCATGTAGGATTCCATGTAAGGATCGACCATATTCAAGGCCATTAAAGTGTAGGAAAATGGAGATAAAGAATATGGAGAGTCTTTATGGGATGAATAATTTATCAAAGTAAAATAGATATAAAGACCTCTAAACATGGACAAATATGAATAAATTTGGTGGGGAGAGATACAAGATATTTACTAACAACATTTATGAAGGACTCTATATGTGAATCAACTATTAATAGGGATAACATGTGTAAACATTCAAAGGTAAATTTTTTGATATAAAAGGAGGAGAGCTCCTCCCTCCCAAATCATTCCAATCCATCCTATACCATAATTAAACCACCAAGGAGGAGATATCAATAAAGGAGTCATGATGCACCATCTTCTTCCCCACCTCTATTTATTCTTCTTCCTCATTATTTTTTTATTTTTTTGTTTTAGTTTTCTATTCGTATTCAAATTCATGATAAAATTATTCATTTCTTTTAATTTTGTTTCCACAAATATCATATTATTATCTAATTATTTTTATTTTTATTTTTTATTATTATAATCATAATTAATAATAATAGTATTAATAATAATATTATTATTATTGTTATAATTATTTTAACATTCTTATTTTGAAATTTATTTTTATTTTCTCATTTTAGTTTTTCTTTTTTTCTTTTTAAATAAATATTATATTCTTAATAATAATATTATTATTATTATTTTAACTGTCTTTATAAATTTTATAAAATTTTCTTTCATTTTGATCCTCTATCTCTCTTATCTAAATTCTTTCATTTTTATTTTATTCACTTTATCCCTCACCTCCATTCATTTTAAATTACCCATTTTTTATTCTATCTCTCTTGCCCTTATCTTCTTCTCACCCCCACCATTATAATCGTGTACTCTTGGAAATGAGATGCTAACCCCAACGCTTCGCCATAGGGGAGGGTAAGGTGTTCTTGAATATTTCTTAATGTTTAATTTTATATTTTAGGTAAATTTGAGTATCATTCATGGTGAGGTGAATATCACTATTTTGATTACTTCCCAAAATTGACATGAAACTCATTTTATTTATATTATTTTATTTAATCACTTTTACCTATATCCATTGGCTAGTTATTAACATGTGGGAGTTGAAATAATCAATTTATGAACCATAATAAATAGTGCCAGGTCTTAGGAAGTGACACTACCTAAACCAAATAGTTTCATCAACCCGGATTAATGGAGGAGGTGGAATGAAGAATGTTTAGGCAGTTGATGATTTTCTAAAATTACAAAATAAATAATAGTTGTCCAAATAAGAGATTTCATATTTTTATTATCAAATTAAAATAAAAAATAGAATACTGATTAAACCTTAATCATAACCCCAAAACCAAGTACTTTTTTCAATAACTCATTATGTCTAGTTTGGATGTTAATTTATATTCTCGTTTTTCATGTTATTAAAAAAGTTATTAAAAACCAAAAAATTTTGTAATTGATTTTTTAATTTATATCAAATCACAAAAATATATAGGTTATGTGAATTAGAAGAGGTATTTGAATAAACTAATGGATCCCCAAGTGAGACAACCCTGGCCAGCCATTATACTACACTATGAAAAATATAATTTCTTTTTTAACACCCCATGATGGGCATGAGTCTAGTTTATATTAATTTTCTATAATTCATGAAATGTTTCCATTTGTATCATTTTATTTAGACATGTAAAATTATACCGCTCTCTACTATTGGAGGGGTAGTTATATTATAGTGGCTGAGGATATGCACTAGGAGGACATTTCGAATTGAAGGAATACTAGGGTGTGTGGGAGGTTTTTGTTTATCTTGATTTCTATAACTTCCTTAATTATATATTTTGATTATTTATTACATTTTTAGTTCAGCTTTGACATCTAAAATGGGATGTTTCATTCCAGATATTAATCTATTCTTTTTATCTAATTTACTCTGATTATTTGGAAAATCCATTCCATTGTGTTTTACTATAATTACTATGTAATAATTTCCTTCCCATGGGGATCGAAAATACCCTTCGATCTAGTGGTGTGATAGTTGAAGAATCTGTTAGATATATTTCATAGATAGGTTAATCAAATAATATGACATAGAAAAGAATATGAAATATGGAAATATCATGATATCCCGTATAATATGATGTTATATCACACATCATAATCATGACCTCAAAATATCACATGATTTGATATACCTAATATAATTTTTTAAAATACATAATTTTTTGAACATAAATATATTTCAGTCTCTCACATATATCGAAGAATCACTAACATCATGTTTTATTCAAATGATATTGTATCTTACCTAAATGGTTATCAATCCATAACCAAAATTTGATGGTTAAAGCTTTAAACTCTTTTATAAAATCAATCATACAACTCCATTGATTATTCTAATTGTTTTCATAGTATCTAATTTTTGATATATCATTTATTTGTCACCCAATATACCTTTTTAACATTCACATGTAGGTTGTCACATCCTGATACATTATACTATAGGCCACGGTGCCTAAAATAAATTCGTTATTTATATAGGTTGGTATAAGTTCCAAGGGAATTATTCACAACTATTTTATAATTATTTTACCCACATCAACATCAAGAAAATAATTTTAAATATATTTGGTCAATTAGTTCCAATTTATACTATAAGGATGGATCCGTTGTTATAAACATCAAATGAGTTATCATTAGATCCTAGAATCCTATTGTATGATATATAAATTTTATATAAGATTTTATTTGGAGTTTTGATTTATTTTAAAGTCCATATTTATGTTTTATAAATATTTTAAAAACTTTTAATTAAAGTGGATTACTATATTAAATATTCTCTCATGTTTTTATAATCTAATTTTATAATGGTGTAAGTTTTTAGTTTTCTAATTTTAAACTAACTATTCAAGAATAGATCTTGAAATGAATTATATTGAATTTTTAAACCAATATAACTAGGTTTACACCCACTTACTATATAATGATTCTTATGTGTGTATAATATTAGATATACATGATGCATGTAAATATAACATTTCCCCTTATTTTAAAGGTGTAGAATATTTTTTTGGAATAATCGGTGGTGATAATGATATATGGGATGAACTTTTAGTTCACAAGGATATAATGTTCATCATGATTTCTTTGTTATATCATTGATTCATTTTAAGACACATGTATTAGTTCATTTAGGCTACTCTATCAAAACTTTTTGATTACTTGTTTACATTTTTGATACTATTTTAAAATATTTGTATATTTAATTAATTATTCCATGATTAGATGTTTAAACATAATACACATTTTAATAATTTTTTATTGAGGTATATATTATTTTGTTTCTTCTTTTTTGATTGGTTTAGTGAGATAAGAATGTATATAGTTCGTTTAGGATATAATGTAAAATTTGTAGACATTTTTATTCTAGATTTATGATAAACATATAATGTTATGTTTGGTGATGTTTATGATGGTGAATTATTTGAAAAAGTTATTGGATCTCTCCCTCGACATGTATTCCAACCTATTAGAATTTTGAATGTGATTTTTGATTTGTGTCATATTGACTTATATATCAGTATAGCATAACATATTGTTTTACTAATACATCTCTGATCTATTATATTTTACTATTTTATTTATATTTGGAATTTTATTTGAGTTTTAGTTTAATTATATTGACTTTTATATGTGTTGGGGGATTTATATTAGGAGAATGATTGGAAAAAATAGTTTACCATACCATGCTTCTCGAAAATGTGGACACTAATTCCTCTTTAGTCAGTGGTGTATGATTGGTGTATAGCTTAGTAAATTGTTTTTTCATATCATGCATAGTTCTCCAAATTTTCAATTTATTAGGCTTCATAAAATACCATCTTGTGTTAAAGACACTAAATGGGGTATTTCCCCCCCATTCATATAGGTTTCCCCATGGGTCCTAAGGATTCACCCCCCCCCCATAACCCTACCATTGAGTTTTAGTGCATTATTGCTCTATTATTGTGTTATTCAATAGGTAATTGCCTTTATTTCTATCATATTACTTCCTTCATGTTTTTTCTTCCAATCCCTTAGCTATTTTCTATCATGGAATAACCATATGGTGGTGATTTTTATTTTTTGTTTTTTGTTCTTGATGTCAGGGTGTGTGGATCATGTATTGGGTATTTCTATTCCCATTTCTAATGTTTTCTTTTAATTCACACAATTATTTAGTTATATAGTTCCTTATTTTCATTTTTATTCACATTCCATTTATTATTGAGAATTATAAAAGTGTTTCCCTTAAAATGTGGATGGTTTCATTGTTAAGGAAAGAGTTTATAATATAATTGTTGATTATTTTGATTTGGTCAATTATTTTCAAAGATGATAGGAGTATGACATGTGTTCGATGAAATTTATTTTTGGGTTCAAAATTTTTGTTACTTTTTTAAATTGATGAAGTTGAATATGTAGTCCTTAAAAAATATTATTAAAATATTGATGTTTTTTTATTTCATTTCCATAATCCTTATAAACTCATTTTGTTCTTCAATGTTGAACCCCTTGGTTTTAAAGAATTATCAACCTTGTTATCCTAGTTAGTTTCTGTAGTGCATCCCGTGAACACACGCACACACACACACATGAATTTTGTTAAGAACCTATACTTATATATGTATTCATATATATATATATGTACATACAAATGTGGGATCTCATGGGAAGTATTCGTTAAAAAACCTACCACACAAAATGGTCCTTGGTTCTTTCAATTAGTTTCTAAAAGTCACTTCCAAAGTGATGTTTTTTAAAACCATTCTTAGAACCAATACAAATTTTAAAAATCAATTCATTAATGGTTTGACTTGAAAAGTATTTCAAATTATTTTTGGGAATTATTTTCCAAGTTCTAAATAAAATGGATATACGAGAACATTAAAATGAAATGATAAATTTTGGGGACTCCTACAGTAATCCCTCTCTAATGAAGGGTGATTTCTCATGGAAAAAATTGAGAGGTATACTGATAATTTTATTTGGAGCCCCGTGAATTGTTATTAATATTTTGATTATTTATTTACTACCTCACCTCCCAGTTTTATTTTCATAATGGGATCTTAGTCATTTTAGTGAGGGATGAGAGCCACTTATATTAATGTCTTGAATAGAAAGGTTATACCCCACATGGTATGGAAAGGATACAATAGGTTATTACACGAGTGATTCTAGGTGATAGGGGCCTTGTTTCATATTGAATTATAAACATAGTTAAAATTTTGGAAGATGGTTCTGAATAGAGTTCGTCTGGGGTTAGATCACAAAATATTTATGAATTTCCCATTGTTATCTATCCTTTACTATTTCTTAATTATTATTCATGATTAAATCAATTTATCATTACCTTATGGTTTCACTATGTATCTTCATCTTTTGTTTCTATTTTATATTACATTTATTCCCTAATTACATTGTTTCACTCTTTTATTTTCTTTGGTTAGAGTTGGGTGCTTAGTCAAAAGTGACTTTAAAAATGTTTTTTTGAAAAGAAAATAGTCATATAGAATTTGAATGTTATATTTAAAACATGATTATATTTTGTATGATATATTAATCATAAATTATTATAGTTGTTTTTTATTTTTAAAATTTATTTTTTCATTGATCCATATTTTCAAACTATCATTTATAGTACATTTTATAAAATGGTAATGTACAAAATCTCTATTGACTTCAAAATAATATTAAATATTATAACACTACAATTATGACACTTTACATTAGAGGACTAATGTTTTTTTGTAGGTTCAAGTATCATATTGGGGTACCACTTGCTTTGAGTGGAATTTTTGGATGGATGGTGACCAATATGTCATAGAGAGATAATTTCGGGTCCCGGTTTGGTTTGGGTTTTTTAAGTTGAATTAGTTATAAATATTTTCTTCCTTTAATTTTGATTATTTATTTATTTTTAGTTATTTATGTTCTGGTTAGGCTTCATGACATGTTTATTATTTTGGTAGTATGTGAAATTGTCTCGAATTATTGTTTGTAATTCCATCAATGCATGTATTTTGTCCGGGGGATAAGGGATTCCCCTTGGGTATGTCACTCAATACATAGGGTTTCAATTTAATGGATGAACCAGTCTATTCAATGACATATAAGATGACATATAATAGTTTTATACCATTTATAATGATTATGAATTGTTAACATTTATCTATATGTAAAGAGTGTCTACCAGTATAGTTTTATTATTATTCCATCCACAAAGGGATTTTGAATAACCTCTATTGAACACATGTATCTCTATATATGTATCTACCAAATATATATCCACATATCATTTTTTTAATTCATCAATTATAACCACATGATGTTGAATATGTAACTATTATATAAAAAACATATAAATTCATTGTTTTATATGTAATGACTAATAAATATAGATGAGTAAATCACATTTTGTCTATCCAATTAGTTGAGAAAAACACATTTAACTAAATAAGGTTTTACCATAAACATCCTTATTCATACTCAATATAGGGTCGAAATGTTATACAAATCATATTGTAGTAAAAATAAAATATTTTTGAGAAAAATAACCAACTTGATCTATAACATACATATGAAACCACTAATTTACCCCGAATAAAATCTTGTGTAAGATAAATGTTAAAGTATAATGTTTTCTTGTATAAGTGATCTTATTAACCACATGTATTGGATATTACACTAAAACTTGTATCTAAATTATACCAATTTCATTATATATGTGGTACTCTCAATCAAGTTAATGTAGAAAACAAGTCACTGTTGTTCCCTATATGTTAACTCTGTAACATTATATGATATCCTATCAAAATAGATATTAATAAATTTTTAGAAAATTTATATTTATATAAAAATATAATAAATTATCTATAAAATATTAGTTTATTTCTAAGGGGTAAATTTTTTTTTCAAGACTCATGTTAGAAACAACATCAAATATGAATGAATGATAATGTTATGATTTTTTCATTTGTAATAGTGTATAACATTTTAAAATTAAATTTATGTTAGTAAATTAATAAAATCAAAATATATTGATAGAACCATATATATAAATATATATACTTATATCTTATAACCTCATAACATGTATGGTAATTAAAATTCTCTACACATTACAACATTGGGATTTGTTTTAAAAATATCATATTTGAGTGTGTAAATTTTAATGAACATTTTGCTCATACTATATCATTATATTGTTATATGAGAAATAAATACATCAACCACCACATTAAATACTTAGTGACCTCATATCATTTATGTATATGATTGGTTAATGCTAATATTAGGATTATCAAAACATGCGATTAAAATTTAGATTAACAATCAAAAAATATTTCATTATAATATACAATATTTTTTTACATAATTTTTTTATATATAAAAAACTAATTAGATCTATTATAGATATTTTTTAAAACTAATATTTTTTTAAAAAAATTAAAACTATATTGCACTTATTTTGAGTTTTATATAACTTGAAATATTTTCTATAATTTTTTCATACAAACATACTCTCTGAAAACATATTTGTTGGTTAAATAATCAGATAAATTATGTTCATGTATGTTAAAAAGATGTAAAATGTCTACATTAATTGAAATTAATTGTGTTAATATGGAATTGAACATG
Source organism: Viscum album (assembly GCA_963277665.1). Taxonomy (NCBI): domain Eukaryota; kingdom Viridiplantae; phylum Streptophyta; class Magnoliopsida; order Santalales; family Viscaceae; genus Viscum; species Viscum album. Next base: position 27,087,626 of record OY728143.1, on the reverse strand, counting down.
TAGGATGATTGAGATCAAAGCCACATCCACCAGATGATGGATAGTTATATTTGTTATTTCTATCCCTAAACCTGAATAACATGAAATCAAAACATTAAAGTCATTTACAATGAGTGAATTTAAATTTACCTCAAGGATTTATGTACTATTTATAATATTATATGACCACTAAATGTTTTCATTGATGTTAAATTCCTAAATAGATTGCATCTCATTGATTACTTCTCCCTGTATTTTTATTAAAGTGTGTTTTTTATAAGAGTATATACAATGTGAGGTTTCATTTTAAATATTATTTTTTTCAATAGTACTTTTTTCCATTATACTATGGTCAAATATGTTTTAGTTGGGGATTTTTTTTCTTATTAGAGTGATTGAGGGATTTTTTGGCTATGAAAGAGAATTATCTGATCCATTTGATCAAGGGATTCAAGGGAATGGGAGACAACGCCATATTGATATGTTTATCATTGAAAATAATTAGGTTACCTTTTCATACTGTCAATCATTTATATTGGTGGATTATATTGTTAGAAGATGCAATAATTCCCAAAATGTTGGTAGCTAATGATATTTTTGGTTTGGAATGAGGATAACTATGATTTGATTTATAGATCATTCTATATGTTGATTCCTTCCGAATGAGCATCGGTAAATTTAAAAAAGGAAGAAATACCAAGATATAAGTATTAATTTCCCCCAAAATGAAAATTAATAAGATGGTGGCTAAAACTCATGGATCGCGTAAGCCTTTGAGAGACTTGTGATCATGTCACCATCATCTGGTCACACAAAAGAACCATGTGTAGCATATAACCTACATCCAATCTCATAGATCTCCACATGAAATGTACTTATTTCCCTATAAAGGTGAACCTAGAGAACTAGTTTTCACATGATGGAAACCAAATAATCTCCATCAGGTAACACAACCTGCCAACCAAGAGGCACCAAATAACCCATCCAAAAATCCTTTCAAAATATGAGAAAAATGTCAGAAAGGAAGAGGCCTATTGAGAACATAATACTCATGAAATAGACCATATATCAGGAGAATTATTTTCCTTGAAAATATATTGATAACTCATGATACCCTTAAGAAATTTTAAAATAAAACAAAAAAAATGAAAAGTGAAGGAGGGGGAGCCACTTGTGGTCATAAAAGTCACACTGTGAACCCCTAGTGACCCACAAGATAATGCTAGACCTTGGTGAAATATCCACCTCATCTGGAAAAATCCAACTGGCTTTTCATCTTAATCATGTGAAGAGCCTTGGGTATGCCTTGGTGACCTCACACATTCCATCTATCTCATTAGAGTCAAATGAATGGATTTCACCCTGAGATTCGTGTACATCTCCTCGATACCTTTATTTGTCATGCAATGCATCGCCAATAGGTAGAGTATTTTACTTAATAAATAGTTATGAAATCTCACATGACTCCCTAACATTGTAAAATGTAAAAAAAGTGGTAAACAAAAGAAGAGGGGGAGCATCCCATGGTTGAATAACCCTTGTAATATGCTCTATCCATGAATAACAAGGTCTCACAAGACTCACTGTCAAGTTAGTCTGATCCCGCAAATTCCGCCAAAAAATCCATCCTTCCTTCATAAAATATCCCATTCTAGGATTCAAGTGTCATTTGAGTTCCTTTAAAGATGCACTTTGATCTCACAAAGGCCCTTTGACATGTCAATATGACAATACACAAGTCCTTCAATAAGCCCACATGGTTCAAAAAGTTCTAATTAATTTGTGATAATTTAGTAAATGAGGAGTTGAAGGGATGGGATCATGTTCACTAAAAACTAGTTGAAACCTTAAAATTGATTCATGGTAGAGGATCATGAATACACGTGATGTTGAATCCCTTCACTGACTCCAGTCTGGACTCACGTGATACGCACCATGCAAAGAGGTGAAAAACCGGGGTGGAGAGGCCAATAAATCTCCCACCTTTGCATCAAAAAATCCCCACTATGAACATTCATAGATACATATAAAAGGACCAAGACTCTGAATTCAATCCCCAAATAATATTTCTCGATGAGGATGATCATGTAACCGAAAAATATTTCTTCTAGGTAAGATACTGATGAAAAGAATGATCAACCAAGCAACATGAATAAGAATTTTCCATGGTCACATATATATCACATGAAGGACTTATGGTAAGATAGACAAATAACATACCACACACTCGATTGATCACACAAGTATTAAAATAATATTACACTAAAAAGTTAAATGCATTCGAAATATACATGCAACAACAAAAACTAAAGGTGGAGTACTTAGAGAGTGTTGAACTTTTTCACATGGCTTCGGACACACGTCGTGTCATCGCGCCTTGGTTCCAAGGTCGTCTTACCATCGCGCTTGGATCTTGAGGTAGGTCTCCCTTTGAACTCGCCTTTAAATTTAGAATTTATTTATTCCTTGACTTTTTATTAAGTTTCAGCAAATTCAAAAGTATTACTAAGTAGTTATCTATAGTTTGGTGATCTGCTGATGATAAAAGTTGTTTTAATTCTAGCGTTTCATTAAATAATGTTCTAAGTGCGTTTCTGGTTTTCAATCGTGTGGCGTATGTCATGTCCCTTGGAAATGTTTTAGTGTTAGATGTTCAAAGTGTAAATGATATGACGGCCCGGTTGGCACTTTAATAAATGTGAAGTGACTATACTTATATTTATATATATATATACGTACTTGTGAGGGAATTTCTACAGGGGGACTTCCCTTTGAGGGTTGTCGTGTAGCGATGTCCGTGTAAGGGGTTGGCAAGTGCGGTGAGATGAGTCACGCGTGCGCGGGTCTCCCACTTACACAGTGTTACAAAAACTACTATGGGTTCCTGGGCGTCTTGTAGATTATCGAGTGACGGTTGCTTTCTAACCCTGATTAGACGGGTTAGTACCCCCTGGAGTTACAGACAGGCCAGGAGGGATGTGCCACTGGTTGGCTGTTAGGGCGGCCAGTTGGTTATTGACTATGGAGTACCACGCCGGCAGGTAGTCTGAACCCGAGTACGTCCAGGGGTTTTCTAGGGATGTTCAGGATCGCCCATGGTTATTGCTGATAACTTCTGGTTTATTTGTACTTGCACTTGGTTTTCCTTACCTGTTTACCTTTACTTGCACTTGTTTTCCCTGCTTGTTTTCCTTCAGTCATATTTCACAGCCTATACTGTTAGACTTTGAGAAAAATGGTATTCAAATGAAAATGCTTTATTCGCTTTGGGTTAGATTTGAAAATGTAACACTTTGCTTTTCAGAATGAGTTTAAAACTAATGAAATGGAACTAACTTTCGAAAAAGAATAAGGGAAATGTCTCGTGTTTGATTTTCAAGTAAAACATTATGAAAAATTACTTTTATACATTATAGTTCAAACCTGGATTATGTAGATTCTATATTTATTGGCAGTGCTTTGGGACTTGTTGTTGGGCTCACCTACTGAGTACTTTTGTGCTCACGCCTATCTTTTACCATTTCAGTCGCAGGTCTTCTGTTTTGAGTCGCTCAGTGTTGGAGCGAGGTTGCTCTCTAGTTGGGTGGTGACCTGAGAGGTCACATGGAGGTACGTGGTTGTGTGGCTTTTATTTCTTTTCCGCTATTAGTGTTTATTTATTCTGTTCTATTTACTTTTGTTTTGGGCTGAAATCGTTCCCAACGATCAAGTCTTAATGCCCGGAACTGGTTGCCATCCCGGGGGGATCGGGAGCACCCCTCGGGACCTGCCGCGGACCGGCTCGGGTGACCAGTTCAGGGTCGACCCGGGCTGGTTCGTGACATCAACCATATTTTTTGACATTCCGTTGGTATCATATTTTTTTATTTGAATCCCTATGGTCATGTTAAAGAAAGTAAAACGGTGCCTAAGGGGAATACCACAAACACTCCGGGCATTCAATTCAAACCTTGCAATGTGTATCAGACGTGTCTTCAGACTCATATAAAGGAACTGATTCATGTCACCTATGTTTTCCGGTATCACCCATTTATGTCAATTGGGTCTCATGATACCATCCAGACATGTCATCTTCGGTCCCTCAATTCCCTACATACATGTTATACAAGACATGTGATGCCCTCTAAGACATGTCACACTAACTCTCAAGATGCTATCCATGCCAACAATTTTGATAACACCATGGAACGTCAGATGGATCATATAAAACCATATTGGAAGGTCATCCTTGACCCTGAAATAAAAATTATACATTCCATTCAGATTATTTGAAGTCCCCTGGAAAATTCAGTTGGATCATACAATTGACTTGAGAACATGTTCGGCAGACACTCTCTCACAATTGAAGCATACAATAAAGGCATGTTGAGTGGAAAATCAGTGCATGTAAAACATGAAAGAAGGATGACTCAACCAGGGAACCCTAGGATTCGATAACCTTTTCTATCCTCAGTGTTTAATCCCTGATATAAGGGAAACATCAGTTTTTAATCCCAGGTCAAATTATTAACCTAGGTGTTATTTCAATACATAAGTCCTCCATCCACAAGTAATGAAATTGATTAATTTTCATCCCTTCATTCTCACACCGAGCATAGATCATGCAGGGTTACGGAGTTAAAAAAATAAAATTATTTTCACCATAAACCTACACCAGGAAAGGGAATCCCATGATTTGATATCCTTGTCTATCATTGTGGTGTAATCCTTCAATATAAGGGTCACACAAGTGAGTAATCATGGATCAACTGAATAATGATAAATCTAATTTCTACCATAACCAGGATACATTGGATGCCTCCCCAAGCCCCGACATCCATATTAATGACCAAAAGAGTTGTACCATAACATAAGACCCACATCTATATGCAGTGAGACTAATTACATGTTATCTCTTATTTCTCGCACTATGAATAGATTATGTGGTCTTAAAGAGTTTCAATAGTCATATCATTCACAACACGAATCATCATCATTCTTGTAATGATCGTCATGTTATCCTCGATGGGGTGGCATGGAATGAACTACCCCTATATGAGAACATATTCCATGGGTCCAAACCCAATGTCCTAAATGAACATTGAGAACTCTCGTTCCTTCCATAACCATGATACATAAGACACCTTTATAATGCACGATCTCAAATAGGGATCAACTTTGGTGTATGTCTCCCCATGTATCTAATGCCTTAACTATCCAAAACTAATAACTCCAAGGGGATGATTGTTATTCCTCATATGTTAGTGTATTATGAGACCAAATGAACTATCACAACTTTGATTATATATATAATCAGGTTACGTAGGACATCTCTTCAAGACATGATCATGAATACCAGATTCCTCTAAGAACCCTTATATGTCCTTTCTGTACGATGTTAAAATTCATTGGTTCAATGAAGTAAATGGTTTTTGATTCATTTAATAACCATGATACATAATATGTCTCATAATCGCCCAATCCACACCTTTTAATATTATCCCCCACCCTGTATGGTTGATAATTATGAATCTCCTTACTATATGTATTCTACACATAAGTATAAACTCCTTACTAGGAAACAGATGAAGAACCTATGATAAATACATATAGATTCACTTGTGAGATCCCATATTCTACAAACAAACGAGATTTAACCCATACACCCTTTGTTATGGTATATAGTCTTGTATTGAGAATAGAAAGTGATTCAAAAATGTATATGAAATCTATAAATGAGTCCAAGAGTAGGAACAAATCCCCCCCAAAAGTGTGTAATGAACCCATCCTCAAATCCTCTTGACCAATGTGAGTCCCTAAGTTCTATTGGTCTTGAAAACCATGGTGACCTCCTGCCTTTGAAATATCGGTTTGTATGCAGATATATATGGGAGAACTCGTGGTTGTTTCTTTTAAATAGAGACAATGGTATCCCAATTTTTATGACTATGATTGATAAAAACCCCCCACATTTAACTATCGGTCCAAACCAGACCCACCTCAATGAAGGATCCCAGTCACACCAAAACCACTTTTCATGACGAAAAATGGTGAACTTGATGCGAATCTATAAAATAATAGAACGCTTTGTTTATTATCCATAAGGACATTTTATACACACTCTAAGAAAAAAATGTGGATCTTGGTGTGAATATTTCAAATAAATATGATTAGGTTACTATTTTTCGATCCATTTTTTTTGTGCACAATATGTAAAAAAAATTGAAGTCCTATCAAGAAACTCTCAAATGGAAGAATGGTTGCTTAATCATGTGTTGGGACACTTTGTTTTTAATATCCCACACAAAACAAATCTAGAAAGACCAACATAATCTTACAGATGATCCTCTATAAATGGGTTTCTTAGGAAATAATCTCTTACTTGATTAGAAAAGTCCAAGAGATTATTATAGCAAAATCAAGAATAGAAGGAAAATTCTGTTAACAATGAATATTTGATTGATAAAAATCATGAATATGATATTTAATTAATTGGTAACTTTTTCCCTTATTTCCAACATGACTATAGATACTTATCTCATCAATAGAATCTCAATCCGAGATAATTTCAACATCATCCAGTGACAATTCGGGTAAATCACTTACATATGCAACTGCTGTGATTCGCAATGTGATTTCACATTACCAGAAAATTCAATCTCAGGTGGTGAACATGATGGTATGAAAGTACCATCGGTGTGGTACAATCCCAAACAAGTAGGTTTTCAATTAAGGTCTATAAGAATGGAAATGGGTGAGTCTACATCACCAAGGGAAATCTATAGCTTAGCAGGTAGCCCTCATTTATATAAACAACCTCTTAGAGAGATTATCCAAAGAGCATGAAAACTGACACCTTTTTCCCTTGATGATGGTGGAATAGGGAGTCAAATATAGACCCCTTTTAGTTTAGGTTCCACCAATGATGGCACATGTTAACCACCATTACCAACACTATCCCACTGAAACCCACCAGTCGCCTATTGAGGGTACCACCTTACACACTTTCACTTATGATGCTAATAGATCAAATATTTTCTATGAATTTACATTGTATTTAATTGTTTTAAATCCCATGAAAGTGTTACTTTAAGATAAATTGACACATTATATGAAATTGTTGGTATTTTGAGCTTAATCGTAACAATTTCCCATGTCAAATTTTTAGCAGTTTTAAATTATTTCATTGTTTTGGCCATAACATTTACTATGTTAATAGAAATAGTGAAATTATTTATTTTTAGGATTTTACACCTATAGGGATTCATTTCATCAATCTTTACAAAAATATTAATCAATCATATGGAATCTCTAAATTATATCACAAGTTGGACCATGAAAACGGTTAACAGATATGTCTATTTTTAGTGTATAGTTCCTAACTTATTCATGGTGTTCCCAATTGCAATGAAATTTTGTGGGTGGGTGCGAAATGAATTTCTAACAACTATTGTTAAGTCTAGTATGAGTTAATGGGCCATTATAATGGTAATTAAAGCATTATAATCCAGATGGTTGTGATTTGGAGAGTCTGAATGGACAGAATAAATTGTCAGAGTAAAACAGACTTAACTTTCTGAATACTTGTCCAAATATGTTGAAATTTTTAGTAGGGGAATATAAGATATTAATTAACAACATTAAAGAAGGGTGAAATGCATAAGTAGTTCATTCAATTGGGATACAATGTGACAACCTTTAGAGAACAATTTCTACCTATAAAAAGAGAGGATCTCCTCCCTCTCAAATCATCTATCATTCTATCACATTCCATATGGGAAAACACGAAAGATAATTTTTCAGATTTATCTCTTTTATTTCATTTATTTTCCATTAATTTTTAATTCCTTTTTCTTCCCCATTCATCTCGATTACCCTTAACTTTGTGGGTTAAACATTTTGAGTTATTCAGGAAGGGTTGGTTTTCTATTTTGTAATGCTTGATTTCTTCGATGTAATTGAATGAAATGTCTTTCTTATTCAAATTAGTTTTAAATTTCATATAAAATATATTATTATAATGTATTATCATTCTTGAATTTTATTTCTGTTACTTTTTTTTCATGTTAAATAATCATTATCTCCATCCACTGATTTCTGGTTTATATACGATGAAATAGAATAGGGATTATTAGTAAAGTAATTGATGATCAACGGTATATATTAAAGGGGTAGTGGATGTTCTTGAATGTTTGGGATAAAAAAGTCCCTATCAGGTCTTTCCCAAGATAATTGAGGATATTCAATATTAATCTTTTTCACATGGAACGCAAGTTGAAAAAACTGAGATTTTTGTATGTTTTTATCTCACAATCATAATTTCACCAAAGATGTGAGAGGAAATGATTATGAAAACTCAAATTAATCAACTCAAAAGAAGAGGTTTAAATTAAATTGAATAAGGAAAGAATTATATTTCGTAAACTGATATTGACCTAATCACTCATTTAAAATCATATTTTTCAATCATTTAAATTTCAAATATCATTTCAATCATTTTCTTAATGATTTATTCTAAAAACACTGACTTTTTACAATCATTTAAAAGTGAAAAACTATTTTGTGGGCACTCCCCTTCGAGATACTTGTTAGGGTTAATCACTAGAATACACTTAGATAATATATAAATTGTTTTCCATTCCCCACTATATCCATGTATCAAACACCCATTCACTGGTTGCAAGGAAGACACACTGGTTCAAGAAGGTGTTGGATATCTAGGAGTGGGATCATAGTTCCATTCACACTGAAAAAGCGTTCAAGTATATTCTATTTGTCACCAATGAACAGGGTCATATTCCTACTCATTTGGAACATGTTTATGGCCATATTCCCACAACAATAATGGGGAGGTTCATATCTCTACCCCCCTGCATTAATCCTATTAGCATATTATGGTGGAACATTGAGGATAATAGTGGGAATATATCCCTGCTTTAATTGATGATATCTCCCATTATATAGTGTGGACAATAATGTGTAGGATTATCTCTACAAACACTTTACAACAATGAAAATATATTTTTGTAACTGTTAAATAATTAGGTTTGGATATTCTGGTGCTTGTATAGTTAAAGCAATAAGTGCATATTCCTATCCATACATCTAGGCCAGCTCAACACTCTAATCATTATGACCTAGAGGTTTTACAAAATAAAGGGTTGATTCTTGATCTCTTCCATGAGTATTATCATCATATTCTGAAAACATATAAGGAATTGGACTAGTCTCATACTATTGTTCCAATTGTGGATCACCTAGTGAGAGTGAAACATTCCTTGGGCTAGGGGAAGATTCCTATATAAAAAAGTTTGGTAGAAAATTCCAATGGCATAGGATCGGGCTCATATCATCGTTCTAGTCGACGAGCACCAAGTGAAAGGGTAAAAAGCCCCATGATAGGATCATATTATTTTCAAATAAGACCACTGGAAAACTCAAAAGGCCCCAAATTGAGTTGTGTCCCTATTTTGGTTGGGGAATAACGAGTTATAATGACACAAGCCACGAGACAAGATCATATTATTATTAGTTAATGTATTTAAAATATTTTAATAGATCATTCAATCTATATAAATATTCCTACTTTTTCTAAATAACAACTACACCATCATCATTCTGAGGAAATACTATAGGAGGCTTGTATCCCTTCTCCCAATCTAAAGGTCCATCAGTATATTTGGATGGGGAAATCATATTTAGATTATGCCCATATTTCTATTCCAACTAGGGCTCACTAAGTGAGAGCGGCACATGCCTTGGGAAAATAACATATCCCTACCACGAAAGACTAGTGTCGCATCCCAAATGCTCTAGTTCAGGATCATATTCTTATCCTTAAGGAGGCTCACCATGTGAGAATGGAACATGACTTAAAAAAGGATCATGCTCTTGTTAATAATGACACAGTTCATTGGAATATTCTAGTATATTTTTATCCATGGGTGCACAATCTCATATAACTAGATGGTTATCTGAAATTTTTAACAATTTTAATACATAAAGATCATATGTCTACACAATTCCAAAAGGTAGGTCAATATATTCCAACCACGATGCATATCAAGGCCCATATTCCTAATTTTCTCGATACTACTGTCCTTGAGGTTATTCGAGACACATACTCGATAACATAAGGGTCCGTCAAATTTTCAACAAAGGAATAATATGACCATTACCATGATTTTACTCCTCATGGTAGTGTTGAGATAGATCCTAGGGATGCTACTCCTAAAATACATCATGGTCAACCACCCCACAGTTATATCCCACACGGACCTGGAAATACTCACCTTTCCTGGAATCATTCATATAGAGAGGTGTTCAAAACTCTAACACCATCGTATAGATAGGTGCTCAAAAAATCATTTTTAGCTGTATATGGTTCCCCATCAACTTCCATCATCACTCTACTCCAATTCTCAAGTGTCCCTCAAAGGTATCTTCTATGGTATGATTGGATGGAGGCATGTAAGTATGACTAAGAGGAGGCCAAAATTGACATATAAAGAGATTTAGTTATAAATAACCTCGCCATCATGTTATGTTCCCTCACTACTTCTGACTATGAGATCCCAAATTAGCTCTAAATGGAGTATATAACTGATCTACATCAAAATATATGGTCTTATCATTAGGAGATAAATTCTCAACATCTTGTTTATCTAGGATACGAGTGTCACCTTCAGATAATCAACATACACTCTTTTCAAAGGGACCTGAACACTATCTCTTTTTCCCAGGATCTAAAACCTAGAAAGCACAATGCAAATCTGTAATATGATTACCACCACTACATCATGACCCTTTTGTAGATGGTATATGGAGCCATATCATTCAACTATATTTGAAGATGGTGAAATTATGTAGTGTTACACATTGTTGTACCCCTGGAGCAATAGAACCCCTCAAACTCAGCTTTCTATAATGTTCTAACCTCTAGAAAAATTAGGGGATAGGGTAATTCTTTGGAAATTTTGTCACTACAATGGAATTATCCATATTCAATAAAAGACAGGAATCATGAATGGTGGTAGAGGATATCTAATAAGACATTAAACTATGCCCCTCAAAGAAATAGTATTTCATTTATAACATGGAGCCAAATTGTTGTTCACTTGGAAAACTTCTCATTTATAATATATCTCATCAAGGGTTGAAATCACACCAAGATATTACATGATCTTACATAGGCCATAAGAAATGTTTTGTAGTAGTAATTACCATACTATCCATCCAAGAGAATATTTATCCCACCATATTAGGGGAATATATACCACTGCCTCTACCTATTAGATCGTAAATGATTAAGAGGTTTATGTAAATATCATTAGTAGTTTAAATCAAACCCTGTCTCACTGGGTTGGTAGAATTTATTTCTCAATCACCATCACTGGGTTAATCATCCCCTGAGAAGTTCTTGGGGAAATCCATAGTGATTCTATATCACAACCATCCAACAAATATGGGGCATTTATATCTCGATATCCATCCTAGGAATCATCAAATCTCTAACTAGACGAATTTGATACTTGATAATAGGGTTATTCAATGCCAATTGTGGCCTCTAATAACCCCTGGTTTTTAGGGATGGTGCAATTTAATTCATCATCATCACCATATAAGGAATTAGTCTTCTTCCGGTTGTGTGGATAAGATCAGTGATCATCATCCCACCTATTCCACCCATTTTAAGACAAAACTATGCTATTTTGGGCTCATTCAACGAACATAACTAGAAACCCCCTCAAGATGATTACTCCAAATAAAATATAAGAGGAATGTATGAAAAAGGTGACCAGACCCCAATGGGGTTGCAAGCCGAAATTTCCTATCCGGACCAAGGGTTCAAAGAACAACCTTGATGAAGGTAGTGAAAAATCATCATGTTGCCTCAAAAGTAATGAATGAATCACCATTTCCATATAGGACTCTGTAAATGTCATTACTATGAATATGAAAGACATTTTGGATCATGATGTAAATGAATATGTCGAAAATATGGAAAATATTCCTTGAGGGGAGGGAAACTATGATGCCCCAATAGAGGCTGCATGTACCCCGAACCATAGAAGGATTCAAAAAATTTCACCTCTGAGTAATGAGTTACCACCTCCAGAGCATAACAATGCTAAAGAAAATGTGAAATTTGTAGCCTCATATAAGTCAATACTAGGAAGTGTTAAGGCTCCTTCCATGGAGGAACCACTTTCACAATATAGCAGTAAATACTAATTCCATAATAACTCAATGAGGAGATACTAGAGAAAATATCCCCAAAAGATATCATATCCATTCAAGGGTGAATATCCCTCCTCACATGAGAGATGACCCGCTGATAATATTGAAACATGAGATTCATACTAGCACTGAGTATAGGCATTAGGTCATCATATATGAGGAAGTAAAAATGATCTTGATTTATATCTGTTATGGAGATGACCTCTCCATACAAGGACAATCATTTAGTTTTAGGGAGAATCAGGAATCTGTGGGAGATAAGTGTGGAGCCACCTCATCGACCCCCATCCACTCTCTATGGATGAGATTCAACTTAGACATTATCCCTCATGGAGTTTCATAATGTCATCAAGTCCATAACTAATCAAAAAGAATACATGGATGCGAGGCATGCACCGGTGCATCATGAGAGAAATCCATATCTCGAATGGGAGTACAAAAATTTTCCTCCACCCAATTTTGTAAATCCATCCTTCTATAAATTTTATGGTGTGGGTGATCTTGAAAAAAAAACTCACAAACATACTTTCCCTATCTGGTCCTATTGTGGGTTCTCTAGATCAAAAGGAGGCAACAAAGATGAGGTGTTTTGTAAAGATTCTAATTGGTCAAACCTTTGTTTGGTGCAACAGTCTTCCAATGGTAACTGTTTTAGAATGGGAACGCCTTCATTGTTATTTTCTTATCATATAAACTCCATGCTATGAAAAATGAAAATCGTTGATCTATGAAATTGAAAATAATATGAAAATGTGAGGGTGTATGGATTCTTTAATTGGTGTAAAGGTTTAATCAATTTGCCAATAATTCATTTTCCTAAGGACAAACTGCTGGAACTCTGTGCTCTAAATCATAGGGTTGAGTTATAGAAACCTCTAATCCCAATTAGATATCTAGGTAGATTTCCTTAGTTTTTATAAAATGACCAATATTTGGAATAATCCATTCAAAAAACACGATCCAAATATCATCTCATTTCCCTAGTATAGGGGAAAAGTCTAGTAAAATTAGAATCTACTACTGTCATGCTCAATCCATTAGAATTTCCCATCTAAGAACCTTAGTAGGTCCTGAACCACCCAACACCTTCTATCGAGCGGCGATAACCGCATATTCACCCCCAGCCAGAAGAACATTGAAAAAATGGTCTCCCGAGATTTTAGGAATGAATGAATAAGGAATACTCCCTTTAAAACAAAAAAAAATCCCATGTTATTTATTATTATCCATGGATAATATCCTACTCAGGCTTCCACAACCTAGGAAGCTTGATGAGGTCAACCTCACCAACCATCCTAACTACTACCCTTACCACTTAAGGCTTCGCCATAATATCCATGAATTATTTATCTTCAATGATGGCATTCATGGAATATTTTAATTTGGATAGGTAGAGCTAGATAACTCTTCAAAGAAGGTGGACTACATAAAAGTTTTCATGTTAGACAATGAATTTACTTGGTATAATGTTTCGTCCAGGTTTCTATGAATGATCGACAACTAGAAAATCAGAAAATAGTTAATCAATATCATGTCAACCAGATAGAATAGATGAGTAGACCCACAGTAGCTTTAATAGATAAGTAAGAGACATAATATATGCCTCCTAATATTTGGTGTGACAATCAGAAGTAGGAATAAATAGAAGTAGAAGAGTCATATTCTGCTCCAATACAAGCATAGACTCTTGTAGATTGCTTTCCCATGACATCTGAAGAACATGAACCATCCCAACTAACAAAACACACATTTTAAAAAGAACCAATATTTGGTTCTATCAACATGGTACAATTTGAGACCTCTTCTTTGATGATTAATATTCCTCATAAGATGCATTTTCTCACATAAATGGGGAACACGAGGCTATATACACATGAACTAGGATATAGTGGACATCATGGGCATGTATGGACCCAATATTCCCATCACGTCCAAATATATATATATATATATATATATATATATATATATATGAAGCTAAGACTCAAGGGAAAGTGCTCTAGTAGGATCGAAAGAGGCATGAAGGTGTTCCAGAATCCTCTGATAGTCGTCTGCATCTAATTATCTTGTATAAATGGATAGTAGGGTTCGATAATCAGATCATCCTAGTCAATGGGGAAGGTCGGTATGACCCACACCACCGGTAGAAGATACTCTCATGACCACTACACAACCTACCGCACCATGAACCCCAAATACCTCAGTTCTTGTAAAATATGATTTAGAGAAAACCCACATGTAGAAGAACTGATCTCTGGAACAAAATTCTGATGTTATGAAGCAACTGCTTATGGTCCCTTCCAAGATCTCAATCATTGATGCACTCCATATTTCAAAATAACTCAAATAGGAATTTGTTAAAGCCATTTAGATACCACATAAGTTTGAGAAAGAAGTTTCTACATCTATGGTTTGTCAGGTGGATACAATATCAAAACAATTTCATGTATCCATCTTGTTTACTGAACATGATCAAGAAGAAGTCCTCTAAGGGAACATCGGGCCCCTATATGTTTCATCCAGACTAAATAATTCTTACATCCAAAGGGATCTAATTTATAATGGTTTTAAGATCAACCTCTTTCAAATTCAAAACCTCTTATATCTATGATATAGTGAAGTGGACCTATCTCCCATAAATTTTACCATTCAAAGGTATGATAACACACAAGCAAACACCTCTCAAAAAGATCAAACCCAAATTATATTTTGGAGAACTCACATATGATATTGAATTTATTGTTTTCCATCAAGTCACTGCATATAATGTCCTTCTTAGAAGGTCATAGCATCATAGTCACTTGGAGGTACCATCGACATTCCATCAGTTCCTGAAATACCCCATCGATGGAAATTTCGACATACTACATGGTTTCAACACCCACTTCCAGACATATGAAGCCAAATTTGATGAATCATATTTATACAATAGGGGAGGTAAGAAAACAATGGTGGATGATGATATATAGGTGAAAGACCTCAATGGATTGTGGTCACCCCTGAGAATCCCTGGAGTATGATTGAAAATGCCTATGTGCTCCCTATAAATCTATTTTACGTAATGGACCTTGTCCTGAGCATCTATGCCCCTTATGTCCTCAATGATAGGGTAAAAGACCAATAGTTACATCATCTCTCTACAATGACTCTGGTAATAGGGTATGACAATATCTCATCTCATTGTTTCTCCCACGTTAATAGTGATAATGATTCCCCTAGGTCATTGCCTCTATTTGAGAACTCATACTCAAACTCAAGGATAGAAGAAGATGTGGATGACCTCAAGAACGCCCCTCCCACATTCAAGGAAGGCGTATCGACCACCATTGATGAGCTCCTAAAAAATAGATCTAGGATTATAAGAAGAACCATGACATATATTGATCAGTTCTGCCATGCTCCTTGAAGAGCAAGATATTTATATTGAATTTTTAAACCCACATCAATGTGTGTTCACTTGAAAAAATAAAAAAAATACTAAACTAAATCCAGATGTGGCTACCCTACCATCTCATCCTACCCAATGAGCATCGAGGTTTCCAGTAAGAATCAAGGAGGATTTAACCATCTCATGCCACTTATATTGAGGTTGAAGTAGAAAAATTGATCAAGTACAAATTTTATCAAGAAGTTCAATACCAAAGATGGATTTCCAACACCATCCTTGTCAAGAAAAATAATGGAAAAGATAGGGTCTGCATTGATTTAGGAGACCTTAATATGCACTCCCCAAAGTAAAATTTTCCATTTCCTCTGATAGAACTCTTTATTGATGAAAATTATGCCTTCTAATCCATTTTCATCATAGGTGTGTATTAAGGGTACATCAAATAATAATTTCCCCATAAGACAAGAAAGCCACTACCTTTAGAGTGCCTCTAGGGATCTTTTCCAGTCAGGTCATGCCCTTGGGGTTGATGAATGTTGAAAACACATACCAACATACCATGCATCATATCTTTAATCCATTCATGGTAAGGACACTAAAATTTTATGTCAATGATGTGGTTGTTAAATCCAGAATGTGATGTGATCACTTCGTGGACCTTAAAATAGACTTTGAAAAGCTGTGACTACAGAGTCTAAAGATGAATCTACTGAAATTAACATTTAGGGTAACATCAGGAAAGTTCCTTGTATCGGTTGTACAACAAAACAACCTTGAGGTCGACCCAAAGAAGAATAGTTCTATTTTACCAATTTCACTGTTAGGAATCTCATAGAACTGAGGAGGATCAAAGGGCATCTCACCTATATTTGGTGATTTCTAGACAATTTCACTAGTAAATCTCTACCCTTCAGCAGGATAATAAAGAAGGGAATTGCCTATCAATGGGAGATGATTACTAAGAAACCTTCAAAAGTATCAAAAATTATTTATTTCACCCACTGATCATTATGACTCAGATTTACGGGACGTCACTCATCTTGCATGTGGCCACCATGAAATGCTCACACTGCACCCTACCCACATCACAGAGTCCATATGGTCTCTTCTACTGATTTTCTAAAGTACATCCTTGACCACCCTAATTCTAATTCAGTGCTTGACCCGATGTAAGGACATTCTACATCAATATATAATTTAATTAGTATAAAGAAATATACTGAAAGGGAAATCCATTGATTATTTCCATCCATCACATGTTATGAAGTAAAATACACTATAATGCACTGAGAATCCATATCAAAAAGTTTTCTATGCCCACAACACTCCCCAGACATGGGAGATGTATATTGATGGTGTCTCCTTGATTCTTGATGGATGTAGAATGAAAAAATTGATGCTCAATCACGTTGGTCTATGGATTGTATTTGTCTCTCCAGACAAATCATTTTCCCCCACTCTATCTAACTATTATAATTCTACAAAAACAATGAGGCAGAATACCAACTCCCTATCATTAGGTTGGAACTATCCCTACAGCTGAACATAGCCCACATGAATGTCAAAGGGGATTCCGAAATAGTGATAAATAATATCAGTGGTGAATATTCCTTCAAAAAGGAAGAACTAGACCCTCTCACTAGCTACATAAAAATGTTGATGGTAGAGTTCCCTTTTGATCCAACATTTCATCATATTCCCTGATAAAAAATTGCTCATGGAAACACATTTTTTCAATAAAAACTCTATCCTATACGACCATGATTTGGAGGAATTGATCCTCTATATCATGCATCAAATAATGATCTCATTGATTTTCATATTTAATGTGCAGTAAATCAACCTTGTCAACACCCCCTCAGAGAAGGATGAACCAATGTCCACCCTTTGATAGATGGAGCCCATAATCAGTTATATCCAAAATGGAGCACTCACAACAAACAAATATAGAAGGGAAAAAATTATACATCGTGTAGTGAACTTCACTCTAAAAGATAGTACTAATGAGCATAAATCCCTCTATAGGATGGTAATTGATAGGATCCACCTCTCATGCATAATAGAATGAGAGATTTATTCCATCATAAAGGAATTCCATGTGGGCTCTTGTGGTGCCCATCAATTTGGGACTAGGATCTCCCACCAAATCATAAGGATGGGATATTTTCGGGAAAACCATGATACAATACTTTGTGGAATTCAAAAATAAATTTCATGCATTTTATAATTAGGAAAAATTAATCCATCAACCCCTGTAATTGTTACGTATAGCTAAATATTCTTATTCATTTTCTGTTTGGGGAATGGATGTTGTGGGACAATATCCCCCAACAATGACTATGTAGTTCATGTGTATCCTTACTTCTACCGACTTCATTTACAAATGGGAAGAGGAAAACCCCTTCAAATAAGTTGAGATGAAGAATATTATCATGTTCTAGAATTCCTATATCCTCACCAATTTTAGGGTCTCTTAGAAAATATTAACAGACAATCACACCAAATTCTATTTTGTTGAGTTGGAGAGAATTTACAAGGAGTACAATAACATTTCCAATAACTTATATAGTTATCATGTAGTGGTAAATTGAAAAATAGAGCCCTTTAATATGAATATATAGAATATACTTTAGAATATCGTGATCAACGATAAGAAGTCTTGGTCAGAAAAGCTCATCCATATTTTATTGGCCTACTATAACACTGTGCATATTGATACACAGGAAGCACCATAATAGTTAGTGTACAAGAATTAGGAAGAGTTACCCATAGAGGTACACATTCCTTTTCTATGAATATAAATTTAGATAAAAAGTATGAGATTATAATAAATCTCAAATATAGATGGTTGAATTATAGATATTTGATAAGAACATGTTGTGCACAAATCACATCCTGGAGGTCCATCCCAATCAGATCACAAACTCCTTTAATTTGAAGGTTCAACTCTATTCATTCTTACATGGAGTGTTGGTATTGTCCCTTAGAAAATCAATTATACTAGGGAAGAAACCTCTAATGATGGAACCCAAAAGGAAAGATCCTTACATTATACAAAATCTCTATCTTAATGAAGCCTACTCATTGGACACCAGGGATGGGGATCATGTCACCCCCCCCCCACACCAATGTGGAATTTCATAAGAAATACATCTCATAGATTTTATCAAGAACATCTCTACCTATTTCCATAATGTTAAACTATAAAATCTCATCCTAGCCACATGGTAATAAACTATATGAAGTATTCCTAACTACGGGATGTTAATTTATAAGATCTTTTCCATACAACATGATATTTAAAATACATAACACAATTTCTAATTTGATGACTTTGAATAGAATGGTAACTCACATGCACACCACATTATGTTAAATTACATGTCTCCTCAAGAACTACATGTGGCTCGATTCCTACTATCAAAAGAAATGTACTGACAACTAGATCATACATCCTAGCTCTCACCACAACAACCAATAAAAAAGAGATTCTTGAGCATGCAACATACCATGAAAAAAATTTACATCAGTTGATCAATTTCATTACCATGTGGAGTTAAAATTCCCCGAATATATCCTTACCACATGTCATTAAACATTGTGGATCCCCCAATGGTTTATCTTCATTCACATCAGGCAACCCGCGTATTTACTGCATGAAATTAAACTAAATGGATAATGCCGTTACACATGATGTTAAACATCATGGGTTTTCGAGAACTATGTATAGAATGATTCTCATTTTAAATGAGGTATATAGGGATACCTCAATCTAATATATTGTTCCAGCCACCACGTGATATAGATTTACCCTTTAATGTTCAAATTTACTTTTCATGGATAGAGGAACCCTTCAATTCCTTTATTCTCATTTCATGCCCAACTCGCGTGAGCTTATGAATTACCGAAAGGGTAACCTTACACAAACAAGGCATGAAATCACACAACAGTTCCATCATGGTCCTAAAGGAAAGACCATAAAATTCATACCATGATTCCTTTTCATATGTCAATAAACTTCATGGTTAATGTTTTTTCGACGTGACACTATACTTCATGGTTCTTGAAGAACCATGTGTGTCATGATTCCTTCGGTTAATAGATATGTTGCAATGCCCAATTTTAAAACTCTAGGAGAAGTCACCAGAGATAAATATAATTTTTTTTACCACTTTGTGTATGGGTCAGACCAGCATAGGGAACTTCATTAAGAACTATGTGTGGCTTCTTTCCTATCACCATGGGATACATAGTGACACCCATAATTCTATTCATTGTCCCAGGCGCAATATTACAATTTAACATTAGGGCACCCATGTCCTCACCATATGATGTTAAACTATATGACCACTCAATAACTATGTGTGGATTGATTCGCATCCTCATGGGATATGTTTTAATGACCTGTGTTTTGAACCGGACTAAAACCCGACGAAATTTGATCTTTTTCCTTTACTGAACCGGTCATTTTGAAGGTCGGGCATCAAAACAAGGTTATGAAGGTGTGAACCCTTCTTTTAAATGTTTTTGGAAATGGTCGAATGCCCGTTATGTGTCCTGGGTGGCGCGAGGTGGTTCGGGTGCGTCGTACCCGAAGGAGGATGGTTTTTAAAGAGCAGTAGAAGGCACACGGTTGGCGCACAGTTTCCCAAACCGTGCGACCCAAACCGTGCGACTTAAATCATGGAGGCAGAGGAGTCTGCATGGCCTGCGCATGGCTTCCCCAAACCATGCGGCCAGCCTGTGTAGGTTGCCCTGGGTGTCAAGTGGGGTACCACACGATTTGCGCACGGCATGGAAAACCATGTGGGTTAAACCGTGCGACGGGCCCAGTTTTGGGTTTTTAAAATAATTGAAAAGAATTTTTTTAAAATAAAAATCTAAACTAAATCTTTCCCTTACCCCTCTCTCGATGGAACACCGCGACGTACCCCCTCCTCTCCCTGTAGCCACGTGCGCGACCCCACTTCCATGGCACCTCCTTCTCCCTATGGTTTCTTCCGGTTTTTGGTGGTTTCTTCTCTGATCCTCCATGGTATGCTCCCCTCTATCTCTGCCTCTCTCTTCTTGGCCTTTTTTTGACCTATTCGTCACCCGGTGAGACTCGGCCGAGCGCCCTAGGTTGGGGGTTGATCCAATTTTCGGTTTCATATTGTTCTAGGTCAGTGCAAAAGTCTCTTGGGACTTCATTGGTGCGTGTTTCGAGAACCGCTGTCGTAGGCGAGGTGGTTTGAAATATTATGGTCCGCTGGTTTGTTTCTGAGGTAAGGGTTTTGCCGGTTTATGGTTTACGCATCCTCTAAATTAATATCTTAAGTTTTTTTAAGGTTCGTAGTATGTTTTTCCTTGTGTGTTAGGATTTTAGAGTGGTTTCGGGTTTCCAGAGCTTAGGCGACTCGCCTACGCAGGCATAGGTACGTATTTATATGTATGTGGGTTCCCCCAGCATGCGTATATTTGTGCATGTCAGCGAATATACACCTGCAGGGCTAGTTGTCCCCATTGCATATATAAAATTGACTGCACAGGTGAGTGGAGATGGGTATATTTGTATAAGCGCGCATGTAAGGATCCTCTTGTGCATGCCCATGGCCATACGGGTGTGTGTGCATAGAGGCTAGGTGTCCTTTCATGTGTGTGAAGGTGCATATGCTCAGTGCGGTAGAATCTGCGGAAGCATTAGCTACAAAGCGCCAATTGCTGGAGTGGACAGATGGATCCACCTTGAGGTAGGTTCCCTCTCCTTGACTTTAATTTAAGTAAAGTGAAAGTGAGTTTAATATTGCACTACCTTAGCATTTTAATTCTGCAAGTTTAGTTCTGGTTAAATGCTGCTGTGCAAATTGTGTGAATTGCAGGAATAAGACAAAAATGGTTGCCTGCTAATTAAACTAATGATTTAATAACAAAACCCCTCAATTAGAGGTGTGCTATCTTCAAGATAAAAAGTAGTGATCGAATTTTTATGCTTGCTTGCTGGATTTTTGTGGTTCCTTTTTGATGCTTGTGTGTGAACTTTCTCTATTGAGATATGTAGAATGATGTAGCTATAATACGTGTGTTTGGGTCAATTATCCATGTTAGGAAAATTGAATAAGATGGTAACCTTATCGGGATGACCTAAATGACATGTTCCCTCTAGAAGGAATCAAAGGGTTAGATATTGATAAAAAAACATATCCTTTAAGATGAAATGGTTAAATTATAATGAAAGGACTAGGGTGGTATGACCACGCCTTGGGATAACGTAATGAGAACGACGTATGTTAGTAAAATGAATATGTGAATATC
Source organism: Viscum album (assembly GCA_963277665.1). Taxonomy (NCBI): domain Eukaryota; kingdom Viridiplantae; phylum Streptophyta; class Magnoliopsida; order Santalales; family Viscaceae; genus Viscum; species Viscum album. Next base: position 27,065,749 of record OY728143.1, on the reverse strand, counting down.
TTGATATAGATACTTGAGATGAGTTGCCTTAGGTATACTTCTGATGAACGTGCGTTTGGGCACTTATATAGAAGTGAGTGATATGATTGGTTGTGAATGTGGAATGTTTATTTGAAATGCATAAGATGTACATCCTTATGAATTATAATATAATTTTGACAATGATTATGAATGATCATGGATGAAAGGCATTCAAACCCCGTGCCATATACTTTGAATGATTATGGATGAGAGGCATGTATACCCCATGCCAGCTTATTTTGAGTATGGGTGAGAGGCATGTTTACCCCACCCCATATGTGAACTTTATACGTGTCTGGAAGGGAGGCATTCTTACCCCATTTCAGTTGACAATTAGCGATGTACATGTTTGGATGGGAGGCAGTTATACCCAATGCCAGTTGAATGAATGTGAGGGAAAGGAGGCATGCTTACCCCTTTCCAGTTAACTTCTAGGGACGAGAGGCATTCTTACCTCATTCCCACTAATCTCTATACCTATATGGAAGGGAGTAATGCTTACCCCTTGCTAGTTGACTCATAGGGACGAGATGCATTCTTACCTCATGCCTGCTATTAAATTTATTAATGGGTGGGAGGAATTCTTACCCCACACCATCTATAATCTAAATTTATTTATATATATGTGTGATGACATGATTAGGTTACTTTACCGGAATGAGCCGAAGCAGGTATAACCGTTAGGTGTCCCTTGGGAACCTGGATTGGTGTTGTTTACTTATGAAATTCTTATTACCTATTTTATCCATACTAGCTCACTGTTTAGTTGTTATACATTGTCTGGATTGGGTTAGTCCCCGGTGGTGCCGGCCTACTGAGATTTATATCTCACACCCTACTTGGGTCGCCATTGCACTGGGGTGCCAGAGTAGACCTTCTTGCTTTTAGGACCTAGGTTGTATGTTGTGCTGTTAGTACCTGAGGAGTTAAGAGCAAAGGACCAAGCGGGAGCATGGGATGCTCAGGAGATTCATCATTGGACTCTACTGTCTTTTCTTTTTGTATTGTTTGTAAATCATGTTGTATTTTTTACTGCTTTTGGAAATTTATCATCATCTATACATGCATGCATTATAAACATGCATTTTATACCTTTTATAAAATGGATATTATTCTGTCTTTCCTTGTTGTCTTTCAATTGCTTTCTGCTTCCGCTATAGAATGATATTTACTCTGATAATACCGATGCGTTACTCTTATATGAGGGTACAGTCTCCCCACTATCACCTCCCGAGACCCTCACTGCTAGTAGGCAGCCTCTGGCATACGGGGAGACGCGCTGGAGGCCATGTGAACACCAGTCCAGCCACTGGTTTGATGGTAAGCTGGGCTGGGATGTAAAAAATGTGGTATCAGAGGTGTTTTTCTTCTTTTGACTTACTATTTTGGGTTCGTATATAAGAGATTAAGAATGTTTCAGTGCTTGGCTAATAGTCGCTCTTGGTACTGATCACCCCACGTACGGGAAAATGACCATGTGGCTAGGGTTGAGAATTTTTGTTCATGTCGTTTGCTATTAAAGTTGATATGATTTCACCGTGAGTGACTGTTGTATTTTCTGCTGCTTATAGTTTATGTAATTCCATGAATTTTTCTCCCTTGGACTGATATGGCAAGGAAACTGTATTTCATGCATCATTATAGGCACATAGGGATTAACATGTCATGCCTAGTGCCATGCCATGTAGTTTCATCATAGCTTGCCTGTATTATATGCTTATGTGATGATATTACATGCTTATGTGTTATAACATGTTTATGTTATATAGCATGAAGGTGTGTTTACTGCTTATGAGAACATGCTAGTTAAGTATTAATATGTAAATATTTATGTGGGCTAAAATATATTGGTTGCGATTACGACGGGATGCAGTTTTCAGTCGTAAGGTGTATGGGTGCCTCATAGCTGGGAAAAGGTAACCTGTGTAATCGGACTTCTGAAAAAGGTTGTTAAACTTTTAAAATGAAAAGTGAGTTAGTTTTGATTAAAAAGTGGAGCCAAATGACAATTTATAATGTGTATGGGCACTTTATAGGTTGGTAAATGACGACCCATATCATCGGACCGTTGTATGTGAGAATGTTAATTTCTGGTTTGGATCTATATTTGATAAAAAGGGGAGTCAATTTTCAATCCATGAAGTGTATGGGCACTTCATGAATTGGGAAATGGAAACCCGTATTAAATGTGAAGGCTTGCTGTATTGTGAAATGATTAAATGGGAATTGTTTCCTGATTTCAGAATTGAAAGGTTTTGGCTAACTGTTAAATGTACAACTGGACCTGAGTAGGTCGGTTGGAAATTATTGTATGAGATAACCCGATTTGGGTGCTTAAGAACTATTGACCAACTACTTTGGTGTTGCTTTTTGAAGAACCTGTGATTGTTAAAATGGGACCCTAGTTGGTCGCCCTTTTTGTTTAAATGGTTTTGTTTTTCTCTGTTGGTTGATAAAGACGGGATGTCTATGAATGTTTAATGTTATAAATGAATGTTTTTTTTGGAACTGTCCTGTTTTATTGGATATGTAGTTGAACTTTTCAATTGTTAATGTGTAAACGAGATAAAATGTTTAAGGCGGGTAATGGAACCCAAAGTGGTGTGTTGAGACCCTAGTGTAAGGGGTAGTTTTGAGATTCTCTTTTAGTTGCCTTGGAGTAGAACCGTAGGTGTTTTTCCAGAGGAGTTATTTTCTTAGCGGTGACTTGATGATTGGATTTTGAGCCTAGAGACTTAGTTTCATGTGACCCGGCATTAGGGTCAATGTTTTATCTTTGTAAGGGGATAGTCCATGGTTGGTAGCACCCTTAGTGTTTGAATTCCGTACTTGTATCGGGAATCTTCTGACGTGAGGTGTCGTTCGGGTGTCGTTGTCCCTTGTTGGACTCTTGTTTTTTGGATGACACCCTTGTTCGGATGGGTGGTCGATGGGTTTTGAGTTTCATTGCGTCTTTGGGTCAGCCCCTCAGTAGAGTGGCTCGACATTAGAGAATAGTTTAATCCCATTGTTCTGGATGGATTTTGAAAGACATGGGTGTTTTGACACACCGGTCTCGTTGGTTTCCATTCTTGTACGCCTTGACATACGTGAGTGACACACGTAAGGTTAAAGATGTTTTGATCTAGCATGCTTGTGATTAGCTAGTTTATCTTATTTCCCTTCAATGACTAGGACACCCCTAAGGTGGGGAGCGCGTCGCTTCGAATCTGGTAAATGTGGCCTTCCAAGTAGAAGAGACAGTACCAGGAATAACTTCTGGAAAGGTTGGTTGTGTCTGAATGCATGTGTGGAATGCGATTTTAACACGTGAGAATGTGTCGGCAGTTGAAGCCAAGTTCCTTCCTTGAAGTCGACTAGTAGAGGTTCGACTGTTCTTCCTTCTAGTAGTCTGGTATGATTAACTGGAATCCATTCAAACATCTTAGTGAATTCTGTTTAGCAAAGAGCATGTCCCCTATCTTGTCATCGTCCATGATGCACTAAGAGAGCGTCAATCTCATACGCGCTAATGCTTTTAAGCTGTTGGGCTTGACCGGATGGTTCTCTTTCGGCATTACATGAGGGATTCATGGTTTCTTGTATGGTTTGATCTTGGAAACATCGTCAGAAGTAGAGTGTAGGCTTCAGTGAGCATGTTTATGACAAATATAAGGTGCCTTGGAGGGAGGCATTGTGGTTTTTCTCGAAATACACCGGTGGTCCAAGCTGGGAATCTTCATAATGGTCGGCTGTTGAGGCTTGACTATTTTCCTCTTTGGTAAATGAACTCGGTTGGTGGAGAACCATTTTAAGGCACGTTGTCAAGTAGAGGAGAGTGCAGTTTGTGTCGGATAGTGCCTAATATGAACAACCGGCTCGACTGGGGCCTTGAGGTCAATGGGGAATTGACCGTTTGATTTGTTTCAAGTCACGCTAGGAGTGGCGTGGGAACTCTTGGGGCAAGATTTGAATGTTAATTCCAACGGTTGTCCGAACCGTAGTTTGGAGTTGGTTTCTTAACATTAAAAATCTAAGGTGGGAAGTACCTGTGGCTGGATGCTTGGTGAGACGACGACGGGTTCGTGTCTCTCGGTAGAAAGGCTCGGGAAGAGCCATCTTGGTGTTTCGTTTGGGAAACAACCATTGGCTTGTGTTCTGGTGACTTAAGCGTCGTAGTGTTTAATGGATGCTTAAGGGTGTGTGGTACGTTCCTAAACGCAACGTGATCATTTGGATGAAGCTTCACGACCATTGTAGGTCGGTTGAGGTGTACGTTGTTCCCGAAGACTTCTCGGGGGACGAGAAGTTCTAAGGTGGTAAGGTTGTAATGACCCACATTTTGAATCAGACTAAACCCCGAACAAATTTTAACTTTTTCTATTACTAAACCAGTTGTTTTGAAGACAGTGCATTGGAACCAGGTTCTGAAGGTGTGAACCCTTCTTTTCAATGTGTTCGGAAATGGGTGAATGCCCATTAAATGTCCTTGGTGGCGCGAGGTGTTTCGGGTGCGTTGTACCCGAAGGACGCTGGTTTTTTAAGAGCAGCAGAAGGCGCATGGTTGGCGCATGGTTTCCCAAACCATGCGGCCCAAACCATGCGGCTTAAATCAGGGAGGCAGAGGAGTCTGCACGGCCTGCTCACGGTTTCCCCAAACCGTGCGGCCAGCCCGTGCGGGTTTCCCTGGGTGTCCAGTGGGGTACCGCATGGTTTGCGCACGGTTTGGAAAACCGTGCGGGTTAAACCGTGTGTCGGGCCCAGTTTTGGGTTTTTAAAATAATTAAAAAGAAATTAAAAAAAAATAAAAACCTAAACTAAATCTCTCCCTCACCCCTCTCTCGATAGAACACCACGGCACACCCCCTCCACTCCCTTTATCCGCACGCGCGACCCCCCTTCCACGACGCCTCCTCCTTCCTTTGGTTTCATCTGGTTTTTGGTGGTTTCTTCTCCGATCCTCCATGGTAAGATCCCCTCTATCTCCTCCTCTCTCTTCTTGGCCTTGTTTCGACCTATTCGCCGCCCAGTGAGACTCAGCCAAGCTCCCTAGGTCTGTGGTTGATCCAATTTTCAGTTTCTTCTTGTTCTAGGTCAGTGCAGAAGTCTCTTGGGACCTATTTGGTGCGTGTTTCGAGAACTGCCACCGTAGGTGAGGCGGTTCAGATGATTTCGGTCTGCCGGTTTGTGTCCGAGGTAATGGTTTTGCTGGTTTATGGTTTACACATCCTCAAAATTAATATCATTAGTTTTTTTAAGGTTTGTAGTATGTTGTTTCTTGTGCATTAGGCTTTTGGAGTGGTTTTGGGTTTCCAGAGCTTAGGCGACTCGCCTACGCAGGCATAGGTATGTATTATATGTATATGGGTTCCCCCGACGTGCATATATTTGTGCATGGTAGCAAATATACACATACGAGGCTAGTTGCCCACATTTCATATATAAAAGTGTCTGTGCAGGTGAGTGGAGACGGGCATATGCATATAAGCGCGCATGTAAGGATCCTCTTGCACATTCCCATGGCCATGCGAGTGTGTTCGCATAGAGGCGAGGTGTCCTTGCATGTGTGTGAAGGCTCATATGTTCAGTGGGGGAGCAGCTGCGATAACTTTAGTTAGAAAACGCCAAGATGCGGAGTGGACGGATGGATCCACCTTGAGGTAGGGTCCCTCTCCTTGCCTTTAATTTAAGTAAAGTGAAAGTGAATTTAATACTGCACTGCCTTAGCATTTTAATTCTTCAAGTTTAGTTTCGGTTAAATGCTACTGTGCAAATCCTGTGAATTGCAGGAATAAGATAAAAATAGTTACCTGATAATTAAACTAATGATTTAATAATAAAACCCCTCAATCAGAGGTGCACTATCTTCAAGATAAAAAGTAGTGATCGACTTTTTATGCTTGTTGTAGGATTGATGTGGTGCCTATTTGATGCTTGTGTGTGAACTTGCTCTGTTGAGATAAGTAGAATTATATGTCTATGATACGTGTGTTTTGGTCAATTTTCCATGTTAGGCAAATTGAGTAAGATGGTAACCTCAACGGGATGAACTAAATGACATGTTCCCTCTAGAAGGTATCAAAAAGTTAGATATTGATAAAAACATATCCTTTAAGATGAAATGGTTAAACCAGAATGAACGGACTATGGTGGTATGACCACGCCTTGGGATAACATAATGAGCACGGCTTATGTTAGTAAAATGAATATGTGAATATCTTGATATAGATACTTGATAGTAGTTTCCTTAAGTATACTTGTGATGAACGTGCGTATGGGAACTTATATAGAAGTGAGTGAAATGATTGGTTGTAAATGTGGAATGTTTATTTGAAATACATAAGATGTACTGCCTTATGCATTCTAATGTAATTTTGACAATGATTATGAACAATTATGGATGGGAGGCATGCATACCCCATGCAAGCTTATTCTGAGTATGGGTGGGAGGCATGTTTACCCCATGCCAGATGTGAACTTTATATGTGTCAGGAAGGGAGGCATTCTTACCCCTTGCCAGTTGACTCTTAGAGATGTACGTGTTTGGATGGGAGGCAGTTATACCCCATGCCAGTTGAATGAATGTGATGGAAGGGAGGCATTCTTACCCCTTTCCAGTTAACTTCTAGGGACGAGAGGCATTCTTACCTCGTGCCCACTAATCTCTATACGTGTATGGAAGGGAGGCATGCTTACCCCTTGCCAGTTGACTCATAGGGATGAGAGGCATTCTTACCTGATGCCTTCTATTATCTTTATTAATGGGTGGGGGACATTCTTACCCCACACCATCTATAATCTAAATGCATTTATATATATCTCTGGTGACATTATCAGGATACATTACCGGCACGAGTCGAAGCAGGTATGACCGTCGTGTGTCCCTTAGGAACCTGGACGGGTGTTGTTTACTTATGTAATTCTGCTTACCTATTTTCTCCATACCTTCTCACTGTTTCACTGTTATACACTGTCTGGATTGGGTTAGAAACCGGTTGTGCCGGCCTACTGAGATTTATATCTCACACCCTACTCGGGCATCCATTGCACTGGAGTACCCGAGTAGACCTTCTTGCTTGCAGGACCCAGGTTGTATGTTGTGCTGTTTGTACCTGAGGAGTTAGGAGCAAAGGACCAAGCGGGAGCTTGGGATGCTCAGGAGATTATTCATTGGGCTCTGCTATCTTTTCTTTTTGTATTGTTTGTAAATCATGTTGTATTGTTTACTGCTTTCAGAAATGTATCATCATCTATACATGCATGCATTGTAAACTAGTGTTTTCCACCTTTTATAAATTGGATATAATTCTGTCTTTCCTTGTTGTCTTTCAATTTATTATTGCTTCCGCTATTGAATGATATTTTTGCTGATAATACTGTTTCATTACTCTGATATGAGGGTATAGTTTCCCCACTATCACCTCCCGAGACCCTCGCTGCTAGTCGGTAGCCTCTGGTGTACGGGGAGACGCGCTTAAGGCCATGTGACCACCGGTTTGATGGTAAGCCGGTCCGGGATGTTACATATGTAGTAATTCTCAGACATCCACCCTTAGGCCTAGCCACAACATTTTCATTCTTTGAAAATGGTTCCTCTACATCCTCAACACATGATATTAAACTATATGATTTTTCAAGATCTATGTATGTCTTGATTCCTATTTCTAGAGGGTATGTAGTGACGTATGGATTTCCATTCTTGTTTCTGGAAGCAATTCCCAAGTTCATATTGGTAAGACTACGTCTTTGTCCCATGATGTTAAATTCCACAGTTCCTCATGAACTACATGAGGCTTGATTCCTATCATCACAAGATATGTAGTGATGTATAGATCTCAAATACTAGTCCCAACTATAACATCCAATATAAAATTATCCCCAACTTCCTAGGAACTGAGTCACACATGCTTATTTTTCCTACGTATGATTCAGATCTACACACACATAGCTTGTGATTATAATATATCATGAAACAATATTCATGATGTTCACAACATCATTACCACATGGTAATAAATTTCAAGGAATCCATCTTGGTTTCATGAAATTAAAACTTCACAACAAAAATTCCATAACCACATGGGGATACACTGCATGATGTATGTCCATACCTCATAATATTAAACTACCAAAAAAATCCCCATTACATGATTATAAATTGTGCATACCATATTCCATTTTTTATCCCCTATCAATGGACCAAAAGATCCTTACATCGGTCCGCCAAATTATATGGTGATTCTGTAATCTTTTAAAGTACCTCAACTAGAAATCCACTTGTCATGCCTCAGGTGCTTTGGGTTTCTGAAAACATTCCATGGACTATGAAAAGGATACCTGGATTTAAGGGACCCTTTCCATGACTATGAATGTATTCCTATGGATCCTAAATATTCACCTATAGTATTCAAACAAATTTATCACACTGCAAAAATGGAATTCTGATCATTGTGAGCCCTAACATAACAATGGATGAACTCAACACCTTGGAGTGATCTGAACTACACACTGTATGATTTTCCCATATGATTACTCATGACCTGAGAAGCTCGATACATTATTTGCAACATTTTCATCTCCCACTCATAAGTATGTTTGGGTATTCTTGAAAATGGGTGTCCTAATGGTACTCTTGTGGAACATTCCCCATATTAGGTCCATGTGAAACATAACCTTAAACTATCAGCACTTTGGTAAAATTTATTCAAACATAAACACTAGACTATGATGGTGAAAAAAGAAATACCATAAACTACTGGTGAAAGAGACACAAAACATCCCAGGTTGAAACCCCATAAAGGGTGTCCTAAGAAAAAGTCATGCCTTTTCATATTAAACTCTCCATCCCCTGAGTTTATGAAAAAATTATAACACAAATTAATAAGGAAAAAATCTCTCAAGTTCTTCTTTTTATCCCTAGTAAATGTCATGTCAGTCTCGATAGACCCTTGATTCAAGAAGAAGATAGTGTAAGGACTTTTCACATCTCCTCACCATGAGAATAGATTCACAAGGCAATGACACAACTTTTTAGGTACTCAAACCATTTCTGGATATTACCCTTTCCACAAATAAAACATCGTGATATGAAGTACTTTGGATCAATGCAACCTTACGAGGACCATTGAAAGGATACCCGACATTAAGGGGACCTTTACGTGACTATGTTTGTATACCCATGCCCCATACATATGAGCCTATGGTAATCATGAAATTATTTCACTCTAAAATGTTTTTTTGGTCTTTTTATGCCCTAATATAACTAGGGTATGACCCAACACCCCATCGTGTTTTGGTTCATTCCCAGTACGACTGTCGCATATCATTCTCATAACCTGATCACTTTGGACCATGATTTACAATCTATGTACCAAGATATCTGAGTGCATTTCACATCCTAGACACTATGTCATAATATTTTGTACCCTTTATTAATGTTTTAATGAGTCACTCCTTTATCGATTCATTAATGGCCAATGCCTCATGACTCGAAACCAGTAGGTGTAGGGCTTGATCTTCATAGTTAAGAGCTAATCTACCCTAGGGTGTTACAACTCTTCCTAGATAGTTGTCCTTCTTAACCATCATCATCATAGGAACATTTTGGATTTCAAATATCATTCATGGCCCTTATAAGGGATTTGAGATCATATTTTTCCTGACCATTCAGGTGAATCATAAGGGCCTTAACCCACCAACTAAATGTGTGTCCTCCCTTGTGAGCCTTAGAAACACTATGGGAGAACCTAACACCTGAAATTATTATAGTAAATCCAATACATGTATTCCCCATTCCCATATTCATTGAGTCGTGATTTTGGGTTATGATTTGCATCATCCTTAATTCAACTATCAAGGTGTCTAGAATCCCAAATATTTCACCCTCAACTGATATTACCTCTATAAACCTTCCACATCTCTTGGAAAAGACACCCAGATTACGAGACCCTTTCATTTACTATGAATTTATGCATATAACTCATATATATGCACATATATTAATCAACCATATATATCACTTTGTAAAAAGTTCTTTCTAGTCCTCATGTTTTATGGCATCACCAAGGTAGAACACATCACCTCAATGTGTTTTTGGTCATTTCTACCATGTTTTCACCATATCCCATAATCATTAATTAGATCCAAGATAAAATTCCATAAACTTATGTAATAGAATGTCCACGCTAAATGACCCAAAACTAAAGTGATAGAAGGTATGAGCTTAATGAACATAAATTTTAACTATCAAAAGATCTAAGCTAAAAGACCATAAACTACAATGATAGAATTTCCAAGATAAAATACTCTAATCTATAGAAACAAAAGGTATGATATAAAATACCCTAACCAACAGTGATAAAATATCTATTCAAAAAGACTCTAAAGTATATCATGATAGAGATTTAGCTTGCAATAGCTTCTAAGGCCCACTATACGGACATAGAAACCATCAAGATTCTCTCCCCAATATTATAGGCTTGAGAAAAGGGTTTAGAGATATCCCTATAGGATATGTATTATACCCAATTATCCTTATACAAGTCATGTGATCTTAATATAGGTGGATATGATATATCAATGAATAATCTCACATTGGTCGGAATTCATGAGAATTTATCTAGAAGAATCTACTACAATTTAATTATTCAATTAAAATAATTCATGTTTATTTGAGATTATTCAAGGGATTAGTATCATGGATGACCCATATAGCATTGAAGTAAGGAAAATACATTCAAATTAGGAAAAAAAGAACTGGACAACAAATTATATAGTTCACCAGATTTATTCCCTAATAACATACAGAAAGTGGAAGAATATCCACAAATCATGGTCTTCTCGGTGAGCTTATGATCCAAATCAAGATTGTGAAATTAAGATTACATCATAGTATATTGTTGGATGGTCCCTTGAGTTATACATGTCTATTATCTAGGGAAGTAAAATATTATCACAACTAGTCAACAAACTCAGTCTCCACTTTTGCATCCCGATGTAAGTCCTTCATCTTGGAAACAAATTTGATTATATCCTTCCCTATCAATTTAGGATGTCCCTATTTCTCCAGAATAATCTCCACTGGTATCCTAAGTGCATGTTGGAACTGTGATAAATATTATTGAATTCTTATGATCTTAGATTCAAGATGGTTTATCGAAGACTAGAGATAGTCAGTTTCCATCTTCCCATCATTGAATATGTCTTAGTGAGATGTCACCTCCACTTCCTATTGGGAAGTTTTACATATGGCCTTATCCGGGTCTTGATTCAATAAATAAGAGGCCTTAATAACTACCATACTAAATTAAAGGTCACTCTTATAATCCCTTTAAGAGACCACTTCTTTCACTTGAGCATGGGGGAAGAATAGTTGAAGTCCTTGTAACTAAGGGTAGGAAACATAATCCAATTGTATCCCAACTGATTCTTGAACTCCTCAAAGGGGGTCTCTGAAACTAATGACCAAACCTATCACAAGATGTGCTGCCTCATCAACTAATAAAATGACATAGACCATGATCCCTCATCAAATCCCATACTAGAAATGAGATTTTAATCTAGGACCATTTCAATCAGGTAATGATTTGTTCTCACGGTCTTTGATGATGAGGGGAGAGAACTATCCTTTACATTCGTTGATCTAATCAAAGGAACCCCCAAGGGAGAAGGTATTAGAGCCTCAAATATTTAGATCAAAGACACTAAAAAAATAGAACATGGGATTAATAATTATATGATGAATAATATAGTATCATCAGGTAATTGGAAAAAATGAGTGTGCTTATAAACATACCTTTCTTAGTCGTATCACTGGTGACATCCACTACCCCAACCCCATCCTCAAGTGAAGGGGAAACACCTCCCTATTATGAGAGGATTTGTATATCTTTTGGTCCTTTTCTAAAATGTTTTCTTATCTAACCATCCTTGAGGACTACGAGAACAAAATAAAATATCATGAAAAATGACATAAGTAAATAGAGTGTCTAGTCATGAAGAAGTATTCACCCTCAGAAAAACTCATTTCCAACAAGTATAACATCGTAGTATAATGGATACCTATTCCAGTATCCTTTATAAGTGTCTATACCCACCCTGGATCAAATGGTATGATTTCTAAGATGTGTGTAGATGCAATGTAAAGACCTGTAAAAGTCAAAGGAAATTTTTTTCTTAATTTTCTTTGGGATTTTACAAGAATGCTGTTTTTGACGGCACCTGATTCCGAGGCCCGGTGTGCCCAGAATAATTTTCATAAGTTTAGCTTGGGTACGTTCAGTGAACGAACGAGCGGGTTTTTCTATCTTTTGAACTGGTGCTCGGAATTGAAATCTGAGGGCACCGATGCAATCACATCACCGGTAATTGCTTATGAACACCTTTTTCGGAGTTGCGTTTGCTTGGGTGGAGTTTTACTTAATTCGGTTAACTAAAGAATAAAATAAAATACTCTACAACAGATTTTATTTTTATTCTAGGAAGTGTTAACCTATGCTAAATGGTTGAGTGGGACACACATCCTAACTAATCCGCTAGGTAGGATATTAGTGGGGTGGGCCCACACGAGCCCCAACCTTTTAACTTCCTAAAGCCCTTTTTGATTAAGGTATCACACCCACACCCCCCTATTAAACGAATTCAACTCATGCATTTAATTAAATATTAAACGCCTCTATTAGTTGGGCGGTTTAAAATGTTGCAATTAATAGAGTTAATTGTTTGATTCAATTTTGAATTTCAAACTGAAGGCGGGAGTAATAAAATAAGAAGGTGTCTTATTTTATTATTGTTGTTGCTTGGGTTGTGTGGGAGGATTTTGGAGAGAACGGATCAAAGTCTTTAAGTTCTTCGTTCTTCGTCGAAGAACGCGAAGAACACGAAGAATTACGACCTCCGACGAAGGTCGAAAAGAGCGCCGAATCGTCGGAGATCGACCACGCGACGCTGTGTACCGCGACGCCGTTAATCCTTTTCTTCACGACGCCGACGACACATACGGAGTCTTCTTCCACGACCAATCTCGTTCGACGACAACATTTGAGGTAGGGGTTCAATTTGTGTAAGTTTATATTCCCATGGTTTTTTCCTTCTAAAACAAAGAACTCAGATCAACTCATTCATAATTTGATCCGTGAATGTTTTCTTTTGAAGGTTGGAAATATTTATTTGCGGGGAAAACTGTTGGGGTTGATTCCTTTTGTTCGTGAAAAATCCTTGGTCATTCTTCATCTTTTGGGCCGCTTGTTATCAACATAACGGGAGGAGGTCGGACCGCATGAACACGACCGACTCTCCTCCCCCTTGGTTGTTTTGTTCGTTGCGGCACGAACGAAGGCGGCGTGGTGCAACGGCACCGCGCGAAAACAAGAAAGAACGTGACGAAGAAGCGCAGCGCCGTCGCGCCGTGCCGTTGAGGCCGAACGAAACCGCGACCAGAGTCAGGGTCGCGGAGGCGATTGAAGGCTCCGCTAGTTGATTTTTGTGCGCAGATTGACAGGCGATGACAAACAGGGCCGCAAGGTATTTTTGAAGCCTCTGCAGTGAAGGTCGTGTCCCGGGAGGACCGTTGGCGAAGGCGGCGAGCAAAACGGACCACTGGAGCACATCCGGTGGTCCGCAGAAAACACAGCTGGCGCGCCTCGCCGGCTCGATGGCACCGGCGGCTGGAGGCGGCGGTGCCCGGCGCGCCGCCGGGAAGGGCCGTCGTGACTGAAGCTGTGGTGGCAGGCCGCTGGTCTCGTGACTGCGCGGGATCGAGGGAGGCGGCACGCGGTGCTCGGCTGCGTCCTTTGGCAAGGGGTGGCCACCACGTGGGGGGGGTTCTTTCAAGGGGCGGCCGCACCCTCTGTCCGCTCAGCCGGACAGCCGAGCGACCACGTGGCCACGCCCGGGCGGCCGGCCAACTGGCCGGGCCACCCGGGTCGGGTCGGGCCGCGCCCAGGCCGGGTCGGGCCATGCCCTTTTGGGCCAGAACCGGACTCAGTTCGGGCCAACCCAGGGGGTATCGGGCCGGGTCGGACTGGGCCTGAACCCCCTATTTTTGGGCAGTTTCTGTTCAAACACTCATATCTTGGGATACGGACCTTCGATCGACACAACGTCAGTTGCGTAGCTATCCTTGTATTGAGACGGTCGTTTCTGTATATTACACTCAGGGTTTCAGAGAACTTTCGGTACGGCCGTGTTGGTTCGAACACGAAACCAACCGGGCCCTCGGAGCGGAAACACTTATATCTTGAGCTCCGGACGTCTGATTGATGTGCCATCTACATTGATGGATTCCTCTTGATGATACGGAACTTTTGGCATACTTCTCCTGAGTTTTGGTTGTAGTTGGATAGTGGCCGGGTTGGATTGTACCCGAAATCCAACCAGGCCTCTAGAACGGAAAAGCTGATAACTTTCAGACTGGACGTCCGTTTGACGAACCATCAGCGGTGTTGGTGATCTTGTTGAGAAACAGTCCCTATGAGTATACCCTTTGAGAGTTCAGGGTACAGTTGAGATACGGCCAGGTTGGTTCGCACACGAAACCAATCGGGCCCCTGGGACGAAAATGCTAATAACTCACAGACCGGGCGTCCGATTGACGCGCCGTCTATTGTGTTGGGACCCCTATGACGAGGCGGTCCTTTGAGATACTTCTTCGTGGGACATTGAGATACTTGGATTATCGACCTGTAGCTCGTGGAGCGGACCCTCCCAGAGATGAGCGTATGGAGTATGGAGACCGTGTAGCCGGCTGAGACCTGACGACTGCTTGACCGACTCGACTTGGAGTGAGTCGACTAGCCTAGTGGACGGAGCACTACTTTGTTTGGGTGCAGACTCATGGAGGATTGGGCACTACTGTGTGACGGTGAAGACCCACGGTACTCATCCGGAGAGTACCCATGCAGGCTATTAGGGGGTGTGCACTACTGTGTTTGGGTGGCATACCCCGGCGGGAAGCACTACTGTGTTTGGGTGGCTGACCCGCGGTACTCGACAGGAGGAGTACCTCAGCAGTCTTAGGTTAGTTAGCAGTACCGCAGAGTCGTGACAGGACCATTGTACACTCCAGAGACGGGGCTTTTCAGCAGTTATAGTTTCGATAATAAAAATCCTGGTTTGAGCTGAAGCTATGATCTTTGTGAATACCTCATGATTGAGATGGGTCACTTGATAACTTAGGTATATGTATGGGCATATACCTGGGTAGTGGTTATCCGTTGATTTCAGAATATTTGTGTTTCCTCATGATTGAGATGGGTTACTAGATAACTTAGGTATATATATGGGCATATACCTAAGAAGAGGTTATCTATTGAGATCTTCTTTGTGGTTATCCTTGTTGGTTTTAGTGAGACCTTGAGGGTCTCGGGGTCCCTAATGAGTATCGTATACTCACACCTGCACGGGCTATGCCCCCACCTCATTGTTTTGGTTGCAGACGACGGGCAGTGCTAACAGAGGCCGAGTGTTCGAGGACTGGACAGTACCTGGAGGTGGACCACACGACGAGTCAGCATCCAGAGGTGGACTTCCCGGCGAGAAAACACTCAGAGGAGGTTGACTGGCGAGAGCGTTGTGGAGGCTATCTGTACCTACACTTCCGGTAGGATCCATGGTGGACGATCCAGGAGCTGCGCTATCTGTACCTACCCTTCAGGTAGGATCCCAATAGGACGAACCAGGAGCTGCTCCCTTTCTTCCAGCTGTTTTTCTTTTTCTGTTGTACTTTCATTCAGTTGTAGCTGTACTTTCAGTTGGGTTTGTATTCTGGCCTGTTTACATTTCAGCACTTTCTTTTGTACTTAGTGTTTTACTTCCACTTGTACTCTGTGGTGTTTTGTTTACTTTTATAAAGGCAATGCCTTCCCAGTTATCGGGATTTACGCCTTTGGTGCTAGTCGCCAGCCCCTGGCCTATGGAAGGCGGGCTTGGGGTAGTCACAGCACGGGCCCCGAGGACGGGTCGTGACAAATTGGTATCAGAGGAGTCGGTACTACCGCAGAACAAATAACTCTGATATTTTTCTTTTTGTGAAGCAATGGTGTTAAGGGTACCGAGTGTGGTTTTCAGTTTGGGAGTCTAGTGTTGGTGCGGGCGGCCGACGTATCCATACACCAGGACCCTGACAACTGCTTTCTGACATTGTGCACGAAAACACTGATTGCGTGTGTGTTTCCATAAGTTTTTAAATGTCAGCTCAAACCAGGTTAGCTCATGAGGTATGAATCGTTTGATAGTGTCACATATGTTTCTTTCAGGATGCCTTTCCACGGACGACCAGCTAGAGCCCAGAGGAATGTGCGTACTGACAGCCTGCCGAGTGACAAGGCTTCGGTATAAGGCCCACTTGCAGTTGAGGCACCAGCGGAGGCACCAGAAGTACTACCACACGTTGGGCCACCGATGCCACCATCCCCAGCAGTAGGCGATGCACTCCACTTGAGCGCACTTCACGAGTTCCAGCGCCAGAGGCCACCTAGGTTACGGGGAGAGACGGACCCACAGGCGGCTGAGGATTGGCTGGAGGCGGTGGTGAGAGTCTTCAGGCTACTGGGGACGCCAGCAGACTTCATGGTGAACTTTGCTGCCAGCCTCCTTCAGGAAGCAGCAGGCAGTTAGTGGAGCCGCTTGTTCCAGGTTTCTAACAGGATGACCTTCACATGGGGAGACTTCTAGACCTTCTTCAGGGTGGTGTTTGTACCAGTAGCTCTGCACCCCGAGCGTGTTCAGGAGCTGTTTCCTTTGCCGCATGTCTTTCCATCCGTAGGTGAGTCATCTGTAGGCAGTAGACAGATGATGCAGAAGTCCAGGAGGACCAGGAAAACAGGTGGGCGACCTCGGGTTATAGGATTAGTAGTGCGGGGCACCTGGGGTGGAGTCAGAGCTAGGTGTGCCAGATACGGACAGTGTTTCTCCTACAGCAGGAAGGGTCACATGGCACATGACTTTCCGACTCCTCGCATAGTCGATCCACATGCGTTGGTGGAGCCACCGAGGCAGAAGTAGCGGCAGGTGCCTAAGCAACAGCCGAACAGTGGACATTTCAGTAGAGCTCCAGGAGCAGGTGGATAGGAGCATAACTAGTGGATACGTCCCTTGTACTTCTAGTTCCATGTTGCTGTTGTATTCATGTCTTTGTATTAAGAGATGTAATAATAAAATGACACTTATCATTGTGATGCTTTCTTTCCTGTCCTTTTGTTTGGTTGATAGTGAGAGGTCCCAGTGAAAACTATTGAATTAACCCTCACTTTCGAGATTTCTACTGGAGGAGACCCAGTGACCTCACACTGATACCGACAGCATGACTCGACCCTTAGAGGTGAGAGTGATGATTGGATCTCTTGGTAGTTACGTCAAGGACTTATGACATCATCCATGGAATGAATGCATCATTCATGTCAGGATTGACTGTATTAGGAAATGGGTGTGGTTCATCCGGGGGATGAGACAGAGTTTATCTTTTTGGAAAAGGATAAATCTTATTAGCTCTTACAGGTCATAGGCAAAGAAGGTGAAGATCATCCAGGAGCGGATGAAGACTACACAGTGCAGTAAGAAATAGGAAATCGGTGCTAGTCTTAGAGACTCGAGCGTGTTAAATGTTTCAAAAAGAGGAAGCTTTATAGAGAGATGAGTCTATGAAGCAGCAGATGTGGAGGCAGAGCTATGAGAGTAGCATTAGGTGGTGAACATTTTAACATGCTAAAACCTCCCGCCTTAGTTGTCCCCACTAGGCTTAGGGAGCTGGAGGGTGGTGGAAGAGTACGGCTGCATGCGGTCAAAGAGTGTGACCCAATGGCTCTAAAAAATGATTCAAGGGATAGTCTGTGTCCACTACTAGCTATCGTAGTAACAGACGTTGATATGAATCATTCCTTCCTTCCACAAAACTTGTCCCAGACCTAGAGTTTCCGGTAAGCCATAGACTTGACCCTCATGTCTGGAGATACCTTGGGAGAAGACTCGATAATCTCACTTATGACGACGGTGTGGTCAGCCCCTCGAGGCGAGATTTTCGGTTGGAATCTATTGGTGGTAGCGTCGAGGCCATATGACGTTGGTTTGAGTATGGACTGGGCAATCACAGTTCATACACAAATGGACGGTATTAAGCAAAAAGGTTGTGGTTTAACTACGATGTCAGGATGGATTTTCCTTGGTCGGAGAAAAGGAACCCCTGGAAGCACAGGATAAACTCATGCACAAGAGGGTGCGACCAATCACTCTTGAGTCAGTCAACGTTACCCTCGTGGTAGCAGTCGTTTTGAGTTTCAGTTCTAACTGGAATTGGATACCTCTAGAGTTTAAGGATGATGATCACATCTTTATACGGATCTCACCTCTACGAGGTTTACAGAGATGTGGCTGATGCGACAAGCTATCTCCGAGGTTCAACGGAACCTTCTAGGTCCTCACCTGGGTAGGCGAGGTGGTTTACCGCTTGACCCATCCACCTCAGTTGCACCAGGTGCACGACGACTTCCACGTATCTCAACTGAGGAGATACATGCTTGATCCTTCACACATCATCGACCTCCGGGAGTTGGACTTCGATGACAGGGAGACATACGCATAGATTCCAGTGGGGATTGAGGATTGATGGGAGCAGATCCTATGAGGACGGTGGATTCCTCAGGTGCGCTTTCACTAGCAGTATAGGAACCTCTAGGTAAGCACATGGGAGCGGAGGCTCAGATGCGTGCTCAATACCTCTTTTGTAACCCTAGTTTGTGTTAGAGATTTACGAGGACATAAATCCCTGAGGTGGGAGTAATGTAAAGACCCGTAAAATTCAAGGGAAATTTTTTTCTTGATTTTTTTGGGATTTTTCAAGAACTCAGTTTCTGATGGAACCTGATTCTGAGGCCCGGTGTGCTCGGAATCATTTTCCGATGATTAGCTAGGGTACGTCCAGTGAACGAATGAGCAAGTTTTTCTAACTTTTGAACCGGTGCTCGGAATTGAAATCTGAGGGCACCGATGGAATCGCAACACTGGTAATTTCTTAAGAACACCTTTTCCGGAGTCCCGTTTGCTCGGGTGGAGTTTTACATAATTGGGTTAACTAAAGAATAAAACAAAATACTGTGCAACAAATATTATTTTTATTCAAGGAAGTGTTAACCTAAGCTAAGTGGTTGAGTGGGACCCACATCCTAACTAATCCGCTATGTAGGATATTAGTTGGGTGGGGCCCACATGAGCCCCACCCTTTCAACTTCCTCAACCCCTTTTTGATTAAGGTAATGCACCCGCACCCCCTATTAAACGAATTCAACTCGTGCGTTTAATTAAATATTAAACGCCTCTATTAATTGGGTGGTTTAAAACGTTGCAATTAATTGAGTTAATTATTTGATTCAATTTTGAATTTCAAACTTATGGTGGGAGTAATAAAATAAGAAGGTGACTTATTTTATTATTGTTGTTTCTTGGGTTGTGCGGGAGGATTTTGGAGAGAACGGCTCAATGTCTCGAAGTTCTTCATTTTTTGTCAAATAACGCGATGAACGCGAAGAACGCCGACCTCCGATGAAGGTCGACAAGAGCGTCAAATCCTCGGAGATCGACCACTCGATGCCGTGTACCACGACACCATTAATCCTTCTCTCCACGACACCGATGAAGCTTATGGAGTCTTCTTCCGTGACGTCCCTTTCCATGACAAATCTCGTTCGACAAAAATGCTTGAGGTTGGGTTTAAATTTGTGTTAGTTTATATTCATGTGGTTCTTTCCTTCTAAAAAAATGAACTCGGATCAACTCATTCTCAAGTTGATCAGTGAATGTTTTTTTTTGCGGGTTGGGAATATTTATTTGCAGGGAAAACTGTTGGGATTGATTTCTTTTGTTCGTGAAAAATCCTTGGTTGTTCTTCATCTTTTGGGCCGCTTGTTATCAACTTAACGGGAGGAGGTCGGACCGCACGAACACGGCCGACTCTCCTCCCCCTTTTTTGTTTTGTTCATTGTAGAACGAACGAAGGTGGCGCGGTGCAACGTCACCGCGTGGAAACAAGAAAGAACGTGACGAAGAAGCGTGGCATCGTCGCGCCGTGCCTTTGACGCCGAACAAAACTGCGGCCGGACTCGGGGCCGCAGAGGCGATTGAAGACTCCGCTGGTTGATCGTTGTGTGCGGATTGATGGGTGACTACAAACGGGGCCGAAAGGTAATTTTGAAGCCTCGGTAGTGATGGTCGGGTCCCGGGAGGACCGTTGGCGAAGGCGGCGAAAAAAAACTGATCACCGAAGCGCGTCAAGTGGTCCGCGGAAAACACCGCCAGCGGCCAGAGGCGTCGGTGCCCGACGCGCCGCTTGGAAGGGCAGCCGCGGCTACAGACCACTGGTTCCGCGATCACGTGGGACCGAGGGATGCGGGACGCGGCGCTCGACCGTGTCTGTTGGCAAGGGGCGGCCCCCACGCGCGGGGGGGGGGGGGGGGTTTCTTTCAAGGGGGTGACCGCACCCCCTGTCCGCTAAGCCGGACAGCCGAGCGGCCACGCGGCCGCGCCAGTGCGGCGGGCCAACCGGACGGGCCACGCTAATGCCGGGCTAGGCCGCGCCCAGGTCGGGCCGGGCTGTGCCCTTTTGGGCCGAACTCGGACCTGGTTCGGGCCGACCTAGGGGGTCTCTGGCTGGGTTGGACCGGGCCCGAACCCCCTATTTTTGGGCAGTTTCTGTTCAAACGCCCATATCTTGGGCTAAGGACATCTGATCGACGCACCGTCAGTTGCGTAGAGATACTTGGATTGATACGGTCGTTTCGGTATATTAAACTCAAGGTTTTAAAGAACTATGGGAAGGTCGGGTTGGTTCAAACACGAAACCAACCGGGCCCTCGGAGCGGAAACACTTATATCTTGAGCTCCGGACGTCCGATTGACATGCCGTCGACTTTGTTGGATTCCTCTTTATGAGATGGAACTTTTTGCATACTACGCCTGAGTTTTGGTTGTAGTTGGACAGTGGCTGGGTTTGATTGTAACCGAAATCCAACCGGGCCCCTGGAACAGAAAAGCTGATAACTTTCAGACTGGACGTCCGTTTGACGAACCATCAGTGGTGTTGGTGATCTTGTTGAGAAACGGTACCTATGAGAATACCCTTTGAGAGTTAGGGGTGCAGTTGAGATACGTCCGAGTCGGTTTGCACATGAAACCAACCAGGCCCCTGGGACGAAAAGGCTAATAACTCACAGACCGGGCGCTCGATTGACGCGCCGTCTGTTGCAATGAGACCCCTATGATGAGGCGGTACTTTAAGATACTTCTTCATGGGACTTTGAGATACTTGGAGTGTCGACCTGTAGCTCGTGGAGCAGATCCTCCCAGAGACGAGCGTATGGAGTACGGAGGCCGTGTAGCCGGTTGAGACCTGACGACTGCTTGACCGACTCGACTTGGAGTCAGTCGACTAGCCTAGTGGACAGAGTACTACTTTGTTTGGGTGCAGACCCATGGTGAATGGAGCACTACTGTGTGATAGTGCAGACCTGAGGTACTCATCCGGAAAGTACCTCTGTAGGCTATTAGGGGGTGTGCACTACTGTGTTTGGGTGGCATACCCCAGTGGGAAGCACTATTGTGTGTGGGTGGCTGACCCGCGGTACTCGACAGGAGGAGTACCTCAACAGTCTTAGGTTAGTGAGAAGTACCTCGGAGTCGTGAAAGGACCACTGTACACTCCAAAGATGGGGCTCTTCAATAGTTACGGTTTCGATAATTTAAATCCAGGTTTGTGCGGAAGCTATGATCTCTATGTTTACCTCATGATTGGTATGGGTCACCTGATAACTTAGGTATATGTATGGGCATATACCTGGGTAGTGGTTATCCGTTGATTTCATAATCTTTGTGTTTCATCGTGATTGAGATGGGTTACTTGATAACTTAGGTATATGTATGGTCATATACCTAAGTAGAGGTTATCTTTTGAGATCTTCTTTGTGGTTATCCTTGTTGGTTTTAGTGATACGTTGAGGGTCTCAGGGTCCCTACTGAGTATCTTATACTCACCCCTTCACGGGCTATGTCCACACCTCGTTGTGTTGGTTGTAGATGACAGGTAGCGCTGACAGAGGCCGAGTGTTCGAGGACTCGACGGTACCCAGAGGTGGACCACACGACGAGTCAACATCCGGAGGTGGACTTCACGATGAGACGACAATCAGAGGAGGTTGACAGGAGAGAGCGTTGTGGAGGCTATCTGTACCTACCCTTCAGGTAGGATCCGTGGTGGACGATCTAGGAGCTGCGCTATCTGTACCTACCCTTCAGGTAGGATCCTAGTAGGACGACCCAGGAGCTGCTTCCTTTCTTCTAGCTATTTGTCTTTTTCTGTTGTACTTTCATTCAATTATGGATGTACTTTCAGTTGGGATTGTATTCTGGCCCATTTACTTTTTAGCACTTTCATTTGTACTTAGTGTTTTACTTCCTCTTGTACTCTGTAGTGATTTGTTTACTTTTATAAAGGAAATTCCTTCCTAATTATCAGGATTTACACCTTTGGTTCTAGTCACCAGCCCCTCGCCTATGGAATCCGGGCTTGGGGTAGTCACGGTACGGGCCCTGAGAACGGGTCGTGACATGAAACAAGAATGATTGAGTTGACACTTCAGCCGCCACCACTTCCTGATGGGTCGGTCATATCAATGAAGGGTCTTATGAAGAACCCAAACACTTTACCCCATCCTTGGAAGTGGATAAATTAGCTTCCAAGTGATATCGGTAGGGAACTACACATTTTTTAAATTCAAAATTTTTTCTAGAATAGTCCATGATAGAAGAAGAGTGATACACCGTACTTACATGAGAATTTTGAAGGAGAAGGACCAGAAATTGTAGGCCTCTTACTTTTATCCCTCTTACCTCCCATATAAGGATCTCTAAAAGGTACTGATGTTTTAAATGTGGCTCTAGAAGTGGAAACTGCTACCCTCATCTTGGAATGTTGACCTATGGAGAATTTATCGTTGGTTCCCCAATCACTTCTGATGTCATATCCCATATCCTTACCATGACTTAAATGTTGGGGGGAACGTAGAACCAGATGATATTCCATGTCCTCCAACTATTTCGACATATAAATGATTTCAATACATTTGAAATGGAAATATGAACATTTAAAAATAGAAGTAATCCCGAAATTACTGCATCCTCAGTGATAGGACAACTCTGTACTTCCAGAGAAATTTGAATCATTCCATGGACAACCATTTGGTGGACCAGTGGGTAGTAAAATACCCAACCCTTGATGTTATCTAGAGATACTTCATGGCCTCAAATAAAGACCATGACCATCTAAGGATGGTATTTTAATGTAATAACTAAAGGGTTCGTGATATAGGTAAAGCCTGCCAAAAGTACCTTTATTTGGGTTAATATGCCCTGGAGCTCTTCATATAAGTTCTAAATCATACAGATCCTCCATTTAATAGATTAAATAAGAAACAATAACTCTGGAACCTCACCCTATGGAATGTCATTTTTGGTAGTTGTGTAGGTAGGTTCTTCTTCTAGAAATGGAAAGTGTCTGACTTCCTTATGATTTGCTTCAATGGCTATCGACCCTATAAAAGACAATTGATTTCTAGGACTGGGATTGTGCTCAATATCCAATGGTTTGGAGGCCTTAGTTACCAATTTTTATAATTTTATACAAGGATATGAGTAAATCCAATCCTCTGCATAACCCCAAAATAAAATGATAGCAGCCTTATGGGGAGGAAGGTTAATCTTAGCACCAGTCTCTTCCCTAGTAAACATTATCAAAAATTGTCTAGCTGCCATTGGGTGATCCTTAATTATAACATAAGTAGAGAAATGACATATTGATTATAATAATTGTCATATGAACTGGCATGGTACATAATGCTCGCAAATGAGGTCCTCATCAATACGGGTTGAAATAATTCCATTATAAAGTGAAATCATGTAACCCTCTACCTCAAGACTAACCTCACATGTGTCAACAATATCTCTTGTTAGTGTTGTTCCATATATTATGAAAGAGAAACAGTCATAACGGCTCACATAGGATGTGAGGTCTCAATCATTCAATGTAATGGGTCTTACCATGTTGACACCTTTTAAGTACAATATGAATTGGGAATTAGGGATACCCAAGATGTTTAGTTATTCATAACCTTCCATGTGAGATCTTTTCAAACCCCATAATACATGGAAGGGTACCATCATCCAATAAGGGGGTTACCTTATAAACATGGTGTAAAAGATGATTGAGTTTGGCCAGCATAGAGATAGTTAGCCTGATATTCTCTCTATACTGTGGAGGTTGCCATTATGAAAGTGTAAACTCTTACTCCACCTTTTTACTTTGTGGGAAGTAAGTACCCACTTAGGTATAGGGTGGGGAAAGAGACTACTTTGATACCTCAATCAACACTGGGAACAACTTCCCATACCCATTATATAAATTTATCTTATTCAACCATGGTAAGGTAAGTACCCTATGCACAATGGGTATCCTTCATTAGAAAGGCCTTCAACATCATAGCCTCTAGATCAGAACTGGACTTCTTAGTGAATCATTCCACCCATTTCCTCATGGTATATCTGCTTCAAGAAGTGGCTCGTTTGGAAGGGCCTTCTTGGCCAACTTAATTAGCTCTTATGTTAGAGGTGTTTTCCTTATTAAATAATTCCAACCAAACCATAGGGAAATAATTCATCATACATACCTCCCAATATAGGTGCACCATAGATCCACCTCACATCCCAATAGATAATTCCCACCTCACCATGTGTGAGGTAGAATTTGTTTGTGTCCGTAGTCCAATGACTGAACAGCTCCGTCATCAGACCTCAATGGTAGTATGAAAATGTATGTGATATCTAGATGGACTCATATATTCTAGTTTGATTTAGATCCTTAGAAAATTAAGACGTACTATATTTACCCGAGAAGGGACGTCCCTGGTCTAGTCCATATCGACCTCTAGATTTGAATTCCCAGTTAAAAACTGACCCAAAAATCTTATCAGAGGCAGACTTCCACGTTATTGAGTGATACATATAAAAATCCACATTGGGTTCACGATCGGTCCCATCAATTCCTTTTAGAATAATTATCAGATATTTCTCATATTTATGGTCCCCATTGGAGATAAAATAGCCCCCCCCCTCCTTGAGAAATTTTTTCATAGAATTTGATATGGGTCTTATGAATCCAAGATGAGGGTATATATGAGGACTTCGATAGAGGAATTAGAGAATCATTAGTAAGACCAAAGATGTAGAGGCAAAATAATCCTAAAGGGGATATTACATGAATTTTTATCCCATAAACTACATTAGAATTGGTTTAAGTGACACAATCTCATAGAAGAATGTAGGATCCACAATTTCCATTGTAGCATCATGACAAGCTATCGTTCCTTTTTCATCCTTATTCAAAAGATTACAAGAACATTAAAGAGAACCAAAATCCATCTGAATAGAATTATGTGGTTAATTTTAAACAGCTAAATTAAAAAAAATGTCACAATAAATACAAGATATACTAGATGCATCATGCACACCACATGAATCAGTAAGAGATTCATGAATCACATAAGAAGTTCACAAATCACCTAAGGTATTATAGTTCGCATATCCCCACATGGAATCCCACAATCACATGACCCCTTGAATACTCATGATCACATGACATGGACATGATCACATGAGTTTCAAGATAGTCAATCAATCATACAATCGAGCAGGTTGACCTCGCATAAACCTCAAGATAGTCATTATCCTCATAGACAAGTTCCCAGCAATTACCAAAAGAATGTCTTTTTATTAGATTGAATGGGATCCTGAGTAAAGGATGAAAAGAAGAATATTATTTCAAAAAGTAGGCTTGTGGTGATGTCTTTTGATTAGTTATTATGAAACTAACTTGTGGTAAATTCACATGATTGAAGTGAGGCAAGAGAGCTCTATAGAAATAAGAAGACAATGAATGAATCACTCTCGCAATAATTTATATAGGCAATATCATGTATTAAAAAGATTTTTCTAGAATACCGAGAAATTCCCAAGTCACCAATTTATATTAACACCGAATTCTAAAGTAGGAATTTACTTTCCTCAAAACCAAGTCCCTATTCCCACAAACAACACTACTAAGTGGTTCATTTTTTGACACCCAACAAATGAGCATAAGAAATTTAACAACAGAAGAAATACCTGGATATGTGTATAAAATTCCCCCAAAAAGATAATAAAGGAGAAGGTGACTAATGTTTTTGGATCAATTAAGACATTAAGAGACTCTTAGTCATGGGACCATCCTAAGGTCAAGTGACAGAGACATGTATAGCGTATAAACTACAGTAGTTCCCATGAATCATCTCCTAAAAATTACTTTATTCCTTGTCATGGATCCTCTATAAAAAAACTGGTCATTTCGTGGAACAAAAATAATCCCTCCCATGTATCATGGAATTCCAAATAGTAGGTACCTCACAAACCATCCAAAAAACCATCTAAAATAAGATAATATATCCAAAAGGTGGAGGCCTCTTGCAGTGATAAGACTCAAGTGATGGATCACTGATAGAGAAAATGATTGTCCTTAAAAACTGTCATGAAAACTCATGAAACCAACACGCCTTTATAAAATAAAACAAAGGAAACAAAATGGAATGATTATAGAGATAGTTGTGTTCAAAAAAGTCATGTGGTGTACCATTGGAAATCGACAAGACACTATGACACCCGAGTGACATGTCAACCTCATCTATAAAAATCCCCCTAGTTCATTATCATAATCATGAGTATAGCCTAGGGTATGTCTAGGAAACCATTCACTCCCCCTCTAGATCCCTAATGACAAATAGATGGATTTTACCACAAAATAATTGAATATATCTATATGATTGTTATTGGTTACCCAACACATAACTGAGAGGTACAGTATTTTTCTTCAATAATACTCATGAAATATTACATGAATGTTTAAAGTTATAAAATAAACAAAGGAAATAAAAATAAGATGAGGTAGAAACCTCTCATGGATAAAAAAACTTGAGATTCACTAAGGCCATCTGCTGAACAGTCTCATGAGACTCCCCAACAAGTCATCCTAATCCTTTGAATTCCCCTAGACAAGTCGTCCTTTCCTCAAGAAATGTACTGGGAAAGGATTTGAGAGTCACATTATTGCTTCTCAATAGGAACTTTGATCTCTTCAAGGCCATCAAAAATTCCAATATAACAATATGGAATTCATATGGTAAGACTGCATGGTTGAACAAGTCCTCATTAATTTGAGATCATCCAGTAATGGAGCCGATGGTGGGATGTGCTCATGGTATTGAAAATTAGGAAATTCTTTTGGAGTGATCCATGGTAAAAACTCATGAATTTACATGATGCCAAATCCCTTCACTGAATCTGTCCCGAAATCCCATGATATGTTCTTTGAAATGTGGAAAACAATTATGATGTCTAGGACTATAAATCTCCCACTATAGCATGAAAAATTTACCACTAATACTTCACATAATGACAACTTGGAGGATCACGAATCTTCATCCAAGTGCCATAGCAGATTTCTCAAATCGACTGATCTCACTATCGGAAATTCTTCCCATCATGCAAGATAATGATGAAAAACTTGAGAAACCATGTATCTTGTATATGAAATTCATGTGATCAATCATACACCACAAGAAGTACGAATGACAGGATATACGAAGAACATCCTTCACTCCTACTCAATCACGGAAGGCATTAAATAATATAAAAATGAAAATATATAAGAAATTATCAATATATTTCTACAAAAAAGGATAAAGGTGGGAGACTTAAGTGAAGAACATACAATATGAACCTCATGTACTTCATGTGATCCAACCAGAACATGTGACAACACCAAGACATGTAACCTAGATCTTGCTATGTAACTTTGGTATGGTATTTGAGCCATGAGATGTCCTCTATACATGTCAATGTAAGTCACAAGGTACCCTTAGGCATACCACCTAGGTTTTATAAAACCATGAAGTCTCATAATTCTATCCTCGTGATGTCCTTTAGATGTTTCTCTAGACTCATATGGAGGCACCGATTCATGTTATCCAAGATTCACGGTAGCATCCGGATAAGTCAATTGGATCTAAAAAAGGCCTCTAGACATGATGGACAAGTCTCACAGTGCCCTCCAGCCATGTCATCGAGGACACATGACACCCTCTGAGACATGTCACACTAACTCTCATGGTGTTCTCTAGGTTTTTCAGCCAGTTCTTGTGATAACACTACAGCAAGTCATCCAGGTCATGAAACACCCTCTAGGAAATCCAACCTCAATCATGTGACAACATTTGTACATGACATATGGATTATAAGAAGTCCCCTTGAAAATTAAACTGGATCATACAACTGTCTTGAGGACATGTCTGTAAGACACTCTCTGACATGTCGAGAAGCCAGTCAGGGCATGTAATGTAGACAATGGATACATCTATGGTAGGAAAGAAGGCCATGTAAACTAGAGTATCACTGGATTTGATAACCTTGTACATCCTTGGTGTGAAATCCCCAAATATATGGTCAATTTCAGTGTGTAATCCTTGACCAAATTAACAACCAAAGGGTTGTCTCAGTTCATTATTTCCACACCCACAAACAATGAAATTGATTATTCTTCTTCCCTTGTTTCCCACAATTATCATAGCTCACATGAGCTTAAGGAGTCATTATAATCATATCATTTTAACAATACACCTCTATTAATAAATGGAATCTGAGGAATAGATAACCTTGTACCTCCTTTGGTGTTTAATCCTTGAACTAATGGGAAATATTAGTGTGTAATCCTCGATAAACTAAACTACGAGAGCTCTGATTCCTTCCATAACTAGGATACATAGGGCACCACTCAAAGGCATGATATCCATATTAAAACCCCCAAAGGTTGTAAAAGTACATAATCCCAATATCAATATAAAGTGATACTTATTAATTGTTATCCATTGTTTCGAATGCCATGAATAGATCACATTGTCTTATGGAGTTGAAATAGTCATATCAGTCACATAACAAATCTCCCAAATCTAGATAAATCTTAGCATGTAATCCATGGGGTGGAATGGTATAAACCAACCCCATATGAGGAAATCTACCTTGGGGTGAATCCCAAAGGCCTGGATGAACTCTAAATAATTTGATTCCTTCCATAACCAAGATACATAGGACTCCATTCTATATCCCAAGCTCAAATAGCTATCCCATATGGTGTAACTCCTCCCATGTCTCTGAAATCTCAACCATCATGACCCAATAATTCCCATGGGATAATCATTCTACCTTATCTACTAGTGAACTGAGAAATGAAATGAACTATGAAAACACTGATTCTATCCTTAATTGAGATTACGTTGGGAATTTCTTCAGGACTCGAGCATGAATACCTGGTGCCTGAAAGCACCCATATTTATCCATTACATACAACATTAAACTACACAGGTTAAATGAACTTTGTGAATATTGAATCTTTCAATAACCAATAATTATATGAATCCACATAATGGATCAATCCCCTCCTCATTTTATTAATCTCCTAGTATGGTAGTAGATTTTGATGCTCTTGGTTATACGACATCAGCACATAAGTATCTTCATATATACATATAGATAGATCCACTAATGAGATACATGTCCTATACATATAAAATATACTTCACTAATAATCATTTAGTTAGGGTAACTTGTCCCGTAGTATGATTTGGAAGAGATTCATGATCATTTCATAAATCAATAAGAGAGTCATGAAGTAGAAAATACCCCCACTCCCCAAGGGTGAGATGATCCCAACCTCCCATCCTCTTGACCAATGTGAGTCAATAAATTTCATTGGGCATGAAAATCCATGTGAACACATTACATGGGAAAGATGTTCTGTACCCAGTTACACATGGGGGGACCTTGGGAAATTTCCATTAAAGGAAAACAACGTTAACCCTATGTTCATGATTGTGTCTAACATAAAATCCTCACAATAATATGTTTTCCCAAATTGGTCCCACCTCAAATAATGTTCCCGATCGAACCAAAACCAATTTTCCAAAAGAAACACTAAATTTTTTCATAAAAGTGAAGGCTTCCAATGAACTAGAATAAAATTTTCAATAAACTTATTTTCTAATCGTTTAATTTTTTTCATCATTATTCGATTCATTATTTAAATATCTATTATATTTAGTGGGTTTTTTCATTACTTTTACATTATTCATTATATATATTACATTAAATACATTAATTTCCTTTATAAATACCTCTCAACATTAGTTAAGTTTCCTAACTTCTGATTTATTAATTTCCAATGATTTCAATCACTTTAACTCTAATTTGATGTTAAGTTATAGTATCCAATCAATTTACACCTCAAGTGAGATGAAAAAATATAGTTTGATTTATAACTAAAACTCACCATCTCTTGTAGTTCTATATAACCTTACATCATTTATATTAATTTTTTTTCTTTGTTTCATTCAATGAAAATTGAAATGTATACCTATTTTGGGATAAAAAATATTGGAAGGATGCTTTAATATAACTAAATCAAGCCAGATCCTACTCCCAAATTCATAAGATAAACTAGGCCAGTGTCCCCATTTAAATAAAAATAAAAAAAAATATATGTTATAAAAAATTATAATGAATCAAAATTTCAACCCATGAATTTTAGTTAATAATTGAAAATAACTAGTGAGGTGTAGTTTGATCAAACTTATATCATAGAAATTAATATTTATTTTAAAAAAATTAATTATTTTCAAAATTTGTAATTTTCAATTCTACTCCCATGGTTCCCTATCAAAATATGTTTCTTAAAAATATAATTTCAAAATAAAAACTTTTTTTAATTTAACCTATTTCTTTTCCTTTTAATTTATAATAAATAAACTCAATACCAAATATGATGTTAATTATTTTCATAATTTGATCTATTTAATTATTTTATTATAAAAAGAATATATTATTGATTAAATATGAAAAATCAATATATTAAAAAACAACCTAGATAATGTTTTCATATTTTGTTATTATAATAATACTAAAACTTTTATTTTTATTTTAGTATTCATATGATGTTAATTATTAAATTATTTGAATTCATTAAATGTAATTTGATCCAAATTTATTGCATTCAAGGTTTTTTTAGTTTTTAATTCATATTAGATGCCTCATTCAGATCAAACAATTTATATTGAAATAATAAACATTTAAAAAAGGATGAAAAATATAAAATGATAAATTAATAGTATATTTGGTTTTGAAAATAAATGAAAATTTTTGAAAATGGTTAGAAATATAGATAAATTTTCCAAAGGAATGATTGAAAGAGAACAACTTTATAGATTAAATGAAATGGGTAAAATAATTTATTATAATATTAATGAAGTATTATTTCTAAAAAAATAAGAAATGAACTAAATTATTCTATGTTAAAAAATGCATATTTTTTAATAATACAATGATAACATCCTTTCTTAATGTGAAACATGTAAAGGATAAAGGTTTACAAATATTCTATTTTTATATTATATTTAAATAAAATTACTATGAAAATAACTAGAAAGACATGAATATGACCAGGAATGAAATGTAAAATGAAATTGTGCACATCAAGGGAACATGTATGTTGATTATATGAAGAAAATAAAAGAAATAAATAATTTGGAAAGGAGGTAGAGTGGGTGATTGTAAAAATCTAATTGAAATGGGTAGTTCAAGGGTCTATTTTCCTCAAGAGATAACTTTCATGGATTCTCCTCTAACCTCTCAAATTATTGAATTTCATATGAAAAGTATATAATTTTGAACCTTTTTTTATTTAATATAAGTGTATGATATCCCTTTATTTTAAGGTTCGATTCATTACATCACCATATCCAAATAAAATTTCTATGTTAAAATGGAAGGATCCTATGGTCCCCCACCCTTATGCAGGGTGGAAAGGACACATATAATACTCTTGGGACTCACTAAAATTCCTTTACACCTTTCAATCCATCTTAATGTATCATTATATTTCAATTCATATTTATTTTCCTAAATAAATCTTTATAATGTGATGTAATTCTATTCCCCACTCTCTTTTTGAAATTCATAGAATATTCATTTCTCCTTCACCATTCATTGGAAGAATGAATTAGATAGGGTCATTTATCAATGATATAATTGAATAGGATAGTCTATAGATCTTAGGTTTTGACAAATAATGAAGTTACAAGGGCTTTATACAATTGAAACCTACTGATATTTTTTAAAGATAAATAATACTTCAAACAATCCTAATCCCATGATCATAATGTCTTCATCAACATTTTTTCCTCCCTCCTCAGACTCATATGACTTTTACATGCATTGGTATCACTTTAATGCAATCATCGTGTTATTTTTACTAGGGTTTCCAATATAAATAGAAAATATGGATATTCAACAACTGATTAAAAATATTTTTATTCAATTTCACTGTTTTTATAGTCAATAATTAACACCAAGTTATTCAATTGCACAATGAATTTTTTTTGTAGAAATTATCATTCCAAAATCTATATTAGAGTCTATATAAATTTAATTTGTGGAATGATATAGATTTCTTCTAGTGGTAAATTTTGATTTTTGAATTTACATTTATTATTTTTATTATTAGTTTTGTTTAAACCATCATGTTTATTATCATGTCCCTACTAGGAATGAGTCTCCAACAAAATATGTTCTCCAGAAGGTTAATGGTGTATGTTGGGAAAAAACCTCAATGTGTCCCCTAGGAATGTTTTAGGTGTGATTTTGTTTTTTTAAAAAGCCATATGATCTCGAACAAGAGTGGTTTGTGTTTTCCGAAGATAGGTTTTTAAGGTGGAGCAGTTTCCCGGTGTTTACCAAAATATGGGGCCACAAAATTGAGTGT
Source organism: Viscum album (assembly GCA_963277665.1). Classification (NCBI taxonomy): domain Eukaryota; kingdom Viridiplantae; phylum Streptophyta; class Magnoliopsida; order Santalales; family Viscaceae; genus Viscum; species Viscum album. The sequence continues at coordinate 27,032,820 of OY728143.1, read as the reverse complement.
TTGATGTTTGAAAAGAAAGTATTTTTTCATATAAGTGAATGGTATAAATAATGTTGAAAAAAATTCGTAAAATATGAAAACAACATACCATTATTCATGTACCACGTACCGTGTTCTGTGAATGGAAAGTGAAGAAGTGGGAACAGTTTACTGGAGCAGTTCACGATACTGAAAATGGTTCACTGTGGAAGGTGGTGTTGTACGTGGATCATTTGATGTCAGCAGAGGAAATCAACTGTTTAGGAGAAAATAAATTATTTGGATGGCTAGGAAAAATGGTTCATAGGTGGATTGCGGTTCACAGTGACAGAAGGATCAGTAAGCAGTGAAGGCTGGATTAAAGATTTAGTAAATCATGGATTAACAAATTTTATAGGTATCGTTGCCTATATTATAATTGTTAATCCCAATGATTACTTTGGAGACCTTATATAATTAGAGAACATATTTTTGGTCCAACATTTCGGCAAAGCCTGATGGAGGTTTATGAGGAAGAATTATGCTAAAGTGGTTCATATGGAATGAATTCTGTCGAAGGATTTAAATAGAAAGTTGTATCTGCTGAAGAATAAGTATGTGGAGGAGGAATATATAGTATGTGAGAGAGTGAATTCCATAAGTGGTATGTGGAGGTACAGCTCTGGTACATATAAGCGAAGGCAGCCCATGAATAGATAACAGTCTGCGGACAGAGGGTGTTTCGCAAAGGAGGTTCACATAATTCGTACATGGTAGCGATACACGATAATGAAGGTGGAGGAAATTGATTTATGAAAGTAAGTTTATAGAGGTGGCAGTAGTATGTGGTGGAGGTGACTATATACCAATCCTGGTACATAGTACGTATAGGATCAAGGTGGTTCACGATTTGAAGAAGGAAGCTTGGGAAAGCTTCAAACTAGTTTGCGAAAGAATTTTCCAATACTTAGAAGTATCTAGGAAGGTGTATTTCATCTTTGGGTGAAAAATGAAGGTCAAAAGAGCATCAATCTATAGTTGAGGATGTGGAAATTCATGAAAACGAAGGGTCATACATATCCATTAACATTTATTAACCTACAAGTCGATAAAATGTGAGTGGATTCTTTTCCAAGAGCAGTGAGTGAGGGAAGAGGAAGGCGGTGACCCTTTTCACTAGAATTGACCCATAGAAAGCGGTATAGTGAGTGACTATTCAGAATGAAGTGAGAAGACCCTAAACATTGTAAAGGTAATGAGCATGGGCATTGAAGATCTTGCCCGAACATTGTACTCATTATTGACAGTGAGCCTTAGTGAATTTGGTACATTGGATCATTAACATTGTTTGTTCCTTTGATGTAGCCCCGTGAGGGTGACCCAAGAAAAATAATTGTTTCCTATGTATGATTTGATATCTATTTTTATATTACCATAGGAGGAAGAGAGAACTGAGTTTAGTTTGACAATGTATCAAGATCCAAATGGGAGAATGTTTTAATATGTCATACCATGATTCATCTCCCCCTCTTAAGGGTATTCGACCAAGTGGACCTAACATTATCGTTATTTAATTTTTTTTATACTATTTGGATACCAATAACCGTTAATTGTCAAGGTGTCCATTGACTAACGAGACATTATCTTTAAAGTGAAAAAAGATATTGCTTAGTAGAATTTTCCCCAAATTTTTAAATTCTAGTTGTTTAGGGTCCTTGAAATATTATAAATATTCATTATATCCCAGACTTTCCCCTTAGGTTCTGATTGTGGGTGTCGAATATCCTTTCATTGGAACTAAATTATCATTTGTTATTATTTTTATTAATTTTTATTGTGACACCCTGAGATGTTAATAATGGAACATAAAGTTCAATTGTGTATATGAAATGAAACACAAATAATATAAAAGAATGTAAAAACCCTAAGACTATGATATATTAATTTTGAAATTAATTCAAACTCATTGATAATTTATGATTCATGAAACACTGAGTTTAAATGAAATTTGATACTCTATTAAAATAATATTATATAAATATGACCATTATTACATAGACATTAAGTAGGTTGGTATGAATAGGAATAACTAAATAATGAAAATTATATAGTCTAATCTTTTATATAATATTTTCAATGATTATGTAATTATCAAAAATAAACTAAAAACCATTTGAATGAAAATGTATTCAAAAAACTATATTTTTCTAAAGGCTGGTTTATTCAGTCATTGCACAAATAATTTAAAATTAATTTTTACCAAATATTGAATGATAATTTTAAGAAATAAAATTACTTTTTTAAATATACCTATCAAATTTATTATTGGGTGAATTTTTGATAATTTTATGAAAATTTTATTTATTTGGTGAATAGTTGAAAATATTGTTTCTTTATTGAAAAAAACCTTTTTGTTTCAATCATTTATGAATAAAATTATATTCTGAATAGGTTTTATTTTAAAAATAGTTCAATTATATTAAAATTTAATTAATTTGGATCATCTCAATCAATTTCAAATTGAATTTAGATATAACAATCCAGTAATCTTTTGGATTTTTTTCTTTCAAAAAACTGCTCTATTGTCGCATTTGTGAGTTTAATTTTAAATTAAAATTTTCCTCTTCTATGAGTTTTATTTAATAAAACTGATTAAATGTTATCAATGAAAATTATTAATATTATTTAATAAGGGAATTTAATATTTTTTCATAATATATTTAAAAAATAAATAAATCAATTAACATGGTTATTGTTAAAATAAGGCATTATGAGTTACATGAGTTTGTATTACAATTAACATTACACACCCATATAGTTTTTATTTGATAAATTTTATTTCATGTTTAAAAAAATGCTGAAAATTATCTAATAATTATCATTTTAATTTTGGGTTATAGGATAAATTAGATTGGTTAAAATGACTAGTTACCATAGTGAGAACTAAATGGAAAAATTATGTAAACATAAAAGATATGTAATAATATTTTAAAAAAATGTTTTATTTAGTGATTTCGGTTTTTATAGACCATATAATATCTAAAATAAATTATATATTTTTTCTGGATGCAATTTTGGTAAGTGTAAATTCACAAATTTTAAATTTGTTGGGTATTTACAAAAATGCTACTCCTCATTGTTTATAAAATAGAACTCATTCCCCTCACTTATTCACACATATAAAGCCATTTGGATTGATAAAAACATATAAAATCCTTCCCCAACATCCATATTCACATTATATACCTTTTTTAACAATAGGCGACCCATGGGGTTCTTGGGAAGATATCCAAATGAGGTTTCTCTATGAAAAGATAATTGTCATCACAAAGCTAATTTTTCTTCTTTCTTCTTTTATGACCATAAATTATTTCTTTACACATATAATAAAATATAAATAGTATCCTCTATAATATTAGATACTATTATGTTTATGTAATAATTGTTATCCATATCCAGATCCATCAAATGGGAAATGAAATTCTCAATCATGTGTACAGTGGACTATCGTCTTGTATACTGATGTAACTCATTTTACATCTACAGTTATCACAGTTGAATATAATTACGGATTTAATATATATATATATATATATATATATATTATTTATGATATAATTATTCTTATGGTGTTATAATATCACATACACCATCTTAATTTCCATTCCTTTTTAAAATATGACAATGTCGCTGGTGTGTATGATGTACTACAGCCTTGTGAAGTGATGTGATTCGTTTTTCACATAAAATATACATGGAAATTAATAAGGATAAATATAATTAACATTTTTTCTTTATATGAAATGATATTAAAGATATATAATTAATATATCATACAATTCCTTACCTGTTCACCCTTTAATGGAATGATATCGTCGCTCGTGCATATGTAAGGCCTACCGGTTATAAGTATTTTATAATTAAAAATATATTATTTATAACATTAATATAATTCTGTATATTTTGAATCTATATTCTAATTAAAAATATCTGATCATTCTAGACAGAAATGCATCAGAGAACTAGGTAATTAACACCCATAACAGTGAACATAATTAAATTTTATTAACAATTGGTTGGTATAATTTTTTAGTAGTATAAATTGTTGAATTATAAATATGATTTTTGGTTCATTAATATATTTATAATAAAACTCTTTTTATTATGTAGGAGGTTCAGACACATATGAAGGAATTTAAACCCGAGTTAAGGGTTTCTAATCTCACTTATACTTTCATAAGACATATGGAATATTTAACACTTATTATTTTTTGTGGTTAATATAATGAACCACTGAGATTTTATATAATGTATATATTTATATTCATGGTATTTAAAATTATATTTGAAGTTATGTATTTCATGGTTCTTGTGATATAAAAGTTACCAATGTTATAAGAGATTTATGTTTTTAATCATTATTTTTTATGCTTTAATTTCCATTGAAGGAAATTATTTGATCGTTATATAATTAAATGATTTAATTTTTTTATAATATGTTTAATAATGATGTTAAAAAATAATAGTACATTTTTTATCTCTTTGTACTAAAATATTATTCGGAAATTATTTTTAATAAGATCTGACTATATTTCTCTCTTTGGTCAAAAATTATTTATCAACAAAATCCTAGTTTAAAAAAATTATTTTTATAATCTATTAAAGAAATAGTTCCCATGTTTTACATTTTAAATTTTTTTTGAAAGGAATATTCATCTCATTTTATTAACAAGGCTCATTTTTATTTTACTGAAAATTTGAATGTAATATTAATTTTGACTTGAACAACAAGAAAAAATTTCCCACTATCATGAACACTAAATTATTTAAATATTTTATCATAATTATAAAAAGTTATTTTTATAGAATAAAATATCTCAATTTTTTTGTGAACTTTTAGTTTTAGAAGGACATTAATATTTAAAAGTTTATTTCTTATAAAAAAATATTTAATGACATTATTATGATATTTCATTAATCAACAACATAAAACCTTTATTGTACTTATGATCAACTTGGTAAATATTGTTTTTATACCCTTATTATTATTTCACCATATGTTTTATGATCTATTTGAATGGGGATGCACGATTCTATTTCCATTTACCATATTACTCTAAATATTTTTTGACTACGTTTATTGATTGGGGGTAATTATTAACATTTTGTTTGAAAGTATTTTTTTAATAATAATGTTTATTTGGATTATGTTTAATAAATTTTAGATGAATAATAAATTTTAATTATTAAAAAATGTATCAGTTATGTAGTTACATAGCCCCTCATTGCATTGATTGTTCTCATGAGGCTAATCATTTGAAAAAACGAGATGGGTATTTACTTATTGTTTGAAAGTGTCTTTTGAAAGGTCATAAAAATATGTTTCATATGTATATCATTATTTATTACAAAATTATGAGACTATTTATTGATGTATATGTGATTATTCGATTAGTTAGAATATCTATGTAAAATTTTTAAGCTCTTGTGAATAATTATATAGATTTATTTAATCATTATTTATTCCGATCATATTAAGCTAAGGTTATTGTTTAATTGGAATTTGTTTTAGTAGTTTACCTTTCTATATTAATTATTATTATTTATTCATGATATATTCCTCTATATGAATTCCCTTATTGGGAATCTAAGATCACCCCTTTTAATATTTTTTCCCAAAGATACAAGGATGTTTTTTTTATCCGAATTTAGGTATATAATAAGGTAAATAATGGTTTCTTCCAAAAAAACACTATGAGTTTTTTATTATTTAAAAATTAATATGAATTTAAAGTTTGAATATATTTCAACTAGGCTACTAAACTATTCAGTCGTTAGGTATGTGATTTTTTGTATCTAATTCCAATCTATTAAACTAATAATCGATTATTGGATACAGGTGTTAGTGTCTCTTACATTTTTTACTAGAGGGGTTTTAATAGAAACTTTGGGACCAATATTTAAAAACTCAAAGATTAGAGAATATAAACCTTTGTTAGAATTTATGGATAAGTATTAAAGAGAATCCTATTTTTTTGAAAATGAATATATTTTCTGGTTTTTCCTTGAAATTACATCTGTATGGATACGAAAAGTGAACATGGTTCCATCACAGTTGTACCTTGGGGTAATAAGTCCTAAAAATAAAATTTTGGGTTTCACTCAGTCATTACCACGTACATGAAAATGGCCCTTACTACACACCATTTTTAACACGCTTGAGTGATATACTTTTAATAATTCATTAATTATCTACATTCAATAATTAAAAATTGGAAAGTATTTATATGATTTGAATAATTTCCTAATGCAATAGTGTTTCTGATTAAAATATTATCTATGCATAATTTTTTAAATTTCTGGTAAGTTCTTAACTAGTTTTGGCACTATACATTGTGTTTCATAATTTTATGATCTAATCTATAATATTAAATTAATTATAAATATAACATAGATAAAGTAGTTTAAACCATATCAATTAATATATCCTATGTTGGTATCCCCTTGTGTGAAATATAATAAAGCATGAGTTGGTGGAATAACTAGAACTAATAAAATTATAACCATATTGGTGTAGCTGACTCGTGTTATGAGAAATGACCTTTCCCATATGGATAATCCTGATGATCCCCCACACATTGTAATAATGGTAGACAATTTATGCATTAAAAATATCTAAAATTTAATGGGACAATAGATTCATTTTTAGGTGAGCAAATGGATATGTTCGTTATAGAATATGTTTCATGCCTTGGAAAGAAATGAAAGGGAGAAGTTTTTTTCATGGTGGTTTATAATCTCTTAGGAGAATAGGATCATTGGTGGACATTGATTTAAAAAACTATGGATGAATAAGAATTATAAAACATGGAATTGAATGATTTTAAGTTACTCTTCTTGGAAAAGTATTTTCCTTGCAAAAAATAGTAGATATGTAGGGAATATTCCTATGTCTAAGACAAAAGGAAGATGAAATTATTCTATATATGAATCTAACTGTAAAAGGTTATAAAGACAGGATATGAACAACATATATAATATAAAGAGTAAAATTGACCATTTATTTTATGGGTAAACCAAAATCCTTCTAGTTTTAGTATTCTCTGAAACAATCTTATCACATGATGATATAAAACCATGTGATATAAATAAGGAAAAATCATTTCAAAATTATTATGGATTTGAAATGATGAAAGGTAATAATAGGATGAATTATAAATATGTGGATAAATGGTTGAAGGGAAATAATTATTTCCCCATTATGATAATTGTGGAAGGAAACAAACTGGTACATTCTTGAAGGGAATGGTATATTTCAAAAAATTTAATGAAAAATAAACCATTTCCATGATTTCAAGGTAAATAAATAAGTTTCAAATATTCAATTCTTAATCTGTATGGATATTGGGAACTACACAAATGATTTCCCCACGTTTCAAGGGAATATACCTCTATAGAAGCTAAGGGATCAATGTCAATTAAATTTTATTAATAAAAGTGAAGTATAGTGATTAAAGTTATTTTTTATTTAGATTCAATAATTATATTGTTGAATTATTTTTACCAATTTTATTTTATTTATAAGAATCATTCAATGAAAAAGGATTTTATTGGAGTAGTTTTTCTGTAATGTTTTTGAAAGAATATGTTGAATGGTATTAGTGTCCATGAAAACTCATTAACTAACCACTATCATTTTTTAGGGTATTCATAATATTTTTGGGATCATTATTGGAATTAAATTAATATGGTTTTAGAATAAGAAAAACCAGCTTATTGGATGACAACTCATCGCATCTGGGTTGGCTTCTAGGCTTAAACTCAAAACCAAAGGATGAAATTGATATATCACTTACTTCTAGCTAGTATGTTGTTTCAGTTAATATGAAATCTTTTTTACATAAATTATATGATAGATAAATAAATATGGAGTTTAATAAGTTTAAAATTTAGTGTTATTTTTTATTTTTAGTGATTAATTTATTATATTTGATAAATCTCTATTATCGTTTTGGTTTTGGTAAAATATTTTTTGAAATATAGAAGGTATTTTCACTCTTTCAAATATATTATGATCACTTAAAAGTTAATTAGAGTGATTCAAGAACAAAAAATCATCTTGGATATTCAATTCATGGAGTAAAAAATGACATGAAATTTGATCAAAGTGCAACCAAAGGTTGAAATTGTAAGTATATTTTTTAGTCATTTACATTATAATAGTAAATGAATCCCTCAACTTTATGAAGATGATGTTGAAAAAATAATATCCTATTACCTTTGTATTTGATGAACCAATGATATTTTCATTCATCAAATGTTTTTGGATTTTTGGTTGTTTACTTTCCCATGATCATTCATATAATTTTGATAAATGATCTCTATCACTCTCTGAAATTATTTCAAATTTTTTTCCATGTCCGTATCTTCACTTCCCACTAATGTTATCCTATTTCGAAACTAGTTTTGTATTATTCCAGGTGAAATATTTACGTACCTTGTTATTATATCAAGAGGATACTTGTGGGTTTCAAAAAATGGTATTTTCAAATTTAAAAATGTTGATTGTTGAAATCAATAATAAACTATAAGGGAAAATTTTATTTTAGGAGGGTAGAATGTAACTCTCTGATAGTTTAAAAGTGCAACATCAAGTTTGATAGTATAAATGGAAAGAAGAACCAAGATTTCAAGATAATTTAATACCCTGAGAGGTTAGTAGATTTATTATTAAATAAATTTTAACTCTTCGATTTCTTGCAATGGACGCCACACAAGGCCCAAACAAAATGAAATTCTATATCAAAATATTATAATTTAAACAATACAACTATAACATAGATGTTAAGTTGGAAGAAATAAATATGAATAAATATAGAAAAATATTATGATATAAAAATATATAAAATAATTTCAATGGTAATATACTGATTATAAATAAGATAATAACCATTTGAAAGAAAAGGAAATGCTTTCTAAAAAAAATATTTCTCAAAAAGGATTTTCAGCCAATCATTGCACACATAATTTAATATTAATGGTTAAAAATCATCAAATATTTATTTTACAAAATAAATTGGTTTTTTTAATATGCATTTCAAAATTATCCTAGGGTAAATTTTTTAGAATTTTCTAAAAATATTATTTTTTTGATTAATAGTGAAAAATACATATTTTAATCAAAATTCCTTTTCATTTGAATTATTCACAAAGATAAATTATATTTTAAATTGGTTTGAAAGATTAATAAATTAAATTTCATATTTTTTTTAAATAATTAAAGTCATCAGAATCAATTATATATTGAATTATGATATAACATTTTTTTAAGATTTCGAATGTTTTTCTTTGGAAACCCCATTTTTAATCGCATCTACCGGTTTATTTTAAAATTAAAATTTTGCTTTTCATGTGTTTAATTTAATTAAAAATTTCTATTTTTGGAATCTTAAAAAATAATTTTATTCACCAGGCCAAATTATTTTTTTATACATAAAAATTATAAGGAATAATATTAATAATTTAATTAGCAATCATAAGGTTAAAATATGGATTTCTATGTTACATGCTATTGTTTTAAATTTAACTTTCCAAAAAAATAGAATTTTCATTTTTAAAATTTTATTTTATATTAATAATCATTAGGTCTAAATTTTCCAATAATGATTATTTTATTTTGGAAAAATGGATATATTACCTAGGTTAAAATGACTAGTTACCATAGTGAAAACTAAAATGGGAAAATTAAGTAAACATAACAGCCAAAGAATAACAAGTTAAAAACATATTTTTTTTAGGTTTGACATAATAATATCATCTCTATAATATATTAATTATATATTTTCTAACCAATTGGGGAGATACTGACTTCAAAATATTGAATAGTTTTTAGTATTTTGAAATCTTCCACTCCTCTATAATTATAAAATGGTAGTCACTTCCCTTAGTTATTTCAACATATTAATCCATTTGGATTGACCAAACCCTACAAAATTAATTCCCATAAATTATTATCATCATTATAAATCTTTTGGGTTTTCCAAAATACCTACCCTTGGTTCCTTAATAATAGATCCAAAGGTGGATTCTCTAAGAGAAGTTAATTGTCATCACAAATCTCATTCTCTTTTTTTTTTGTGAATTTTGGGGGCTTCAAAAGAAAGATAGGATTTGGGGAGGGGTTACTGAACATTCTAGGATTTATGTTTGTTTAAATTAATAGAGTATGGGTATAAATTTGTAAATTGATTAATAGGTTGTACTTTAGTATTTGTATAGATTTTTTTTTCTATTGTACGTTTTCACATCGTGAAAGGTTTAAATGATGTGAAACATTTTTTTGGTAGATTTCTAGAATTTTTTCTTGGTTTCAATGGTTTATATACCATAAATAGGGTTATATTCCTAAATTGGTCTAAATTTGGATTTTTAATATGAGTTAAATTGTTTTTTAGTGTCTTCTGTCAATTATGAAATCTTCAACATAAAATATATTATCATCATGAGTGTTTCATGATTAGAGTTTTTTAGGGTTTTTTATGAGTGACTAATTTTTCATTTGATATGAAGCTCATCCATAAAAAAATTGGATATCACCAAAGAGATTTTGGGGATCTCTAATCCTTTTAGATCATCTATTTGGTGATTTATCATCATTTTGGATATAATGAATCTCTCCTGGTAATATATTATTCTACTTATTCATTTCCATTGATCATGTTATCACTATTTCACAACATTTTTTGATACATCGGTCTAGTGGTGTCGATTTTATTTATCCATTCTAGATATATTGTGTGATCATACTCGAGAGGTTTTACATTGTGTTTTTTGTGGCGCATCATGCGTGTTTCTTAAGGTATATGTCGGGTTATCATCTCTACCTATAATTTTTCATGTTAATTTGATTATAAGAATTATGGATTGATTTTGGAGCCACCATTCTATTCTTTTTGTTTTTTCTTATTGGTGGATTCTGTTGAGGTATTGTTCGACTTGATTTTAGGTAGGATGTTCCATTTTTATCCTATATTGGTCGAAATGTATATCCCTAGTTTAAAAAAATGATTCATAATTGAATTGGCTTGATTGAACTATGAGTATAGAAATAGGTTTTTGAGAAAAAATGGCTTTCCTATGTTTTATAAAAAGAATTATTTTTTTAAATAACTTTTAAATGGATATATATAATGTTTTAAAATGATTCATTTTATGAAATGGTTAGGAGAATGTATCACATATGATTCCTTGGATACATAGGTGGAAGTGTTGTAACATCCCTCGTCCATTGATACATTTAGGGTGATTACTCATTGGGATTTCATCTTCTCCCTTGACCCTATGTTCTTAGGACATGTAATTTATGTTGGGAGTGTCACATGTTGGGTGCTCCTCTGATCTCTAGATTCAAGGCATATATATAGAGACTTGATGAGTACCATTAAGTAAAATTAATTATGAGGGTACTATCTAGAATAACCAGATGTGATCCATTGTGTGTTGTTACTTATTCTTTCGATTTGTAAAGAATTTGTCCTCATATGTGATACATGATTTTTTTGACTTATTTTATATATGTTATATTCTTATAAACTATTTTAACTAGATCATTTTGAATTGTGGAAAAGAGGGTAAATGACTTACCTTTATTTTGATATTTTTTTAATTGTTTATCATGCCATATTTTCATTGATGTTTGGAATTATTGGGTTTTTATTCAATGACTTGATATGGAACACCATGGTGGGGTCCTACTGGCCTTTTTTATATCACACTATATTCCCCACTATGGTGTTTGATACACCTTCTTATTTTTTTGGTGTCATAAATGGAAAGGAAATATATTGTGGTGCTGAGGTTTCGATCAGTTTTCTATGGGAAGAATGTGGTGACATGGTGGGAGTTGGACCATAGTATCACATTTTGTAGAAGTTCTATTTTAGTTATCCTTTGATGTTGGAATTTTATCATGGATATTATTTAGCTAATTCTGTGTTGTGTCTCTTGTATTGTTTCCTTTTTTGTTAATACAAATATTTATTATAATCAATTCTTATGTTTCTTCCCATAAAGTATATATATATATATCATGTGTCATACTTAAATATTGGATAAATAATTCCCTTTTATTATTTTTAATGAATGGGTTCTAGTTACTAGCCCATTGGGATCGAGAACGCCCTTCAGGAATGTAATGTTTAGGTTTGGGTACCCATTTTAGAGTGTATCCAGGTCATTTTCTTAGAGTTTTATATCAAATTTTATAGTTTTTAATAGTTATTGTAAGTTTTTAGAAAAGAGATATGATTTTTAAGACACGAAAGGTATGTTATGGCGAGTGTCTGACTAGCTATTACTATGACGAGTCTCAAGTTACCATGGGATGTTGTTATATCATTATTTGGTTTTGACTTCTTGAAAATAATATAATTTTCTTCCTTATTTTTTAGAGTTTAAACTGATATTTTATTATTGGATTATCATTTATTTAGTTTCAGTATGAAGTGGAATGCCTCAGAGGCATATTCTACGGGTTCCTCAAGGGGTGAACCATATTCTCCTCAAGGTAACTTGTATCTTGATGAGAATATTATTTGGGCTATCATGTGGGATATTTGTGATGTAATATAAAATGTACCACTATAAAATAACATAATTTTCAAGTTATATCTTGGACTTTAATGAGAGAGTGATTTATCACAATACTTCTTACATCAGAAGACCTCAACCATTAAAGGTAAGAATGAACCTAAAGAGGAAAAGAACTGGATGGAAAAGATCGATCATACATTCAAATTCCTTGATACACTTGAGAATACCATTTTTAAGTTTGTAGAGTTCAATCTTTAGGGTCCTAGTATGTTTTGGTGGGATTCCGTAGTATAGGATTATAGATAGGTGAGTTTGGACTAGAAGGGTTTCAAGACTCTCTTGTTATTGAAATTTTTTCCAGAGACCCTTACGATGGAAAATTCTTTGCAGTTCCTCCCCTAGTAGAAAGGATAGTGTTTGGGGTTGTAATAAACCAATAGTTTCATTTAGTTGGTTCTTTTGGATCCAAAGGTAGTAAATAATGACCAAATGATTCTTTATAAGTACCTTTAAGGTTTACAACTGGATATCTGATTAATGTTATTTATACTCAATACTTCGTCCAATAAAAAGATAATAAATAGAGATATGATGGTAGATATGGTTATGGAAATATTTTTTGGACATTTATCCCTATCTCTTCATCCCAAGGAAACTATAGGGTGTTATGGGAAAGAAGAGGAAGTTTCATGATCATTACTTGAGTGGTGGGGTGGTTCTATGAAGAGGGCCTCCTCTGAACCTTCCATTACATCCTACAGTGTTCCTTTAACCTGTAATCATTGTGGAAAGTTTATTCCCATACAATTTTCGTGTTCTATGCTTGTTAATATAAGAAATATTTGATAAAGTTATTATCATTTTTTTTGTTTTTGTTGGGATATTTTTATTCCACATCAGGTTCAAGGTTCATCAAACTGAAAGGACACTACAATGTAGTTAAATATTTCAAATACTATTGGGCTCCAAAAAGACTAGAATTTCATATAGATGAAATGAGTGGAATACCTTAATACATTTTTAAATTGACATCAACTACACCCTGGGAAGGGTAATTTCATCACAAAGGACCTCAGTATAAAAGTATCATCGCAAGTTGTGCTTGAATAAAAGGAGTTGTGGGCCCTTATAGGATGGTTCAATCAGTTGCACATATATACTTAGGAGGATGTTTTAGGTATGATTATAACTGGTGTTTAGTTATCATTATCTCTCCTTTATTCCAAAATATAGGTTCATAGTCATTGTAATGATTATTTCATGTAAATTTAGGAAACCCAATATGATGGGGAGAATATTTCAGGTTAGCCTCACTTTTCAGATGGTTTTCTCCATATTGGGGATTGATTTTTCATCTGAAAAAATGTGGAGATATCTATTTTGATTTAATTTAATAGTTATATATGGTTCATTCATAAAATAACTACAAATATTTATTATAACATCAGGTAAAAATTTTGGCAGCTCGGTATGATTTGTGAAATTGAATTTTTTTTGTCCCGTTATTACTCCTGCTTACAGAGAAAGGAAAAACATCTGAAATATTCTTGTTTTCTCTATCCACTTGATGTTTTTATTTGGATATGGGATAATGTCCCTATGTAAATTATCATTGTATTACAATGGAATCTATAATTAATTAATTCTCTTTTGGTGGTGTTTAATTTGTGGAAAAATGCATATCACTACATTCCAATCAAAGACACCGAAAATGTTGAATAAAAGGGAAAGTAATTGGTAAAATACGTTTTTTGGTTGATCAAAATTCCCACTTCCATTATTTCAAATAGGGATCATGTGTTTACATCATTGTTCTATAATATTCTACATGAGGTTATAGGTAATTGGTTCAAGTTGATTACAACCTACCATCCATAGATTGATGGTAAGATAGAACATTGTATTCAGATCCTAGATGATGTGAACAATGATTTTTTCTTGGTTTTTGGTGGATTATTTGATATCCATCTAGGAATGGATTAGTTTTCTTATAATAAATTTTATCATTTTTTGATCATAATGGATCACTTCCAGTCTTTGTATATTCATTCGTTTAGGTCACATATTTTTTGCAAAGAGGTGGGTGAGGCCTCTCTTGTAGGGAAGATTCTCATACATGAGACACTGTCAATGATTTGGGATATATGTAGGAATTTGTTCAAAAAATAGATTCGTCATAAATCAAATTTCTATTGACATAGTATTATTTTAGAGTTTTCTATTAGTGAAAGTGTTTTATTGAATGTTTATCCTTGATTGGATCACTATCATTTGGATAATACAAAATGTTTTCTCTATGATACGTTTGACTATTTTAGGTCATTGAGATACTTGTGATGGTTTCTTATTAGTTGGAGTTTCTAGTCCATTGGATGGAAAATCTGGTTTTTTCACATATCCTAGCTCAAGATGTGCCATCCTAACCCCCCTCAGATTTGTATTTTGAAAGATATAGAGTTGGATATGGATGTTTCTTTTATCGATAATCATCTGGATATCATTAAATCTAATGTG
The DNA here is from genome assembly GCA_963277665.1 of Viscum album. Classification (NCBI taxonomy): domain Eukaryota; kingdom Viridiplantae; phylum Streptophyta; class Magnoliopsida; order Santalales; family Viscaceae; genus Viscum; species Viscum album. Next base: position 27,017,757 of record OY728143.1, on the reverse strand, counting down.
AATTTATTGCATGGGAATTCATTTTGTTTTTTAGAGTATTATGGTGACATAGAATAGATTATCATGATACTTGAGAGTGTGAGTAATTTATTAAGGATTAGTGTCCATATAGTGGACCTAGAATGTTTCACATATTATTACATGATTCCAAACAAAATTAACTATCATATTACAAGATAAGGATCGTAAATTCATGTGTATTTGGAATACTATGTTCAAAAAAATTAAAACATGGGACTAAATAAAACACTTCATTATTTAACATCCATTATGATCTCATAACTTCCTCTGACCCCTTAAATAATCATAGGATAATCTGGGGTAACACGAAGAAATGGATGATCTAAGAAACCCTGTAAGGTAATAAACATAATAATAACTCATAAAAATGGGTTAGAAGACATAATAAGATGACATAAAAGTCCTCTATATATGTAAGGAATCATATAATATGTAGTAATATTATTTTTAGAGATTTTTAAATAACATACAAAAATACATAAGCATGATTCAAGGATCATTTTACATGAAGGAACACGAGTCAAGGTTAACCACCAAGATAAATACAGATGGATGACGAGTCAAAGATAACCACCCAAACCATTTTACATGAAATATCGTGAGACTAAAAATTTCCCAATTGATTGGAGAGACATATGGTATAACCCATCAGAAAAGTTTCATGAATAATTGTTCCACATGATGAATCATGCATAAGTAATCGCACTGAAACATATGGGTTACTAATGGTAAGAAATGAGAATCATAATCTTGTCAAAAATGTATAACATGAGTGAATATCACTATTGTTTTGATGAATGAATGAATTTAAATCATACATAAACATTAATAAGGGAAAATGGGAATAGATCATGATAAGTGGTGTCAAACTTAAGTGAATATATGTAAAAATGGAGTTTAATAGACTGTAGTAATAAAAACATTTTTGTGCGGTGTTAGAAAAATATTAAAAGTGCATTAAAAGAAGACAATGGAATAATATTTTATATAAAACCATAATTTAACCAAGAATGTTATCCTAATAAAATTAATTATTTTATAAAAATAATTGGGGCTTAAAATAGATTATGGATCTCTCTTGAAAACGTTTGAGAGTTTGGGAAGTTCCCTTAAATCGGGCTTGGTTATCGAGAAGAATTGAGTAGGGAACCATTTAAAAACAATTATATCCCTAAAAATAAGGGAGAAATGATCTTGAAAATTTATTTTTAAAAATATAAACAAAATTTGTAATTATAAAATAAAAATAAAATGGAATTTCATTTGGGTAAAAGAGATAAATTCTAACCTGAATGAATAACGGAGGTTTGGGTAGAATCCCTTACCTTATGTCTGACGGTGTTCTTCACTAGATCTTAATATCATGAATAACCAAATTAGAATCATTAATTTCTTAATTAAGAAAATATTATACAATTATTTTATTAAGAATAATTTTATTAATTTCATTTATAACCCTTTCAATGGGTTATGAGATTCAATTTCATTGTCCGGGAGTGTTGGTTTCCTTGGTTTTCATGATCAGTTCACTTATATACATGTATGTATATTAATTTAATATGATAATGGTTTTATATAATTAAAGTTATATGTTATAAATAAACACATATAAGATCAAATTTTTTATATACATAATTTGGTTATTTTGGGAAGGGAAGAATCATTAGATTATATGTTATTGATAATTTTTTGGATTATTTTGCATGGTTTCACTCACAATGAATTTGTTTTTTTTATATTTAAAATAATGTATGTACAATGAATACATAACATTACATAAGATATAATACATATATTATGATCTATTTCAACCATAAAATGGTATCATTACAATCCCTGATACCGATAATGGAAATTGAAATCTTCTTCATCCTTGAATGCGATAAATTAAACCATCACGAAGAATGTTTTATTTTTTAGTTTAAAATGATGTGGAAAGAGAGATGGTGGTGAATTTTTTCATTATAATAATCCAAATATAGTATATTTAAGGTACTATTTTTATCATACCATTTGTATGAGGAGATGTGAGGAGAGAAAAATAAAAGAATAGATTTTTAAAAGAAATTAAAATAAAAGAAAGAGGTTTTTACCTCTTCATTCCTTCTTATTAAGAACCTACTTAGGGGATTGATTTTATTATTTTATTAATACAAAAAGATATTGGAAGTGGGGAGGCTTAAGAGGATATTTGATAAAAATTGAGACAAGACTCATGGCATGAGATTTGATAGGGAAGGAGGTGGTGAGGTTGATATTTATTATGGAGGAGGGGTGTTTTCTCTTTATTTTATACGTTAGTTTATTATTTTGCCTCAAGACTTTGAATAATTTAAGAAAAATCACATAAAATGTTAAAATAAGGAAGTATAGTTATTTATTTTGGTCTGAAATCATCCATAAAAAATCTATGACTCCATAATTCAAGTATTTTGGTTTTATCCAAAATTATCGTATTTTATTATTCACCAAAAATTCATGTATTTCAGAAAAATCCATAAAATTCAGCATAACCATTTTTTAATGTCCAGAATTCAAAAATGAACTTCATTTTAGGAAAATAATTTTCTAAATATGAGAAATTTATTTATTAATTAAAATCATCATTTACATGAAAAACACAAAATTTAAAATTATAACTGATTTTGAACCACATGGAAAAATTAATTAATTTCTCATAAAATTATATTAAAATAATAAGACATTAAAATATTAATTTTGGAGTATATTTTATGAAAAAAAATCGTTTAAATCATTAAATTAATCATAAAATTGTAATTAAATATTTATGAATTAAAAATAAAAATATACAGTTAATAAATTTTAAAACATCAATTTACTTATACAATGGTATAATTATATCGTACTCTCAATTATAAGATTCTTAAATGCTATCTATACTTTCATGGGTGAGGTTACTATTCATAAGATTCATATTACTATTCCAAATTTCAAGTTACTAGTCTTTCATTATACGTTCCTTAACATCTTGAGATACTTCTTATTTCATTCATTATTCATATATAAATATTTTTTGTGTTATTAATGTGATTTTATGTTATTATATTATATAAAATAATTATAAGAATGGAATTATCATTGATAACACTTTGGTTCATTACATTCTTCCCCCTTAATGATAGTTCACCCTTCAAATTTAATTTTACATTCTAAATTTAAAACAGGTGTGGGTACTTTTCCTTTATTGCTTCCTCTAGTTCTTATGTTGCCTTTTCATATTTATGGTTCCACCATAGTACATATACTAGCTGAATAGTTATTTTGTATAGAACTTTATCTCTATGATCCTAGAACTTAATTGGATTCTCCTCTTATGAGATATCATTTTCCAACTATATGACATTTGAATTCAAAACATTTTTTTTCTTCCTTGAGAGGGATAAAGGGAATAAATCATGTACTTGAGACATGGTAGGAGGAACTGTTAGTCGATAAAACACATATTTGACATGATCTAGAATCTTTAAGGGGTCGATGTATCTGTAAATGAGCTTCCCTTTCTTCCAAAACCTTTTGATTCTCTCTCATGGAGATATGCAGTGGAATACCATGTCTCTAACCCTAAACTCAAGGTCTAATCGATGATTGTTTGCATAACTATTCTGTCAACTTTGGGCTACCTTGATGTGTTGCTGAATGGTTTTCAACTTCTCCAACAATTCATCTACTATTTCATGAGCGAGTATCTTATGTTCATGATTTCATACAAGCATGGAAGTGTTCAGTACATTTTCCCACAAATTGCTACACATGGATCCATATTGATGCTTTAATGGAAAATATTATTGTAATATAACTCAAACAAAGAAAGATTTTGGTCTCACCATCATTTAAAATTCATAAAACATGCACTCAACATGTCTTGCAGTGTTTAAATAGTTCTAATAGATTATCCATCAGTTTGAGGATGATATGACATACTAAACATCATCTCAGTGCATATATCATGTTAGAGACATTTACAAAACATTGAGGTGAATTATAGATCTCAATCAGATACAATCGATATTTGTACTCCATGCAGCCTTAAGACTTCATTGATATATATATATATATGAAATTTGATCTGGTGAGAAGTCCTCTCGAATTGTGACAAAGTGATATGTCTTTGTAATATGATCCAAAAGAATACATATATAATTTTTTCCTCTGGATGTCTTTCGAAGTCCAGTGAAAAATTCTATAGTAATGTTCTCCCACATCCATGTTATTGTGAATAATGGTTGCATGAACCCTTTATAATTTTCTCTTTAATCCTTCACTTGCTAAAATACTAGGCACTTTTATGTATATTCAACAATCTTCATTTTCATATTTTCCAATGAATGTCTCTCTTTGAAATCTCGATACATCATTTTTCTCCCTAGGTGAACAGAGAAGGTTAAGATTTGTGTGTCATTTAGAAGCTCATTCGTTTTCTATGGATTAGATTGTACACATAATTGTGACCCAAATATCATGAATCCTTATTGATCTATTTTAAATTATAAGTATTTTAATTTTTTCCTAGAAACCATTTTCTTTTTAATTTTCTCATTATTCCTTTTAGAATATTTTATTTTCTCCATAAGGGATAGTTGAGAAATCAGTTGGGAATAGATTGATGATGTTACTTCTTTATTGATTCCCATGTCTATCCTTTGAAATTATAAAAATATTGGATCCAACTAAATTCTCATTATTTATAAAGATACAAGATCATTTCTACATAGGGAATCATCCACCTTATTTTATTTACTGAGATCATAGTGGATTCAGCAGTTAAATATTTTGATTAGATCCAACCATCTTCACTCAAAAATTTAAATCTTCCTCTATGTGAATATATATTTGAGACTCCTATGATTAGAATATATCTTCCACTTCTACCAACAGAGATTATTCCTCAACATTTTCAACACCAAGATCATAGGCGCCAACTCTAGATCAGGTGTAGAATAGTTTTTCTAATGAATTTTCAACATCCTTGAGGTGTAAGATATCAATTTATCATTTTACATCAATACACAAACTAAACCATTTTTTTGAAGCATAATTATACACCAAAAATATTTCTCCACTTTTCGGGAGTGTGAGTACTCGCATAATGATAGGCTTTCTTTTGAGAGATTTAATGTTTTCCACACATTCTTGAGTCAATAAAAACGTCACCCCTTCTATAACAACATGGTTATTGCGTTTCAAAATCATGATAATTTCTTCATATATAATAGATAATACCGAACTAGGCCATGTAAACTACATATATATGTTATAAATGTTTTATTTGTACATTATTTTATTTCCATGGTCTTGTAAGGGTCCACAAATATCCTTTTATTGGTGATAACATGCCCAAATAATGATACTTCCTATATCTAGAAATCAAATTTACTATACTTTAGATAAATTTTCTCCCATTTCAAATTCTTCAACCAAATTTTCAAATACTCCTCATGTTCGTCATTTCCTGTTATGTATATCAAAATATCATCAATAATGTCTACCACAAATTTGTTGAGATAATATCTAAAGACTATTCATTACATCCATGATTTTTTTTATCATTAGGGAGTCTGAATGGAATCACTATGAACTCATAGTTTCCATAACTAGTTCAAAAGGTAGTCTTCGGAATATATTTCTTCCTCACCTTTAATTAATGATATCTCGACCGAGGATTCAACTTTCAAAAATAATTGTCCCCATATAGCTGATTCAACAATTCAGTGATTTGTTTTAAGGTATAATTGTTCTTTATCATAATTTTATTGATATATTGATAATAAATGTAGAGGTGCATTGATCCATCCATCTTATTGATAAAGAAGACTATTGAACCTCAATGTAAAGCACTTGGGAATATAAAACCATTTTCCCAATTCATCTGTTATTGCATCTTCAGCTCTTCCTGCTCAACAGTGGCCATTCTAAAAGTTTTCATTGATATAAGCAAAGATCCAAGAATATTTTCAATTGATCACACAACCTATCTATCATGAGGAAGACCATGAATCTATTTTGGGAACACATAAGTGAAATCCCTCATGATGGGAATGTGTTCTGGCATGATTCCCTCCTTTTTCTCAATCATTTGAGCTAGATATGCTTTCTAATAACGCAATAATATTCACACATGAGACAATTATTCTAAATGAAATTAATCCTCATCCTTAAACTTATATAGAATTGGAGGATGCTTCGAGATATGACGAGTGATCTCCCACTCCAGATATTTGATGTTGTCTTTGTATAATGGTAGTCAGTCGATGATCAATATAGCATCAAAATGCACCAAAGTAAGTAAAATGAGATTTAACGGGAGGTTCAGTCCCCAAACATTAACTAGGGAGGAGTTATATACTTTAGATGCAATAATTTATCCATTTTATATTCTCACTGATAACTCAACCACCATATTTCGATGTGGTAATTAGATAGTTCTACTAAGATTTCAAGATACGAATATATGAGGAGAACCAAAATCATATAGTTTATTTTATATTATTGGATTAATAAATATCATACATGTCACAACATCATTTTCCAGCTCCACCTCAGTAGTATTGATTGTATATGTCCTTCCTTATTTCTGTGGAGGTTATTGTTTACTGCCTCTGAAAACCCTATGATTAGGGTATTACTTTTCAATATGTACATGTTCCTCACAATTGAAACTCATTACTACATGCTAAGTGTTAATCAAAACATTACTTTATCCTTTATCATTAGTTGAATTCTTTATATCCCTTCAGTATTTCTTATCCAGATGATCCATTATTCCACGTTTGAATAATTGGATAGTTCCATTTAAAAAGATCTCAAGTTGATTCTTCCAATAATTTTGACATGTGGGATATTCTTCCTTCATTCTATAATGGTATTTGTTTACTTATCCAGTCATATTAGACTTTATTTCCCTCTTTTTGGTCAATAGGCCCAAAATACCATTAAAAGTCTTCGATATCTATTTAAACCTTAAGGGCACAACAGAAAATCTCCTCATAGCTGTAAAATTCTCCAATCACCCACACTTTTTGTAAACTAGTCTTTAGGAAACTAAAGACATGATTCACTTTACTTTTGATATTCATGACAAATCCAGAGAAGTATCTTACAATCCTTGTAAATTATACTTCATATGCCTCAATAGACTCATATTCCTTCTACTTATATCCAAGTAACTCTTTTTATATCTTGATATGGAGTATTTAGAGATAATATATTTGAAAAATATTTTCATGAAATCATCCCATTCCATGGAATCTATTTAATATTACAAAGGTCAGGTTAATATTTCATTAGTATACATTCTTAATCTTCTAGAGACACCTCTTCATTCATTTATTCAGCATTTATAAAGTTTTTTTGTGTTATTAATGCAATTTTATGAGATTATACAGTATGACATAATTATAAAAAGGTTATTTCCATTTATAAATCTTTTCTTCGTTATAGGCCACACCTTGTTTCAGACATCATTCATTCACATGACTTCTTGTGTATGGAAAGTTATATAATGGGGAGTTTGTAACATCATGTTACCCACTTTTAGATATTTTTCATCTCTATTTTCATTTCCATTATTTTTTTTGGTTCTGTTTTCAGGGATTATGAGTATAGAGAGCCATTTTGTTGGAAATTACCAAAATTTTAGGGATTTACATTTTTTGAAATTAGTAGAGTCCGATTATAAAGGTGTAAAAGGATTAAGAGGATATCCTTTAGAATATGGATAATTTTCTTTCTAATGAAAACTTTCACATCATGATAGGTTTACATGACATGAAACCATTTTGGGAATACATAATGTATTTTTTTAAGGAATGAAAGGTTTATATTACATGAATAGGATTCATTTTATAAAATAGTTAGAATTGGGGTTTTAATCTGAGGAAACACATTTTCTTGCATCTTTAAGGAATTAAGAAGTTCACATAGTGAAATTTTTTTATGCTATGAATGCATCACAGTTTGTGTTTCTAATGCACCTTATGGGTTATTAATTTTTTTATTAGATGTACATATCCTCTCTTGAGACCTAGTATCATTCCCATGTAATTTGGGGGCCTTCCCTCCTTCTGAATCATTCATTCTATGATTGAACTTCATTATGGTTACATTGCATCTCTTCAGGTAAGATATTCGTCTACTTCTTCATTTCCTTCAATCGTGGTATTATCATGTAATTATGTTCTCAGATGTATTGGACTTGTTGTTTTGATTTTATTGATGGTTTCTAGATCTATTGTGTGATATTCCTCTGAAAACCAACCTTTGGGATGGTTTTAGTTTGGCATGTGAGTTTCTTGAGGTACGTGTTGTGTTTTCTTCTGTACTGAATATTTTTATTTTTTTTCTTTGATCCTAATATGTAAGGATTTATTATAGAACCTTCATCATTTTCGTTATGTTATTTCTTATTTACGGATTAAATTATGACCATGTGTGACCAATGTTTCAAGAATTTTGTTCTATCTCTATCCTCTATAGGATAAACTATATTTCACTGGTTTTATAAATTATTTTATAAATTAATTGAAATGATTGGATTTATTTATACAGAAATGGTTTTCCCCTTTTTTTATAAAAGAAAATTTATTTTCTAATCAAATTTAAATAAACTTATAAAATGGTTTTCAAAGCATAGTTATGATTAAATGGTTTAAAAATGTAGCACATGGGAAGTCTTGGGTACTTAAGTGGGGGTGTAATAATAGGGAAAGTCTATTGATAATATCATGAGGGAGGGTTTACTCAGGGCGTGTTCCTTTTCTCCCATGGCCTATTTTTCTAGGTACTTATTAGACATATTTGGATTTTCACATTATAGGGCATTACTATACACTCTAAATTCGATCCATATATCTATAGACTAAATGTGTGCAATTTTCCATGACTAGGTACGTGTTTCCTTATTAGATTGACTTTTTTTGATCCTTGGTGTGATGTTACATATGAATTAGGTTTGTATTGGGTTTGAAATGAGAGGCAATACAAGATTTGATTTGACTTCTTTGATATATGTGATATGTTTGGAAACAATTTTACCTCGATCATTTGGGACTATAGAAAAAAAATTGTTTTATAATTTTTAAGATATAACAATTATTTAAATTTCTTTCATACCTTTTTATCATGTTCATATTGTTATCAAGAGATATGATATGGAACACTTGGGAGGGATCCAAACTAGCCATGTTTAGCTCACACCATGTGAACCATTTGGATGTACAAATACCTTGTTATTCCTTTTGATGTTGGGAATGGAAAGTAAGCCCATTAGGGTAGTGAGGTTTTTGTAAGATATTGTTGGGTAGGTAGTGATGAGATGGTGAGTTTCTGGCCATGTTATCACATGGAATAGTATTTTTTGTTTTAGATGTCCTTTGTTGCTGGACTTGTATCTTTGAGATTGTTTAGCTATATTTTAGATTTATCTATTTTCTGTTAACTTTTTTATATGACATACAATTACTATTATATATTCCACTATTTCTTCCTATCATGTATATGCATATTCCATGTTGTTTCCACTAGTTTAGGTGAAGTCATTCCCAAGTGATAGTCATCATCCCATAGAGATCGACAACCCCCTTTAGGTATGTGATGGTTTAGGTCTAGTATCAGTTTGAGTGGGTATCTAGGTCAGGTCTATCAAAATATCCATATACTCATACAGAAAATGGGAAATGAAAACACTAATCGTGTGTATGATGGATTGTTGCCTTTTGAACTGATGTAAAACATTTTCCATCAACACATCTCACTATTAGATATAAATATGTATTTAATATATATATATATATACATATATATATTATTTATGACATATCTATACTTATGGAGTGATAATATCATATATACCAGCAACCTTCCATTCTGTTAAAAACACAAAAATATCTCCCATGTGTATTGAGGAATACCGCCTCACAAAGCAATGTGATTCATTTTTCACTTTTTCATTACATGGGAAGTAATAATTATAAATTTAATTAATATATTTCATATATATTACCTGATTTTAATTCTATAAAATTAATATATCATACACTTCCTTACCCACTCACCCTTTATGGGAATGTAGAAATTCTTGTGCATAAGTACAGCCTACCATTTCCACGAAGCGATGTGATCCATTTTATATAATCTATTATAAAGAATGGTTCTAAAGATATTTATTAGGACAAAAATAATATTAATTACATTAGTATATTTTTTTAGATAATGTAATTATATCCTATTTATAATAACCATAACATTCATGAAGAAACACGCATGAGAAACACGAAATTAACACCCAAAACAATGAAAATGATGATATATCAATATCAATTGGTAGGTAACATTTTCTAAAATAATCAATATGGTATGATATATAAGATTAAAGTTATTTAATACATATATAACAAGCCTATATTTATTATTAAGTAGGTTTATATACATGAAATGGAAGTTGAACCTAAGGTAAGGGGTTCACGTCTCACTTTTAATTCTATGAGACATTTTCCATATTCAAAACTTCTCCAATTGTGTTGTGTATATAATAAACCTATGATATGTTATAAAATGAAACAATTTATGCTTATTTTATTGAAAGTTTAATTTCATTTTATATCATTAATGGGTCTTATGATTTTATAGTTACCTAACTGGTAAAAACTTATGTTTCATTCTCATTTTAATATGGATTGTTTATTCTTGAATTTCCATAGAAGAAAATTATTTGGTCACTCTCAAACAAAAACATATAATTATTTCAACTATAGTTATTAATTATGTTTTCAAATAGTATTACCAATTAACATCTCTTTGGTACTTAAAATTATTGGGAAAATGTATTTTAAGAAAATACAACATTATTTCACTCATTGATTGAAAATAATTTTTCATCTAAATCAATATTTTCTAAAAAAGTTTCAAAACATGTTTTCAAAATTATCCAAATAATTTTTAAAAAAATAATTTTACGGCATTTTCAATTTTATAATTTTTTAAAGGAATCTAATTTTTTACTTCCAATCAAGGCCCATTTCGATTTTATTGAAAATGTGAAAGGAATAATTATTTTAACATATATGACATAAATTGAATTTACCTCCATTATTAACACATATTTATATAATTATTTATTCCTGTGTTTCAAGGGATATTTTCAAATAAAACTATTTTTAAAAATATTTTATGAAATATTAATTTTAAAATTATTTTCAATGTGAAATGGTTATTTGCCTAAATAATACATTTAATGACATTTTTTGGTATTTATATTCAACAATGACAACAAATATTTATTTTAATTATGATCCCCTAGTGATATTTTGTTTTGATAACATATTTATTATTTATCTAAATGTTTACTATTTTTTTACTCGGGATATACAATTTTATTTCCATTAACCATATTATAATGGATGTTTTTTATTATGTTTATTAATTGGGGTAATAATTATAATTTTGAATGTTATTTATTCAATATAAAGGATTATATTTATTATGTTTCACTCATTTTATATTAATAATGCATTAGACATATTATGTGATGGGTGGGGCCTATAATTTCAAAGTCCCTCGATGCATATAGAGGTCTTATGATACAAATAATTTGGCCAAATTATAAGAGTTTTTACACATAGTTTTAAAAAAAAAATATTGTCAATTATATTTAAAGTTTATTATAGATGTCAAAATTATTCATTACCTCATTATGATATTAGTTATTTATTTACAATTTAAATTTTGACTTGTTAGAATATCAATGGATAAGTTTCAAGATCATGTGATTATTTGTATGGCTTTATTTGATCTTCCCTTATTCCAGTCATATTACACTCAAGTAATTGTTCAAATGGATTTTATTTATTTATTTACCTTTCCATATTTGTTATGAATATTTATTCATGATATCTTTCACTATATAAATACCTGTATTGAGAATTTGAGCTCACCCCTTTGATATATTTTATATTAACCAGGATACCAGGAAGTGTTTTGTTATTAATATGTTGGGATATTCTAAGTGGAATAATGGTGGTCGCAATGAAATTAATTTGTGTAATTTATATTTTTTAAATTTAATGTAAATTTAATGTATGTATCTAGTTTACCAATATTATTAAACTATTTGTTCCTTTAGGTTGTTATTTTTTGTAACTGGTGACAATTTAATAATGTGACCACCAAATCTGTGTTACTAGAGTGTGGTTCATTATATTGTTGTTCAAGTTCTCTCTATGATATTGGTTGAAGTAATTTCATATGGGAATTTTGATTCAGTGTAATAGGTTTCTCAATCTTCATTAATGGTGAAAGTCTTGTAAAATAATATCTCATAGGTCATACAATAGAATAACTTCATGATTTTGGTGGAAAATGTTTTCTGTATTTGTTAAACAAAGGGATTACATGTTGATAAGTGTTTATGTAAGAATAAATTATATTATTAAAAGAATATTTTGGATATTCTAATGGAGTGGTATCAATGTGTTGGGACTAATGAATCCACTGATCAAGGGGAATATAATAATTTGTATTCCTTTTACGAATGGTAAATGGATTGAGAAGCTATTCTTGTTTTCTAATTCAGGTGATAAGAACATGAATATTATGGTTTTAATACTCATGAATACTCTATTAACTATGTAAAAAAGAATAAAAACCCAAATAAATTTTCCAATATCACTTAACCAGTGAATAATAAATTTTGGGATTATGTTTTTGGATCTAAAGGGCATTCCAATCCTCCAAAAAATGGGTAGTTTTGGTTAAAGATATAACATGTCAAAAATAGATGAAAATAAAAATCAAATTAGTACGGTAAGTTATAGAAATGGATTAATTAAAGTTTTTGGTGACATTTGATGGAAATATGGGTGTGTTTCTTTAGCTTGATGATAGAGGGGGAGAAGTAAAAGAAAATGTTGATTTGGCCAAATCCCCTTTTAATTGGACCTACATATTCATTATAACGATGGGATTATTGAAGATGAGTATTTCATCAAAGAATCACTAAATGATGAAAAAATACAATATGGAGGGGAGATTGGTATCCCCTCCATTTATGAACATGTGAATTGGATCAATACAAGAGATATTGTAATAATCCTTGGTTTCATTAAAGGTAATATTTGAGGAGTATATCAAATATTGTGACAAGATGGATTTATTCTTTAATGATTCAATCCCAGCATAACTATAGATAATAAATTTTGACATTGAATATGGAATACAATGTTTTCTAGTTTTTAACATGGTATATTTTTGTTTGAGTGGGTCAGTGATTTCAATTGTTGTTTAGTTCATAATAAATGGTCTTTATTTGTTTGAGTTCCAATTCAAACCTTAAAAATTGTTTTTCTTAAACAAATAGATATGGGAAGAATTTTTATTTCACATATATTAATCAATATATTATTATATGTTAATGATTTTGAACATTTATTTTCTCATTTCAATCATTTGTTGTTGCATGGACCACAGTTAAAATATCACTTTAATATAAAGGTAATGGTAAGTGGTATTTTCCAAATAATTGGGAAATCATCATATATTTTTATATAGATTTTATTCCTATAAATAATATTAAATTACTCTATAAAAAAATTTGTACCAATATAATCATTTTTAAATGAGAAAAATTGTTATCATATAATGGTAGATTCATTTAGGTGGACTTACCATCCATGATGATCATAGATTATTATATACAATTTTGTTATAATTTTATCATTACATAATAAGAATCGTATTAAAATATCAATATTATTTTTATTTTAATCATAAAATGATATATTTTAACCATTCATGAAGGGAAAAATATTTTCTTGATAAAAATATCCTTATAAGTGGTTTTACATTCCATGAATGGATGTTTGTTAAAAACCCAAATATTATATTAAATATAAGATTATAACATTATTATATTAGTAAAGTTATTTTATTAATATTATTATATGAAAAATACTTATTAGATTTATAATATTGAATAATAATAAAATATTAAATGGAAATGAAAGGGAATGACATTGAGTTTTTGCTTTTTTTTTCAGGGATGAAACCATTGCTAAAAGTCAAAGTCCTTCAAAATATGGAATTTAAACGTAACATGATCCTCCCAATCACATATAATAGAGATTGAGGGTATAATTAGGTAGATATTTGGAAAATCCAGAAGCATAAGGTCTCGGGATAAGTGGGGTGGTGAGAGGATAGAGAGAACCATAACTTCCAAACATAGATATTACATATTACTAGATAAATATTCAATGTGTAACATAAAAATACATTGTAAAATCATATATTTATCGTATATTTGAAAACTCAAATACATAAACCATTGGTTTATAAGATATCTCAATCATCTCGCACTTATATCTTCATAACTAGCACCCTTCTTAGATATATCATACATAAAACCCTTCTTTATTTCCCGAGTACCGGAAATATAATAAAGGGTGAGTTTAGATGCTCAATAAGGGTAAAAAAGAGATAACAATATAAAATGATAATAAGTTTATGATAACATTATAATAATATTTAAAAACCATATCATTCATATCAATTTTCATAATGTTGGGTTATGGAATAAATCTCAGTAGTTCATAAGACATGATTCATAATGGAATTCAACAAGGATGGTCAATGAGAGATTAAAATAGATATTGGAATGTGGAAAAAAGATTTCTTATAACATTTTGAACAAGAATAAATTGAATTTTTTTCATACATTAACACCCCGTGTTTCTAAAAAAGAAAAGTATATTCGATATGTTACACCGAGATTAAACGACCCATGATATATAATTGTTATAAAATAGCCGTTAAATTACTAGGTATGAATAGTATTAAATTAAATTATATATATATATATATATATGTATATGTATATTTCTTTCTGAATATATATTATTGACAAATATTTAGTAAATAATCAATCAAGTTATTAATAAAGTAATTTTATCCATCCAAAACATGTCTTCTTCAAAAATGTTTCTTATTACTTTTCTTAAAAAATATTATAATTAATTCTTGAAAATTTTGGAAAATTTATTTTATAAAATTATATTCATTTCTCCAAACAGAAAATAAAAATTTATTTAGGGTAAAATCATTGAATATTTTGGAAAATATAGACTTTTCAGTGAATAGTAAAAAATACAGATTTTTAGTAAAAAGTCATTTCTTTTAAAAAAATTATGAAATTTAAAGTTCCATTATTTTATGAATATGTTTTAAATTATAATATTTATTATTTATTTAAATTTAATATACTTAATTTATTTTTAATCAACTATATATTGGATTTTATTATAAGGTTGTCTTTATATATTTTCCTGAAAATTGGTTTAAAGAACGTAATGTTTAACATTTTTAATTAATTACAAAAAGAACATAATGAGTAATTATTAAATAGATTTCATATATTATATATTAATAAATAATAATTTATATTAATATAGTATTTATTATTAGTCGTAGTGTTAATATAAAATTATCCTTTCCTTGAAAATGTGCTTCAGGGAAACTTGCATCTTCATCGTCTTTATGGGTTTATTTTTTAATTAACAATTTCCACATATTTTACTTAAATTCATTAAAAAAGAATAAATATTTTCAATTAGTATAAATTTTACAATATAATAAGGTAAACATAATGTTTTACCCTAATCAGTAGTAAAAAAATTAAAAAAAATCAACAGGTATGGTGAAAACGGGTTTACCGAGGGGTTAAACTAAAAAGATAAGGGTCATAATAACCTAAAAACTCATTTAAAAACTATTTTTTGTAAATATTTAGACCTTATAATATATATGGATCGATAATTATCTATTTTTGAGCCCTCTTTCATGTTAGAAATTTGGATACACATTTTTCTTCCAAAAAATTACAAGTGTCCCACTCAACTGACATATAAAATGGGCCACATATCTCCTCTATTATTCATAAATTCATAAATTTTTTTTTGGATAAACCCTACCAAAATAAATTAAATAATTATATCCCATAATCCTAGAATTAGTTTTTGGTTATAAGTTCATTCTATGAATACATTAGGTATAATCCTAAATTGGTGTTCCAAGAAGAGGTAAAATTCGTAACCATGAATTATTGTTTTATTTCTTATTCCACCCCTTGAAAACATCTTCAAATATTATCATATAATAATAAAATTATATAATATATATCAATATGTTATAATATTATTTTAATAACATAAATCTATCTCCTATTCCCCTAAATGGGATATGAAGTCACCGTTCATCTGTGTGTCAGATTACCGCCTTGTGAACCAATTTCAATCATTTTCCATCATCACCAATCAAGGATTATTGTAATAATGAATTGAATATATATATATATATATATATATATATTATATCTGTAACATATTTATACTTCTATATTTATTATATTATTTATTAATTTATTAATTTCAATTCCATATGGGATACAATAGCATCGCTTTTGTGTACGACTAACTAACACGTCACTAAGTGATGTGATTAATTTTTCATTAATTATATACATGGTTGATAATAAGGATAAATTTAATTAATATATGTGACATAAATTAAACTATAATGATATTTAATACTTAATTATCATTCTAGAAATAAAATATATTATTTTCTTTCCTACACTAAAAAATGTTAATATAGTTTGTAAACGTGTGAACTACCACCTTCACAAAGTGATGTGATTATTTTTTTCTATATCGCATCATAAGAATTATATATATAAGTATATTTAATGAAATAATATTTTATTCATTATAATATGATGGTTTTATAAAAAAAATAATGCATAACTTATTTTCATAATGATCATTGAAAAACGGAAATGTTAGCCCCATATATGTGTGACCTACCACCTCTATGATCCTCATGTATCTCATTTTTCATAAAAATTTATCATTATTATTTTCCAAAGTATAATTTATGAATAAATATGATGAATATTTAATTATTATTATCCTGGAGATGTTGAAATAATAACCTTTTTGACCATGGTCAGCACACTGAAGCCATTTCGAAGTAATGAATGTCCTAAAAATATATTATGTAGATTTAAATAATAAAAAAATTAAATATGTAACTTAAATGAAATAAAATAAATGATTTAAGTTAAAGGTATTAAATATTAAATTTATTATTAATAAATTAAATGATTAAAATTTGTTTATTATATAGTATTTAAAGGAAACACATGGAAATATTTGACTCTAGGTAAGGGTTTTTCTTATCTCCCTTTTACTTATATGATACATATTCTATATTCACCACTTATTTATATTCTGTGGTGTATATACTTCCCATTTTACATTTAATATCATGAATAACACATAAATAATGGTATTTTAATATTTATTTTGAATATTGTTTAACTATGGGGATTTGACATGAATGCTACATTGTTGAAATGAATTTAAAATCTCAATTTATTTTTATTGGGTTATATTTATTATTCATTGTATTTGATATTATTTGGTCATATTTGTAATATTTTATTTTATTCTATATTGTATTTACACTTTTTTTATATTAATTTACATTTAAAACATATAATTTATTTATTTACTAATTCTTAATTCAATTATATTACTTTTTTTTGGGATATTCATTTCAAAATAATTTTATTTGAGACATGTCTTTATGATATGCAGCTATATTATTTTTTGAGGTGTGTATAATTCATTTTTACATGTTATTTAATCAAACTACTTATTTTTATTATCTTTAAAGTATCATTTGATTTTATAATTTATTGGGTCTTATAATTAAGAATTTAGAAGAGTATATAAGGATTTATGTAAAAATCTTTTTTCTTTTGGGAATGATTATAGTCATGTTTCTTTTGAGAAAATAATATGATATAATTATCCTAAACCAAATATATTTTATTATTATATTTTTATAAATGTGTTAAATATGATTAATTTACATTTCCTCTATTATTGATTTAAGAAACATTAATGATGTCGTTTTTAATTGATATTGATCTTCTATTTTATTTTCTACTAGGATTATTTATAAAAAATATCCATTTTTTCTAAAATGTTTTCAAAATTGATTTTTCTAAAAATAAATTATCTACTAAATCTATCTCATAAAGTTTTTTATATTATTTTAATTTTTTTTCAATTAAATTTATTAACATCTTCCAAATGGGAAACTTTTGACTCTCTTTTTACATAATGTTTTGAAAATATTTTTTATTTTTAGCAATTACAACATGAACTAATTTTCCCATTTTCACGAAAATTACTTTAATTTAATCATAATTTATATTTTTTTCATTTTTGTTTTCAATGAATATTATTTTCATAATATTTTGTATATTTTGTAAGAAACTGGATCAATTTTTTAGGTATGTTTTCCTTTTCTGGTCGTTTTTTAGAAAAATAGGAATTTCTACAAATTTTTGAAGTACACGCCATGTACTTTATATGTACATGCCATGTACTCTGTTACCACAAGTAGTTGTGTGCTTGCCGTGTAGTATCCATGCACACGACCATGTGGGGGTAACCTGGAGGCAACTTAAAGCAGAGTACAGAAAGGAGAGTACACGCCCTGTATTTTTTTCATTAAACATGTAGGGGCTGCGTCTTATCAATAATAACATATTCATCCTCAACTTCTTCGTCCTAGAGCATCGTACAACCTATAATCCTCAACCAGCCCTCGATAGAGCATCCATCTTCTAAATCGAACATTTTAGGTAATGTTAGAATCACATCAGTGAGTTCTCTCTTCTCCTAGATCACTATATGCTGATTTCTCCTCTCTCGTGAGATATCACGAGTTGAACTTATTAGTCATTTTTGTAGATCTACCACATTCTAGGACGATCCAAGTGTCGAAGCTGGAGTATATTGATCTTCCAATTCCGATGTAGGTGATTTGTGCCTTTCTGTTGAAATTCTTTGAATATTATGTGCAATTTTCTCCAATACCCTTGAATGGGGTATTGCGTGTTTACTATTTTACCCATGTTGACTTCCTGCCAAACTTGAAAGCTTATGTAGAGGTTAATTGGATATGAAAATGGTTGATTGTTATTCCTTGGATGTATTTTCCCATGCATGTTCTGTTTATGGTCATTTGGTCTTGTTTAGACTTTAGGCTTCATTGATGTTTCCCATGCCTAGTAATGTAGGATGGAGTGATTATTTTATCTGAAATGCTTGAGATGTTGTAGACTGTTTAGCCAAGTAGTTCTTGAGGTTTACTTTGGACATATTGAATTTCTAAGCTTGTTGACTAACATGGGTCCGTGAGATCCTGGTGTAGGACACTATAAGGGGGATTGACTGAGTGAGCTTCCTCAGAGAGTCTTTGAGCACTTTAGACTATAAGGGTATTGACCGAGTGATCTTCCTCGGAGAGTCTTTGAGAACATTAGACTATAAGGGGATTGACTGAGAGAGCTTCCTCAAAGTGTCTTTGACCACATGGGGCTATGAAGGGAACTGACCGTGTTTGCTTCCTCAGAGAGTCCTTTAAGACCTTAGAATATAAGGGGAATTGATGTGTGAGATTCCTTAGAGAGTCTTTTGACCTTGGGGCTATAAGGGGAATTGACTCTGTGAGCTTCCTTAGAGAGTCCTTGACTACCTTAGACTATAAGGGGAATTGACTGTGTGAGCTCCCTCATTGAGTCTTTTTAAACACTTGGGAATATAATGGGAATTTATTGAGAGAGATTACTCTAAGAGTCTCTGTAGTATCATTGTTTGAATGAACTAGAGGGGTTAGGCTGATAGAACTACCCAAAGGATTCCATCTTTTGCAGTTGTTGATGTATGCAACTGATTGTATAGAAATTGTAGGACTGGTTACTACTGAATACTTCTTGTTTACTGCTTTATTTTGTTTATTACCTGCCATATATTCACTGGATAATAGGAACAGATCTTGTGGTGATTTCCTACTGGTATTTAGTCTCACACCCTATTTGGGGTATACATTTGGGCCCAAACAGAAAATATTGTTGCAGGTATTGATAAGGGAAAGCAACCTTCTACTTCAGGTACTTGATTGTTGTGGAGTTGGAGAGCATGGGACCGAGATGAGGCTTCAAATGTTGAGGATCTATTTATATATTTTCTTTTGTACTTTGGATTAGTACTATTTTTTATTCCAGCATTGTGATTTTTTTGTATGTTTTCCTAGACACATGTACCATGAATAATTTTTTTTATATGTACACTCCAATTGTTTAATTCTTCATACTTCCACTGTTTACTTTTTTATGGATTATTACTGCTTCCAGTATTGTTATCTGTTTTTCTCTTCCATTCTGTTACTCTTCCAGTGAAGGCATAGTTTCCATGCTATCATAACCAAGGCCCTCGCTGATAGTTGGCAGCCTCTAACGTTAGGGGAAATGCACTTGAGGCCATATGAACAACCGGGTATGGGGGCGCCTCTAGGTGGCTTCCAGAACCGGGATGTTACATAGTAGTATCAGATGAATTCTTTTCTTCTTGACTTACTCTTTCTATCCTATATCCATGGATAGGACATAATTTTTACATGGTAAAAAGTTGTTCCTGGTAGTAGCGAACTATTGTATAGGGAAAATCCAACCTACCTCGTTTAATCGAATTATTTTTTATTTTTAATTATTACAGTTGATTTGATTTCACCTTGATTGATTCACATGATTTGTATTGTTATTTTGGATTTTATTGAGGTTCTATTTCTGTTGCAACCTGATGAGATGAGGTTATTCCATATCATGCAACATTTAGGCACTTGCTATAAATCACATGTCATAAATTCTTGCAATTTCATAAAGGATGCATTAGAAATTGCATGTTGTTGTTAAAGGTGTTCTGCTAGACATGCATGTTGTTGTGATAGTTACCATGATAAAATACCTTTTGTTTGATAGGGTATTATTTGTGTGAGGTTTTTCTTGATTGAACACCAAACTTTGGTTCTTGGGGTGTTATGGGCCTTCATGAACTGGAATTTTCATTATCGTGTTTTTCTTGTTATAACTTCTAAAAGATGCTAAGCCTTGATTTTCAAGAATTATGGGCCCTCAAATATCTGAATTTGGTACTTTGGTGTTCGTTTCAGTTTTTTTTGTGTTCTAGAGTAGTTTGTGAGGCTTACTCTCCAGAAAAAACGCAGAATACATGCCGTGTAGTTTTGACAACACATCCTGTGTTCTTCTGTTCGGTAAGAAACTTTTTTTCTTAAGTACATGTCGTGTAGCTTATGTACATGCCATGGAGTCTCTAACTGTGGCATAGGTCATGTGGGAAGAGACATGGGATATGGAAGTTCTTGTGGGAACATGTCATGTATCGGTTGTACACGTCGTGTTGCGTTGACCCTATGTCCACCTGTGTGACTAACAACAGGGATGGAGAAACCTTATGTGATACACGCCATGTCTATTCTGAACATGTCGTGTAGTGTAATCTTTTAATTCAGCCGTGTAACTAACAACATAGGTCGGTGTTACCTTTTCTAGTACACACTATTTTAGTATGAAACACATCGTGTAGTGTCAACTGAGTATCCAGCCCTGTCACTAAAAACACAGGCAGTTGAAACCTAAGAAGTACACGTCGTGTCCATATGGAACACGCCGTGCAGTGTGAGGTGTGTATATGACCGTGTCACGAACAACACGGGTTGGTGAGGATCTTCTAGTATACACTGTGTCTGTAACAAACACATTGTGTAACATGTTCTAAGGGTAGTCATGTGGCTTCGCCTTGAAGAAGGACCTGTCAGGGGAAGAAAATTCAAGTACACATCATGTGTATGGACAACACGCCAAATGTTTGGGGTGTTACATGACCAATTTCAGGAGAAGTACACTCCCATGTGAAAGACTTAAGGGAAAACATCATGTAGTTATTGTATATGTTGTGTAGTCTAGTTTTGTAAAACATGAATGTTTTATTTCTCCTATAACCTTCTTATGCTTCCATTTTTTGGTCCTTGATAATCTTAATCTAAGGTGTGCGCTTGACCTTGCATATTCACGGAACTAAGATGTCCTCCGGTTGTACGCTAGTTGCAAGACGATGGTTAGAAACTAGACATGGAAGATGAGGGGAAGGTGGTAGATCCTCCAGTTGTGCCAGTCTTGGCACTAGCAGTTATACCTGACATAGGTGTTGATGCACAGTTCAGGGAAGGATTTATGTGGATGATGTGGACCTTCTAGGGAGAGCTGCCTCCTGCCCCGTCGATGGAAGAATTGATGCTGATTTTTCAGCAGCAGTATCCTCCCACTTTCACAGGGGGAAGAGGACCACCGGCTACAGAGTCATGTATATAATCCATGCTGATGATCTTCAAGGTTTAGGGGATATCTCTAGAGAGGAGGGTGAAGCTCTCTACCTAAATTCTTCGAGACTCCGCCAATAGGTGGTGGGATTTGATCTCACAGGCCGGACGCCAGCAGAATATGACCTGGTATGAGTTTTAGTGCATCTTGTACAATTACTTCTACACAGATATGTTGAGAGAAGATCGATCCAGAGATTTTATGACCCTAGAGTAGGGTACTCTTTCTGTTATGGATTATTCCTCTCGTTTCCCAACATTTCATCTTTTCACTCCTATTCCAAGAGGTGATGAGTTTTTCCTGGCAAGGATGTTCGAGGATGGTCTAAGGCACGACATTAGATCTCAGGTGAATATATTTAGGTTGAATTCTATCTCTTATATATTCAACCGGGTGAGGATCACAAAGTGGAATCTGAGGGATTCTAGAGCTGTGGGCTAGGGAGAGTTGGCATCGAGGGTTAGTGCTCCGCCAGCTGATAGTAGGAAGCGCCGCCGGGAGATTGCATGAGGGGATCATAGTAGGCAAGATGCATCTTCGGGTATCCAGGTGGTATGCTACCAGTGCGGAAAGAGTAGGCATACGAGGCCACATTGTCCGAGGGACCTGGTGGAGTGCCGATATTACAGCAAGATGGGGCATCTTCAGTAATTCTGTATGTTCTCTTCACCAGCACCTAGTGATAGGGATTCTTCTATGACTCCTCATTCTGGAGAAGCGCCACCAGTTTCTCACAAGTTTGAGAACTGGAGTTCTTCTGGCCATTCAGGCCGAGGTGGAGGTCTTTACCGGGGTAGCTAGTTTCCCGGATTCTAGCGACATCAGGCTGGATCAGCTTAGAGTGGTCAGGCATGGTCACAGGGTCGTGGCCCAGGCTAGACTTTTGCAGTGGAGCCGACCCAGCCGGAGAAGGATCCCGGACCTTCTACATTTCAACGTACGATCTTAGTAGCCTCAATTTTAGATTCTGCTCTTTTCTATATAGGGGATTTCCATAGCTTTATATCTATTGTATTTGTGGAGAGCCTTGGGCTCTGTATCTTTTCTTCTACTGATATTTTAACACTAGACACTCCATTGGGGACTAGAACGGTGACTTTATGTCAGTGTAAGGAGTTCCCTCTAGAGTTTGGTGGTTTTCAGGTTTTAAGGGACCTCTATATCTTAGAGATGATGGGCTATTATTTCCTTCTTGAAATAGATAGGTTAGTTCCCTTCTAGGTAGTTGTCTATTTATATCATCGTAGCGTGAGTTTCACATCACAATAGGGTGGATATTTTCTTCATAAGGGTGAGTGGGATGTCCAGGCAAGCAAAGCGGGACCTGAGCATCATGGGTTGGGATGAGTTATAGCCCATATTGCTAGTGTATATCTGGATGACCAGAGGACTTCACAGTTAGACTATCCTCCAGTGGTGAATCTTTTCAGAGATGTTTTTCCAAAAGATTTTTTCAGTTTTTCCTCTGGAGTGTGGGGTAGAAATTTCTACTGATCTTGTTCTAGGGGCGACACTTGTTTCCATTCCTCCTTATAGGATGGCTACAGTAGAGTTGCAGGAGCTCAAAAAGCAGATGGAGGAGTTGCAGGAAAATTATTTGATCTGACCCAGTACTTCTCCTTGGGGATCGCTTGTCCTGTTTGCGAAGAAGGTAGATGGTACCCTCAGGATTTTTGTGGATTATTGGAAGATGAAACAGCTGACAATCAAGAACTGATATCCCTTTCCGATGATTGATGATATCTTTGATCAGCTTCGAGGAGCCCAGGCGTTCTCGAATATTGACTTGAGATCCGGTTATCATCAGTTGTGCGTTAGACCATCAGATATACATCTTATATCCTTCTGGAGTAGGTATGGCCTCTACGAGTATGTGATTATGCCATTAGGTCCCACGAACGTGGCTGCAGTTTTCATGGCACTGATAAACTGAGAGTTCCACCCATACATGGATTTTTGTGGTTGTCTTTGTGGAAAATATCTTGGTGTACTCTCACACTTGATGTAACAATGCCACACATCTTGAGATCATTTTGAGTACACTAAGGGAGCATCAGTTATGTGTTAATCTCTAAAAATTCTACTTTTGGATGGACCAGATTCACTTATTATGTCATGTTATCTCAGAGACAATAGTATCAGTAGACCTAGAGAATGTGAGAGATGTTGTTTCCTGGGAGCAGCTGAAAATGTCTTTTTGGTGTAGATTTTTCTAGGGATGGATAGATACTACAGACGTTTCATACATGACTTTTCAATCTTAGAAACACCACTGACAGGTTTGACTAAGAAAGGTGCCATGTTCTTGTGGTCAGATTCTTGTGAGTCAGCCTTTCAGGAGCTGAAAGGGAGGTAGACTTCAGCAATGATACTAGTCTTTCCAGAGCCAAGAAAGAGCTATACAGTATACTGTGATGCTTCATGTATGGGGCTGGGAGCAGTGCCTTTTCAAGGAGAAGGAGTTGTTGCGTACGGGTCTCGGCAGTTGAGGCCAAATGCTAGGAATTACCCGATGCACGATCTCAAGTTGGCTGCAGTTGTTCATGTCTTGGGCTGTTGGAGACATTATCTTCTAGGAGAGAATTCTATGGTTTTCACCGACCATAAGAGTCTCAAGTATATCTTCACTCTGCATGATCTGAATTTGAGATAGTGATGGTGGGTTGAGTACCTTAAGTCTTATGTCTTTGATATTGCCTATAAACTTGGGAAAGGCAACGCCGTGGTTGATTCGTTGAGTAGGAGGACTCAGATACATGAAGTTCAAGAGGCCAGTAGTGAGTGGAAACTTATTGCTATATTCTGTGAGATGCATTTGGAGGCGCATGACAGACAGGGATATAATTTTCTTTCTTTTGTGGTTGTTACCTCTACTCTTCTTGATCGAGTGTGAATGAGGCAGTTATCAAATTCAGAAGGCCCTGTCCTAGGGAGAGCGTGTCAATAGAGGACCCTATTCTGGGATGGACCATAGGCGAGGATGAGATCTTGCGTTTTGAGGGGTGCGTATGGGTTCTAGAAGACATACATGAGGAGCTGATGTGGGACTTTCATTACTCAGTTTGGGAAGGTCATCCTGGTGTCACCAAGATATATTTTGATCTACACCATTAGAACTGGTGGCTAGGTATGAGGAGAGATGTTGTTGGTATTGTCATGAAGTATTCCACCTGTCAGTAGGTGAAGGAAGAGCATCAGCGACCAGATGGGATTTCTTAGTAGTTGCTCATTCTCGAGTGGAATTAGAATGATGTCGCGATGGATTTCGTGATAGGTTTACCGAGGTCACCTCGAGGGAATGATGTTGTTTAGTTTGTCGTTGAAATACTAACGAAGTTTTCTCAAATCTTTCCGATCAAGGAGACCATCCATGTTTTTGAGATTATACGGTTGTACATCTGCATGATCATACATTTACATGGAGTTACACACTCCATCATTTCAGACAGGGAGGCTCGTTTCAGTTCTCGGGTCTGGCAGGGGCTTCAGAAAGAATTGGGTACACAGGTACTTTTGAGTACAGTATACCATCCCAAGACAGATTTCCAGTCCGGGAATACGATTCAAGTGCTTGAGGACATGCTTCATGCATGCATCCTCGATTTTAGAGGTTCTTGGGAGAAGCATATACCTCTTGTGGATTTTGAATATAATAATATTTTTCAATTGACTATTAATATTGCACCTTATGAGGCTTTGTACGGTAGTCCATGATGATCACCCTTAAGTTTCATGGAGGCAGGAGAGGAAACTATGTTGGTACCTCGTCTTGTTCAGGAGACCATAGAGCAGATAGAGTTGATTCCGAAGAGGATGGCTACTGCACAGTCTTGACAGAAGTCTTATGCTGATCAGTGGAGACGACCTCTAGAGTTTGAGGTCGGAGATCAGTTTTTCTTGCATGTCACACCGAGGATGGGAAAAAATTGGATTAGGTGATAGGGTAAGCTTTGGATGAGGTACATCGGATCATTTCAGGTGTTGGAGAGATTTGGACCGGTTGCCTATCGATTGTAGTTACCTTAGAGGTACCGGGCTATGCATGACGTCTTCCATGATTCTCAGTTTTGACGTTACTTCTCAGACCAGTCTCATGTCTTCCAACCGGAGGAGGATGAATTAGAATTGGATGCATCGTTTGAGGAGCATCCTATCCAGATCATTGATCGACGTATGAAGGTTCTCTATGGCCGTTCTGTTCCTCTTGTATGATTGCTATGGTAGCACGGGTGAGTACTGGATGAGACTTGGGAGAGGGAGGCCGATGTATGAGCACAGTGGCCAGAGCTTTTCAAGGTCTCTTTTTCTACGCTGCCTTATTAGGGAAATTTGGGGATGAATTTCTTTAATGGGGAAAGTTTGTAAGAACTCAAATCTTCTTTTTCAGGTTTGTTTTGCTTTTTTGGTCGTTTTTTAGAAAAATAAGAATTTCTGGAAATTTTCGAAGTACACACTGTGTACTCAGTTACCATAGGTAGCTGTGTGCTGGCTATGTAGCATCCATGCACACGACCATGTGAAACTTTTCTCAATAACATTGAACTGGGTTTTGTGTGTTTATCGTTTTACCCATGTTGATTGCTTTCCATGCTTGAATGCTTGTGTAGAGGTTAACTGGATTTGAATAGGGTTGATCACTATGCCTTGGATGTGTTTTCCCATGCATGTTCTATTATGGCCAATTGGTCCTATTTAGCTATTAGGCTTCCTTGATGTTTTCCATGCCTAGTAATATAGATGGAGTGATTATTTTATCTGACATGCTTGAGATACAATAGACTATTTTTCCAAGTAGTTCATGAGGATTACATTGGACATATTGTATTTCTATGCTCGTTGACTTACACAGGGCCGTGAGAACCTGGTGTAGGAGACAATAAGGGGGATTGACCGAGTGAGCTTCCTCAGAGAGTATTTGAGCACTTTAGACTATAAGGGGATTGACCAAGTGAGCTTCCTCAGATAGTCTTTGAGAACATTAGACTGTAAGTGGGTTGACTGAGAGAGCTTCCTCAGAGATTCTTTGACCACTTGGGGCTATTAGGATAATTGACCGTGTGTGCTTCCTCAGAGAGTCCTTAACGACCTTAGACTATAAGGGGAGTTGACATGTGAGCCTCCTGAGAGAGTCTTTTGACCTTGGGGATATAAGTGGAATTGACCATGTGAGCTTCCATAGTGAGTCCTTGACTACCTTAGACTATAAGGGGAATTGACCGTGTGAGCTTCCTTAGAGAGTATTTTTAAACACTTGGGACTATAAGGGGAATTAAATGAGAGAGATTCCTTAGAGAGTCTCTATAATATCTTTGTTTGAATGGAACAGAGGGGTTAGACATGGAGAACTACCTAGAGGGTTCCTGCTTTTGCTGTTGTTGATGTATGGAACCGATTGCATTGAAACTGTAGGACCGGTTACTGCTGAGTACTTCCTTGTTTACTCCTTTCATTTTTTTATTACATTTCATATATTTACTGACTATTAGGCAGTGATCTTGTGGTGATAGCCTACTGGGATTTATTCTCACACCCTATTTGGGATATGCATTTTGGCCAAAAAGATTATATTTCTATAGGTATAGATATGGGCAAGTTCCCTTCTACTTCAGGTACTTGATTGCTGTGGAGCTGGAGAGCATGAGACCAAGCTAAGTATTGCAATGATGAGGAGCTGTCTATCTATTTTATTTTGTACATTAGTGTAGTAATATTATGTATTCTATTATTTTGATGTGCTTGGATATTTTCCTAGACATATATATCATGTATAATTTTTTTATATGTACACTCCAGCTGTTTATTTCATCATACTTCCACTGTTTACTTTTGTGTGGATTATTACTTCTTCCGTTATTGTTATCTATTTTTCTCTTCTGTTGTGTTACTCTGCCAATGAGGGAATAGTTTTCCCACTATCACACCCAAGGCCCTCACTGCTAGTCGACATCCTCTGGAGTTAAGGGGGATGCACTTGAGGCGATGTGACCAACCGGGTACGGGGCGCCTCTAGATCGCTTCCGGAACTGGGACGTTACAAATTTTATGTTTTTAAAATTTATTTTCATAATCAAAAGTTTATTTTACCAAAAAAATGATATTTTAATGATATTTCCATTCATTAATTAAAAAAAACTTGTTTTTACATATGATAAGGTGGGTATATTTTTTTAATTATACCATCTTCATTCTTTATTTGAATGGACTAAGACCATTTCAAGGAAATTTTTAAAGAATCGATTTGTTTTCCACAGGATAAACAAGTTTCAACGAGACTGTTATAGATCATCTTTCCCTTCCATGGGTTAATCATGTTATCAAAATAATAATGTTTGTCTGATGATTTTTGTGATGATTTTTGATATTTGATGTTTTATGATTATGTTATGGTTATTGTTAGTTGTTTATGTTGATGGTTGGATTCGTTATAAACCATGGAAATGTGGTTACATTATTAATCATAGATGAGTGGTTCCATGATAATGCAAGGATGGGTGGTTACATTATTAACCAATGATTGGTTGTTCCATGATAAACCAAGGATGGGTGGTTACGTTATTAAACAAGGATTGGTAGGTTCTTTATATCCATATAATGAATTGGGTAATCTAGAGATTGAAGCTGGCCATATTGTCTTTTAAAATTTTAGGATATTATATGAAAATAATGTTCCAGGATACCAATAAATTTTATCTATTCCTATTATGGGTTTATGATGTTTCTTATGATCGATATTGATATCACATGGATCGTGATTATTTATTTATATGACTCTTGAATTAGTTAATGACTTATTATATGTTATCATGTTTAATGATCTATGTATTTATGGGTATGAATATTATTATGTTATAATCATTAAATTTTATTATTTCATTATAACCTTATGCTCTTCTTAAACTGCATGATAACATTCAATTGTTAATTCTTATGTTCACCCTTACTAAGCATTTTTTCTCACCCTTCTTATGTTTTATTTTCTACTGTGTTTAAAGAATAATTTCGATTAAATTATGTATAGAAGAGTCTCCATGAGGTAATGGTGACATAAATCCAGTTGATTATATCCCACCATCGATATATAGATGGTTATAAATAACATTATATTCATATCTCTAAGGATATGCTCAGTTCTTGTGTCTTGGTTTTTGGTGGATAATGTGATAGACGTCTGCAACTGGTTGAGTTTCCTACAAAAATAGTTATCATTTATTGATCAAAATGGATCCCTTCTAGGTTTTTTATGGTCACTTGTACAGGTCACAAATTTTTTATGAAGAAGTGGGTTAGGTATCTCTTGTTGTAAAGAGTCTCATATAGTAGACATATTCAAGGATTTGGGATATACGTTGGTGTATCACCACAATATAGCTTTAGTAGAAATCATATTTCAATCGATAGTGTATTCCCTTAATGTTTTATATTAGTGACTGAGTTTTATTTAAATTTTCTAGTTTTTTGGTTCTCTATCATCATTTAAAATAGATAATGTTTCCTCTGAGATATGTTGGACCGTTTGAGTCCCTAAGTATCTTGGGATGGCTTCTTATCTGTTGGATTTTATTGTTATTTGGTTGGAAATTCATGATTTTCTCCACATATCCTAGCTCAGGATGTATCATCCTAATCCCTCTCACTTTTTGTGTTTTTAGGAGATCGTGTTAGATGTAGATGATTTTTGTTACAGAGAATCCAATGGATATCATTAACTCTAATGTGAATGTTTTGCATTGAAATTCATTTTGGTTGTTAGAGTATTATGGTGACACAGATCAGATTCTCATGAGACTTGAGAACGTGAATCATTGATTATGGAGTAGTGTCCATATAGTGACCCTATAAATTTTCATATATTTTTATATTAATTCAAGAATAATTAATTATCAAATTTTAAGTCAAGGATCATAATGTATGGTGTCTTTGGAAGACAATGTTAAAAAAATGAAAACATGGGAATAAAAAAACATCATTATTTATCATAAATTATGATATCCTAACTTCCTTTGATACCCTTACATCAGTATAAGATAACTTAGGGATAACATGAATAGTGGGATGAGCTAAAAACCCTATAACAGAATGATCATAATAATAACGCATAGAGCATAGGTTAGAAGGCATAATAAGATGACATTAAATGAACTGATATAAATTAGGTGGAATAACCAACCTATTCATGGTATTTTAGGAGATGTTGAACCAAAATAAAA
Source organism: Viscum album (assembly GCA_963277665.1). Classification (NCBI taxonomy): domain Eukaryota; kingdom Viridiplantae; phylum Streptophyta; class Magnoliopsida; order Santalales; family Viscaceae; genus Viscum; species Viscum album. The sequence continues at coordinate 26,987,211 of OY728143.1, read as the reverse complement.
CATGACACAAATATGATTCAAGGCTCATTGTACATGAAGCACCACATGTCATGGTTAACCACCAATATCAATGCACATGGAGTATGTGTCAATGATAACAACCAAGACTATTACACAAGATGTATCATGAGTCTAAAAATTACCTAATGCATTGGAATTCTATTTGGGAACACCATTCTTAAAATTTTCATGAATATGTGTTCCACATGAAGAATCATATAAATGTAATAAAATATAAACATAAGGGTTACCCGTGGTAAGAATTGAGTATCCTTATCTTGTCAAAAAGGAATAAAATGAGTCAATATCAGGATGGTGTCCATGAAAGAATGGATTTGAATCATACCTGGACATTAATAAGGGGGAATGGTAATAAATTAAGATAAGTGGTGTTAAAATGAAGTTAATACATGTAAAAATGACATTTAAGAAACTTTAATAATAAAAACGCTTAGTGTGATATAAGGAAAATATTAAAGGGAATTAAAATCTGAAAGGGGGATAATATTTCATTTAAAACCATAATTTAACAAATATAGTTTACCTAATAAAATTAATTATTTTAGAAATATTATCATATGTAAAAATTGATTATAGAGCTTTCTTTAAAATGGCGTAGAATATGATAAGTTCTCTTAAATCAGGCATTCTTATCGTGAAGAATTGAGTAGGGAACCATTTAATAACATGTATATCCTAGAAAAATAAGGGATAAAAGATCTTGAAATATGATTTTTGAACATATATAAAACATTTAAAATATTAACATAAAAATAAAAGAGAATTTCATTTGGGTAAAATCCCTTACTTTATGTCTGAAGGTGTTCTTAACTTGATCTTAATATCCTGAATAACAATTTTAGATTCATTAATTAATTACATAAGAACATGTTATAAATATATTATATTTAGTATAATTTTATTAATTTCATTTATAATGCTTTTGATGTTGTATGAGATTCAATGTTTTTGTTCGAGAGTGTTGGTTCTCTTGGTTTTCATAATCGTTTTACATATATAAATGTATGTATAATCATGAATGATAAGAATGGTTATCCATAATTGAAGTTATATGTTATTAATAAACATATATAAGTTCAAATGATCATATAATTTCATTTGTTACTTTGGGTGAGGATGAATCATTAGATAAGATATTAGTGATAATCGTTTGGATTATTTTGGGCGGTTTCACTCACAATGAATTTGTTTTTATTTTTATTTAAAATTATGTGTTTTTTATGATTCCATTACATTAAATATGATATAATAAATATATTATAATATAGTTCAACCATAAAAATGGTTTCATTAAAATCCATGAAGATGGTAATGGATATTGAAAACCTCATTGTCCTTGACTGCTATAAATTAACACATCCCAGACGATGTTTTCATTTTTAGTATAAAAGGATGGGGAAAGAGAGATGATGAATAATTATTCCAATAGAATAATAAAATGACAGTATATTTAAGGTTCTATAGTTATCATACCATTTTGATGAGGGGAGGTCAAGAGAGGAAAATAAAATAAATGAACTTGAAAAGAAATTAAAAGAAAAGAAAGAGGGATTTACCTCTTCATTCTTTCTTCTTGAGAACCTTCTTAGGAGACTTATTTTAGTAATTTATTCATAAAAAAAATACTATATGGGGTGGGTGTTTTGGGAGGATATTTGAGACAAATTTGGAAAAGGATCATGGATTGAGAGGTTATAGGAGAGGTGCTGGTAAGGGGTGATATTTATAGTGGAGGAGGGGGTGTTTTCACATTATTTTGTTAATTAGTTTATTATTTTGGCTCAAGATTATGAATTGATTGAGAATTATAATAGAAAATACTAATATAAGTAATGATAGTGCAATAGTTTGGGCTTATATTATCTATACATCATTAATGACTCCACAATTCAAGTATTTTTCTTTTATCCTAAATTATCGTGTTTTACTATTCACCAAAAAATCTTGTATTTCAGAAAAATCCGAAAAATTCATCCTAATTTTTTTTTAATTTTTATAATTCAAAAACAAACTCCATTTTCTAAAAATAATTTTCTAAATATGAGAAATTTATTTTTAATTAAAATTCATCATTAACTTGAAACATAAAAATTTTAAAATTAAAACAGATTTTTTAACACTTTGAAAAATTAATTAAGGTCTCATAAAATTTTCGTGATATCATATTACATAAAAATATTAATTTATGAGTAAATTTTATGAAAATAAATATTATATTAAATTATTAAATAAATCATAAATTTTTATTTAATATTTAATACTTTTAGAAATACCAACACTTAATGGATAATTTTGAAAATATTCATTTACCTATACTATTGGATAATTATATCGTAATATCATTTATAATATTCCTAAATGTTATATATACTTTCATGGGTGATGCTAATATTTATAAGATTCATATTACTATTCCAAAGTTCAAGTTAATCTTCTTTCAGTATATATTCCTTAACTTCTAAAGATACCTCTTCTTTCCTTCCTTCTCCATTTATAAAGGTTGTATAGTGTTCTTAATGTGATTTTATGTGATTATGATATATTAAGTAATTATAATAATGGAATTTACATTGATAAAACTTTGGGTTGTTATCATTCTTCCCCCATATGGAATTTCACCCTTGAATTTTAGTTTTTCATTATAAGTTGAAGACAGGTGTGGTTACGTTTCCTTTATCACTTCCTCTAATTCATAGGCTTCCTCTTAGTACCTAGGGTTCTACCATAGTACTTTAACCAATTTAGTATTCTTGTTGCATTTGACTTTATCTCTATGATCCATGATCCTAATTGGTTGGTCATTATATGAGAGATCATTTTCCAATTGTACCCCCTATGCATTCAGTACATGTGAGGTATCTACTATGTACATTTTTAAGAGGGATACATGGAATACGTCATATAAATTAGTCATAATAGTTATAAGTGCTATTATATAGGCCACTACTCTAATATGATCATGAATCACGAAGTAGTCTATGTACCTGGGAGGTATTTTCCCTTTCTTTCAAAATATTTTGATTCTTTTACATGGAGATATACGTAGGAATACCATGTCTCCAACCTTAATATCAATGTCTTGTCAATGATTGTTTTCATAAGTATTTTATCGACTTTGGGATGCCTTGATGTGATGTTGAATGGTTTTCACCTTCTCCAACATTTCTTCGACTATTTCAGGTCCTAGTAGCTTACGTTCACCTACTTAATCCAAGCATGTTTGTGTTCTTCAGCTTTTCCCATAATGTGTTTTATATGGATCCATTTGGATGCTTTAGTGGAAAATATTATTTTATGATAACTCAACCAAAGGAAGATGTGGGTCCCATCATCCTTCGAAGTCCATAGAATATTCTCTCAACCATTCTTCTCTTGTCTGAATAGTTATCTAATATTTTCCATTAGTTTGAGGATGATATGGAGTAATAAAGTTCAGCTCGATGCTTAGATCATGCTAGAGAATTTTCCAAAACATCGAGGTGAATTTCAAATCTCGATCAGATACAATCGATATTGGTAATCAATATAGTATTAGCACTTCCTTGAAATAAATCAATGAAAGTTTATCTGGTGAGAAGTCCTCTAGAATTTCAATAAAGTGAGGTGACTTTGTAAGATGATCCAAAACCACCCATATAGCATTGTTTACTCTATATTTCATTGGAAGTCCAATTAAAATTACCATTGTAATGTTCTCCCACTTCCATGTTCGTGTAGATAATTCTTGCATCAACCCTTTAGACTTTTTCTTTCAGCCTTTACTTGCTAACATACCAGGTACGTTGTTGTATATTCAGTGATCTCCTTTTTCATATTGTCCCATCAATACCTCTCTCTGAGATATCAATACACCTTTTCGCTCCCTATGTGAATTTATAAGGTTGATATTTTTGATTCACTTAGAAGATCCTTCTTTATCTCTATATTTGATGGTACACATAATCATGACACAAATCTCATGACCCATTCTTGATCCATTTCAAATTAAAAGGATTTTCCTTTTATTCATGTCTACCACATTCTTATGAATTTCCAAAACATTCCTTTTATAATATTTTATTTTCTCCATAAGGATAATTGAGAAATCATTTGGGAAATTATTGATGATGTTACGTCCTTAATTATTCCCATGTCCATGCTTTGAAAATAAATGACAATTACAAACTTTTAAATAATCATCATTGATAAAGATATAAGATCTATTATACTTAAAGCATCCTCCATCTTATTTGCATTGCTAGGATGGTAGTGGATTGAGAAGTCAAAATATTTGATGAGCTCTAACCATATTCATTAGATCAAATTAATCTCCTTTTGTGTGAATATATATTTGTGATTCTTGTGATAAAAATATATCTCACACTTCTCCCCATATAGGAAATGCCTCCAGAATTTCAATGCGAAGATCATAGCCGCCATCTCCAGATCATGCGAAAGATAGTTTTACTAAGGAATTTTCTACTTCCTTAAGGTGTAGGATATCACATTATCATTTGTCATCAGTACACAACCTGAGACATTTTTTTAAGTATCATTATACACCACAAATATTTCTCCACTCGTAAGGAGTGTGAGTACTTGCATAATGATAAGCTTCTTTTGAGGACCTTATATATTTCCTCACATTCTTGTGTCAAGAAAATCATCACTCCCTTCCCTGAAAACATAGTTATTAGGTATCAAAATCATGAGATGTTCTTCACAATTTTTTTATAATACCCAACTAGTCCATGGAAACTATATATCTCCATTACATATGATGGTATGGTCCATTCTTTGACTACCTTTATCTTGGAAGGGTCCACAAATATCCCTTTGTTGGTGATAAAATTCCCCAAGAATGATGCTTCCTCTTTCTAGAACTCACATTTACTATACTTATCATAAATTTTTTCCCTTCATAAATTCTTTAAAAAAGTATTCAAATAATCCTCATGTTCTTACTTTCTCTTGGAGTATATCAAAATGTCATTAATAAAGTCAACCAAATATTTATTGAGGTAATATAAAAATACTTTGTTCATTAAATACATGAAATTTTTTGGATAATTATTGAGTTTTAAGGGAATAACTATGAATTTATAGTTTCCATACCTTATTCAAGAGGTAGTCTTTGGAATATATTCCTGCCTCACCACTAATTGACGATATCCCGACTGAAGGCCCGACTTTGAGAAATAATTGCCCTCACGTAACTGACCGAACAAGTCATCTGTCTGATGTATGGGATATTTGTTATTTATCATGATTTTATTGAGATCATGATAATCAATGTAGAAGAACATTGTTCTATCCTTCTTCTTGAAAAATATGACTGGTGAACCTCAAGGTGAAGCACATGGACATATAAAACACTTGTCCAGATTCTCCTATAACTGCATCTTTAGCTCTTCCATCTCAATGATGGCCATTCTTAAGGCTTATTTGACAAAGTTAAAGATACAAGAATTTATTCAATTTATAAATCAACCTCTCTATCTAGAAGAAGAACATGAAGCTCTTTGGGAAACACATCAGTGTAATCCCTCATGATAGGCATGTCTTCAATCATGATTCCTTCCTTTTTCTCTATAATTTGAGCTGGATAAGTGTTCTCATAAAAAAGTAATATTAAAACCTAATATAATGATTCTAAAAAAGATTCATCCTCCCCCTTAAAGTTTTAAAAAATTGGATAACACTCCGGGATGTGAAGAGTGATCTCCCATTCATGGCATTTGATGTTATATTTGTATAAAGATAGCCAATTCAATCCCAAAATACCATCAAACTCTACCAAAGGATGTAATAAGATATTTACTAGGAGGTTCAGTCCATAAATATTATCCAAGGAGGTGTTATATACTTTAGATGAAATAATTTCCCAAATTTCTATTCTCACAGATAAATCAACCTTTATATTTTGATGTAGTGATTGAAAAGTTCAACTAAACTTGAATGATATGAAAGAATGCGTAAAACCAGAATCAAATAGTAAATTATCTATTCTTGAATGAATAACCAGTATAAATGTAAACACATTGTTTTCTGGATCCACCTCAGTAGTAGGGATATCATATTCTGTTCCATGTTTCCTTCGAGGATTTTGTTGATTTCTTATAATAACCCTGGGATTATGGCACTAGTTTTCCAAATTCCCATGTTCCTTCAATTAAAAGATTTTTCTATAAGCTGAGTGTGAATCTGAACATTTTTTTATTCTTTTTAATTAGTTGAATTATTCATATCCTTTTAGAATTTCTTTTTTATATTCCTCATTCTTCCACATTTGAATCATTTCTAGGTTCCCTTTAGAAAATTCCCAATATTGTTCTTCTAACAATTTTGACATGTCTGATATTAGGCCTTATTTCCATCATGGTATTTATTTACATATCAAATCATATTACAATAAATTTTCTACTTTTTGTCACAAGAACCATAATACCACTGAGAGTCTCATATCTCCATTTCAACCTTGAGTTCAAAAAGGACAATATCTACATAACTTTTTAATTATCGAATCACCAACACTTTTTTAATCTCATCTTTAGTATGTTAAAGGCATGATCCACCTTTCATTCAAGGTTCATGAGAAAGTCGGAGGCATATATTGAAAGCCTTGTAATGTTTACTCCATATTCCCTGATAGAATCATATTACTTATTCTTAATTATTACGAACTATCTTTCCATATTGATATGAAGTGTTCGGGGAAAAATTTAATGAAAAATATTTTCATGAAAACTTCCCATTTTATGGAATCACTTTCCTCTTTATAATTCACATTTTTTATTAGTTTCCACCACTAATTAGCTTCCCTTTTATAAATATACCTTGAAAACCTAACTTTCTCTTCATAGGATCACAGGAGGATGGATAATATCATTTCAATGGACTTAGTCAACTATTCTGTGAGGAGGGGATCAAAATATCCACAAAATATGAGATGTTTTTTTCCACATGAAGGATTTGATAGTAACTTTCTCTTTCTTAGGCGAATTTGGTAATTTCAGATGATTAATGTTATTATTAATAACTTTAGAGAGTTGAGAAATTACTTTCATGATGTTTTGATCAACCATTCCGATCATATTTGGAATATCACTAGGTCAATTGTCACATTACCTATCACACAGACTATTGGAATGAGTTATTATATTTCCACCATTAACTAATAAAAAAGTTCAATTATGGGACTTTACCACTTAGCTAATAAGCATATAAAATGATACTTTAAATATATAAAGATAACATTGTAAAAGAAATTTTTATCTTAACTTTTGATTCACTAAGATTATATCTTGGTTATCCCTGATCTGTTTCTTAACTGTTATTTTTAGGGGTATTTTTTGTTCCCTTACTAATTTTTCATAATGAGCTTATGAATTTACCAAAGAATATCCCCCCCCCCCGAGTGTCAACCTAGGTATATAGTAAGGCTCTTTTTCATTCACCAGGTTACCCTGAGTTAGGCCTAAAACACCTTGAGAGAGTTTTTACTCTTAAGAAAATCTATGCTAAAACTATGTCCACATATAGTATCAATATAAGTATATATTTCCTTAATAAACTACATACTATATACTTACCAATATTTAAGGATTTTTTCTTCAAATTATTTTTATCCATAAGGTTCTGACTAAATTTATATAGTCTAGATCTCCAAAACTAACTAGACATTTCTCTGATTCCAATTATAGCAATCCTATCCTTTGTCACATATTATTACATTATTACAAAAATAATGAACAATTAAATTACAAGTCAAGTATCATAAAATCTACTGTATTTGGAAGACTGGGTACATAAATTTGAAGATGTTAGACTAAATACCGAACTTATTTATTTATCATCCATTTTGATCTCGTAAATTACTTTTAATCCTTACATCAGTATATGATAACCTGAGGATAGCATGAAAAAGGGGATGAGCTAAAAATCCAAGTAATGTAATAAACATAAAAATAACACATAGTATATTTGTTGGAAGGAAAAATAAAATGACGTAAAAGGCATGGATATATATATAAGAAAGAATAAAATATATATTCATATTATGTTATGAGATGTGGGAACAACATACAATAAGGAATAATCTTGATTCATGTAACTTTGCACGTAAAGGATCACAAGTCATGGTAACCCACTAAGACCGTTGCACAAGGAGCACGAGTCAATGCTAACAACCAAGACTATTACACATGATGTATCATGAGACTTAAATAACCCAATGCATTGGTGAATAATATAGGAGAAACAATTATAACATTTTCATGAATATTCATTCCATATGAGAAATCATAAATAAGGAATCAAACATAAACTTAAGGGTTACCCGTTGTAAAAATTAGGAATCATAATCTTGTCAAAAAGAAATAACATAAGATAATTTCTAAATCGTGTATAAATAATAAATAATTTAAATCTAACATTGGCATTCATAAGTGAAAATTGACATAAATCATGATAAGTTATTTCAAACTTAAGTGAATACATGTAAAAAATATTTTTTAAGAAACATTAGATATACAACATTTTAATGTGGCTTCAGGAAAATATTAATGGGAATTAAATATAGAAAAGGGAATGATTTCTATATAAAACCAGAATTAAACCAATAAGTTTTTATAATAAAAAATATATTTTAGAAAAATAATTATAGATTACAAAAATTATGGAGGGCACTTCAAAAAGTGTTAGAATTCAAGAATTTCCCTTAAACCAGTCTTTCTTATCGTGAATAATTGAGTAGGGAACCTTTTAAAAACATGTATATCCCTTAAAAATAAGGATAAAAAGATATTGATACATGATATTGGAAATTATATACAGAATTTAGAATATATAAATAAAAATAAAATATAGCTTAATTTGGTTAAAAAGAGAAAAATAATAACCCAAAGGAATATTGGAGGTTCAGGTAGAATCCCTTACCTTATGTCTGAAGGTGTTCTCCACTTGATCATAATGTACAAAATAACAAATTTAAATTAATTAATTAATAAATTCATACCATTTTATACAATTATTTTATTTATTATTATTTTATTAATTTCATTTATGGCCCTTTTGATGGGTTATGAGATTCAATTTCATCATTCGTGAGCATTGGTTTCCTTCGTTTTCATGATTGGTTTACTCATATACATGTAAGGATAATCATGTAAGATGAGAATTTCTTACTAACATTGAATTAATATGTTATTAATGAACATACATAATTTTAAATTATCATATAAATCAGTTGGATATTTTGGTTGAGTATGAATCATTTAATTTGATGTTCATGATAATCGTTTAGATTATTTTTCACAGTTTCCCTCCCAATGAACTTGGTTTGTTTTATTATTTAACAAAATGTAGGAATAATTATTAAAGAAAATTAAATGAGAAATAATATATATATTATAATCTAGTTCAATAATTAAAATTGTATCATGATCATCATTGAATATGGGAATGAAAATTGAAAACATCATCATTCTTGAATGCGATAAATTAACACATCACATATGATGTCTTCATTTTTAGTATAAAAGGTGGGGGAAGAGAGATGATGATGAATTATTCCATTGTCATAGTACAATTCCATTGAATTTAATGTATTAGAGTTATTAGACATTTTTTATTATGGCAGGTTAGGAATGAAAAATAAAATAATGGAACATGAAAATAAATTAAATGAAAAGAAATTAAACGAAAATAAATTAAATGAAAAGAAAGAGGGTTTTACCTCTTAATTCCTTCTTCTTGAGAACCTTATTAGGGGATTGGTGTTGGTCATTTGATAAGACTAGAAATTCAAGTACACGGTAGAGGGGATTGGTAGGATATTAAATTATAATTTGGACAAGTATCAAGGCATAGGAAGGGTAAGGATAAGATGTGGGGAGGGGTGGTATTTATAGTGGAAGAGGGGTGTTTTTTCGATATTTTATTCATTAGTTTATTGTTTTTTCTTTGAAAAAATAATATTTGGAGAATTATCCTCGAAAATATTAAAATAATGAAGGATGGTTTGAGATTCTGGGCTTACATCATCCATACATCATCTATGACTCCATAATTCATATATATAGCTTTTATCGAAAATTATCGTATTTTATTATTCACCAAAAATTCACATATTTCAGAAAAATACCAAAACCTGATGCTAACTATTTTTCAATTTATAGAATTAAAAAATTAACTCAATTTTATTAAATTAATTTTCTATATATGAGAAGTTTAATTATTAATTAAAATTATCATTTACTTGAAAAATACAGATTTTAAAATTATAACTAATTTTGTTACACTTTGAAAAAATAATTAAGGTCTCATGAAATTATCATAAATTCATAATACAAAAAATATTAATTTATGAGTACTTTTTATGAAAATATTTTTTTTATATTATTAAATTAATGATTTAATAATAATTAAATATTTATGATTTTTAAAAATACCAACACATAATTAATAATTTTTACCACATTCATTTACTAATAATATGGTATAATTATATCATACTTTTATTTATAAGATGACTAAATTTTATCTAAGATTTCATGGGTGAGGTTATTATTCGTAAGGATCATATTACTATTAAACAATGTTCATGTTACTATTACGTTACTATATGTTCTGAAACCTTTATTTATACATCTTATTTAACACATTATTCATTCATAAAGTTTGTATTGTGTTATTAATGTGATTTTATGTGATTATTCTATATGAAATAATAAGAATAAGGGAATTTCCATTGATAAAACTTTTGGTCATTACATGACACACCTAATTTTGGACATCACTCTTCCACATGAATTCATGTTGAATGAATGTCTTGTGATTGGGATTTTGTAACATCATGTTACCCTATTTTAGAAATTTATCATCTATATTTTAATTTCCACAATTTTTTGGTTGATTTTTTTAGGATTATGAGGACTGAGAGACTTTGTTGTAGAAAATTAACTAAAAATTAGGTATTTATGTTTTTCATAATTCGTAATGTTTGAGTATAAATCTGTAAAAGTATTAGGTGGATATCCTCTATAATATGAACTGTTTTATTTATAATTAACATTTTCATGTCATGAATGGTTTACATGACATGAATCCTTTTTTGGGAAGACGTCATGTATTGGTTCAAGGTACTAAATGTTTACATTTCATTAATATGATTAATGTTATGAAATAGTTATAATTGGGATTTTTAATCTGAGGAAACACAATTCCCAGTGTCTTTAATTAATTAATAATTTCACATCATGAAATCTTTTCATGTTATGAATGTTTCACAATTAGTTTCTTTAATCCACTATATGGGTTATTAATTTTTCATTATATGTACATACACTCTATAGAGATCTAGGATCTCTCCCAAGTGATTTTTTGGATCTCCTCTCCTTCTAAATATTTTATTCGATGATTGAACTTTATTGCAGTTATGGTTCATCTCTTCAGTTATTATTTTATTATACTTATTTATTTCCTTGAATCGTGGTATTATCATAGAATTATCTTCTCAGAACAATTGGACTTTTTCTGTTGACTATATTTATTTTTTCTATATCTATTTTGTGATATTCCTCTGAATACTGACCTTTAAGATGGTTGTGGTGCGTTTTGTGAGTTTCTTGAGGTATGTGTTGTGTTATCGTCTCCACTGACTATATTTATTTTTTTAATTGATCTTATGATGTAAGGATTTATTCTGGGGCCTCCAATTTTGTCTTTATGTTTTTCCTTATTATTGGATTCCATTACGAGGGTGTGAGACCTATGTTTGAAATAGGTGGTTCCATCTTTGGCCTCATTAGGATGAACGATATTTCACTGGATTTATTAATTATTTTATAAATGAAATGGAATTATTTCATTGTTTGTGTATAAATGGGTTTCCCCATGTTTTTTAAGAGAAAAGGTATTTTCAAATCATTATGAAATATACATTTGAAATGTTTTTTATAGTGTGATTTTGAAAAAATGATTTCAAAAATGTAGCACATAGGAAGTCATGGGTACTTAGGTGTATAGTGTTGTATAGGTATCATCCATTGATACTATCAGGATGGAGGGTTCACTCTGGGGGTGTTCCTTTTCTCCCTATGCTTATTTTTTTGTGGACTTGTTAGACCTATTGGGAGTTTCACTTTCTAGAGTGTTCCTATACTCTCTAAATTCAATCCATATATATTGATTTTATGTGTGTGATTTTTCATGATTAGGTATGTGTGTCCTTTCTATCCTGAATTATTTTGATCTTTTTTGTGGTGTTACCTTTGATTTTGGTTTGTATTGGGTTGGACGTGATATACAATACATGCTTTTATTATACTTTTTTGATATATTTGATATGTTCTAAAACAATTTTACCTAAATTATTTGAAACTAAGGAAAAAAATAAAAAAATTACAATTATTTTGATATAAAAACTATTTAATACTTTATCATACAATTTTATCAGGTTCATATTATTGTACATAGACATGATATAGAAATCCTTAGAGGGATCTAAACTGGGCCTAATTAATTTACACCTTGTGCACCCTAAGGCGGTATATATATTGTTTTATTCTTTTTTATATTGTTAATGGAAAGGAACCCCATTGAGGTAGTGAGGGTTTTATCATCAATTTCTAGGTAGCTGGTGGTGAGATTTTGGGATTTTTTCCATGTTATCACTGGGAGAAACTATTTTGGTTTTAGATGTCCTTTGTTGTTGGACATATATCTTGGAGGTTGTTTAGATAATTTTGAGTTGTATCACTTTTCTATTTTCCTTTTTATATAATATATATTTACTATTATATTTACCTCTATTTCCTCCCATCATGTATATAAATATCTCATGTTATTTTCTTTTGGTTGGGTGCAATCATTCCTTATAGTTGTTATTGATATTGGACTGATAGTTGTCAACCCATGGGGATTGAAAATTCCCATCAGTTATGTGATGGTTCAGGTCTGGTCTCCGTTTAAGAGTGTATCAAGGTTGGGTTCATCACATTCACTATATACACTTCCATCAAATGGGAAATGAAATCGTCAATCATGTGTATGATAGACTGGATCCTTTCCAACAGATGTAAAAAAATTTCCATCAACACTTCTCACTATTATATATAAATATGTATTAAATATATTTATTTATATGATATAACTATACTTATTGAGTAATAACATCACATATACCTTAAACATTCCATTCTGTTAAACACACAATAACAACCCCCGTGTGTAAGGAGGGCGTCCGCCTCTTGAAGCAATGTGAATCATTTTTCACTTATGCTTTACTTGGAAATTAATAAGTATAAATTTAATAAATATATGTGATATATTTGACATGTTTTTAGTTATATAAAATAAATATATCGTACACTTCCTTACCCATTCACGTTTTATTGGAATGTTATCATTTCTTGTGCATAAGTACGACGAGACGTCTCCATGAAGTGATTTGATTCATTTTATATGCCCCATTATAAAAATGGTTCTAAGGATATTTCTAATGAAAAAGTATGTTTATTATAGTAATATAAATCTTTAGATGAATTAATTAAATCATATTTATAATAACTATAACATTCATGAAAAAACACACATGAGAAAGCAAGCAATAAACACTCGAAACCATAAAAATGATGATATATCAATAACAAATGGGAGGTAAAATGTTATAAAAGGGCCATATATGGAACGATATACAATACTATGGATTTATAATAGATATATAATAAGGCTATATTAATTATAAATGAGGCTAAAATACATTTAAAGGAAGTCATACCTAAGGTAATGGGTTCTCATCTCACTTCTAATTCTATAAGACATATTCCATATTCAAAACATATTCCATTGTGTGGTGCATATACTAAACCTATGATATTTTATATCTTGAAACAATTTATTCTTATGTTAATAAATTTTTCATTTTATTATATTTCATTAATGGGGATTATGATTTAAATGTTACCTAACTGGTAAGAAAATTATGATTCAATCTCATTTTAATCGTGATTGTTTATGCTTGAATTTCCATTAAAAGAAATTATTTGATCACTCTCAATAAAAAACCTATAATTTTATTCACCTATGGTTATTAATGAGGTTTTAAAAGAGTATTACTATTTAACATCTCCTTGGTACATAAAATTATTTGTAAAATATATTTTAAGAATATTTAACGTTATTCCACTCTTCGGCCAAAAATCAGTTTTCATCTAAATCAATGTTTTCTAAAAAGGATTCAAAAAATGTTTTTACAATTATCCAAATAATTTTTAAAATAAATTTTTATCTGTATTTTAAATTTTTATAATTTTTTTGAATGGAATTTTCTTTTTATTTTCCAAATAAGTCTAATTTGTCTTTTTATGAAAATGTGAAAGGAATATTTATTTTAACCTTTATTTCGTAAAAAAAATTTCCGCCATTATTAACACTTAATAATTTAATTATTGGTTCCCAATTTAAATGTATATTTTTGAATAAAATTATTTTCAAATCATTTTGTGAAATTTTAATTTTAAAAGTATATTCAAATAGAAAAGGTTGTATCCCTTGTAAATATTTTAATGAAATTTTTATGGTAATTATATTAATCAATGGCATCAAAAACATATAGTAATTATGATACCATAATGATTAGTTTTCTTGATAACATTTTTATTATTTCTCTAACTGCTTTTTTTTCATTTTACTGGGGATGTAAAATTTTATTGCAATTAACCATATTATAATGGGTGTATTTTATTATGTTTATTGATTGAGAAAAGCCGTAAAAATTTTGTTTTAGTTTTTAAATATAAAATTTTATGTTGACTATGTTTCACTCATTTTGTATGATGAATTCATTATAATTATTAAGTGATGGGTGGGGCCTAGAATTTCACAGCCCCACAATGCATCTATAATTCTCGTGATACAAACCATTTTCCTAAATTTGATGGGTTTTATGCATAATTTTAAAAAATCTTGTAAAATATTAGGAAAATATATTTTAGATGATGAAATTATTCATTACCTCATTATGATAGTAGTTATTGATTTCCATTTTATAATTCAACTAGTTAGAATATCCATGTATAAGTTTCATGAACATGTGATTATTTATATTTCTGTATTTTCTCATCCTTTATTACTACTATGTTATTGTCAAGTAATTGTTCAAATGGAATGTGTTTCAGTTATTTACCATGTCATATTGGTTATGCCTATTTATTCATGATATCATCCACTATAGAAATACCTTAATTAAGAATATGAGCTCACTCCTTTATTATATTTTTTACCAAGGATACAAGGAAGTCATTTTTGATTGATATGGAGGGATATTCTAAATGGAATAGTGGTGATCTAAATTAAAATATTTCGTGTAATTTAAGTTTTTAAATGTAATGTTAATTGAATGTGTGTATCTAGTTTATCAATATTATTAAACAATATGGTCCTTTAGGATGATATTTATTGTAACTGGTGACAATGTAATAATGTAACCACCAAATCTGAGTTACTAGAATGTGGTTCATTACTGTGATGTTCAAGTTCACTCTATGATACTGCATTAACTGATTTAATATGGGAATCATGATTTAGTGTATGAATTTTCCTAATATTCATTAGTGTTGAAACTCATGTAAAAGAATATCTCATTGGTCATACAACAGAATAAATTCATGATTTTGGTGGAAAAAATTTTGTGTTTAAGTTAAACAGAGGTATTAGATGTTGACAAGTGTTTATATAAAAACAATTATATTATTAAAAGAAACTTTTTTCTATTCATATAGAGTGGAATAAAAAAGATGGGACTAATTAATACATTGACCAAGGGGAATATAATAACTTATCAATATCCACTGAATGTGAAGAGGATAGAGAAGGTGTGGTTTTTTCGATTCATGTGAAAAGAATATGAATATTAGAAATTTAATGTTGAGGAATACTCTATTAACAGTGGAAAAAAATAATATAACCCAAAATTAATTTTCCAACACCCCTTAACAAGTGACTAATAAATTTGAGGAAAAAGTTATTGGATCTAAAGGGCATGCTAATCCCTCAAAAAATGGGGTAGTTTTGGATAAGAAGATCACATTTCAACAATATATGGAAATTAAAATGAGAATATAATGGTATGAGAAATAAATAGATTAATTAATCATTTTAATGACATTTGATGAAACTTTGGGTGTATTTTTTCACCTGGATGATATAGGGAGAGTAGTAATAGAAAACACTGATGAGGTCAAATACAATCCTTCATTGGACCTACTTATTCATTATAAGGATTTGACTTTTGAATATGAGTTTTTTATCAAATAAATACTATATAATGAAAATATACATTATGAAGAAGAGATTTATATCCCCACCATTTATGAATAAGTGAAATGGATCAACTCCCACGATTTCATAATGATCCTTGCTTTCATTGATGGGAATGTTTCAGGATTATATAAAATATTACGATAAGATGGATATCTTCTTTTAGTATCCAACATAATAATAATTATAGGTAAAAAAATTGGATATTGAGTATATCATGAAAGGATTTCTTGGTTTTAAAATAGCAAAAATATTTGAGTGGGTCAGTGATTCCAATTGTTGTTTAATCCATTACAGATGGTGTTAATTTATTCTAGTTCTAATTCAAACCTTAAAAATCATTTTTCTTAAAAAAATAGATGTGGGTTGAATTTATATTTCACATATCTTAATCCATTTATTATTATATGTGAATAATTTTTTACCTTTATTTTCACATGATAATCATTTATTATAGCATGGTCAATAGTTAAAATATCAATTTAATATAAAGGTAATGGTAAGTGGTATTATCCAAAGCATTTTGAAATCATCATATGTTTTTTGATACCGAATTTATGTGTATAAATAATATTAAATGACTCCATATAATTTTTTTGTACCTATATTATCATTTTTAAATGAGTATAATTGCTATCATATAATGGTACATTAATTTATGGGGTTATACCATCCATGATGATCAAAGAATATTATATAAATTTTTATTATAATTTTATCATTAAATAATATGAATCGTATTAAAATATCATTATTATTTTAATTCTTATACTAAAATGATATATTTTAACCCATCATAAAGGAAAAAATATTTCCTTAAGAAAAATATCCATTTAGGTGGTTTTACTGATCATGAATGGATGTTTGTTAAAAACAAATCTATTTTATTCAATATATGATTATTCCATAATTATTATAGTAGAGTTATTTTATTAATAATATGATATGGAACTTAGTTATTAGATTTATAACGTTGAACAAAAAAATAAAAATGGAAATTATTGGGAATAGCATTGAGTTCTTACATAACAATCACGGATAAAGCATTTCACAAAAGATAAAGTCCTTAAAAACATGAAATTTTAATGAAACAAGATCCTCTCTATCATAGATAATAGTTTTTAAGAGTTTAATTAGATATATATTATGAAAATCATGAAGAATAAGGTATCAAGTTAAGTGGGTGGTGACAGGTTATAGAAAACCTTAATTTCCAGACATAGATATTATATATTACTAGATAAATATTCAATTCACAACATAACAATCCATTCCAAACTCATATAGTTCTAGTATATTAGGAAATATGGATATATAAACCACTGGTTCATAAGATATCTATATCATCTCCCACTTATATCTTCATCACTAGCACCCTTCTTAGACATATCGTACCATAAATATTTTTTCATTACCCAAGGAAGGGAAACAAAAGAAAGGGTGAGTTTAGATACTCAATTAGGGTAAAATGGGTGATAATAATATAACATGAGTATAAGAGTATGATAACATTATATTAACATTTAGAAACCATCCCATTCATATCAAAGATCATAATATTGAATCATTGAAAATATCCTCGTAGTTTATAATACATGATTCATAATAGAATTCAACTAGGATGGCCCATGAGAGCTTAAAATAGATGTAGGAATGTGGTAAAAATCATATAAAATTTTTAACATGTATAAAAATAAATAGGTTCACACTATAACACCCTAAGGTTTTGGAAATGAAAACTATCTTTGATAGTGTATTCAATACGTAACACTGAGATTGAACGACCCGTGATATAAAATTGTTATAACATAGCGGTTAAATTACGAGGAATGAATACTATTAAATTATTTATAATATATATATATATATATATATATTTCTTTCTCAATATAAATTATTGATTAATCTTTGAAAAATATTCAATCAAATTTTTAGTAAAGTAATTTTATTCTTCAAAGACATTTTTTCTTCATAAAATATTTTTTATTACTTTTCTTGAAAAAATATAATAATTATTTTTCAAAACTTTTATAATTTTTTATGATAAAATTAAATTAATTTTTAAAATCATAAAATAAAAACTTATATTTGGTGAAATCATTATATTTTTTGGAAAATATAGACTTTTTAGTAAATAGTAAAAAATACTGAATTTTTTAATAAAAATGTATATTCTTTTCAATAAATTAATCAATTTAATGACCTCTTATATTATGAATATGATTAAAATTATAATATTTATTATTTTTTTATATTAATATACATAATTTATTTTGAATCAAATTTATATTGGATTTTATTATAAGGTTGGTTTTGGGTTTAAAAACTGTATTTTCCTCAAAATTGGTTTGAAGTGTGTAATGTTTATCCTTTTTAATTACATCAAAAAATACATAATGATGAATTTTTTAAATAGATTACATAAATTATATATAAATAAATATTATTTTATATTCATACAATATTTATTATTAGACATAGAGTTTATATAAAATAATCTTTACCTTGGAAAACACATTTTTTGAAATCATGCCTTTTCATTTCGTGTTTGGGATTAATTTTTAATTAAAAATTCCACTTATGATAATTAAATTTATTAAAATGGAACAAATATTTATAACTAGTATAATTAATATTATCTAATAAGGTAAACATAATTATTTACCCTAATCAATAGTGAAATATTTTAAAATAAATTTCACCGGGTAAGGTGAAAACGGGTTTAATGAGGTGTTAAACTAAAGGGATAAAGATCAAAATAACCTAAAAACTCATTGATTTTTTTTAAAATATTTAGAACTTATAAAAAATATTTCTTGATAATTCACTATTTGGGAACCTTATTTCATGTTAAAAATGTGGGTACATATTTTTCTTCCCAAAAATTACAAGTGTGCCACTCAACTCACTTATAAAATGGGCCACCACGCTCTCCTATTGTTCACACATTATAACAATTTTTGTTTTGATAAAAACTAATCAAATAAATTCCAAAAATCTATCCCATAATCCTAAAAACCTTTATATTTAATAAATTTATTCTTTTAATGGATTACGAACAATCATAAATATGTGATCGAAGAAGAGGTAAAATTCTTAACTATGAATTTTTGTTTTATTTCTTATTCTACCCTTTGAAAACATATTAAAATATTATCATATGATAATAAATGTATATAATATATATCTATATGTTATTGTAATATCATAATAACACAAATCCATCTCTATATCCCTCAAATCGGATATGACGTCATCATTGGTGTGAATACCAGATTACTACCTCGCGAACCGATGTCATTTGTTTTCCATCGTCACCTATCAAGGACTATTATAATGATGTATTAAAAAAATATTATTGCGGTAACATATTTATACTTATATAGTAATTATATACCTTATATCTTCTTAAACTTCTATTCCAATGGGGATACAATAGCTTCACTCATGTGTACGGCTAACTACCACCTCATAAAGTGATGTGGTTCATTTTTCATTAATTCTATATATGGGTGATAATAAGGATAAATTTAATTAATATTTGGGATATAAATGAAGTTATATTGATAAAAACTAATTAATTACCATTCTTAAAATAATAAATATCATTTTTCTTCTTACACTAGAAAATCATAAAGTCATTCATGAACGTGTGGACAACCAACTCTAGAAAGCGATGTGATTATTTTTTTATACCGAATCACACGGATAATATATATAATTATATTTTATAAAATAATATTATATTTATTATTTAATGATCATTATATAAAAAAATTATCATCTTATTTCCTTAATGATCATTGAAAAATTGAAATGTTAATCAGGCATATGTACAACATACCATATCAATGATCCCCACGTAGCTCATTTTTAATAAAAATTTCACATTATATTTTTAAAAGGTATAATTTATGATTAAATATGATAAATATTTAATTATAATTATCTTGAAGATGTTTAAATAATCAAATTTTTTATAATAGTCACCACACATAAGCCATTTTGAAGTAATGAACAGAATGTCCTAAAAATATCTGATGTAGATTTAACAGATTAAGTAATTAAATATGTAACTTAAAAGAAATAAAATAAATTATTTATGTAAAATTTATTAAAACTAAAAAATTTTATTAATAAATGAAATAACTAATATATGTTTACTATACAACAATTAAAGGACGCACATGGAAATTCGTGACTCATGGTAAGGGTTTTTCTTATCTTGCTTTTACTTCTATGATACATATTCTATATTCACCACTTATTTTTATTTTGTGGAGTATATAATTCACATTTTACATTTAATATCATTAATAAAACATAAATAATGGTTTTTTAATATTTAATTTTAATTTTTTTTTCATCCAATGGGATTTGACATGAATATTACCATGTCGTAATGAATTTCATAACACAATCTCTTTTCATTGGGTTATATTAATTTTTCATTGTATTTGATAATATTTGATTATGTGTGTAATTAGTTTTTATTATTTTATGGTGTATTTAAAAAAAATATTTATTTACATTTAAAACATATATTTTATTTATTGACTGATTATTAAATTCATTTATATTACTTTTTTAAAGGATATTCAATTCGAAATTATCTTTTGTTTGAGACATGTGTTTATGATAAGAACCTATATTCATTTTGGGGGTGTATATTCATTCCCTTAACCTTTTATATCATGAAACAAATTTTGTTCATGATATTTAAAGTATCATTATATTTTATTATTTATGGGTCTTATAATTAAATGGTTAGAACAGTATAAAAGGATTTATGTTACAATCTCGATTCTTTGGGAATTGATAGTAGTCATGTTTCTTTGGAGAAAATAATATGAAAAAATTTTCCTGAACCAAATCTATTTTATTTTTTTCTATTTATGATTGTTATCTATATATTTAATTTCCATTTCCTCCATTATTTATTTATTAATCATCAATAAAGTCATTTTTATGTGATACATGTCTTTTATTTTATTTTATATCAGGAAACTTTCTATTCAATATCCATGTTTTCTAAAATATTTTGTAAAATAGATTTTCTAAAAAAAATTATCTACTAAATCTATTTTATATAGTTTTTGATCTAATTTTAAAAAAATTTAATGTAAATTTATTAACATCATTCAAATGGGTAACTTTTGACACTTTTGAAAAAAAAATTTAGAATAATGTTTATTTTTATCTTTTAAAACATTAAATAATATCCCCACTATGATGACCATTACTTTAATTGAACCATCCTTTATATTTTTACATGTTTTTTTCAGTGAATAATATTTTCATATTATTTTCTGAATTTTATTCTTTAAAAAATTATTTTCATAAATGAAAGTTTATTTACAAAACAAATAGTGATATTTTAATGGTATTTACATTCATTAATGACAACAAAACTTGTTGTTAAATATGCTCTAGTGGGTAAATTTTTTAATTATACTATTCTCATTCTTTATCTTGGTGGAATAAGATAATTTCAATGAGATTTATATGGAACCCATTTATTTTCCTTGGGATAAAAATGTTTTAAAGAGACTATTATGCAACCCTTTTCTTTTCTATGGGATAATAATTTTATGAAAATCATAATGGTTGTTTTATGATTTTTTATACTTGTTGATATTCCATGTTTTATGATTATGTTATGTTTATTGGTAATTGTTTATATAGATGAATGATTTTGTTATAAACAATGGAATGTTGGATACATTATTAACCAAGGATGAGTGGTTCTATGATAAACCAAGGATCAGTGGCCACATTATTAACCAATTATTGGTGGTTCCATGATAAACCTAGGATGGGTGGTTACGTTATTAACCAATGATCGGTTGGGTTTTTATATCCATATAATTCATCGGGTACTCTAGATATGGAAGTTATATATACTGGTTATTTCATTTATAGTATATTATGTGAATATAATGTTCCAAGATACCAATGTGTTTTATCTATTCTTGGTAAAAGTTTATGATGTTTCTTATGATGGATATTGATATCACATGGATCGTGATTATTGATTCAGATGAATCTTGAATTTTTTAAAGACTTATTAAATGTAATCATTTTTGAAGATCTAGGTATTTATGGGAATTAGTATTCTTATGTTTTACTCATTCAGCTTGATTATAACATCATACGCCTATGGTCTTCTTATAATCCATGATAACATTTAATTGTTAATTATTACATTCACTATTACTAAGCATTTGATCTCACCCTTATTATGTTTTATTTTCTCTAGTATTTATATAATATTTTTTAATGAATTATGTTTAGATGAGAATCATATGGATGACGATGATGAACAAATTTGGAATATTAAAATCTAGGTATAGTGGTAGATGACAATTATAATTATGAACTAGTTATTTATGAATCCATTATGTTAAGAGTTTTTTCTAATTCTCTATAACAATAAACCTAAATGGCCCTTGAGAATATATGTTAGCTAATATTGTCCTTTTGGTGATATAATTATTGGAAATAGAAAATTAGGTCACCTTAATCATTATTAGAGACAGAAATTTAATGTTTTAATTTTCAATAGTGAATATGAGAGATCATGTTTAGTGCTACTATAGTTGTTATCAAAGTAAAGGTTTAGATAACTTTTGAGATTAGGTTTTATACATGGAATGATAATTATATAATTTTGGATACCATCATTGTTTTATAATATTAATTTTGATCATATGTTCAATGTCTTAGACACCCCTTTTGAGGTTTTATGTGGTCTTAAAATCATTAATGACACTTAAATAGATATTTGAAGTATATGTAAAACTTCAGTTGAATTTTAAGTATTCATTCATATTTTAAAGACATAATTTTTAAGGGGTTGATTTTTTTTAGATTTTATGATCTTGGTAATTGATGTATTTATGGAAACCAAAGTATTATTAAATAGAAAACAATTGGTTTGAAAAGTAATTTGGTGGCAATGTGATCATTGTTATTTAAAAATGGGATTTTTATATTGTAGTGCTTGTAAGAGGAAAGGATTGAGATATCCTTTGAGGTTAAAATATCTTTAATTTTTTGGTTATCGATATTATTTGGAATATATGGTTATTCATTCATGTAATGTTTTAGTTTTAACTTTCAGTATTACTATTTAGTTCTGATGATTAATGTATCATATGAAGTTGTATTCATTTTGGGAAAAAAATTACCATTCTCTAACCATTTTATATTGGTTAATGTCAAAAGATAACTATACAATATTTTTATCCATTTTATTGTTATTTGGTGTTCCAAAGATTAATGTAGTGCTTCACATAAGTAAAATTCATTTTAAATATTTGTTTTTTGGAGAAAAAAATATAGTTTTTTGTGGAAATTGCCAAAAGTAAGAAATCCTACTCATCAAGTAAGAATATATACTTATGGTCTCAGTCTAGATAGTAATGAGTTAATAAAATCTTGAAAATGGATATTCACACAAATTATTTTTTTATTACCATCCTTTCTGATGATATCAATGACCTTTTTCACACCTCTTTGGTTTTTGGGTTTTGTGGTTGTCAGCTTTCTCTTGATCATTCACTTTCATATGATCAATGATCTCTTTTACTATAAATAAATATTTTTGAATTAATCATTGTTTACATGTCCAAATATTTACATCCCACCTATTTTCTGATACTTGGAAACATTTTATGTGTTATTCCATATAAATTTTAATTTTCTTTTATCTTTTTTAAGAGTATGTATTATTAATCCTTTTTATGATTTATGTTTCTAAAAAAGTATTTTCAAATGTCCATCCTTTGATTACAGAGATAAATTTAACATTTTTAGGAAAAATTATTAATGGGGGGATGTAACACCATGTTATTTTAGAAAACAATAGTATGTTTGAAATTCTGTTCGATAAGAAACCCCGATCTTTAACCACCAGCGATATATATACTGGTTTTAACGAAGCCGTTAAATTAGTGGACATGAATAATAGTAATTAAATAATGAAACCCACACAAATATATATATATATATATAATATTCAATATAAATTAATTATAATTTTTAGTATATAATAAATCAATTTTTAGTAAATTAATTTTATTTATTAAAAATATGATTTCTTGAAAAAAAAATATTTTTTAAATATTTTTATGAAAAATTATATTAATTATGTTTTAGAAAATTTAAAAAATTTATTTGATGAAATTAACTAAATTTTTTATATTGAAATATCAAAATTTACTTTGTTTGAACTTTTGGGATTTTACTGAAAGTGTTGTTTTTTAATGGAATAATGACAGTTTTTATATTTTTTTTGAAATTTATTTAAATTTCAATAACTTATGAAATTTAAAAGTCCAATTGTGTTTTTAATTTGATTTAATGTTACATAAGTATTATTTATTTATATTTATTCTATTTAATTTATTTTTAATTAATTTATATTTTAATTTTTATAAGTTTGTTGTTGGTTTAAAAACCGGATTCTTTATAAAACTATTTTAAAGTGTTTAATGTTACATCATTTTATAAATTAAAACTAAACCTAATGAGAAATGAATGAAATTAAATATATATATATTATATATCAATAAATATTAATTTATTTTAATTTAATATTTTTTTATCCATATAGTTAATATAAAATCATATTTTCCTTGAATATTACACTTCATGAAAATGTTCTTTTTGTCACATCTGCAGAGCTAATTTTAAATTAAATATTGAAACTTATGTGAATTTTATTTGGTGAAAAATATATATTTGAAATATAAATAATTTTTATGATCTAATAAGTCAAATTTAGTTTTTTTCAATAATTAATAGCTAAAATAGTAAAAAAATTATCGTGATTAAGTTAAAAATAGGTTTACTAGGTGTTAAACTAAAAACTAAGAGAAAAAATGACTTAAAATATTATATAAATAATTTTGGGCCAAATTTAGACCAAAAAATTTCTAATACACTATAATTATCTATTTTTGATCCTTTTTCATATGAAAATCATGAGTACACCTTATTATTTTAGAAAATTACAAGTCCTCTACTCACATCTCTTACAAAAGGCCTATCTTTATTCTCTCCTTCAAACATTAAAACCATTTTTGTTCGGTAAATAACCACCTAAATAATGTCCAAAATTCACTCTCATCATCCTAACCTTTTATTGGTTATAAATTCATTTCAAGAATACTTTTTTTATATTCCTAATGATTGGGTTCTAGAATAGGTAAAATTCCTAACAATGTGTTTTTGTTTTTTTTTCTTCCACCACCATCAAATATTCTTCAAAAATGAGCACATGAAAACAAAAATATCTAAAAAATAATTATATTATATTATATTGATATAATACAATAAATCTATCTTCTCTTCTATCGAAGGGGATATGAAATCATCATTTGTGTGAATGGTGGACTACGCCCTCACGAACTGATGTCATTCATTTTCTAAGACCGCCTCTCAAAACATAATATAATGATTCAATTAAAGTATATATATTTATATATATTATATTGGAAAAAATTATAATTATATAGTTATGATACCATATTTACCTTTTAACATACAGTTACCTACTTTCAGATATTTCTCTTATATCTTTTTGTTTCCCTCATTATTTAGGTGCATTTTGGGACTCCTGAGGATGGAGAGAGTTTTCTATTGAAAATGGCCTAATGTTTGGTCATGTAAGTTTTTTTTCATTAATGGAGTTTAGTTATAAATTTATTATTTACTTTATGATATTCTCCCCAATTTTGGAAAACTCTGAATTTGGTTTTAGGATTTTAGGATGAATTTAGTGTTTTTAAAATCTCTTGGGTGATTACACATCATGAAATAGTTTTACAAATCATGTAAAATGTTCATGATAGGTAATTATTTCTAGACAGATTTTGTTATTTCGGATCCAAACATAAAAAACATACACACTAAAAATATTTACATACCTTGAAATGTATTCCTACCATGAAATGGGTACTGGAAAGATGTCATGAACTGGAATAGGGTGTGATTTTTTTACATGATGGGATAGCATTACACACAATTTATTAGTAAAATCTGGATTTTCAAGTAATGTTTAAGATTTATTCTATGTTTTGGGGTTTCATGTATTACACGACAAGAAATGGGGTTTCAAGATATGTAATTCTCATATATTAGGCTTTCAAGGTTCTAAAAGACTTATATGTTTTTTATTTGGATTCTAGAATCTTCCCCCTCGACCAAGGATCTCTCTTAAAAAATATTGGATACCTTTAAACCTCTGGAATGAAAATTTTAGTGATTGATTATGGAGGAATTTGTAATGATTTTCTTATGGTGAGTAATCCGTCTTATTTATAAATTTCATAGATTGTGGTAGTACCATTAGGTAGTGTTATTGGATATATTGATCTATGATGATATTCTTCTGGATCCATTATAGATTTATTGTGGGATATTCCTTCAAAGGCTGACCTTGGTGTTGGTTGAGGTGAGGCATGTGAGTTTCTTTGAGGAATGTTGTGATTGTTTTCTCCATAGACTATTTTTTCTTACTGAATCGATTTTGAGATGTGTGGATTTACTCTAGGGATTAAATTGTTATCTACATGTTGTTCCTTATTATCGGATCTCATTGCGGGTGTGTGGGTCCCAATTTTAAGGTAGGTGGTTCTATCTC
Source organism: Viscum album (assembly GCA_963277665.1). Taxonomy (NCBI): domain Eukaryota; kingdom Viridiplantae; phylum Streptophyta; class Magnoliopsida; order Santalales; family Viscaceae; genus Viscum; species Viscum album. Next base: position 26,960,243 of record OY728143.1, on the reverse strand, counting down.
TAGCCAATTATAGATGAACTTTATTTTTCTATTTTTATAAATTTTTTATAAATTAATTGGCATGATTGAATTCTGTGGGTGAAAATGGGGTTTTTAAAAAAGATGGTTTTCCCCTTTTTGGTAAATGAATTTGTTTTCAAAGCATTATCAATTGAATTTATGAACTTTTTTCAAATTATGATTTTATTAAATGATTTGGAAAATAGAACACATGGTAAACCTAGGATACTTGGGTGGAATGTGTTTTAATATGCCTCATACATTGATATTTTCAGGGGTTCACTAAAAGAGTGTTACTATGCTCCCTAGTCTTGTTTTTCTAGGGACATGATATGCCTATTGGGGGGTTCACTTTTTTTGGGTGCTCCTCATCTTTCTAGATTTGATGCATATATCTAGAGACTTGATGCATGATATTATCTATGTCATTGGGACAATTTTTATAGGGATCCATGGAGTTATGTTTCCTATGATTTGTATATTTTTTCTTGTAGTATTTTAGTTTTTACAACCATGGATTTGATATGATATTTGATGAATTATTTAGGTTTTATTTGAATAATTTAATGTATATGAAATTAATTGAATTGTTTTAACTCTCTCTTTTTTAGAAATTTTTATAAGGGGGAAATTAAATGTTTTTCATTGATTTTGATATAATAATTGTTAAACATTATAATGGGCCTTTCTTTATCCAATGTTGAGAATTTTTTATGTTATTTTACAAATACATGATATCGAACACCTGGGTGGGATCCTATATAGCATGTCAGTTAACACCCTACGCATCCAATTGGTGGTGAGTATACCATTATTTGTCATTTGATATGTGTATAGTGAGGCTATGAGGTATTTTTAATTTGATTATGGGTAGCAAGAAGTGATATGGGGGGGGGGGGGGGGGGGTTGATCATGATATCACATGGAGTATCTAGTTTTCTATTTTATTTTTCCTTTGATGTTGGACTTATTCCATGGTATGTTCTATCATATTATTATTTGTTTTTTTTAAGTTATCTTCTTTTAATTATGGAATATTTTGATTTCTTTTTATTTCTCTCTATATCATATATATATATATATGAGATACAGTTGCTTCAGGTTGGGAAAAATTATTCCATCTCGATATTATTTGGTTCTCAGGGATTAATTTCTAGCTTTTATGGATCAGTAACACCCTTTGTGGTATATGTAAATTTGTGTTGGGTACCAGTTTGAGAGGGTACATGAGTTGGGTTCACTAAATTTTGGTATTAGAAGAGGTTTTTCCTCACGATTCATTGTGTTTGGACATATTGTAGACTGGATATAGGATTTTCATGACTTGAGAGATAGGTTGTGATATATGATTGTCCAACTATGGTTATGATGAGACTCATGTAATCGTGGGATATTTTTATTTGATTCCACAATATTCACTTTTTTATCATGATCACAGTTTTGGTTTATGGATATCTAGTTTGAAATAAGATTATTCTATTTTATGATTGTTTCTCCTATTTCGTTGTTCAACGGCATGCCTCTAATACGTCTTCCATGGGTTCCTCAATAGCGTGCAGTGGATGGTCCTAAAAGGGATTCATCTAATATATCATAACCATTTTGAGTCCATAATGAAGTAATTTAATGTTATAGAATATATATAACAAAATTTAAGAATATCATTGTCGAGGAACAACCAGGAGTTGTAGGGGGGAGAGATCAATCATGAGAGTTCTTACATGATAATCCACCTTCTGTTAATGGTATGGATAAAACCCCACAGGTGGAAGACTAATGAGAAAATATAAATCTTTTATTTTTTATCCTAGAAATAGTTGAGAGTATCAAGGTGAGGTGTGTGGAATTCGGACTCAATGGTTCCATTAAGAAACAGTGAGATTCCATGGTAAAGGAAGATAGACATGTGAGCTTAGACTTGATGGGTTCCAAGACTCTCTTCTTCCATCAGATTTTTCTAGAGTCATAGATGAATGGGAAGTTTATAGTGTTACTCTATTAACATCAGGATGAAATTTTGGTTTCATCATACACTAATTGGTTTCTTGAGTTTCTTAATTTTTATTGGGAGGAAGTGAATAATAACCAACTGAAGGATCAAAAGTATATACAGGGTTAGAAACTGGATATCTTATTGGAGGTATTTATGTAGAATAATTAGACCTTTGAGGAGGTTGTGGATAGGGAGATAATGGATGAAATGAACTTGGAAAGCATGGTTGGTAATTGTGCACATTCATTTCTACCCAGTGGTAGCTTCTATAGTGTGTAGGGGAATAAGAGGAAGTCACATTGTCATCACAAGATTGGTGGAGGTGGTTCTCAGTGATAGGCATCCCCTACACCTTCTGTTAAAACTTGTAGTGTTCCACTTACTTTCTATCAAATTATAAAGGCTAGACACCCCCTGCGATTTTTGTATTCACCTGCAAAGATGTGAAACCATTATAGACATTATGGTCATATACATCATTTTTTAGGATATATCTACACCTCGCTATGGTAAGGGATCATAAGATCCAAATGCTACCATAACATAGTCTGATCGTAACACCCCAGCACTAGGTTCCTAGTGTTATTGAGTTATTTTATTACATTTTCATGATAAAACGAAATAAAATCTCAAATGACATGTCAGTTTAGTGTCCTTGGAAAAACTAGATAAAAACATAAGATTTACATTACATCATGAAATTAATAACAACATAGTAACTCATTTGAAAACACTCATATCCCTTACACTATACATTTATTCCATTCATAATATACTTCATCACATCTAGGAGAAAAAAATTAAACATAAGAAAGGGTGAGCTCAAATTCTCATTAAGGATAAACAATATAGCAGAAGCTATCCTAAATAAGACTAAACATTTAGGGCAAGGTATAAAACTAAAACATAATCCTCTTAGTCATAATATTCATCATAATATGTCATGAATAAATCAAATAATCCCATTTAAACATTCATGAAGATATTCTACTTGTTGTATAATCAATTTTTATATCTATAACAAATCATATAATGAGGGAATGCAAAATGTCAGACGTCATAACCATACTGTCAAGGCCTTGAACCAAGACCACACATAAACGGGTAAAAACCCATAAGATTTTGTCTCATGAGACCTACCAATGAGTCAAGGGGCTATAGTGGGCCCCACCCATTACTTAATATGTCCAATGTATTCTTATAAGTAAAGGGTGAAACATAGCATAAACATTCATTTTAAAACTAGTATATTAAATGTTAATACATTAACCATAAACCATAAAAAGTATAAAAAAATGCAAACACAGTCAGACAAATCATAAAAAATTTAAAAAAATATGGTAAATGATATCATAAGAGATTAATCTCGACAAGAATAAAATACAACAAATGATGTTGAAATAGATGAAAATAATTTAATAAATTCATTAAAAATCTTTGAGAAAAATATCCATTTTTTTCATTGAAATCATTTATAATTCATACAATTATAAAATAAAACATTTATTTTGAGGATACAATTATAATATTCTACGAGAATCTCAAAAATGGTAAGTTTTCATAATGCCGGAAAATAGTTCCTCGTGCCATATAAGTTAAAAAAACATTTGTTTATTTAATTTGTCAAAAAGTCATGAAGTACTTCATTTTTAAAATGATGGAATGATAACATTAAAAAATATTTATAAAAATTAAAAAATTGGTAAAAAATATTTTAAAAAACTGTTGATAATATTTTCAAATAAATTTTAAGAAATATTGATATGGATAATAAAGATGTCCCAGTTTATACTTATATATAAACAACCTCGGATAATAATGAGGTTATGAAATCAACCCTTACCTATTACTTTCATTTTTTAATGGGTGAATTAACCTCCTTTATAATATTTAAATAATGTTATTAAATTATATCAGTACTATTTTCATATTTATAATATCATATATGACCCTCTTATATCATTTCGTTAACAATATTTTAGTAATACAATTGTTTTGGGTGTTAACTGCATTATTTTACTATGCTTGTTTTATCTTGTAAGTCATGTTTCTTATGAATAAGATATATTATTATTCATATAAAAAAAGATACTCAGTTTAGAAATATTATATTTATTAATTATATATATTTTTAAATTCATTCTTAAATGGTTTTAGTGGAGGATAAATCTCATATTGTCGTGGAAACGGTAGGTCGTACTTATGCACAAGAGACAATACCATTCCCTAAATGAGTTAAATGGTATGGAATTGGATGTTATATTATTAATAAAGAATAATTATCATGTCATAATAATTATTTATATCCATTATAATTATCAATTTGTAAATAAAAATAAATTAGTGTTGAGTAACAAACTACATTGCGGTGTAGATACTGTCAGTCGTACGTACGCACAAATAGTGATATTGTTATTTATTGGATGGATAAAAGAAGGAATATGGTTTTAACATAATCATAATAAATCTTAACATGTTGATTATATTGTATTTATTACTTTATTATGGAAAAGATATAGTAATTGGAAGTATAGAGAGAAAAAAATTTAATTGAATTGGTAAAACGGTTACCTCTTCTTCGAGGGTGTCTTTTTGATTTTCACAAAAGGACTCCTTTGGGTGGATTTAATACAAATTATGACCTCTATTATAAAATAAGGGATGTTTTGAGTATAATTGGGAAGGTTTTGGATGAGAAAAAGGGATTTATATTTGTTATAAAAGAGAATAATGGGCTCTCTTTTATAATAGAGGGGAGAGGCACTTTTGGAAACTCAAAAACTATTAATTTAATATAAATTAATTTTCAATTTATAATAGATAAAAAGTTACTTAATTCGAGTATTATGTGATTATGGGTTGAAATTATTTAAATCAATTACTTTTAGACAAGTTTAGTTCAAAAAATTAACCTTATCTTTTTTATTTAACTCTTAGTTAAACAATTTAACTCTTACTATGTCTACTTTTCTTTTCACACTATAGAGTTAGTATAGTTTCTATAAAATTCCAAAAGAACACCAATTGGATAATTTATGAAATATGTAACACTATAAAAGTTAGTGGTGAAAACCATACATTTTTTTGATTTTTATATCATTTAATAAAATAGTATTTATATTAAAATCTCATTTATGTCCATCATGACACTATTTAATACGTGATAATTTTATTCATACAAACATGATTTTGTTGAAAAAACTACATTAACTCATCCCTAACAAGTCAATTTAATCCAAAACAATAATGTATGGAATCAAATGATTGAAATTATATTTATTTTAACATTATTAATGTCATTCAATTGATTCTTCTTTTAATAATTCAGTTACTGCATCATTATTGTGTCTCCATTAAATTTAATTAATTATTTCCTAAAATATAAAATAAACTATCATTATGTTGATAAAAATTTTATATTTCTTAATACTATTCATGGTTGACTATATCATTTATATAACATTATATTAAAAATGATATAGTTATTAAAATTTGAATATGACATTTTAACTCTTCTTTAAATAAAATATAATAAATGTCTTAATCTGACACAATTGGCTTAAAAAGGATCATATTTTTAACATAAGGTTTATTTTGGTAAAATTAAACTTATAAAATTATATTTGGATCGGTTTGGGGTAATATTATATTATTATAAAATTATTTGTACCATTAATGAACCAATTTACCTTTAACTCTGATATATAAAATCCAAAAATTACTATTCACCAGAAAATGTTTTATCTTATTAAACAAAATTTTCATGCTGATTACAACCATTTCTGTCCAATTTTTTAAATTTAATTTACACAAGTGGTAAAATTACGTTTAATTTTAATCCTTAGATATGGTTAGAAGGCGGGTAAAAGTGACGTTTAAAAATTCAATTAATATTTATATCTAATTTTATTGTAAAAATGTTTCCAATGATCAACATTTGTTTAATAAATGTATTATTTATCTATTGTAACTTTAAAATAAATTTAATTTATAATAATTATTTAAATAAAAATATGGTTATTTTACTACAATGTACTCTTTTTCACAATTCATCAAAAAATAAAACATTTTAGAAAAATAACAAAAAATCACCATATGATAATTTTGATATTATGAATTCAAAAATGAAGTCTATTTTAAAAATATAATTTCTAAATATCAAAATTTTGTTAATACCATTCATAACCTCTTTTCAGACAGCTAGATTGATAGGTCATGGAGGGCTGGAACTCAGTGTTGCGTGCAGTGAAAGCTATTGAATTATTTAAAATTAAGTTTTCTGTAGAATCTTGCGGTGTAACATTATTACCTCCTTAAAATAATTTTTCCTTTGATATTTCATGAATATAACATCATAAAAAGATTTGGGTGGTTCTTCATCAGTAATTCCTTAGGTTCCCACATCACCTCTTCCATTTTGATGGTTTTTCTAAAGAAAATTTATTAGACATATCTTCTGATTTCTAAAAAATTCTTCTCTACTATCAGGAATCTCAATAGGCTCTTCACAATAAGACATAGGAAGTTATAGTTCTATGACTTTGTAGGTGAGTACATGCATTGGGTCTAGTATGTGTTTCCTTAATTGTGATACGTGGAACACATTATGATCTTTGGAGAGACTTGGCAGCATTTCCAAATGGTAATATATATCTCCAATTCATTCTTGAATTTCAAAAGGTTCAACAATCTTGGGACATAATTTACCCTTCTTACTGAATCATATAACACCCTTCCATGGATATAACATCAATAAAACATGATCTCCAAATTGAAATTCTCAATCCTTTCTTCGGTTATCTATATATACATTTACCATACATTTGTGCTATTTTGATATGGGTTTGAATATTCTTTACCTTTTCCATCATTTCCACAACAAGCTCTAGGACTATAAGATTTCTTTCACCATAATAATCCTAAAAAGTATGTGTATGACATCTCTTTCCATATAATTCTTCATATCGTTCCATCTAAATACTTGAATGGAAGCTATTGTTAAAGGAAAATTCTACTAGAGGTATATACTAATCCCACATACCTTAAAAGTCAAGTGATAAAGATCACAACATGTATTATAAAGTTTGAATAGTCCATTTTTATTATTTATCACTTTGAGGGTGGTAGGAAGTTCTCAAAAAAGCTCTGTATCTATGGCCTTTTGAATACTTTTCTAAACTTTTGATGTAAATGGTGATCATGATCAAAACAAATTGATAGGGGTACACCATGAAGTCTAACAACTTCATTAATATATAGTTTTTTCAAAAAAAATTTGTGGTAAATCTTATCTTATAGCATGAAAAAGTGTTTATTAGTAAGATGATCAATAATAACCCATATCACATCATTTCTTCCATATTTCTTCAGTATCCCCATGACATAGTCCCCTATAATATCATCCCATTTTCTCACATGTATAGGAAGAGGATGCATGAATCCTCTATAACATTGTCTTCCCACCTTCCCCTATTGGAAAACTAAGTATCTTGGAACATAATCACCAATCACACTCTTTATGTAATCCCACCAAAAATGTTCCTTCAAATCTATATACATCATTGTGCTACAAAGGTGTATAATGAAAATGAAGCTATGAGATTCATCCAAAAATTATATTTTTAGCTTAGGTATAGCAGTTAAAAAGATCAACTTCCCAAATTTCAAAATGCCATTATCATAAACAAATTTGATCAATTTCATATCAATCACAAATTTATGTTTCTTTTGAAAATCCACATCATCAGACTGAGAACGTTTTATCTTTTCTAGTAAATATGTTTTGTAAATCATTTTAAAAAGTAGTGATGTTTCACCATCCATGATAATTCTTATATTTATATTTACTATATCCATGATCATAGGATCCTTTTCAACTGAAATTTTGTCTATAACTCCTTGGTCCTTTTTTCTCCATGTATTTTCCACGTTCATTTCCTTTCCTTGGTGGTAGTGTATTGTTCCATAATAATCTGTGAGTATATCGAGCCATCCCATTTGTATCATGTTGAGTTCTTTCTATGATAAAATGTATTTTAAACTCTTGTGATCATTATATGTCTCACCTCTTTGACTGTAGAGAAAGTGACTCCATATCTTCAAAATAATATTACTACTTATAACTCAAGATCATGAATTGGGTATTTTTTTCATTAATTTTTAATTGCCTTGATTCATTAGAAATAACTCTATCATTATTCATAATGACATAACCAAGTCCTTTCCTTGATGAATCACAATAAATCACAAACCCATCATTTCAAAATGGTAAATTCAAGATAGTTTCATTGAATTATCTTCTCTTAAATTATTTAAAACATTCTTCACACTCTTTTATCGAAATAAATTTAACCCATTTACGTGTGATCTTGGTTAACAGGTTAGAAAATTGGGAAAACCATTAGCTGAAACACCGATAGTAACCTACAAAACCAATAAAACGGTGTGACTATGTTATGATTTTTTGGGTCTTCCATTTTTAGATTTCCATTGTATTTTAAGGATCAATAATGATTTCATCCTTTGAGAAAATATGGCCAGAAAAAAATTCCTATAGCCAGAATTCACACTTGATAAACATCCCATATATATTTTTTCTTCTAAGAGCCTTCAAAAAAATTCCATTTGGTTCTCATAGTATTTATAGATTTTGGATCATACCAAGATATTAATAATAAATACTTTGAAAAAATCATCATTACATTCCTTGAACACTCTGTTCATTAGAACCATGAAAACAAAGGGTGCATTAGTCCGTCCAAATGGCATTACTGTAAACTCATAATGTTCATACCTAGTTCAAAAATCTATTTTTAGAATACCTTACTTCTTTACATAAAATTGATGATATCCAAATAAAAGTTAAATCATAGAAAAATATTGTTCTCCAAGAATTCGATCAAAAAAATCACCAATGTGAGGTAGAGGATACTTGTTCTTGACTGTAATAGAATTTATTTCTCTATAGTCAATGAACAACCTTATTGATCCATCATTCTTCTTAACAAAAATAACTGGGGCTCTCCATGGAGAAAATATATGGAAAATAAATACCTTATTAATCAATTCTGACTGATTTTTATTCAGATCAACTAATTACATTATTTCCATTCAATGGGTATTCTTTGATATTGTTCTTACATCAGAGATTAAATCAATACAAAACTCAACTTTGTGCTCTGGGAGGGTGTTTGGGTAAATATTGAGGAAAACATCAATGAATTCCTTTACAATAAGTACATCCTCAATTTGAATATTTACTTCTTCATCCATAGACATTAATTACTCTTCCTCCAAAATAATCTCAACCAGTAAAGCTACTATGGGTGGATCTAGATAAGAATCATATGATGGATTTTTTGATCGAAAGATAATAGATTCTACATCTTGATCACAAATGTTATCTTCCTTCTTATTACAATAAGTTTTTTTGTAATATTTTTTATCTAATCCATGTTGAGGAATATATCAATTTTGATCATAGGTATGATGATAAAGTCAGTAGATAAAGCATGTTTATATAAAATAATGGGAACTACCTGACACTTCTTTTTTGGCAATGAGACTACCCTTAGGGGTTTTGAATGACAACTCCCTTGTTAATATTAATTATAAATATATAATTTTTAAATAAAATTAGGACAATATAAATAAATGTGATGATTTTAAATCAAATATTTCTTTAAATAAATTTTAGGAGATAATTAATTTACCTACCACTATATCATTAGGAACTTCAACCTCGGTAGTTGTGATCATAAAAGCTTTAACTTTCTACATTGTCCTTTTCTGGGGAAAGTATCCTTGACACTTAGGAAAATTATTTTCATAATTCCACATCTCTTAACAATTATAGCATCGAATATTGGTAGATTCATTCTTAAACTGGAAAACAAAAATCTTGTTCGAATTTTTCTCCACACTTTTAACAAACTCCAATTCCCTTTAGGAGAGATTTTGGGTGGTTACTCCCACAATTATCGTAGGGAGTAAAGTTAACTTTTCATTTATTTCCCTTATCTAATTCATCAAGGTATTTATTAGCCCGATTCCACTCTTTCATTAGATTAAATTCATAGTACATAGATCATTCCTTTTCTATCTTGAAAGAACATGAGACTATATCTTTATATGAGGAGAATTATTATGAAACCAAATCCCATAAAAGTAATGGTTTTAACCCATCATAAAATCATTCAATCATAAAAATTGGGTTATGAATGTAGTGTACAACATGTCTTGCTACCCTTGTGAAGTTAGCCTTATACTTTGCAACATTCATGTCCTTATTTTTTCTCCGACTCAAAAATTTCCTTTCTATATCAACTCGTTGTTTATGATGAATTTGTTTTTCTAATAAAAGTTCTTTAATCTCTCTATAATCCATATTTTATACTTCTTCATCATCCATTGAGTTTTAAATTAACGACCACCATTGGTCAGCATCTCATGAAGGATAACCAAATTCGATTAAATATTTTTCCCTTTTGTTACTCCCCAAAGCAAGAAATATTTTTCTCTAAGTTACTTAGGCATTGCTCAGTAATAAATGGATTTTTAGTCTCATGGAATGTTGGAGTTTTTTGTCTCATGATGTTGTCTAGCATTGATCCTTTGTGTTGTGGATCAAGGTGCTCCATACAAGTATGGTTATTGTTCATAACATGGGTCAGCTATCCCAGTATGGTTATAATCTATTCCTAACTAGTTCTATCTCAAGGTCCACTATCATTATATTACAAAGGAGATAAATCACTACATAGATTATTTGGGTTGATACATTTTCCATTCCTTCCGCTAGGAACTATTTCTAAACAATGGAATACATTTGATTAGGTGATGAATCATAATGAAAAATTCCAAACTAGTAAAATATATATCATAAAATGATGAAATTATGCATATCTAATACATAACCATAAAAATGGTTTCTTTGGGTTTATATTTACTCATAAATTCTTAATAATGATTTGTAAAGAAATTTTTAATTGTCCAAAGAATATCCCCTGAGAGTGTCAAACCTAGTGCACGGTAAGGCTTGTTGTTGTGTACCATGTTACCCTGAGTCAGGCCCGGAACACCATGTTAGATTTGATACTCCTAGGTACATATGTGATAGAACAACAATGACTTTTAGTATCTTTAAATAGATGTATTTTCTTGGAATACTGACATAACCTAAACATTACACAGAATTTTAGTTTGTTCTTATGTACTTATCCTCCACGTTTGACTTATGGTAATTTTCGATAATCAATGTTTTATAAAAATAGTTTCTAAGGTTTTTACTAAACATGTTTTGATACCTAATGTTACACCCTCACCCTACTTTCCCAAATTCATTACATTATTTTCTTACATTGGCATGATCATAAGAAATAAAATCCCAAAGAACCGATCAATTTAGTAGACATGTAAAAACTAGATACAAACATAAGTTTTACATTACGCCCTGAAATGAAAAACAACATATTTTCTCCTCTAAAAACAGTTATATCCCATAGAATATTCATCCATTTTAGTCCTAATATACTTCTTCACATCCTAGGGAAACAAATGAAACAAAATAAATGGGTGAGCTCAGATGCTCGGTAAGGATAAACTATATAGAATAATCTATTATAAATAAGCACAAACTTTTAAAGAAGGTATAAAATAGAAATACATGACTTTTAAATCTAATAATCAGAATTATATCGGAATAATAAATCCCATAATTCCATTTAAATATTCCCATGGTTATTCTACTACTCGAATAGTCACATGTAATGTTAATAACTAATCAAATAATGAGGTAATGAATAATGTCAGACATCAAAATCATACCATCAATTCCTCATGCCAAGACCATACATAAAAAAGTATAAACCCAAAATATTTTGTCTTTTTAGAACTATTGATTCATCTAGGGGCTACATTGTTCCCCACCCATCACTTACTAAGTCCAATGCATTCTTCATAAAAAAAGGTGAAACATAACATATAAATTTGTATTAAAACTAGTATACGAAATGTTAATACTTTAACTATCAACCATGAATGGTATAAAAATAATTCATCCACATTCAAGATGATCAAAAACCATTCAATAAAATATGGTAAATATTTTCTTGAGAGATCCACTTAAACCATTCATAAAATTTAACAAATGATGCTGACATTGATTAAAATTATCTAATTATTTCATTAAAAGTAATTGAGAGAAATATCCTTTTTTCACTTTGAAATCATTTAAAAGAATAAAAAATTTAAAAGAAAATATTTCTTTAGAAAATAACATTGTAATCTTGTAATGGATGCTTCAAAATGGTATGTTTTTGGAATAGCGTAAAATAACCGCTTGCACCGTATAATTTAAAAAAACATTCTTTCCTTGATATTTAAAAAAGTCATCAAGTACCTTGTTTGGAAAACAATGGAAATATTCCTTTCAAAAAAAATTATAAAATTTAAAACATGTGTAAAAAGGACTTTAAAAAAATGTTGATAATATATTGAAATACATGTTAAGAAATATATACATGGAGGATAAATATGTCCCATTTGATATTTATGTATAATTAACCTTGGATAATATTGAGGTTGTGAAATTAACACTTACCACATAATGTAATTTTGTAAAGGGTTAATTAACCTCATATATAATGGTTAAATCATGTTATTAAATTATATTAGGACCATAATCATAATTATGATATCATATATGATCTTCTTATATCATTTTTTAATAATATTTTAGTATTACCATTGTTTTGTGTGTTAACTACCTTATTTTCATATGCTTATTTTTTCATGTAAGTCATGTTTCTTATGAATAAGATATATATTATTCATATCCTTAATTATATTAAGTTCCTAAATATTCTATTCATTCATTATATAAATTTTCATATTCATTCTTAAATGGTTATATTGTATGATGAATCACATCATGTCGTAGAGACAGTTGGTCGTATGTACACACGAGCAACACTATCATTTCATTAATGGTTAAGTCGTATGGAATTGGATGTTATATTATTTATAAATTATAATTATCATGTCATATTTATTATTTATATCTATTATACATCCAAATAATGTAGTGTTGAATAACAAATTTCACCACAACATGAAGACGGTATGGCATACGTACGCACGCATGGTGATATTATTATTTGTATGATGGATAAAATGAGGAATATGGTTTTACCATAATAATAATAACATCTAAGAATGTATAATATATGGTATTTATTACTTTAGTATGGAGAAAACATAAGAAGATAAAGTAGAAGAAGAAAAGAAATTCAATTGAACTGGTAAAATAATAACCTCTTCTTCGAGCATCTTATTTTTATTTGAACAAAAAGACACCATAGGTTTGATTTCATCCCAATGTATGAACTCCATTATAAATTAAAGGAATTTGGAAAGATAATTGGGATGTTATTTTCTGAGAAGAAGTGATTTATATGTGTGAATAAAAGAAAAGGAGAGGTGTCATTTTATAAGAGGGTGAAGGAGTATTTTGGAAACTCCAAAACCATTAATATAATATAGATGGATTTTAGATTTATGATAGATCAAAAAAGATTTTTTTTCAGTATAAGATGATTTTGGGTTGAAACACTCCCAAACCATTAATTATAGATAGGTTTATCTCACAAAATTAACCATATCTTATGGATTTAACTCTTAGTTAAACAGTTTAACTCTAACAATGTTCACTTGACTTTTTACACTATAGGATTAATATAGTTAATATAAATTAAAAAAGAACCCCAATTGCCTAATTTATAACATATTTATGAATATCCATGTTATTTTTCCAAATGTTATATTTTTATGGTTTTTATATCATCTAATAATATAGTATTTATTTTAAAATCTTATTTATGTCAATTTTAACACTACATAATATGTGATTTTCATTAAAGTCATAACAACTTTATTACTTTGAAAAAAATACATTAAAACATCCCTAACATTTCAATTTCATCCAAAAAAAATTTTTTGGATTCAAATGTTTCAAATTATATTTATTTTCATATTATTAATATCATTTAATTGATTCTTCCTTTAATAATTCTATTATTGAATCATTATTGTGTCACCATTTAATTTAATAATTTATTTCCTAAAATTATAGATAAATAATCATTATGTATATAAAAATTTGATATTACTAAATACTATTTATAGTTGAGAATATCACTTATATAACCTCATATTAAAAATGATATAATTATTAAAATTTGAATATGACATTTTTACCTCTTCTTTAAATAAATTATAATAAATTTCGTAATCTAATACATGTGGCTTAAAAATTATAATATTATATAAATAAAGTTTATTTTGGTCAAAAACCCTTAACTAATTAAATTATGACAGGTGTTATTGTAATAATATATTATTATAATATTATTTTTACATTTAATTACCTTATTTACCTTGAACTATGGTAAATAAAATCCAAAACATTCTATTCACCAAAAATTATTTTAATTCTATCAGACCAAATTTATCATATTAATTATAACAATGAATATATGTTTTTTAAAATACAATTCATTGAAGTGGTAAAATTACATTTAATGCTAATCCACATATGTGGTTAGAAAGGGGGTAAAAGTGACGTTCAAAAGTTCAATAAATTTTTATACCAAATTTTATTATAAAAATGATTCTAAAGATCTAAATTGGGTTAATAAATGTATTCTTTATCTACTATTACATTAAAATAAATTTAATTTAAAATAATTATTTAAATGAATATGTTGGTTTTTTAACAACAATATAGAATTTTTCACTATTCATCAAAATTGTAATTTTTCATAAAATACCAAAAATGCACCATAAGTTATTTTTGATATTATAAATAAAAAAACTATTTTGAAAAATAAATTTATAAATTTCATTATGTGACTAATACAATTCATAACCGCTTCTCAAATGGCTAGTTTGATAGGTCAGGGTGCACTCGTACTCATTGTTGCATGAATCAAAAGCTATTGAATTATTTTAAAATAAGTGCATCATGGAATTATGGGGTGTAAAATGGATGCATCAAAAATACATGGCTTCATCCATAGGCATCATGAGTTAAGAACCATTATATAGTAGATGAGTTTCTAGTATAGTAAGTTACATGTCCAATGATAGTGAGAGGTTCCATCAATATTGAATCTTTTGTATTGATTACATTATTTGACATAGGTGAATCCCATTCATTTATTTTTGGGATTTTTTAATATGTTTAAACTTCAATATAAGCTCATGTACATTTTTATGGAGTTAGATACACGCCTTGGGAAGATAAAAGTGCAAGGTCTTCAGTTTCCTTATTCACTTTTGATAGCTTATGTGGAGTTATTATGGTAATTATTTATTCTCTATCTTGATATAATTGACATCATCATCATGATGTATTACCATGATTATGATCATGTTGAGCTTGATTTTTATCATCAACATGTCTCATTTATTGTGGCTGATGGGGGATCTTGAGTATCATAGGGAGAGTGTAATTCGAGGTCAGTTCATGTAGGACATTCTTGCCTAGAGCACAAGATTTTGTTTTATGTTTTGGTAGTTGAGCTCGATGAAATTTCTTCAATTATGGAACTTCCTACTATTATTTGGGATATTTCAGATGTTTTCCCAAACTATTTGTCTTGTTTTCTTGTAGATTTCTTGTTATCCTATAGATATGGAGTTAGAGATTATGATTGAACTTGTGCCTAATACATAGTATATTTTGATAACATATTATTTTATGGAACCAATAGAGATGAAAGGGATCAATATTCGGTTCAATGATATAATGGTGAAGGGTATTATTCACCCAAGAGTTTCCCTATGGAAACCCTAGTACTATTTTTTAAGAATATTGATGGCTCACTCCAATTGTGTGTGGAACATAATACATTTAACCTAGTAATGGTTATGAGTAATTATCCTTTTCCCCATTATTGATGATTTCCTTGATCAGTTAAAATATGAAAAGTTTTTTTCAATGAGTGATCATCATTCGCGTTATCATCATGTCACCACCCCCTCACACCAAAGATACCACAATGAGGGGAGAGTGATAATGACCAAAGACTCCCACCTCCAATATACCCCAGGTGGACGACTAGATTAGAGGGTATAAAAATATCAAAAAATGGGAGGCATTAGCCTCTATAATAATAAATGATTTGGAGATAAGATTAATCATACAACACTAATCTCCATAACAGAATACAATATGTAATGATCCCACCCAAATAGCTCAATGTTGGTGCCTTACTTTATTACATTGGCATATATATAAGATTAAAAAGTCAAGGGAATAAATAGTTTAGTTGTTCGGGAAAACCATATTACATGAAATATACCCTTGTTACATTGGGAAATGAAAATAAATAATAATGAATGTAAAAGATCAGTATCCTTGAATGAAATTCCAAGAAGTCATCTTTATATTCTTAGGAAAGGATATAAAATAAGGGAGAGCACAAATTCTTATTAAGGGTTTATTATATTGAATTATATCATGAATAAATAATCATAATAAATATTTCAAGGTATAATATTGAACACACATTCTATGTAAACATCTGGATAAGGAATAATCAATATGGTAAGGTAAACATCTAAAAAACATCTCATTTAATCGATAAACTGAATATGAAGTGCATCCATAGATAATTTTATAGTAAAAATATCATTGATAGTAATAATAACTAAATAAAATAAGAAGAAAATTATTAAATAATGGAAACCCTGTTTCCTAGGAACATGGAACCTTTACTGTCAAGACTTTTCACAAGACGATTTAAGGCATACCAGGTAGAAACCAATACGATTTGGCCAACTGATTCATTACATTAGTCTACTGATGAATCATGGGGATTAAATTAAATGGTCTCGAATCTGTTTAATGCCTATCCAAATCATTCCACATATTTAAAATAATATAATTTAACTCATAAAAAATGTTCCTTATCACATATTCATTTTGAGTAAAGGATATAGATTTAATAATATTTCCCCAATTAATAAAATAACATTAAAAGAAAACAGAATATGTAAAAATAGTATATAGTTTAAGAAATAATAATATATATTTCCCAAGAATATATTTATTTAAGAAAACGTTACTTTCCAATAAAATTGATTAAAATAATGTTATTATTTTATGATAATGTTAATAATTGCAAAAGAAATTGAGATTGTATAATAATTCTTACTACATGGTAATTTTCATGTCAAATCCCCTTGGATGAAATAATTTAAATTGAAACCTAAAATAACATGAATAATAAATTATTTATGATATTAAATTTAAAATGAGATGTATATACACCACATAAAAGTGAACTGGTGCATAATTACATATATGTCTCAATGGAATGTAAATGGAGGTGAAATCTCATATCTTACACTTCATTTTGGTTGAATTTTTTAGAACCTCATTTGTAATGGTTTTAAGAATTTTATTAACTTTTTGAAAAACATATTAATATTTTATATACCATATAGGATTCTTATTACTTATTTGTTAATAATAATTAAATATTTTCACTGTTTTAGATGTTTATTTCCATGTTTTTAGAATATGTTTTGACTTATTATTATTATTGTTCCTATTAAATTGATCATCATTTTATCATATATAGAATTTGAATAATTATTTAAATATCATGTATATTTGTTTAGAGTAATCAATAAAATTTAGTGACAAAAATTAAATGCATCGTTCATGGATATTGTAGACCATACATATGCATGAGGGTTGCTTCAATTTTCCTATCATATTAATGAAATAAAAATTAGATGATATATATGAATATTATCATTCTAGTTTCATTATTATATCATATTTTTATCAAAACCATCATTAAAACATTCCATTTAAGTTGTGATGGAATCACATCATTTTGCGAGATGGTAGACTATCGTACACACAAATGACATTATCGTATTCCCAGAAAATGTAAAGTATGAAGTTATTAGTTATATAATAATTAAATAAGCCCTAAAACATCACAAATATCACAAATATCATATATAATGAGTAATTCAAACATTATTTTTAACCTTTAATGGTTTTAATGGAAAAACAAATGACATCGGTTCGTGATGTAGTAGTCCACCGTACACACCAACGATGGTTTTGTAACCCATTAGATGTAAGTGTAAGAATTTTCAGTCCATAAACTTAAAATATTAACATATTAGTATATTTATTAAACTAAGGTTATTTTATATCATTATATAAAAAATTAAGGAATTATAGAATGGAAAAATCTTTTGGAAAAACATTACATCTTCTTTGAGTACCCTTTATAGTTTTAAACTAATTCCTTCCAAATTTGGATGTCATTCCAAGAAAAAGAATCTATAACTATGGTAGTGTTTTTTAGAGTTTATTTTGGTAGGTATATTACAATTCAATGGAATTTAGATGTGTTAATATAGGAGTATAGATGGAGGCCATTTATGGATGGGGTGAGTGGTAAACTTATAAATCATTAAAAGAGTGAATTTCACCCCCATTTGTTAATTGTTATGTGGTTAATATAGTTCAAAAAACTCAATCCAAGAAACTATAACTTCTAAATATGGCTATATAATGGGTTTTAAAAAAATTTCTAGGTCATTTGGCACCTTAAGCATAAAGTTTATTCACTTAGTAAACTCGTTTTTCTCTTAATCACTTTAATTAATTTTAACTACATTCACTCATCACTTTGGTAAAAAAATTGGAATTGTAAGAAATTAAAATAATTATTATTAAAAATATTCAGTACATTTTTCCAAATTCAAATAAATGATTTAGTAGAAATTAATTTAATATTAATCTCACAGATGGGACAGGACAGATGGTTATTAAAATTAAAATGTTCAAATTTTACAATGTTTTTATATCTAAATTGAATATAAAAATTATTAAAATGAAATTAATTGGATTAAAACATTTTATTTGATCAGTTTTTTACTTTAAGACCTATTCAAATTACAATTTATCATTATAGATTATTTTGGAGAAAAGTCAATTTTCAATTAAAAGATAGTAGTTTTCACTATTTATCAAAAAATGAAACTTCTCAGAAAAATAAAAAAATTATTCCAAGGATAATTTTTACATTATGATTTAAAAATTTATTTTTTTACAAATTAAATTTAAAAAAGTTTCAAAATTTGGTTTTAAAATAAATGTTACATTAAAAAGCGGCAAAACTACCTTTAGAAAAATACAACGTTTTATGCGCAAAATTGGATTTGTTCTTATCACATTCCCATAAAATTTATTAGAAGAATTTCAAAACATTTTATTGAATAAATAATATAAAATTTAATTAATATAATTCAATAATATTAATTAATTTAATTTATTTGGAGAAAAATTTTTTGGGTGCATAAAAATATTGTTTTGTAAAAACATTTTGTTTATATTCAGTTGATTTTTATTTTCATTTATAACTAATTGGTAACCAATGAATTCAACCATATATTTTAAAAAGATAGTAAGTCCTATTCATACCCCTAAATTTAATGTCTATGAGATAATATTCATTTTAAATAATAACATTAATAGTATTCGGAAAAACATGGTTTTTCCTGTAAAGAAAGCCATTGAAGAAAGTCATTGTCATGTGTAATTCAAGCTAACTCGATATTATGTGCATGAATAGTTATAAATAAAATTAAACTTAATCTAAAAGGAATAAAATTTAATGACTTGGGTTATTTCATTCTTCACTCCTACAAAAAATTCCTCCTTGAAATTTAGAGATAATAACTTCTAAATAGATTAGGGAAGTTTTTTTTCATGAAATCCTATGGTCCACATGTTTCTTCCTCCATTTTGTGATTTCACCAGAGTAACTTTACCAAAAAAATTCATCTGATTCTTCAATAATTTCTCTTGGGTATCATGAAAATTGATTGGGTCTTCATAGTAAGGTAGACCATGTTCCAACTTGATTTCATTAGAGGCGAGCACATGCATTGGGTATATCATGTACTTTCATAGAAATTATATATGGAACAGATCATATACTTTTGAAATATTTGTTGGTATTTCCTAATGATAAGAAATAACTCATATTCTATAAATAATATCAAAGGGTATGATGTACATGGGGCTCAACTTCCCCTCCTTATGGAACCTTATAACACAATTCAATGATGACACTTTCAAGAAAACATGATCTCCCTATTGGAATTCCAAATCATTCATCAGATTATCATCATAACCCATTTTCCTACGTTAAAA